>CM040822.1:34588465-35230965 GCA_022828995.1 Vimba vimba | reverse complement strand
AATATAAACATTTAATGTTAATAAAAACTAAGTTGGTTGTAATTGAATTGAGTTAGTTTAATGTATAATTTTTTGAGTGCATATTCATTTGCACAGTCACACAGAGCGAAAGCACAACCAAAACAATGTTCTTCCGCAGAAAGCATGCAGTTTTTGTTTTTTAACCGCTAGAGGGCAAAAAGTTACATGGTGTACAAAAAAAATAAATAAATAAATAAGTTGGCCTAACGTAGTTTGTTTTAGAGAAATCTATTAAAGTTATGTTGATCAAACTACTGTAAATTAATTTGGCCAAATAAAAATGTGTTGACCCAACTAAAGGGATTTAATGAAAATAACGCTTTTAGTTGAAATTAATGGTTTTAAATAAATCCGGCTGATAATGTGCACATTTTATCATGGCAAAGTTTGAGTGTTAAAACAAGTGGTCTAGAAATATTTTGGTCCCACTTTATATTAAGTGTCTTTAAATACTATGTACTAACATTTAAATTAACCACAATGCACTTATTGTGTACATGCATGTTTTTACATTGTAGCCTACTTATATAAAGGATCATGACATCCTTTATATAATCCAGGATCATCACATCATTTATAAAGGAAATACCTGTCATTTCTGTGAAGGCATCTGTATTACTCTCCCCATATATCACCAAACCGGTCCTAAACTGACCCGTTTCCCAGCTCAGTAGCAGCACAAGAGTCACTGCAATACAACATCAACACAATAAGAACATTATACTTGTTTTTTTGTTGATGCAAGTACATAGCCCTAAACTTCCTGATATAAAGTGTGACCAACATTTTAAACATTAGTCACACTTGGTCGGAGAACGAGAGGAGAAGAGGCAGAGGAAGAGAAAGCGTTTGCGTGTTCTAGTTGTTCTGTGTATGTTCTGCCTTCCCTTTTTTATCTCCCATCAGGCATCCAAGAATGAAGGAGTCTTGTTTATTATTTTACCTCCAGTTCCTGAAACCCAAAATGTCCTGGACCTCTGCCAGTCACGCTGAGTGACAGCCACTGCACCAACATCTCAAAACTACACATCTCGTACAGACACTGACACACAAACCGGTGTCTTTCTCCAAGCATTATCTTTTCACTTGGAAAGCCTGGTCTTTTTTGTTTTCTAATTCTTCTTAAATATAATGCTGATTTCAGTGAACTAATGTGATCTCTGATCAGTGTTTGGGGAAAGTTACTTTTAAAAGTAATGCATTACAATATTGCGTTACTCCCCAAAACAGTAACTATTGAGTTACTTAGTTACTTTTATGCGTTACATTACTTTTGCGTTACTTTTTCTCACCTGGGCTGAGCTTGCTTTGTTGTTTTTTAATAACAACAAAAAAAGGTCTATTTTTGGCAAATGTTAAAGCCCTTTCACACCAAAAGTGAAATAAATAAGCCTCAGGCTAAAGGAAATGCATGTTTACCCCTGTACAGTAGAGGGCGCCGCTCAAACAAACCTTTCAGCTGTGCTGCCGTTCTGGATTAAAGAACAATAGGATACAGGAGAAGGAAGTTCAACACTCTTATTTCTAAATCTAATCTAAAGTCATTTTTGCTTATTAGTATGGTCAGCAGCAAAGACATTGGTTTATAAAGTGAGATTAAATACATTAACTATATTAAATTACACGAATATACTTTTTTATAAAAGTTTTGCAAAAAATTCTGAGATTGCATTTTACTGTTTTTATTCATTTTGAGGAATACTGAATGTTTTCGTGCAAGAGAGATGAGCAAATGCATGTTCACATTTAGTCTAGAACTAAAATAACCATCATGTTTACACAGCGCACACACACACACACACAGCGCGCACACACCTCCTCGCTTTATTTATCTCAACATGAGGAAAGGAGAGCTTTCAGTCAATAAATGTGAAAAAGTAACTAGCGTTACTAATTTGAAAAAGTAAATTCGATATTTTGTCGTAAATTGAAAAAGCAATGCGTTACTTTACTAGTTACTTGAAAAAGTAATCTGATTACGTAACTCAAGTTAGGCTACTTGTAATGAGTGACCCCCCAACACTGTCTCCGATCTCTGGGGCTTTTCCCTCATTGAGAGTCTGAGCACTTTTATAGATGATGTATTCATCCGCCTTGATCTTGGTGTTTGATTTACTTAACCTAAAAGTTAAACATGTGAGACGCACGGGCAGCTGTCGGGTTTTAGAAGAGAAGAGAGTGTACAATGTTCCTTAATTTGGCGGGGGCTTTAGCACCACTGGGACCACCCATTGAGCTGTCATCTGAAAATCACACACAAACCACCCAGCAAGGCCAATGCCAACCAAACGCACAAAATCACACACTTCAACCCAAACGCCAGGTACACTGACTCTACCAAACAAACATCTTCTTCCCTACATTGTGTTTTTGCCTGTTTTATGCTGGATTTTATTTGCATGCATTGATTTACCTAAACGAACCGTCCCAGGGAATTGTAAAAAGAGGTAAACTGCAATTGAATGCCAAATTAAAATCAATTAATTTAGATGTTACCACATGAAGCACATTTTTATGTTACCAATTTTTTCAGTGCAGCTTAAAAAAAAATTTTTTTTCCCAGGTAATGTAAATATGTGCCTCGAGTCAGCATCTAAACTTGTTTTATTTTGTTAATTTAATTTAATTGTATTTAATCAGACTGAATCTACATGAATACATCAGGCAAAGGTCATTTTAATGGTAATATAAGAAATGAACAATAACTTGTGGAGGCTTTCTTTTGTTTTTTACAGATAAACGATCAAAACATTCCTATTAAGTAAATGTAGTATTGTAGTCAAGAGCTTATAAACTGAGACCAAGACCAGAACTCTTCGAAATCATCTAGGATCCACATTTACTGCCTGAGAAATCTTACATTTAGCCAAGAAACACAATTAATAATAAGACACTATATATAGAGCTGGTACCATTCGAATGAATTCACTAACAATAAAATTAATCGGTAACACTTTATTTTACAGTATCTTGTTACACTTGTTATATTGCTGTAGTAATATCAGTAAATTGTGCATAGTCACATGTAGCTAAACCTAAAACAAACCCTAACCCTATACATGTTGTTAATTATTAATACTCAGTACTTAATGTATAATTACAGTGTAACAATGAAACCTTAAAATAAAGTGTAACCAATTCATCGTTGCATTGTAAGGTGGAACAGAAGCTGTGTCTGAATTCGTATAATTACAACTGCATAAATAATGTTGAGATGAATGTTTAAAAAAATACAGTTTTGTATAAAAAATCAGTATCACGTTCGCAGTCATGCTTGTATTTGTGAATAAAAGCTATCTTTCTCTTGTGATGATGCCTAATTATATCACATGTTAAAATATTAAAAAAACAAGATCTCATACAATACTTTTTTGCAATCATATCTTGAATATTTTGGTGACATTCTTTGACACAATCCCTCATTGATTTCTGACCCAATACTACAGTAACAAAAGAACTCAGATTACAAATAAGTTATGGATTGCATCTGCAGCAGGACGCTTTGCATCGAAACACAGCAATGAGAAATAAATCACACAGTTCAACAGTAATTCAGTGATATCTCAGCAGTCGACCGGTCTTGACATACAATCTTAGTCTGAGACCAAGGGTGGGTTTAAATTAAATTAATTACAGATGCAATTACATGCAGGATTTTTTTTTTTAAATACTAGTACAATGTATGTACACAATAAGTGCATTGTATGAACTAATTAGTTAAAATGTTACACTGAGTAAAATGATAGCATCAAAAATAACCGGTTATATTCAAGTCAAAAGTATTATTTAACATCAGTGAACCACATCGATTTATACAAACAAAACTCATTTTTACAGGTTAACCCTTTAAGGTAACAATTGCAGGTTACCAATTTTTCTTTCTTTTCTTTTTTACAGTGTAGTCTGTTTCACTTTATTTATTTATTTTTGTTGGTGTTTAGGCTATTTTAGGGGGTCATCAATAATTCTGACTCAAGCGTCAGATAAAGCAAATATTGTCCTGTTAGCTGTCAGATTAGTGATAAATAAAGCATTTAAAAAGATGATACTGTATCAGTAACTGATACACTCTTGTGTATTATAAATCCTTAAAGTATTGTGTAATGTAGGCCTACTTTAAAACACTAAGAACATTATTGTTTTTTCCATTAATTTCCTAGTATCACTGTAAAGCTGCTTTGAAACAATCGGTTTTGTAAAAAGCGCTGTATAAATGAAGGTGAATGTGATTAATGATGCTCAAGCGCAACATTAACAATGTAATAGAGTTGGGATATTTATGTTGTGTCAAAACATTGCTGAAGATATAAAAGAAAAGATCGCGTTGGCCTGAGTTTGGGCTCTTCATGTGAGCGACCAGAGGAGGGCAGCAGAAACACTTCTTCTTCTCACAGACATCCCTTCATCTTCATAACGACTTCTGATGCTCATATATCGATATCACACAGCACGTGCTGGTCAGAAATGATGTTTGTTTCTCTTTTAAAGTTCACTTGAGAGGTGTGTATTGTTAAAACATGGTTGAGAATCTCATTTAATACTTTATCGATCTAAGTAGTCTAGCCTACTTAAAGGGATAGTTCACCCAAAATTTTTAATTTTGTCATAATTTACTCAGCCTTATGTTGTTCCAAACCTGTATGAGATTTTTTTCTTCTGCTGAACACAGAGGAAGATATTTTGAAGAATGTTGGTTATCAAACAGTTGACAGACCCCATTGACTTCCATAGTAGGGAAAATAAATACTATGGAAGTCAATGCCAACAGCTGTCTTGCTACCAACATTCTTCAAAATATCTTCTTTTGTGTTCATCAAAAGAAAGAAACTCATACGGGTTTGGAACAACATGAGGCTGAGTAAATTGAGTGAACTATCCCTGTAAGCAAGTATACTTAGGCCTACTGAATACTAACACTCTTAGAAAAAATGTTTCAGTGGTTCTTAAGGGTTCTTGATTAAATTTTAAAGAACCCTTTAGGCCAAAAAGGTTCCATGATGCGTTCATATTTAATGGGTTATTTCAGTGTTTCTCTAGTAATAATGTTAATGAGCTGCTTAATTCATAAAATATTAAGTTAAATCCATAAAATTATCCCATGGGAACCCCTAAAAGGTCAGAATCCTTCAATCTTCAATAGAACCTCATAGAACCATTTTTTAGAAGCAGGTCAGATTTAAATATTCAATAAGATTCAAGACTAGCACAGTTACATCAAGTTTTTATTTTTATTTTAAGAGTACTTTCACAATATAGGTGAAATATGTTTTAGGCCGATCTGAATTTGACCATCAGGCTTGAAAGTCCATCTGAACCTCAGGATAGCCATCAATGCTTGTTTATATTTAATAAAGTGGATTTGAAGTTAAAATCAGGTTCTGTCAGTGTCGCTTGGAACTGAAACTTGTTTTTTAAGAGCAAACAAGTATTGACAGTATTGATACTGACCTTATTTTAGGACATTGCTTGCACAGAATATCTGCATTTTTGCAAGGTACATCTGTTCCTGATCATGATGTTTGATCAGCTGAAAGTAAAATAAGTGCTCAAACTGTCTTCGTTCTCCTCAGGTAGCACTTCTGCTTACCAGGTGAGACGTGATCGCAGCTCTAACCCAAGCGAAAGTGACACTCCTTTCAGGAGGTTCCTGTCCGCACTTCTGCCTCCTGCTATTTTTACCTCCAAAAATAAGAAGCAGGACAGTTTGTGGGTCCTCTTCTATGGGAAACAAAACCCAGTGGAACTCAGTCCAAACGCCTCCACTCGCAGGTCATCCAAGCTTAGCACAACCTGCGGCCCTGCGTCTCTTCACGCTTTCTGTCAAGTCTATTTTTAAAACCCTTCGCTTTCCCAACTCCAGACCCAGACAGTGTCGGCCCAGATCCGGCCCACATCTGGGCCGTGTGGAATCCACGTGTACCAGATGTGGGCCGAATCTGGGCCGACACTATGCTGCTGTCGAGGGAATGTAAAAGTAAAATCAAGACAGGCACTGAAGTAAGTTTTGGGTGTTTGCAAGTTTGTTTCTATGGGGTATTTTTTAATTGCTAATGTGTGAGCAGCTTGTAACAGAACTTAAAAATGAGATCTTACCTGTTGTCTATGAAAGCCTGTGATTTTTATGCATTTTTTTGCTGGGAAAATCAAAAGGATGTGAGGTTTAGGCGTGCTCCTGAGAGTCTCTATTCCTATGACACATGAAACTAATGCTTATACAATGGTCAGGGTAAAGCCGAAAAAGCTAGTCTGTGGATTAAAAAAAAAAATGGATTAATTCAAACTAAACTAGCCTCACATAGCCAGGTAGCACAGGTACGTCTCCAAGATGTCTTTTAAAGAGCGCTTCATCTGGACAACATCTGTTGTGTACAAACATCTGATGAACGTCTTTTAAATAGCAGTTTTGCATACATTCCAAAGCATGCAACATATATGTACATATGTATCTAACCATCGCTCTCAGCAGTGTGGACGGCGTCTAGATGTTTGTTAACAGTATTGCTGTAAAGGTTTTTCCACGAAAAAGATGCAGTAGTCAACATTTGAAGTGGATATAAACCTTTCATCAAAGTTATACAAGGATTTTGAACAATACACATTCTTGTCTAAGGACAACTTTGATTAACTTTTTTGATCCACTTCAAATGTTGACTACTGTATTTATGGAAGCCTCCGATCAGACTCTGATCAGTTAGAATGAAGGATAAACTAAAAGTTAAGGCATTTCAACAAAATGTCTGCTCACGTATTTGAAGGCTGCTATTGGATCATTGAGGGTAAACGACTACACATTACTTTACGGAGAGCTTACGACCTACTAGCTACGGTAAGAACAAATGTTTCAACCGAATGAAGTACAGAGTTAGTCCTATTTTAAAGTCCCCTTGTCTTGAAAATTCAGCTTTTAATGTTGTTTATATGTCTATGTGGTGTTTTTAATGTGTTAGGGTTAGAAAAACCATGTGTAAATTCATAAGTCGACACCATTGCTGAGTATTTTCTCCTTAAAACTGCAGTGAACCAAAGACAGTCTCAAAAACACGGTTTGAAATCACTGGCAAACTACCTTGTAACCAATCAGGTCAACGAGTGGATCTCTGAGCTGTGTGAGTGAGTGGAGGCAGGGCTCATTTGCATATTCATAGAACCGCGTATAGTAAATGAGGCAAGGGTGTCGGGTTACATTTAAGCTATTTTAAGCCACAAATAAATTTTTTTCTCAAGGAAAAAAGTTTAAATATGTAATTTTGGTGATCAAAGATGAGTTTAAGGGATACAATTACTGACTACAGGGGGACTTTCAGATCTTCACCCTACCCTGTTCACGACTGGGACTGAGGGACATGAGCCCTTATTCTGGCTCTTTGAGTCTTTAGACAGATACCACTGTTTTCATCAAGGTTCAATGAAGACTCATATGGTATACACACCTCGTCTTTCTCCAATCTGCCCACTACTCAAACACCCCCACACTCAATAAGCTCACAATAACACATAACTTCAGTCCCCTGTCTCACCACCAAACCAGCACTGGTCTATATTAACCGGGGGAAATTTTCTTCTAGATTTCCCAGAGACAGTGTGCACAATAGTCATATTAATTTTAGCACAGCATCTGAGGGTGTATATTACCTTTGTGACACAAGAGTTTACTGTACATGTGCATGATTTAAAAGAAGAGTGCAACCCCCCTCGACTGAAGTGATTTATACTGTTTCTGTGCCCACGGCTTGTGTGTTTGAAACAAAAGCAGAAGTTTTGAACAGTAACTGTAACAAAGCTCCACGAAACGGCTTGTAGACGCAAATCTGCAAACGTTCATTCTGGATGGGCGATACAATGCATGGTTAGAAAACATGAACCTCAAAAATGTTGACGTCGCTTATTAGTCTGAAAAATGCAATATTACAGCACTGCCGTACTCTTAAACAAAGAGAATAACTTAACCTAGAGTAAATATGTTGATATACTGGCGATTCAGGGGAATCTGGGGCTCGTTGTCACGTTTAAAACTGTATTCAAAACTGGAAGGTTTTGAGTTAAAGTTCAATTGCACAAATGCTTGTTTTCTCTAACAGTGGTTTTGTATGTTGATTTCTTCTTCAAAAATTTGTTTGAAATCAGTTATTTTGTAAATTCTGTCTTTCAAACTAAAGTTTGAATATTAATGTATTCTTGTAATATCGGTTCACACAAGTATACATTAATGAAAAAGTTGAGTTTTGTTCATTTTAACCAGTTTTTTAAGGACAAGAGCATCTTCATAAATCAAAGGTTGGGGCAAGTTGTCTCATGGTTTGTAAATCTATAGAAAATAATTAAAAACATTTGAAAGGCTATAAAATAATTGGCTAAAATGATGGTTTGATTTTTTTTCTTTTACATTACCTTTCTTGTATTGCTCTTTTTGCTACCAAATTGGATTTTCATACAAAGAAAATATCAACCCTTAGGAATAACCTTTTTGGCACCTTGCATATTTAAATATAATACACTTCATGAAACATGATTAGATCATTACACAATCAGAAATCTACAAATATCAAAATGTGACATATCACTCCCAGTACTACAAACCCAGCCATTGGGTTAAATTTTTGTCCATAATTAACCCAAATTGGGGTTAAAACAACCCCAAAAAATTAGCCTGTACAATACACAAACCCATATACGTTTTACATATTATGCCGTTAGACACATTTTACATGGTGTCAATTAATTTCTATTACACATGGAAATTAGTTATTTTGGAGCAAGAATTCAAACTAATTTACAGAATTTCTTGTCAGTGAGCAGAAGCATCCTGTGTGCAGCAGTCATGTCACTACTACATTAAATTGAGCCAGTTCAGTTGAGAGAAAACATTCTCTGTTTCGATAATGATGATTCAATACATTTCATCTGTAGGTCATGACCTTAAGAGAGATTTAATCCCTGGGTTCTGTCCAGAATGAGTCACTTACCAAAGCACACAACTAAAGAGCCACATTTCCATCTAGAATTGAGGGTTTATAACTCGATAACTTGCATAAAACTGAACATAATTTTGAGTTTTCTAAATCTTTTTATGGTGTTGCTGAACATTATGAGAACATACTAATACATTAAAATTTTGGCAGAAAATGCATCAATCACTGATCACGGGTTAGGGGAAAATAAGTCAGATGTTTGGCACAATATGAATAAAGATAAAAAGACTTTGGGAAATGTATGATTTTTTTAAAAAAAGTGCTAGAATACACACTGACTGTGGATTTCATATGCAGAACGAACAAGTGAAAAGAATATAGTTTACGTCACAGATATAAATAAAGGCTCTTCAATGAATTCTCAACATATTTCACACAAAAATGATTCAGTGGATGTTTCTTCTAAGGCCTCGCTTGTTTTCCTCCAGCGCTACGCTACACAAATATAAGCGCAAGTGTCATGTTTACATCCTGTCATAGCACTCGTGGTTGAAAAACTGGAAAATGACTAAGTAGTATTAATAATGGAGTGGAACTCAATATCCCAATTCTGCCCACACGTTCTGAAGCTTTCGTTTCTTTGAAGGGCGACGATAACATCGTTTGTTTACATTGGCAGAGACGGTGACACTTTCCCTCCATGTCTACCCAAAACACGACACAGTGAGTGAGTGCGCGCTCACGGAAAGAGTTTACCCGTCACCTCGGCTTCCTGTTGGGGGAAAGCACCAGCGCGCAGGTTCCCGCTCACAGTCTTACCATTTCAAAGAGCTCCGGCCCAGTTTATCAATCGCTTGACTTGGCTGAATGAAAGGAAGAGACTGTAGATCTGCGGTCGGCTCTCTGGTCTTCGGTTGCTCTGTGATGTGCCAGTCTCAGGGAGGCCGTGCGGGGAATAACCTGACACTGGAGCTTCATTCATGCCTATAAATAGACTTATCAGAAATTGCAAGTCAGTTAGAGAATGGTGCACCCTGTTTTGGAAAGTCAAGTCAAGTCACATTCATTTATATAGCGCTTTTAACAATATGGACTGTTTCAAAGCAGCTTTACAGTGATTATAGGAAATTAAAGTAACAGAGATTGTTTAGGCTTAACAGCAGCTCTAGAATAATGTTATTGTCCAGCTAAAGTTAGTTTTGGTCGATTCACTTCCATTACAAAGATCATTAGTTATTAACTTAGGGGCCGCTAACACAACACCGTTCTAACAGAAAACCCTTAACGCGCCCCGGCCGCTCATTCACACAACAACAGTGTCTGGTGGCTTGAAAACGCAAACCTGTGAGAACGCTGACGGCGTGCACATGCGTATTGCGTGTTTAGTCTATAGGTATGCACGGAAAGCAGATCAAGCTCTTCTGCTGGAATGACTGGACCTCACTTGGCCTTTGCTATTATTACATCTGTATAAAACATGAAATCGCATGTAATAACTTCATTCATAACATGCTTCTCAATGTGACTATATGAAGCACTGCATCAGTCATTAACCACAGTGCAAATATAAATTTATGATATTGTGATTTGCACTCAGATAATAATTAGAGAATAGCGCCAATGAGAAATGTATATATATATTTAATGCATTAAATTGATCAGTAAAGACATTTGTAATGTTACAAAATATTTATATGTTAAATAAATGCTGTTCTTTTGAACTGTCTATTCAACATTGATAATAATAAGATCTTGAGCAGCTTATCAGTGTATTCAAATTATTGACTGGAGTAATGATGAAAATTTGATCGCAGGAATAAATTACATTTAACATGTTTTATGATTTGAAAGAAAAATTCACAATATTTCTGTTTTTTAATTACTGTAGGCTATTTTTGATCAAATGAATGCAGTCCAAGAGACTTTGCATCAAAAAAAAAAAAAATCGTATCAACCCCAAACTTTTGAGCGGTAGTGTATGTAAAGTTTATGGCAAATAGTCAAACATACCTAAATATATACAGTAGCAGTCAAAAGTTTGGAAACAGTACTATTTTTAATGTTTTTGAAAGAAGTCTCTTATGCTCATCAAGCCTGCAGTTAAAAAAAAAAAAAAAAAAAAAAAAACTGTAATATTATGAAATATTATTACAATTTAAAATAATGGTTCTCTTTTTTAATATACTTTAAAATGTAATTTATTTTTGTGATGCAAAGCTGAATTTTCATCAGCAAGTACTCCAGTCTTTGGTGTCTTATGATCCTTCAGAAATCATTCTAATATGATGATTTGATACTCGGTTATTATCAATGATGGAAACAGTTGTGCTGTTTAATATTTTTTTTTGGAATACTTTTTTCAGGATTCATTGATGAGTAAAACGTTAACAGCATTTATTCATAAAAACAGCATTTATTCAAAATAAAAACATTTCTAACAATATAAATCGTTACCATCACCTTTTATCAAATTAACGCATCCTTGTTGAATTAAAGTACTAATTTCTTAAAAAAAAAATAGTTATTGTTCCCAAACTTTTGAACGGTAGTGTATATTGTTACAAAAGATTTCTATTCTAAATAAATACAGTTCTTTTTAACTTTTTATTCATCAAATAATCCTGAAAAAAGTATCTCAGGTTATAAAAAAAAAATTAAGCAGCACAACTGTTTCCAACATTGATCATAAATCATCATATTAGAATGATTTCTGAAGGATCATAAGACACCAAAGAGTGGAGTACTTGCTGATGAAAATTCAGCTTTGCATCACAAAAATAAATTGCATTTTAAAGTATATTAAAAAAGAGAACCATTATTTTAAATTGTAATAATATTTCATAATATTACTGTTTTTTTTTGTTTGTTTGTTTTTTTAACTGCAGGCTTGATGAGCATAAGAGACTTCTTTCAAAAACATTAAAAATAGTAATGTTTCCAAACTTTTGACTGGTACTGTAGGTTATATATAAGCTTGACGTTGACTCTGATTTGTGCCTGAACAAATTGGAGAATATAAAATGCTCATGGATCTCTTGGATCCAGTTGTCTAAAAGTTATTGATCTGGATCAGATCTTCCGCATGTGTTGTTCATAACTTTTGGGATACCTTTAATCCAATTTGTTTTTTTAAATTGGTAAAATATTACAACATTTCTTTCATGCAGTATAGAGTATACACATTTAAATGTTTCGCTTGCTTTGTTTAAATGTTACAGTGATAAAGTAAAGAAGTTCACCATCTGCCTTTCGGTAGACTAAAGTAAATATATATATATATATACTTTTTTTTTGTCACCATAAAATAATCCCCCAAACAGCTGTCAGTGTCAAACAAAAACACTAGATTTATTGTTATTTTATATTATTTTAATAGATTTATTATTTATTTACTATTAAAAATAATATAACTGTTATTTAGCACTTCATTGAAAATGAAAGGGGGTGTTTTTCTTGTTTTTACATAACCTATACAATTTGATGTACAGTAGTCCCAATGAGTGCACTGCTAATCCAGATTTGGTAATCTGGAAAAGTTTGTATTTGTATTCGGGTGATTCAATACAACATTACGTTTAAAAACAAGCACAATTATAGGATGAATTGGATCATTCTGATCCAGAATAGCTTTTTTAATAACTGGGCCCTGGGAATAACAGAGAGTCGCTTTGGATAAGAGTCTATCAAGAGTATAAATGTGAATGTGAATTTGTCTTCAGGATTATAGTGTAAAGGGTAAAACCACTTTATTCTCAAAATATTAATCTCCAACGTGTGTTCATGGGAGCACACAACGCATGTGTGAACACGCGTTGGAGATTAATATTCATAAAACTGAAGTTAAACCACTGGAGTCATGTGGATTACTTTAGTTTAATGACTACCTTTCTGGGACTCGAAAGTGGTAGTTGTGTAGACTGTCAATGGAGTTACAGAAAAAGATCTTCATTTGTGTTCTGAAGATGAATGAAAGTCTTACAGGTTTGTAACGACATGAGGCTGAGTAATTAATAACAGAATTTTTATTTATGGGTGAACTTACCCTTCAATGTAACATGTCTGGTTTAGTCATGTTAAGTTTTTGGGAGTTGTAGAATTTAGATGTTACCACATGAAACACGTTTTGGTTTCCTAAATACCTTTTCATATTCTATTCTATTCTATTCTATTCTATTCTATTCTATTCTATTCTATTCTATTCTATTCTATTCTATTCTATTCTATTCTATTCTATTCTATTCTAATGAGTGCAGTAAGTCTGTGTCAATTGAAACGTTCTACACAAGGATCAGGCACACAGATGTGAATTATCTTGTCATCATGCAGTAGGATATTCTGTGGTGTCTTGTTGTTGATAAGAAGCAGTTGTTACAGAAAAAGTAAAAGATACCAATTGGTGAGCGATGAATCATTTTCAGTAAATGTGTATGTGTGCATTTGAGAGACAGCTCATTAGTCAGACATGTAACCGGGTTATCAGGCGTGTGGGTGGGGGAGGCACATGTCTTCTCAAATGTCAATAAAGCCCAGTCAACAGATATATACACTGCATTCTCTTCTCTCTCTCTCTCTCTCTCTCTCTCTCTCTCTCTCTCTGTGTGTGTGTGTGTGTGTGTGTGTGTGTGTGTGTGTGTGTGTGTGTGTGTGTGTGTGTGTGTGTGTGTGTGTGTGTGTGTGTGTGTGTGTGTGTGTGTCTGTGTGTGTGTGTGTGTGTGTGTGTGTGTGTGTGTGTGTGTGTGTGTGTGTGTGTCAATGTCTTTCATTCATCAGTCTCTCACTGCCTCACATGAACGTACACATACACACATCTGAGGCGATAACTCAAAGTCTTTGCTCTAACAGTAAATCAGGACCATGTTTCTTATTCAGGCTGTAGAGTGAGAGAGTGTTGAGCTTGTAAACACACACACACACACACACACACACACACACACACACACACGCGCACACACACACAGCACTTGGTTTTTTTTGGAGGTCAGAGTGAAAGTTTTGTGGTTTAAACATTTAAACAATGCTGTGGACAGAGCTGTACTTCTTTAAATGGTAAAGAATGAAAGTGAGATGTAGAGTTCAGGCCACAGTAAATATATCTTTACCTGATATCTTCTCTCATTGTGTCTAGACAGAAGAAAAATCTGACTTTGATTCCTGACTTCATTCAGAAAGTATTCATCGGCAACAGTTATTTGATGCAAAGATAAGTTATTGCATGTTCAAACTTCAGCTAAAGTTCTGGCAAGGTTAATTATGAACAACATTCTTCCAGTAACGTTAATAGAACGTTCTTTCAGAGTTACTTGGTATTTAATAATGTTCTCAAAACAATAGCACAAAAATATTATTCCTACATCATGTATTTAACTTTTTGATAATTTTAACTGTTACCATGTGTTTCAGAACGTTCCCATAATGTTTGCAAAGTGATAAAACAAATGACATAGTTTTGTTAACTGGGAATATATTTTATTTTCTTCAGAATTATATCTGAGCATTACTTGAAATTAACCTGTTAAGTTAAAATCCATCTGTTTAATTGATTGGCTGTACACTGTAAAAAATTATATGACCAATAAGTTATGCCAACATATATTTCTACATTGCTTTAACTTATCAAAACTAGTTAAGCAATTTTCATCTTCTAATACATTTTTAGTACATGTTGTTAATTAATATTACTTAGTACTTTATTGGTGATAAGTAAGTTAATTGATGGTATTTGCTTCTGTTGAAGACGTCAGCCCGCACTATTTCAACTTTATATATTTTCAGAGTCGACTCTCTGATTGGTGTAATTTTCTATACAGCATCATGGGCAATGTAGATTTTCACCACAAATTCTGAGGTTTAAATTCAAATATTTAAAAAAACGTTGAAATAGTGCGGGCTGACATCTTCAACAGAAGCAAATACCATCAATTAACTTACTTATGACAAGCAAAACATGCCAAAATAGCTATTTAGCTCCGCCCACTTCCTTCCATCATTAAAGCCAATGACAGGCTTACCTTTGTATTTTTGTCCTATTTTTAAAAACTTTTTTGCCCTAAATTCAAAGTTTGTATGTTGTGATTCACTTCGTAGCTGGTTGGCTTGGTTCATGGCTTATAATGAAGACTTTTTTAAATACTTCTGGAACCAGCAGCGATGAAAAAGTGGGCGGGCACTGTTGCACTGCAGTGTGTCAGGTGACAAGCATGAGGCGTCACCATGGAAATAATAAGGTAATACATTCTAAAATAACGGTCCCCTTAAAAAGAAACTCACACTGGGTGCTCAGCTGCAGTATTTAAAATGTCTGTGTGAAAGGGTTAACAAGAACAAAAAGTAAGAAATGAGAAATGTGTGAGTTTGTAAACCCTTTGTTATGGTGACAAAATGTCCCCACAAAGATGGCAATATCTAAAATTCTTGTCCTTTTGGGGACATTTTTTTGGTGCCCATAAGGAAAACAGCATATAAATCATACAGAATGATTTTTTTTTTTTTTCAAATGTAAAAATGCAGAAAGTTTTCTGGTGATAGGGTTAGGGGATAAATTATATAATTTCTACAGCATAAAAACCATTATGTCCATGGAAAGTCCCCATAAAAAATGAGAACCCAACGCGCGTGTGTGTGTGTGTGTGCGCGTGTGTGTGTGAGTGAGTGTGTGAGTGAGAGAGAGAGAGAGAGATTTGTTTACTGATTGATTTATTGAATTTATTGATTATTTGTGTATGTAATGTCCATTTATGTAATGGCCAATGCTTTGGCAATACTGTACAAGTCATGCCAATAAAGCTCATTTGAATTTGAATTTGAGAGAGAGAGAGAGAGAGAGAGAGAGAGAGAGAGAGAGAGAGAGAGAGAGAGAGCCGGTCAACACACTTAACAATGTTTCGGTGAATGAAGTGAAACCTGGTAAAGTCACTTCTCCCTTATTAAGACCAATTTTAACATTCCAAAGAGTTTTCAAACCACAGTTTGTAGACATAATTGATTACTTTTGATTGATTCCATATTAACTATTTTTTTCATAATCTATGAATTCAAAATGTTTGCCACTTTTAATGAAACTCAATGCATTGCTCTTGTGGCATCATCCAATGACCTCTTGATGCCACTGAACAACGGACAGCACAGAAACGGCTGAACTTTAGGATGACTTGTGTGAATACATGACATTATGTATCCCACAACAATCTGTAAATCAGTAAGAAGCTCTAAAGATGGCATATGAGTGCTTCATGTTTCTGTTGTGTCTGGGGAAGTGTGTTTTGAGTAAACAGATACTTCTGAATATGGACCGCAAAAGACCGGCGTTTCTGCTATTTACCGCTATTACTGCTATTCTGCAGATTTTATGCTGCAGGTCCACTCATATCTTTATCTCTATTTTAGTTTAATATATTCGGGAATCTGTCAGGAATATGTCCAGGTCATATTTCACCAAAAAAAAAAAAAAAGATCAACTATAATTACATAAACAAAGAAAAAATGAATAAAGACTCTTAACAACTATGTAAGTAATGTTCCAAGAACAATACAGGTTGAAATTGTCGTGAAAAAAATGCACAAAAAAAAAAAGCTAAATTGTCATCAACCAGTGCAAAACCTATAGTCTTGATTTACTTTGCGCAAAACATTATTATTTGTTTTGGGGGTGAAATATGATGTGTTCGAATTTAAAACATTGCATCTTGTAATGCTGTCCTGTCTTTTGAGTTATTTTGATGCTTGCATTTAGTCAACATCAACAACATTCATATGTATTTATTTCCCTGACTGTGTGCAGACAGACAGTCTATAAATGATATGCACACATATCAGTAGCACTGAACCTTTGTGATGTTGATCTGGAAGTGTCTCTCACTAGACAGGTATTGTTCTGTTGTTCAGAGACAGGATCTCAACTTAACCTTTTACAAGCTGAATATAACATGACAAGAGTCATCAGGACATCCAATGGAAGAAGGTTTGTGGTGCATTGAGTCTCTGTGGAGATGCAGAAAGAGGTTGTGGGAAAGTGGATGTGAAACACCTGGTAAATCAGGTTCACCAGTACAAACACGGATTTGCAGTTTCACATTTACAAGCTTTACCGTTAGTGAGTATTAAAGATCACACAAAATCCTCCTACTGTACAGATGGTGTCACATGTTCCTTGACATATAGCTGTCATAATCTGTTGTAACATACCTGTCTGAGGAAGAAACCATAATTTGGAAACCAATATTTTGGTCAGCTATTTTACTACATCCTGAAATGAACAAGCCATGTTTAGGCAGCACATTGGAAAAACATGCCCAGCAAAACTCTTTGTTGGAAACTCAGAAGCGAAGACCAGGAGATTCTTCAGCAGGATTCTTTATTGAGAACATGAGCTGTCGGTAGCTGCAGACATCAAGTCTAACTAGGGGGACTTTACATTGTAGTTTATATACCTTTCAAGGAGGAGGGATTTACATAGAGGTGACATGTAAATGAAGTACAGGAGTCAGCTTGTTACCTGATCTCATCAGCATAACAGTGTCATTCAAATGCATAGATGCTAATCCAATCAGCCTGACAATATCACCCATACATTCACATTATCATAGTTTATCTTGGGACTCTGACACTGTTCAGGAGGTGCATACAGACAAAAGGTTAATGTCAGACACCTGGGTTGCTCATCATCATCTATGCCTCAAAATGTAAAACAGTGTACAGAACTTTCTCAGTTTATATACTATTGTATTGGAACCTAGATGTAACATTTTATAAATTTGTAATACAACACCTTAAAATATACCTATATAAACAATTCACTACAGTTTCCAGCTGAAATAAACACTAAAGGCAGTAAATGCCACAACTTTATAAAAAAAAAATAAAAAAAAAAATTACATGAGGCAGATTATTGATTAGTAAATACTTTCACACAGTTCTTTGCACAATACTGTTATGACCCCAAAACACTTAGTGCATGATCTTTAAACATTATGACGTTTATATCTCATAAGCAGCTCCATATATTTGGTATTTCTGACATGGTAAACATGCTCGGAAGCTCATCTGGTACAGCATTGCACGGCTTTAAGCAGCTGATTGAAACTAAGGAAACTACCGGGTGAGGGTAGAAAGCTGCTAGTGCTATAAGATTAACATGCTGATGCCATTGCCAAAAAACGGTAAACATTTTAGCTCTTGAGGCTAATGTTAGCTAGCATACTGTTAACCGATATTAAAATTGGCTGTTGAATCTCTGGCATGTTAATCTTAATAACATATTGTATGTAATGCAACAAGATTTTCAAAATGTGTTGATGTGTGCATGTTTGAGATTTGAGAGAAGACAATCTGTAAAAATTCTCCTTATGTGCGTGATGCAACCAGATTTCATAAATTGATAAATTGGGATTTAAAAACTCCATATCTTTGAATCCATATTTAATAAATAAACTTTGACAAAATCCTTGTCATGTGTGGGTGTAGAGATGCGCACAACAACATGATGATGCGTACATCATCGTGCCATAACTGACCAACTGAGGAGGGAGGGTATGGGCTCTGCAGGAGGACGAGGGACTGGGGAGGGCCAGAAACCAGGGGAAATAAGAGAGCGAGAGACCAGGGCGGCAATGAAGGTGGGAGGAGCCAGGAGCAGGAGTAGCCAGGCAGGGACCCAGACTGCAGCCAGGACCATAGAGACAGAGCGACACGCGTCAGAATGTCGACCCCAAAAAAGTGGACACATGCAATTAAAACAGAGCGCAAAGTGTCATATAATTCTGAGAAACTAACGCCCACTGGAGGGGAAAGTACTCGGCGACAGGGATAGCTTAGCTTACAGAAATCTAATATATAAAACTAACATTTGGATATTTGACTTACCAGTGATTAAATGTTTACTGCACACATAGTGTATTTTTAGTGCATACTGAGTGTCAGGATCCCACAATTTACTCATTCTTCCCACTGATGCTTTACGTCTTATTGCCTGTATCCACTTTTGTCTCCTTAAAGGCTGGCTTTTACGGTTTGGTAGCTTATAAAAACTTAGTTCTGGGTTATTTAGCTTGTTTGATGTACACCCTGTCACATAGCAGCTTTTAGACATTATTTTGTTTTTTGTTATAAGTCAGAAATGACAAGGCTTCACGCAATACAAATTCAATGAAGACGGTTGGATTGTCTCCCCGCCCTTTGAGCTGTATGGAACCAGCAGGTGGACAGGAGACTTCAAGCTGGATAGAACCAGCGGGGGCACAGGAGACTTCGAGCTGGATGGGACCAGCAGGGGCACAGGAGACTTCGAGCTGGATGGGACCAGCAGGGAAACTGAAGACTTTGATCTGGATAGAACCAGGAGGGGCACATGAGACTTCGAGCTGGACAGGACCAGCAGGGGCACAGGAGACTTCGAGCTGGATGGGACCAGCAGGGAAACTGAAGACTTTGATCTGGATAGAACCAGCGGGGGCACAGGAGACTTCAAGCTGGACAGAACCAGGAGGGGCACAGGAGATTATAAGCAGGACGGAACCAGGAGGGGAAAGGAGACTTTGAGCTGGACGGAACCAGGAGGGGCACAGGAGACTTCAAGCTGGATAGAACCAGTGGGGGCACAGGAGACTTCGATCTGGATTGAACCAGCAGGGGCACAGGAGACTTCGATCTGGACGGAACCAAGAGTGGCACTGGAGACTTCGATCTGGACAGAACCAGCAGGGGGACAGGAGACTTCAAGCTGGATAGAACCAGCAGGGGCACAGGAGACTTCGATCTGGACAGAACCAGCAGGGGCAAAGGAGACTTTGATCTGGATAGAACCAGCAGGGGCACAGGAGACTTCGATCTGGACGGAACCAGCAGGGGCACAGGAGACTTCGATCTGGATAGAACCAGCAGGGGCACCGGAGACTTCGATCTGGATAGAACCAGCAGGGGCACAGAAGACTTTGATCTGGATAGAACCAGCAGGGGCACAGGAGACTTCGATCTGGATTGAACCAGCAGGGGCACAGGAGACTTCGATCTGGACAGAACCAGGAGGGGAACAGGATACTTTGATCTGGACGGAACCAGCAGGGGCACAGGAGGCTTTGATCTGGATAGAACCAGCAGGGGCACCGGAGACTTCGATCTGGACAGAACCAGCAGGGGAACAGGAGACTTTGATCTGGATAGAACCAGCAGAGCCACCGGAGACTTTGATCTGGATAGAACCAGCAGGGGCACCGGAGACTTCGATCTGGATAGAACCAGCAGGGGCACAGAAGACTTTGATCTGGATAGAACCAGCAAGGGCACAGGAGACTTCGATCTGGACAGAACCAGGAGGGGAACAGAGGACTTTTATCTGGACAGAACCAGCAGGGGGAACAGGAGACTTTGATCTGGACAGAACCAGCAGGGTCACAGGAGACTTCGATCTGGACGGAACCAGGAGGGGCACAGGAGACTTCGATCTGGATGGAACCAGCAGGGACAAAGGAGACTTCGATCTGGACAGAACCAGCAAAGGCACAGGAGACTTCGAGCTGGACAGAACCAGTAGGGGCACAGGAGACTTCGATCTGGACAGAACCAGCAGGGGCAAAGGAGACTTTGATCTGGATAGAACCAGCAGGGGCACAGGAGACTTCGATCTGGACGGAACCAGCAGGGGCACAGGAGACTTCGATCTGGATAGAACCAGCAGGGGCACCGGAGACTTCAATCTGGATAGAACCAGCAGGGGCACAGAAGACTTTGATCTGGATAGAACCAGCAGGGGCACAGGAGACTTCGATCTGGATAGAACCAGCAGGGGCACCGGAGACTTCGATCTGGATAGAACCAGCAGGGCCACCGGAGACTTTGATCTGGATAGAACCAGCAGGGGCACAGAAGACTTTGATCTGGATAGAACCAGCAAGGGCACAGGAGACTTCGATCTGGACAGAATCAGGAGGGGAACAGAGGACTTTGATCTGGACAAAACCAGCGGGGGAACAGGAGACTTCGATCTGGACGGAACCAGCAGGGTCACAGGAGACTTCGATCTGGACGGAACCAGCAGGGACAAAGGAGACTTCGATCTGGACAGAACCAGCAGAGGCACAGGAGACTTCAAGCTGGACAGAACCAGTAGGGGCACAGAAGACTTAGATCTGGACAGAACCAGCAGGGGCACAGGAGACTTCGAGCTGGACAGAACCAGTAGGGGCACAGGAGACTTCGATCTGGACAGAACCAGCAGGGGCACAGAAGACTTTGATCTGGATAGAACCAGCAGGGGCACAGGAGACTTCGATCTGGATAGAACCAGTAGGGGCACAGAAGACTTCGATCTGGACAGAACCAGCAGGGGCACAGGAGACTTCGAGCTGGACAGAACCAGTAGGGGCACAGGAGACTTCGATCTGGACAGAACCAGCAGGGGCACAGGAGACTTTGATCTGGATAGAACCAGCAGGGGCACAGGAGACTTCGATCTGGATAGAACCAGTAGGGGCACAGGAGACTTCGATCTGGATAGAACCAGCAGGGGCACAGAAGACTTTGATCTGGATAGAACCAGCAAGGGCACGGGAGACTTCGAGCTGGACAGAACCAGTAGGGGCACAGGAGACTTTGATCTGGATAGAACCAGCAGGGGCACAGGAGACTTCGATCTGGATAGAACCAGCAGGGGCACCGGAGACTTCGATCTGGATAGAACCAGCAGGGGCACATGAGACTTTGATCTGGATAGAACCAGCAAGGGCACAGGAGACTTCGATCTGGACAGAACCAGGAGGGGCACAGGATACTTCGATCTGGACGGAACCAGGAGGGGCACAGGAGACCTCGAACTGGACGGAACCAGCAGGGACAAAGGAGACTTCGATCTGGACAGAACCAGCAGGGGCACAGGAGACTTCGATCTGGACAGAACCAGCAGGGGCACAGGAGACTTTGATCTGGATAGAACCAGCAGGGGCACAGGAGACTTCGAGCTGGAAGGAACCAGTGGGGCACAGGAGACTTCGTTCTGGATGGGACCAACAGGGACAGGAGAATTAGCAACACATCCTCTTCTAATACATATTCTCCAGAGATCAACAGCAGCTCACCCTCAGTAGTGGGGGTGTGGGCTCTGGCATCGTATTCATGCAGAAGGGTGATGGCTGGCTGGGCTCTGGGTCGGGAGTGGAGCTTGTGATGTCCTCTACTGGGCCGATGGTGAACGCAGATGCATTATTCACCAGTACCCACTCTACAAACGCTGCAAAATTCCCCTGAGAACTCAACAAGGGCAGGCGTGCCCTGGACCGCTCGTTTAGGCTGGTGAGATAGAAAACACACAGTGAGCGGACATGAAAGGTGTTGAGGCACACCACGTCTAGGAATTTCCTCGTGTGATCCAAGTATTTGATCTCTCTGCTCATAGCAGAGCAGCTGGACTGCCGGTAAGTCCATTTCTACTCAATATGAGGGTCTGGTATTTATGTGTGAGTGTAGAGAAAGAAGTGTCCAAAATAAACAGTTTATTTAATCCACAAAAGAAAACTCAGGAGATCGCAGGAGAAATACATACAAAATGTCAAATTAAGACGATACCAGACAATGAAACACAGGAAACAGAGGACTTAAAAGCACAGAGCAGGAAGTCACAGACAGTTGCACGTCAGGTAGAATTCAGTTTTATGGCACTTCTCATTCATTTCTATGGTATCCACAAACAGCCACTGTCTGACTGACACACAACTCTGACAGAAATTCAATGATGTCAAGGCTCCTGTGATTGGTTATCATGACACAACTTGATGCAAGTTACGTTTTCTCCAATGTTAGAGCCACAGACCCTCGTATCTCCCAATAATAGAGTGCTGCAGGGATGACATATTTTTGTAGGCCACTTCCGGTCCCATCATCATGTAGTCTTGTTGCTAACAAGTGGCTAAATGGGACTACAGCGGTTGCTATTAAACATCATCTCATTTACTCACTAGTCGCTTTCACCTTGTTGTGGTTAGAATTGTGCTCTTGCTAACTATTATAATTCAAACTTTCAGGGAAAATGTTTTTAATAAAGACTCAAAAAGTTGTCGGAAGCTTAGTGATGATGACGTCAAAGTCATGTGACCGAGGTGTAGTTCGTTTTTGACTTCAGTCGATTGTATTTACGCTTCACAAAATTGAATAAAAGTTGTTTATTTGTGAAGATTATCATGATTTACAAAACGTGAAAGAATCCTGTTCATTTGAAAAACCAGTCACCTCTCATTTGCATGTTTGACTCTTGGGATTGACATGCATGCAAAAGGTTAAACATTGGGAGAATAGGAAGACTTACCATCAATAACGCCTGCACACATCTTTACAATATGGGGATGTCCCAGTAGGATTATGTAATTACAAAGACTTGAGATTGGGGGGGAAAAACTACATGAAAAAAGCAGCAGCAACTACCATAGGGTTAATCCCTCATCTGCAACAATATGCAATTTTTGATCTACTCATTAGCATTTGGTAGTGTAGCATTTAAGTATTTTTAGATATTTGTATCACATTTGAAAGACTTTCTTATGAGGAAGAACCCTTTTTTTTTTTCTTTGAGTAAAAACAATCAATATTGTGTAGTGCTCAGAAAGTTTCTGTAAAAATGCTTTGTTTCCTGATTAATATTTCTACTGAGCTGTGGGTTGATGCTGCAGACATGAAGAGTGATCAAAAGCGTGTTGTGCAACCATTCAGTTTAGTCAACCTTAACAGAGAGAAAAAGGTTGAGGATTCCCCCTCTGCGCTTTTCAATGGTATTTAATCTTCCCAGAGGTGTAATATTTAAGCACTTTAAACACATACAGTTCGGAGAATTTATATATATATATATATAAGATCTATACATTCTCTAAATTATACTCATGATTTATCCATGAAGAATTTGTTTTGATCTTAAAAAAAGTATCTCTTGAGAAATAAGAAGGGTTTGATGATGTCAGCTGAAAAGGAAAATCGGTTCAGAAATGAACAAATATTATATAATTTGCACTGATTAATTGCTTTGAAACCTATCTCCACAGAAAACAGCAGTTTTAATGTGTACAATTCAGTAAAATTTCATGTTGTGATTCATATAAAAATGTATGAATTGTAGACTGTAAAAAATTATTTTCATGATTTTATCACATCTCTTTTTCAAATCAACTTAGATCATTAATGTGGCTCAGATAACATAATATTTTCAGTTTCTATTTTTTAAACCAATCTCCTTTATTGTATTAACTAATTTTTCAATGAACTCAAAATTTTAAGGCAACCAGCCAACTTACTTTTTTAAATTAAGCCAACAATATTTTTTTACAGTGTGAAAAATGTAAGTATTGAGTTCTTGCCTAAAACGAATGGAAAGGTGTAGCGCCAAGCACTAGTCCCAAACAGATGAATGAACAAACTTCTTGCGGTGCGTAGATCCAAAAAACAAAACCAAAAAAAAAAACACATGGCACTGATGAAGGGTCGAACCCAAAAACGTTTTGCGCACTTTTGCACTTTATTTGTGGCCTTTGGACAGTAAAATCTTGTGAGCTTTTTGGCCAATTTTCATGTGCGGATCTTAAACAAAGACATACAAATGATGTTATTTCGAATTTATACAAAACATATAGCTAAGAATTGAGGTGAGACTGTGTTGACTGTGATTTTGAAAGTACATTAGGAAAGAAAATAGGGACAATTTGGGTTTCAAGTTAACCCTAAAAAAATTAATTGTAGCTTTTAAATTTGAATGGTTTGACATTTTACAATACACGGCCCATGTCAGAAAACATTAGAAAATGGTGTGAATGGAGACAACAGGATTGTGAATATGAATTTGATTATTCGTGTATAATCCAAATTTCTGAAAATGTGAAATAGTCCCCTTCAGGTTGAACTGTTGCCCTCCCTCCTCCCTCCTCCCTCCAGCCCCCCACCCGCTTCTCTTCGTCTTATTGTTTTTCTTGTGGGCTAGTCTTCCTGTGCACCTGTGAATCAAGCTTCCTGTGTCTTTCTCTCAGTGCTCACACTGTCCCCTAAAACCACTCTGCTCGCGACTGCTATCGCTCAAGCGTAACTAAAAGCCAACTAGTAGTGTGAAAACACAGACAGCAGCACTACAGTTCATATCAACACACAACCGTACAAATATGGTTTTGCATGGGGCGCCAAGTGTGACCTGCCTAATTTTGTGGACGAAAATTCATTTTGTGACACGAAATGCTGTATTTCATGACAAAATGCTACGCTTTAATGCATTTTACACACAGAAATACAAACGCCAGTCACATTTTCTCAACTGAAATAATAAAGTTGGGTTATGAAAAAATGCATTTTGTGATCCCCTTTTGTGGATAACATAAATAATCACATTTACAGAATGAATATTTTGTGCTGCTGTACATTCACCATTATGTCCACAAAATTAATTAATCAAATACACGCCATACACAAAATCAGTTCATGGTTTACAATTTCATGCATAAAATTATGTGAAAACTTTGTTGCAACTTTACACATTATGTTGCATTCACATTATACAACTGATTTTTGTCTTTGAACGTACAGCATGCATTCAAGTGTAACCGCATTTTTTAATACAGCTTTTTGTGTCAGGAACTGAATATCGTCCATGAAATTAAGCAGGTGACACTTGTATGGTGCTATAAACATTGCCCTATGTGTTTGAGCACCCCGACCATAACAACACTGACTCAGCCAATAGCATGAGTTTGGGGGCGGGGCCATCTGCTGGGCTGACCAATGAAAGTGTTTGGGAAACTGGTTTGAAAACAGCTGTTATTTTTGCAATTCTTTTTGGTTCCACTGATGGATTAGAAATTATGGAAACTTTGTTTTCACCCCGGAATGAAAAATAAAAAAGGTAATTGCAACTTTTTTTCGTCACAATTCAGACTTTATAACTCGCAAGTGCAAGTTTTTATATCACAATTCTTGGAAAAAGTCACAATTGCGAGATACAAAGTCAGAATAGTGAGATATAAACTTGCTATTTAAAAAAAAAAAAAAAAGTATTCCATGCCAGAAACAAGCTTCCATAAGAAATTACACATTTGCCTTTAAAGCGGTCATAACATGGATTTTTAAAATTATTTTAATCTGTTCTTTGAGGTTCACTTATAATGTTAATAAAGTTTTTGCACAAAAACAAATATATGTGTGGAAAAACGATTATTTATTAATTGTCAGTAAACGGCCACTGTCATGATTGGCTAACATCATTGCATAGCAATCAGTATCAATGCCTACTCGCTATTGCATGTTAGTAAGTGTTTTGAAAACATTATCTGTATAAAACCATCATTTACAGACAAAGCATTATGAAAACAATTACAGTTTGTGATGCAGCTGCTGTCAGATCCAATACAGTTCCTCTTTCAAACGTTTCACCCCATTACACTGTGCCACATTTACAAAACTATCTGCAGTCAAATGCTCCGAACAAACATATAATCATCCGACGCGAACCAAGACGCAATTAAAAATAAACTATCAACTTGTTCCTGACGCTGGTCTCTTTCTGAAGTCTGCACAGAAATGAGCAAATGAGCTGTTAAAACATAGTCTTGGAAATGGAAATACTCTTCCATTAGTCCTGTTGTTGAGAGACTCAAGCGCGTGGAGTAGGGGAGCGCGGGGCACAACCTAACGCGGGGTTAGTTGTAACACGCTTGTTTTAAATACTTCCGCACATGCTTGGATGACGAAACTTTGTGTATTTACTAGTTGCCATATCAACACTATATATAAAAAAAAAAATCCGCCAAATTTATTTTTTTTTGGAAGATATCCATAGACATTTATTAAACCATAGCAAAAGAAAATTTCTTACTTAAGTTAATTTTTCATCTATATTTTTTGTGTTTATTTAAAATAAGACCTATCTGATATTATTTTAATCTCAAAAGATGTTATTTAACAGTTGAGATAGTTCTTTAATGCTTCGCTAACTAGCAGAAGACACTAGCAGGGTTTAAATCCCAGTTGCGCAGGCGAGGGCATGTTGTAACACTGCGTTACAATGTGCCCCTATTAGAAATATGCTATTATATTCTATACTTTTATTAATTTTATTGAGAAAACGTGAGAAAAAGGTGAATAAAGACTGAGTGTCAATGTTCAGAAATTACTAATTATTTATTTGTTTTGAACTATGTTGTATAGCTGTGTTTTCATGTGTTCGTAGTCAAAACTCAAAAATGAGTTTATATTTAATTATTAAAAATTGCCATTATTTTATATGAAAAAGTTTTTTAATTGTATTTTATTTAGAAAATATTTTAGTTTGTTTTGTATATTTTTTTTATTAGATCAGATAACATTTTAAGCTGCCATATGTTATGTTACAATGTGCCCCACGACATGTTACAATGTACCCCACCTATGAGGCATGTTGTCACATTTCACTTCCATTCTTTCGGGGTATATCAAGAAAAAAGTATATACTGTATTAATAAAACAAAAACACATAATTGTACTATACATGTGGGAAATTAATGTGGGAAAAAATAAATACTCTGAACCATAAGTAGATTTACACAAACTGAGAAAGTCAAAAAGCGTTAGGTTGTGCCCCGCTCTCCCCTACATCAGAAACTGAACGTGCATCTGTATACTGCATCCAGTGTAGACAGCATCAGTCATTATAATGAGCTCTATCTGCTGCACATGTAACATACATGAATTAACCCCCCGACAAAGCAGGAGACAAGACATGAGAAGATTGCAGAGCCGTTCCCCACACAAACATCTTTCCAGATGCTCAAATCCCAGCCACTCTAGATTTTGAGTTTGGAGCACAGTTGTGCAACAGCTGGAAGAGCATTTATGACTATATTGCATATTGCATTTATGCATATATTTTATTATGAATGAGCATATGACAGAACGAGATTGAAGTGAAGTGACTTGTAGTGACATGTTTCCCCCCTGAAATCAACCGCACACATTAACATATAGCTGATGAAAACAATGCCCATGGAAATAAATGAACGTGTCATTAGTGTAGCAGCTAAACATGGTAACCCTGTTGAAAGCGCAAATGAAAAAATAACATTTCTGTCATAATTTCTTGAAGTTAAACCAAACTTTTATTGTGACGGTTTGTCATGAAGATCTTTCAGTTTTAGTTTCAGTTTCAGTGTGTATTTTCTCAAATGAAGCTTGTGAAGTGACTCTCAAAGCAGCTCTGGGGATAAAGTTCATGTGTTAATGTCCTCAAGGAGATGGCAGATGCTGAAAACACTGTGAGATTCACATGTGTGTGAGTTTGTGTATCAGATGAAACCACGCTGTTCAGAGACAGAGACACACAGAAATCACTTATTAGCTGTTACCCACTGCGCAATGTGACGTCGGAGTGACATCTTTTCTATGTAATTTTTGGACGTCCAATTTCGGTCCACTGAAGGGGTTGTTTTGTTACGCCAGACGACGTCTTTTTACGACGTCTACCGCACGTCTAATGTTGACCTCCGTGTAAGGGTTATTTATAGTCCAAATGTGGTCGTTTTTTCAACATCAAATTTAGACTAATTTTAGACGTCTTTATATAACCTCTATAACTGTAGTCCCATGTTTCAAAAGGGTGGAGGACATGTTTTCTGTACCATGTATTTACATTTATGCATTCGGCAGACACTTTTATCCAAAGTGACTTACATTGCATTATACATTTACATTCCTAACAGTTCTTGTTTTCCCTGGGAATCAAATCCATGATTTTAGTGTTGCAAGCGCCAACGCTCTACTGTTTGAGCTACAGCATTACACCTTTTTTTGCGTCTCCAGTTATCACCTGCTGCTGAGACAATCAAATGGAGTTTTTGGAAAATGATCTTAAATAATTATAAATAATCTGTATTCATATGTATTAATCATGTTGATAACAACAATGTTGATATTTGTAAATAAAAAAATATTACATTTATCATGTAAATTTCCTGCACCTGTCATAGACGTCCAAATGACCTCCAAAAAAATGACCCAGTTCAAAGTTCAAAGGTCAAATGTTGAACGTCAAAATGACGTCCAAGTTGGGTCATGGTTGGACATCCAAATAGTGGACCTAGTTTGGACGTCGAATAAATGTCCAGAATTGGTCATGGACCGATGGACCCAATATAGACATGATCTGCACGTCTATGATCACACACACACACACACACACACACACACACACACACACACACACACACACACACACACACACATTTGTAAATAAAAAAAATATTACATAGTTAGGGGTGTAACGATACGCGTATTCGTATTGAACAGGTCGGTCGAGGCTTTCGGTTTTCGGTACGCATTTTCAAACCGAACGGTTCGTTGGACCATTTTTCCTGCCAACCAAAATTTCGTTATTACAAATGTAGGTGCGTTGCGCGTGGCAAGCGCGCTCATAAAGTAAGAGACGCTGGCGGCTGGCGCGACCACAACATTGCCCAACATCAAATGGCAAACGTAATGCAAGCGGAACGAAACTGCTCGTTATTGTGTGGTTGAAGGACCGTTTATCAGTTTGGACCAGTGCACCGCGAGCCGATCGTGATCATGCGACACTGTTACTACACAGCGCTAAGAGATCCAGTAAAGAAAGCATTTGAATTCGCCAAAGAAGTAATAACATCGCTGCGAGATCTAGTGAGAAACATTCACATTTCTCCGTTATTAACGGATCAAACAGCGCGTGGAAACCAGGAAGAAACATTGTGCTATGAATGAACTATCCAGTGTCCACAGATCTGCAACATTCACCATGGATTTACTGTAGTAACACTAACTGCAACCATGGAAGTTTGGCAGGAATAGTAGGCTTTAATGCCTTCAAGTAACATTACGTCGGTTTTATTTTGACATTATGAATACAATTGCTGCCCTCAAATGTTAATCTGAACTAAAATAAACCTTTGTTTATAACTACTACAATATTACATTAATTTTTTTCCAAGGAGCTTTTTTTGTTTTATATGCTCCTAATAAGAGTCAATTATAGCTCTAGAATTGCTCAAAGTAAAAAAAAATCATACTTTATGATGTTAGTTTTAATAAAAAAAAAGAATAAAAAAAAAATTAAATCAAGGAAATTTCTCTGGCATTTCTTTCTTTTTGCTGTATCAAAAACGTACCGAACCGAACCGTGAATTTTGTGAACCGTTACACCCCTAGTAATCATGTAAATTTCCTGCACCTGACATAGATGTCCAAATGACGTCCAAAAAAATTACCCAGTTCAAAGGTCCAATGTTTAACGTCAATATGACGTCCAAGTTGGGTCATGGTTGGACGTCCAAATAGTGGACCTAGTTTGGACGTCGAATAGATGTCCAGAATTGGTCATGGACCGACGGACCCAATATAGACATGATCTGCACGTCTATCCGACGTGCAATGTTTAGTGGGATATTGAGTAAAAATCTCCAGAGCTTATCATCGTTATCGGCGTAAATTTGTTCGCAATCTTGATGCAATATCGTTTATTGCCTAGTCCTAATGCAGATTACTCGACTTTTTAAAATCTAATTTCACCCTTTTTGAATAATAAATTTGCTATCATTCATGTGAATGTGTCAAGGCAAGAAACGTTTTGCGCAAGAAACATTTTGCAACGTTTTTCAACTAAAACGAAAAATGGAAAAACTTTGTAAGCATTTTGTCTGTTCATTTACACGACAACGCCGTTTTGTGGGCCTGAAAACGCATACTTTCAGTCTATAGGCGCAAAGTGTTTCTTTACAAAGTGACATCGCCAACTACTGGCCTGGCATTGATAATGCAGCATTTTCAGTAGTTTTTCGGAAATATTTTTCCGTGTTTACTACATTGTTGTTGTGTAAACATACCCTAAGAGTGAATGTGTGCACTTTAAAATAAAATATTATTTGCAAATAGTTTAAATTGATTTCTTCACAAATACAGTAAGACCTTTCCTTTTTTTGTATTCCCTTAAATCGCTTTGAATACTTTTCAGTTTGGGCTAAATACCCAAATATCCACATATCCACTGTCCCTAGAACCGCCCCTGGATTCTCAAGAAAATTTATTCTTATTAGCGAGCTCATAGATAACCATAAATGTGAAAAAAAATTTCAACATTCTGCTAAATTTTTGACGCCAAGAAGAAGTAAACAATATACAGGAGGATAATAAGAAAAATATCTTTATTTGACTTAAAAAAAAAAACATCCAGATTTGAAATCAAATAGACAAAACAACAACAAAAAGACAATAAAAACAGTTAAAGCTGGAAACAAGAAAATTTAAAAGGTTTTTCTCTTCATGCCTCTTTCATTCACACACATCTGACATCATCACAGTTTTGTGGGCAGTTACCTGCTCTCGTGCGACACACACTCTCTCTTTCTCTCACACACACACTGGGGAGAAGCAGATCTTGAATTGATAACATTTGCAACTTAAGATCTTTACTCGAAGGCAGATAACAATCACACACACACACACACACACACACAACCACAAACTGTTTCTTAGTATTTAGCATTATATAACTTCTTGTCAGATGCCATTCAGAGAAATAATTACTTTGATTACATTCAAGATATCTATACACCTATACAGTACATTCGGCTTTGCATTTAGACACCTACATGCATGCAATATAAATACTCACATGTTGCCGAGTTAAAAACAATGAGAAAAATAGAGAATTGTGTTAGGAAAGCAGTGTAATACAGACTGGAAAAAGAAAATCTATGCAAATATACAGCAATTTATCAAAAATATTTGACCCACTAACAAACAATTCTTACTATATTTTGAGAGAAAAATAGTTACATTTGTAGTTGTTACTTTTGGTAAACTTCTTTCTGAAATGTCCATATGAAACATTTAGAAGTCCAGTGGGGTCCAAAAGTTTTGAGTCTACTAAAACCTGCTTCATCTTTTCTAATTTAATACAACACGTTTCACTACAAAAGCATGACGATTTGAGTGAAAAGTTGAACTTGTCTTATAGCATTTTGTTCTTTCGCTTTCATGACAGCCGACATGAACAAAACCATATTTTGAACATAAGAAATCTGACCAAGATTTTTCTCATATTTTCCATGTGTTCTCAGACTTTTGGACCGCACAGTATATTGAGACATAATTTACCAGCAACTTCGATCATCATGAAAATTACAATATGTTCATTGTGTCCGAAGAGCTGTTTAGATGCGCATGGTAGCTTTTGGGATGTGAAAGTGGGTACTTGGTCAGGCAATTGCAATACGATTTCAAGTCTTCATTACCATGTTAATGATCCTCCATTTGGCAGGCTCCGGGAACATGAGCTCTTTTATGTGACGGTTACTCTTGCAAGTGTTGGATGCTCCTCTGATACTCTTCTACAGGTAAAGCACCTTGACTCTGAAGCTCGTATCCGCGCAAGTAGTGACCGTTGGTCTGGCCTGCAAAATACAGGAGCTGCCTGGCAAACATGGGCTCCACCTGTGAAACAAGACAAGACATGTTCAACAGATCTCATCAGACACGTTGGTTTGGAGTGACACTCTGTCTATACACCAGATGGAAAGAATAGCAGATTTCACACCACAACTATTCTTAGTTCTGGCATGAAACTCTAGATGGTGCAGGCTGATAGGTCTTTAACTCATTCGGTAGACATCACATCATTATCTACATAGCACAGCTGATTGGTTGCTGTTGCATCAGAGGCCAATGAGCTGCGGGCCAACATTCAAATACTGGTGTGTTGCTGGTAGCATTATGTAGTGAGCTTTCAGAAACCCTCCACCTTCCCCAGCTCCACCTGTATAGATCTGCTACGGGGGTTATTTCATGTATGTTACATGTGCAAGCTCGCCTTACATCCTCACAGCAATGTCTGTGAATGAGCTGGCAGTAGAAAGTCTCGGTGGCAGATCTATTACGTCAAGACCAAATACATTAACATTGCCATATCCATTACCATGCCAATCTCCCAAGAGTTGTCATGACAGAATAACCGTAACGTCGCAGAAAAATATTGTTGGAATCACTTTCAGAACGATTTTTCCAGCTGATGAAAGATAAAAACACTGACAGCCAAAGAGCTTGAGCATTTAAAAGCAGCAAACGACAAAACTGCAGTGCGCGCTTAGGCCCCGATCACACCTGACGTGTTTTTTGCAGTGATAAGCGCCTTTTTTCAATTGGTTTCCTATGGCAGTGAGCTTTCTGCGCGCTGTTTATGCGCCAGATGCGCCTCGCGTTTTACCGCCTGCTGCGCCTCGCGTTTTTGCAGTTGAAAAAAAAGCAACTCCGAGCGGACATCATTGCGTTTTTTCCCACTGTCCAATCGAATGAATGGAGAGGCGGGCCTTCCGTTTAAGTGACGTGAAAGCTACAGTTGCTTGAACGCCAGGAGAGTGCGATGATAGAGGATAAACTTGTGGTGCTCTCGCGGGTTACCAGGAGCTTAACGACTTCACGAACCGTAACTACCACAATGTTAACAGAAAGTAAATAACGTTAATAAAAGGCTGATTTGACGTTTACTTGACTGACAGGACAGCTGTTTCAGTGGTTGCCTAGCAACATAAAAATCGCAGCGCACTGTTGCGCACCTCGCGTTTTCGAACCTGAAAAACACGTTAGGTGTGATCAGGGCCATAGGATAAACAGATTGTTATCGTCCGCTGATGTGGACACTAATACAGATATCATTATAGTTATCTTTATTGTTATCGCTCTTGGTGTGAACTGGCTTTAGTGAGGTAAAGAACTACAATCCCCTGAAGTATTGCGAACAGCATAAGAGCTCTTTTGGCTGGTTTGCTTGTCACGACTCTCTGATTGATGGAATTTTCTATACAGCATCATGGCTAGTTGCACTCTATTGCAGATCTTCCTTCTCATCAAATTGAGACGTCCTGTAAATCTTATGCATCATAAAGCAATTTTGTTCTTTACAGTTACCAAGATGATGCTGACATTTCATTCTAAACATCACATCTAGGTATTCCTCACTGTTGGTGAATTATGATTATTTCAATCATGACAACTCTCGTAATAGTTTTAGCATGGCAATGTTGATGTATTTGGTCTTGGCAGACTAGATCAGCTGTGCTGTTGATTATTAATAGATACAAAGACACGCTGCTGTGAGCATGTAAGATATGATGATGCTGCTGCTGCTGAATAAATACGCATACATAAATCCCGTAGCAGATCTAGGCAGGTGGAGCTGGGGGAGGTAGAGGGGTTCAGAGGAACTGTGATAAAGCGCCGCAGGACCAGCTCACAGCAAACACTGAACCAGTCTATTTAAAGGTTGAGCAAGCAATCTCACTGGCTGCAGGATCAGCAGAGGCCAATCTGAGGTAATGATGTGCTTGCAGATTTAATTCAAAGGACCAGCCTGTACCCTCAAGAGTTTCATGACTGAACTAGATATTTATAACACATCTGAATACAGTGTTTGTAGAATATGCATCTTCTGTATTCACACTAATACATTTAAAATCCCAGACCGCAACATAGTGTTGGCCCAGATCCAGCCCACATCTGGCACATGTGGATTCCACGTGTTTCAGATGTGGGCCGGATCTAGGTAGACACTATGTTGCGGTCTGTGATGAATCATGGTACATCAAGCTGCGGACTGGCTAGGATTAGTATGGAGGTGGCTGGTTTACCTGAGCTGTGATCATTTTGCTCTGCCGCTGGGGGTCCGGGAACTCGTCTCCAAAGCACAGCACCACCTGAGAGCGCGGCATGGGGCGGCCGTGGTGAATGAAACCCTGCAATTCTGTATTGAGAAGAACAACAGATCACATCATCAGTAAACAGATAATAAAGTCGAATTTCACATATTTAAGGGTGAATCTCACACAAAAAAGCTCATCCCACTATCAAAAGAAAAAAATATTTAGCATGAAGAACATGAAGCCATTTTGGATCATTGAGATTATTGTCTTATTTTGCATTTCAATTTTTTTTTATGTCAAAATTTTCCCACTAAATTATCATTACCGAAATGCATTTTTTGACTATTGTAATTATTTATCAATGGTAGGTTATGCTCATTATATATTACTATAATACACTGTAAAAAAAAAAAGAACATTATTGGAGTATGTTCAACAATAAAATACTATTTAAGATTTCACAACTGAATCAATGTGTTACTCGCCATTTCCTTGAAATAATTGTGAATTTTCTGAGTGAAAATTGTTTTTACATAAAAAAACATTTTTGCATAAATAAAAGGCAGTAAAACAACCATGATGCATACATTTTTCATTTAAATAATTTTTCAAATTGCAGTAATGAGAATGAGATTTTTTTGTCATATTAATCCAGCAATAACAATTGTATTATTTAGGAATTTAATATGATTTCGATAATAGTACTGACAGATTGAAAAGATTTCAAATTGATTAAAATCGTAATGCTTAAAATGTAATTTAAGCAACAATAACATTTTATATGCCTTACAAAATATGAAGTGGTACAAAAGTGTTTGAATTTACTGAAGGGTAATTTTAATGCCATTTGACATCTTTACAGTCATTACTCTTCCCATCAAAGATAAAAAAAACTCCTGATGAGCAATAATGTGAACACTAGACCCCCATGTTCACATAAACTGATGACTAGTAGAAAGCTGAAATGCAAATGAACTTTAGCAGGTGCTGATGCAGTCCGAATGAATGTGTGTGATGGTCAGGAGCACTCGCTGGAAAATCCCACAGTGTCAAGCACCGAGTGAAAAGTGTGACATTAGAGACAGACCTAATCATGACTTGTGGCATAGCACGCATAGGTTAAGGAACACACTGCTTAACTGCCACAAGTTAAATGACAGGCCTTTCCCCTGATATGACAAAAGAATATGGGCTAAAAGATGCTCACACATCAAAACACTTCTTCAGCATATCTACAGATAGGCAAACATCTCTGAAAGGAGTGCCATCCGATAAAGATTATTTATGTTGCACTGTTTCCCATACACTCTTAAAAATAAAGGTTATTTATTGGCATTGATGGTTCCGTGAAGAACCTTTTCACTGAACAAAAGGTCCTTTATACTGGAAAAAGGTTCTTCAAATTATTAGAATATTCTCCACACTGTGAAAAGGTTCTTAGAGGAAACAAACTTGGTTCTGGAGGTCCTGCAGAGTCTAGCTCCAACTTACTTCAACACACCTCCCTGGAAGTTTCTAGTCTGCCTAGCAAGACCTTGATTAGATGGTTCAGGAGTGTTTAAATTATTTTGGAGCTGAACTCTGCAGGACAGTGACCCTACAGGAGCACGATTGGACACCCTTGATCTATTGCATTGCTACATTCTTAGAAAAAAAGGTTCAAAAGGGGATCTTGACTCAATTTTAGGCCCCGTTTACACTTTTTCCATTTTAACACAACGTTTTAAAATGAAAACGATTCTCGTCCATACTGGTGTTTCCACTGCATTTCAGAAAAGATCTCCATCCACACTACATGACCGAAAACGCATGTCACATGAGCATTAATGCACACTGAACAAGTGTAAGCAGTTGCCGATTGCTCTAATAATAGCTAGCCTCTAGAGTCTTGCGCATGTAGGCAGCTGCAGGATTATTAAATGCAGAGTTTAACTGCACAATGGCTGCTAAAAAGGACAACAAAATCAGCAAAGCTTGCAGTTCCGTCTCCATGTTATTGTTTCCATGGTCGTCGAGGCTGGTCTGTTATTGTCGTGTTGCGGTAGCGTAATGGTCATATGATTGACGAATCAGGGAAGGATACACAATGATCCGAATTTGGGCACTGGGCAACCATGCTTTCGTTTTCATAAGTCTCCGTTTTGGTCCGTCTACACTGAAACACAACCACGGAGTTTTCAAACTAAAACAGGGTCTTCAGCGTTTCCAAAAGTCGAAAACTCTGGAGTAGTGTGGACGCCAGGCATAACTTTAGCAAAAGTTATGCGTTTTAAAACGGAAATGCACTAGTGCAAACAGGGCCTTAAAGAGCTCTTTATCCCATAAAGGTTCAATATAACACTATAAAGGTTGTTTTTTTGTAGTGATGCCATAGAAGAACCATTTTGGATTCCACAAAGAACCTTTCAGTGTACAGTTCTTAAAATATTTTTTTTTTTCCCTAGTCATCCACACAGTAGTGATTCCTTAAAATGGTTGCATTAAACTGAATGTGATAGCTTGTGTAAGAATGGTTTTGCGAACGAATTACACAGAAATCCGTTCTGCACATTTCATAAATTAGATATGCATGGAAGCATATGCGCCACATCGCCAACCCAAACAATCACACAAATGATTATCTAACAGCGGATAATTGTGTTCAAAAAGATCTAATCAAGCTGCATCTTAATTAAAGGGACTTTAGTCAAACTGGACTGATTCTTGGACTACACACAAAACCCCACTGGCCTGAGATCTTCAAAATACACCATGAACTCAAGTCAGAACCAAGCACTTCTCTAGTAATACAGCAGTGAAGAGTGAGATCTCCACTAACCTGACAGGAACTGCTGCGTGTCCATCAGCTTGCAGGTCTGCTCTTTCTCCAGCTTGTTTGGCTTGTCTGCATACGGTGCCAGTGGACCTTCCCAATACACCCTGCCTTGGCACAGGCGCTTGGCGTACAGCCCGTCCGGCGCCAGCCACAGCAGAACGCCACGCTCCAAGATGTTGGGCAGCTTCTCTGCCCCGCGCCGCTGGGACTGAGGGTATGGGAAGGGAAAGAGCACGGGCTCGGCCCCACCATAGAGCCTTTCCTCTGGGCAAGGAGAAGAAGGGGACGAAGGGGATCCCGGGGACGAGGAGGACGAGATTCGACAACCTTCAGGGCTGCTGGTGGTCACTTCCTTCACAAGTGACTCCCGATAGTACAGCGAGACGTGCAGGCGACAGTCTACGGAGGACAAAACATAGAATGGTTTAGAGTATAGTCATGGTGACTGGTTTTACTTTTTTAAGCAAAACTTGCTGCAATGCACAATTTAAGTGTTTTATGTGGTTTCTAGGTGGTTGCTTATTGGCCCAATACACAATACCAACCTTTTTATCATCTAAATCGCATATAATCCTATAATAACATCATATAATGCTCACTGTGTGTGTGTGTGTGCGTGAGTCATGTTCATTTACCTGAAATGGCCATGGCTTCAGCGGATCTCATGCTGGGGTCCATTGCCACTGGATGGGTTTCTGTCGGTGAGTAGGTGTAGAAGGAGCCAGATATCTGGTATCCTGGAAAATGTACCAGCATTAAAATAGCTGAATTTACCACAGCTGACACTAATCAGAGCACCATCAAAAATAATTATACATTGTGATGACAAAAGTGCCTAAAACGTTAATTATATAAAATATCAAAGCTAACAAAAAGAACATTTTTCTAAAGTTCCCATTAAGTTATGAAAACGTTAGGTCTCTGAATGTCCTTTTTTTTTAATGTTTTGGTTATGCAAACGTTAAGCATTCTATTTCATCATTTTGCAAACATTATGGGAACATTACTTAAAAAAAAAAACATTAAAAAAAAAAAAAAACGTAGACGACAACTTTTATAGAATATTTGCCTAAATTCTAAGAACATTCCCTGTTATCTGGGATGTTTAGCTTTAGCTTTCCACTCATTGTAAGCCTTCAACAATCAGAGTCGGGATGGAGAGCAGACCCAGAACACGACTGGACCTGCTAAGCACAGATGAAGACTAGACCAAGGCCTAAACCAGAAACCCAGACCAAGACTTGTCAGTCCAAGGACCAGGCAACCTTCATATTAAAATTTAGAGCCTTTTTTTATTGAGCTTAAGTAGCATTTCAGCACCATGCAGTTCTTGTCAATTCTGTAATGGTGATTACAATTATCAACTTTAGTACAATTATCCCTGAAACAAGTAATGATAAAAGCCAGATCTGGACAAAGACTCTACATTTTGAGATTTGATCAAGGCACTGTTTGCGTCATCTTGAGAGTCCTCAAGACCAAGACTCCCAATACAAAATGAGTTGCAGACAGTCAGAAGTGATGCATTTGTGATGCAAATTTATTGGTACACCTTGAGTTTGCCGTTTTGCAGAGTGAGAAGAGACATTAATAAATAACCTTTAATACAGACGATAATACGTATCATAAATATGGATTTCCTCTTTCTTTTTAAAGTTACAGGAACAAGCGAACAAGAGAGAGCTTCTAGCACCAAGAATAAGTTCACCCAAAAATTACTCTCCCTCGTGTCGTTCCAAACCTGTAAAGACTTTCGTTCATCTTCAGAACACAAATGAAGACATTTTTGATGAAATCTGAAAGATTTCTGTCCCTCCATTGACAGTCTACGCAACTACCACTTTGATGCTTCAAAAAGTTCATAAAGAGATCGTAAAACTAATCCATATGAATTGAGCGATTTAGTCCAAATTTTCTGAAGAGACTCGGCCACTTTATATGAGGAAACAGATTTAATTTAGGCTTTTATTCACATATAAACATTGATCAGCGAACTTAAACAGAAGCTCAACTAACGCACGAGAATGAACTTAACGGGTTCTTGCGGAAGATCAAACGTGCTGTGTAACATGAGAACGAACCTCGCTGGTTCTCACACATCAAGCAAACATGCTTGAGCTTCCGTTTTCCACAACTGATGTGTAAAGTTGAAGAAAATTTTCTGAGAATTTTGGACTAAACCACTTAATTCATATGTATAACTTTCACAATATCTTCATTAACTTTTTGAAGCATCAAAGTGTTAGTTGCATAGATTGTCAATGGAGGGACAGAAAGCTCTAAGATTTCATTAAAAAAATATTCATTTGTGTTCCGAAGATCAACGATAGTCTTACTGGTTTGGAACGACATGAGGGTGAGTGAATGACAGAATTTTCATTTTTGGTGAACTATCCCTTGATGTCGTCGACTCATTTTGTAGTGTTGTAGAAGCTGGAAGCCGTTACCGTTGTCACAGGGCGATGCATGCCAGGATAAGGAGCGAGTCGAGGGATACGGACACTGGCCGTACGGTAACTCCGCGTGAGGCGTCTGGGCATGAGGCTGGTCTGCACTATATTCCCTCCAATCACGCCTCTCCTGGGGGAGCATGTATCCTGGGATCTGCAGGAGACAATGGGGAGGTTTTTGAGTCTTTATCACTAGACTACTAGAAAAACAACATGGTCACCAGCATAGGTTTAGTTTTGGATACTGGTACCCAGCATGGGATGCCAGTGTGCAGGAATGGCTATTAGAGTTCTTAACGAGATTTACTTGGGCAACCAGCTTTACCAGTCATGTTTCATATGGCTATGCTGGTTCACCAGCAATAACCAGTCTGGGCTGCGTTTCCCAAAAGCATCGTAAGCCTAAGTATATCGTAGAATCATTGCCACCAATGGCGTCTCTATGATCAACTTACAGTAGCTCACGATTCTTTTGAGAAACGCAGCCTTGAACCAGCTGGTCTTTTCAGCAGGGTTGATTGTGCACTTTCACTTCAGGGTTATAATAGTAAAACAAAACTAGAGCTAAAACTAAAACCATTACAAAAACATATCAAAAACTTGGCGCACTAATTTAACTAAAACTACTGATATAAAAATAGACTTATTATAAAAACATAATAATATTAAAAATAACAAAACTTACAAAAGAAATTACTAAAATTGTAACTAAAACAATAAAAAGAGCTAATTTTAAATATTAACAGTATCTCAGTGATACTAAAATAACAGTTTCACTTGGAAAGCGTCTGCTAGGATACGATAGGAAATATCTCTTCACATGAGACGTCTGCCATGGATATTAATAATTTGAGAAAAGTGTGACATCATGGCATCTTACCTGAGGCTGTAGCGGTGGATAAGGAGAATGCATGGGATAACTAATAGGAGTCACGTGTGCCGTGTTGTCCTCCATACTACTGGCCTTAGAGCCTAAAATGCAAAAATAACAGCTCTTCATACCCTTCGCAGAGAATAACTGCACAACAATGTTTATCAATCTCAAGCTACAAAACCTACACGTTATTTTTTCTTTATCTCTCATTGTGATCTTGAATAAGAATAACTCCCCCCCCCCCCCTCTTCTCTTCTCTTCTCTGATGATGAGGGCGGGGCAACCTGTCACTCACATGAGATCAGCCAATAGCAAACCACAACCGTCCAATCAATTCCCCATGGATAAAATCAAGCCCTGTCCTACTATCACAACTTCTATTTCATGTTGAGTTTTATTTTGGTTTGCTCGACCAGAAAGCAAGCATAGATTTCGGAAAGCTGTTAAACAGCCAACCCGATCTCATGAGAAAACAATTTTATAAGTTAGCGATTTTGTATGAATTTGAACCAATTCGCCAAGATGTAAAATAGTTATGAATTACCACAAATGCAGAATTCCTTCCTGTGTTGATGCATTTCTCGTTTGAACAGAAGCTTTTCTGGACATTGATCTGTACATTTTAAATGTGTATATCTACTTAAGCATTTACTCAAAGATGCACGTTCTCTTCCAGTTCAAATCTTGCCTCTACTTCACAGGTACTTCACAAGCTCTAAGAATAGCAACTAGGTGTGAATCTATTTTTTATGTCACCTTTTATGAAATTCTTGTTCTTGCACAAAATACTTGGATATTTTAGGGTCCAACCAGATGTCTTCATGGTCTTGACCCAACATCTCAAAAGCACAAGCTTGAGTTATGCAAGGTCTGAGGGGTGATTTTGTTGCTTAGCGCTGTGCACTTGGTAACCGAAGCTCTCTATAAAAAGCTTGAGGGATTTTAGCACATTTAGCGGCTTCCTCTTAGCTTCCTGCTACACATACTGAAGGCAAGAAGCAATATTGAATGTGAATGCAGAGCATCCGTGTGGCAAATTAGCTCTGCTCAAAATTGTGCTTACTTTTCAGAAAGAGCTGGTGAGTTTCAATGCATCAAACCAAGACCAAAAACGGCACCCTTTAAATAGGTGACTTCCTATTACCAAAAAGTGCATTAGAAGGCAACCAATAAATTGGTAATAAAAAACCTTCTATTCTTGAAACAAGAGAAAACAAGCATCCAAGTATGGAAATTACCTCTCTTTGCTCCTTCTGGTATTATCCTGTAGACCTTGTAAGGATCGGATATGTCTAACTGGCTTCGCTCCACCAGTTCATCGAAGTCATTGCTTTTGTTCAGGGCACAGCGGAGTCTCGTCTTCCATGTTGGAGGGTCTGGTTTGTCCAAGCCTTCCCTGTATTTGCCTTTGAACAGAGCCCAAGCCTACAACAACCATGAAGATAAGATGACATGAGAAGAAGCCATGAAGAAGGAGAACTTTAATGCTCACATCTACCAATTATGAACAGATAGGAACCCTGTATATAATGTATATCAGAGACGATGAATGTCAGAATGGATAGTCATTACGATTCTTATTAATGATAATAATATAATAAGGAAATTAATAAAATGCTGTATACTTAGTATATTTGATTGATTGAATTGTCAATGCTGTTGTTTCTAAAAAAACACTGTGCCAATCCAGCCATTCAATGGGCTTTTTCAGCTCAGTGCAAAACTAAAGCATCTTCTCTGACTGACATGAATCATCCTACAAAATACACTTTATTTTAAGCTGACGTACTTACATAAGTACTGAGTAATATTAATTAACTACTTGTTTAATTACATACTTGTAATTAACTACATCATTTACTGTTATTACTATAGCAAGTACATGTAGTAATGTGTAACTATGTGACCTTGGATTAAAGTTGGACTGAGTATGATTTAAAAAAAAGTAAAATAAAATAAAAACAGCCTAAAAAAATGTATTACAGACACTGTCAAAAATGTGCCTTTATGTATTTACTATTATAATAATGCCTATACATTATACAGTTGCCCCAGAACGTATGTGGACACTGAAGCCACTTAGAGGTGCATGGATGCATCGCATCAGATAACAAAATATCAAACCATGTGGCTGCAAACAAATGCGTTTTTCTCAGAACAAACGGCACTTTTCTTCATCATGTTTTGCATGTTGACTTTGGATCAGATGGTGTTTTTAGTGGACGTATTAAGTCAGTTCTTCTCATGTTCACACAAGTGTCCCATCACATTAACTATAGGCATTATCTAATGTTTGCAACCACTTCTCTCTTCATTTTCAACACTAGATCTATTGTTGCGTATCATTTAAAGCTAACCAACTTCTGTCTGTCTTGTCTTGCTTGGAAAAAAAGTGAGTTTAAAAGACAACTTGGTTTGATAACTACTCAGACTTGAATAAGGTCTAAAACTGAATAAAGCTGCCTTCAATTTTTAAGTACAATCAACTTGGATGTTTAAGTCATTACAGCTTAAATTTGGCTAAAATTAGTTGAATCTTGTATAACTTAAGTTGAAAATTACTCATCTTAATTTGATGAGTTAATGCAATGCAAAACATATGTTGTCATAACTTATTGATAATATATATTTTTTACAGTGACATCCTCATCATCTTCATCATCAATCACCTTGAAGAGCGCCGCGTCCTCATCGCGATTGTAGTCCTGCTTCCCCGCGTGTTTCCAGGGAATCCTGAAAATACTTTTCTCGTCATTTTCCCAAACCAAGCCGGGATACTCCCCGCTGTCAATCTGATCGATGAGCCACTGTCTAAGTTTGCCATTCCCACAACTGACTGACATGCTGCAGTCCCCATCTAAGTTCATGTCTGTCCGGGAGCAGGTGCACATGCAGTGAGCAGAAGAGTGTTTCAGATGAGTTCATGCATGCATATTCCTTAATAACAAACAAAATAATAACTACTGTAATGCAGGCGTTCAGGTGAAACCACCAGACACTGCTATAAAAAAGCATCTAGAAGTATACAAAGAATGAAGCTTCATGCAAATCAACACACATGCATGTATATATATATATATATATATATATATATATATATATATATATATATATAATAAGTGTGAAGCATATGCATCATAAATACACAGGCTACATTTTTATCATTTTATTTTTTAAAATCAAGTCGCATTCAGCTCATTTAGGCTGATCAAGGCTCAACAAGTCTTACCTTAGTGAATGCAGACAGCTTGACTTCACTTTACACAGCCGACACTTCTCAAGTCATGTCAGAGGAAGGTGTTTAAATAATGTAAAGTGCACTAGGTGGAGAGATGGGTGGAGCGTTACGTGGAAGTGTTTCTCCCTCAGCAACATTAAGAGTTGAAGACTTCAGAGAAACACGACACAACCGCAATAAACATCCAACATACGGGAAATCCCTCGTCCGAGACACACAGATAATACACACACACGATGGAACAAAATAATTTCGATAAAATATGCCAGAAAATCTCCCAGCACTCGTCATCAGAATTATCCTGGTGTTTGATGTTTGTTTATCAAGGTTTCTTTGAGGAAATTCACAGTCGTCGCAGTCACGGAACAAGACCTGTTATCTGAGAGAGTGTGTGTCCCGTCAAAAGAGACTAATGGCAAAGTAATTGTGACTTTTCAAAACACTTATAAAAAGACACAGAATCTTACACTGCTCGAGGTCATTTTAAACCCCCAAATAATAGAAGCAAATCATACGATATGTAGGCTATATGAAGTTCATCAAGCGTTTCATATCAAGTCATTTCAAATCTGCTATCAACGTGTTGCGAGAGTTGAAAATGCCGCCACCTGCTGTCGCGAAACAACATGTTACTTCTAAACTGTAGCATATTTAGATATAGTTTTAGCAGGTTCTGGATGATTATGCATCAGCCAATGTGTTTTTATAGAAAATAAATAGGAACATTTGGCAATTTTGTTGTTATAGCACAACATTTAAAATATTAAAAGACGGGTAAGATGCATATGAATGAAATGGCTTTTTATATAATAGCCTACTTATTAATACTCATACACACACACAATTGACACTTTAGTGTGTGTGTGTGTGTGTGTGTGTGTGTGTGTGTGTGTCAATGTAAAATACTAAATCAACTACTCTATTTAAAATGTGATTTTGACAATTTAGCTGATACTAATTGAATAGCAGATGACAGACAACGCAGAATACCAGTAAAAGAGATTCATTTGTAAGGTAAAATTATTCTGTGACATATACAGGCATATGCATATTTACATATTTAATTGCCCATATTGAAGATATGTCATGATAGAAACACTGAAATCAAATTGAATGATTTCACTCAACCTGTAGGTTTTAATGAAAGCAGTGTTTGAAATGTACACATAATTCATGGAAATATTAAATAATAACCCCATTAAGATGAGCAAAGTTCATAAACAAACTCTGAATTTGGCTTGAAAAAGCCTTGTTTGAAAGTTTGAAATAACTTTCATAGGCTCAAAGTTTGAATTGAATTGTTGAAATTGAAGTTTGGGACAGCATTGTTTCTAGCATGAATTACCCAAGCAACCTTCAGGGTTCATGTCTCTCTCTTGAATCCAATACGGAAAGGACTTAAGCTGCAATTCATCGACTGGCCGCTAGAGACAGGCTCAAAAAGAGAGTCAATGTGTTCTTGGTATCGAGGATGCATCGAATGCAGACTGAGAGAATCAAACCGTTAAAAATCCCATAAGACGCTGCGGGAGGTCGACATACGGAAGCCTGTAAGCTTCAAACTTCTCGTTTCTCACAAGCGGGAAGGAAGTCGACCGGAAGTTGAAGCTAGCCGCGTGCCACCATCTTGTAGCAGAACTTCACCTACTGTTAGCATTCCATTGACTCCCATTCATTTTGGCGTCACTTTGACAGCGAATAACTTTACATCTGAGGCGTTTGAAGACTCCATTTGTCCATTATTTATTTCTAAAGAAACACGACAATGTATAAAATGCTCCATTACCTTGTATCTTACCTTACGGCCCCGTAGAAGCAGTTTTTGTAAAAGTAGGCTAACGATTGCGTCATGACCACGCGACTCTCTGTCGCACAGTAGAGAAATTACCGTATGGACGGGAGGAGAAGCTCGCAGGCAATCGGGGGGACGTGGAGGCAAAATGTCAAAATAATTAATCAGAATACTTAGCAAAAGTTTCTCCTGCTCCTAGCTCATGGACAGCTCCTACTCACACTCTCCGTCTCTGCAAGTTTCGGAAGGGAATGATTCAGATTTCTCATGCCACAGGCACTAGAAGACAGACGGGTTGCTCACGTCACATCTACGTCATCAAGCTCTGTTTGAGTCGGTTTGAGTCTGCGCGTCAGGAACGGAAGTCCTAAAAAATCGCTAAAAATGGGCTTCACTTGTCTCAATCGAGTTCCAATGAGATGGCTCTGTCCACTTCTTATACTGTCTATGGTTTCTCACCATAGACTGTGGTTCTCACTTAAGAGATTCCCGCTGCAAGCTCGCAATGCGTGACGGCTCATGAAAGTAAACATTTGTCCGTCTGTTTTGCTTAATTTTAATAAAGTGATAAAGACCTTAAGAAAGTGGCAGTATTTTTATTGGAATATTAAAAAGAATCGTAACATTGACAAAGCATGGCTACACATTTTCATAAATACACACGGTAAAATAAAAAATATATATATACATTGATATGAAAACAATGTCTATAATAATATGAAAGAAATGTTTAATAGGTTGTGACATTTGTTTGTGATGTTATGTTGTATTTATTGTGCTTTGGTCATTAATCGCTATTTGCTGAGATGGTCAGTTAATCAGCAAGATCACATCTCAGTTCTCACAAAGTTGGGTTCTGTGTCCTCGCGTCCTTCCAAGTTCGTTCTTTCAAGGTCGTCTGGCAAGACCGGTCTCAATGAGAACGCAAATCCGTTCCTTGTGTTCTTGGAATTGAGAAACAGCCGTCGTTTACATTATTTAACATGTTGTTAACATGAATTACCATCCTGCTAACATGAATTAGCATGTTGCTAACATTAATTAGCTTGTCGCTAACATGATTTAACATGTGGTTAACATGAATTACCATCCTGCTAACATGAATTAACATGTTGCTAGCATGAATAAACATGTCACTAGCATTATTTATGCTAACCATTTATGCACCATTTAACATGTTTTAACATATTGCTAACATCAATTACTATTTTGCTAACATGATTAAACATGCTGTTAACATGAATTAGCATGTTGCTAGCATGATTTAACAAGTTTGCTAACATGTCCTAAGCTAGTTGCTAGGCTTTATTAATGATAGATACATAGTGGACAAAGCTCAAATGCTTTATTAGAGTTATAAAGGTCAGACCCAAGTCTGGTGGTTGTAGCTTTAAAGCTGAAGGAGGAGATACAGTCTAAACTTTTGGTTTACAGTAAAAACTATAACTTTTACTCCACAAATCCCAAAAAAAATTTGATGCGTCCACAAATCCCTCATTAACAGACACACAAACCTTTGACATTCAACATCATAGATCATTATTTTCCAGAGATCAATTCACCATAAAACTGTTTCAACTGACTAGATCTCACAAATGTAGATAATCAGATGAAATGACAAAATTAAAAAATATCGTAGTAGCCATTCATTAAAAGCACTGAGATGAGATTGTGTCTCATCCACGGTCAGGAGAAAAAAAAAAATAAGGCTCAACTTACCCCATGTTACCCTTCGACTACAAAAATACCCGTACATTGATATTAAACAACATGTGCAGATATTATTATTATTGAATTACTATTTCTACTCTTTCCTTATATGACTTCAGCATTAAAACAGCGCCTCGGCCAGCTTTGGTAATCCAGCTTCTCACATTCCCAGCAAGTGTAGAGGAAAAATACAAACAGTCAGTAAGAGACCATAGTATAAATCAAAATTTATAATAAATCTGTGAATAATTATTTGCCTTTAACATCAGTAGTAATCATTAAAACCTTGCATATTTACACGAAGAGTCCTTAAGTAAAACAGTGCTGTGCCGTAATAAACACCATGAGCTGTGGCATTGAGACGAGAGTCTAGAGGAGTGAGGTCAGGCGTCCTGAAGCTCGTCCTCCTCGGGAGTCTGAGCGAGAAGAGTGCGGATCTCCTCCTCGTCGTTCAGGGGGTTTTCCTTGTACTCCTCCTTCAGCCACTCTCTGAACTGAACACACACATGAACAACTATCATCCAGCACTTCATTCACACATGCACAGAAAGTTGAGTGATTCTGATTAATGCAACCATATCCCATCTGTGTTCATATAGAAATCGCCATTTGAATCACGTATTTACATTAAAACAAACATATTAACCCTATAAAGCTACCTTATTTGATATGCAAATTTCGGTTACACTTTATTTTAAGGTGTCTTTGTTAGTGTAATTATATATTTAAGTACTGAGTAATAATAATTAACTACATGTCCTTACATGGTTAGGATTAGGTTTAGGTTGAGAGTTAGTTGCATGCAATTATGCATAATTTATAGTTAAAACTATAGATACTACATGTAATGTATGTAACAATGACACTGTAAAATAAAGTGTTACCCAAATTTCCAAGGCCTCTAAATGATTAACACAATGAAACCTTTGCTGAAAACCCTGTTGCTAACATGTTTTAGCATGAAATAGCAGGATTTTAACATGTTGTTAACATGAATTAGCATGTCATTAACATTTAATATGTTGTTAACATTATTTAACATGTTGCTAGCATGAATTAGTATGTCGCTAGCATGATTTAGCATGTTAACATATTGCTAACATGAATTGCCATGTCACTAGCATTATTTAGAATAAGCATGTTGGCCAGCATGATAATGTAACTTATTACATGGCTTGGTTGAATCCTAATGTAGAATGCGGTCTGTTATTTCTTGATAACAGACCGCTGCTAAGTATAACACACCGTTGCCATGCAAAACAGAGCGTTGCTATGGACGCAGGATTCTAACCGTATTTTATTTTTTTATTTTATTTAACCTTTATTTAACCAGGTAGGCACATAGAGGACTCATTCTCATTAAAAACGGCGACCTGGCCAAGATAAAGCGTCATGGTGCAGACAACATAAAGATACACATAAAAGACAAGACAGTGTAATACAGGTTACAAACAGTTGTTCAGTCAAAAGTGCATCGTACAAAAATAAATCAAAATACAATAATTAGACAGTATTCGTAATTAATAAATAGTAAGAGCATACTTGATAAATTAAACTATGTGTAAAATAAAATGCAATATGCGTTAATTAACAAATAACAATACAGAAAGTAACAGACGATAAAGTAATTGCGCTAGTTTGCACAGGGGAGAAAATGGTAATGCTAACATGAACAGTGGTGTGACAATAGGTTAGATATCAATCGTTTGAAAGCGGATAACGGAACAGTTGATTCAAGCCTTAAGGATTTTTGCAGTTCGTTCCAGTCGTTAGCGGCAGAGAACTGAAAAGAAAAACGGCCAAAGGAAGTGTAGACATTGGTAGTAGTTAATGAAATAAACCTACTTGATCGCAGGTTGCGAGAGGGAGAAGCTACCGAAATTAAATTTCTCAAGTATGTAGGGCCTTTGCCTAGGATAATTTTATAGATGAAATAAAACCAGTGTCTTTGTCGTCAGATGTGAAGAGAAGGCCAACCAATGAGTGTGTAGAGATTACAATGATGAGTACTAAATGGGGCGTTGGTAGCAAAGCGTATAGCACTGTGATATAATACGTCTAGCTTTCTAAGAAGAGTGTTAGAGGCGGATCTGTAGACCACATCACCAAAGTCTAAGATGGGAAGGATGGTCATGTTTACAAGAGCATGTTTAGCAGGGATAGTGAAAGAGGCCCTGTTATGAAAAAGGAAGCCAATCCAGGATTTTATTTTAGATTGGAGTTTGCTAATGTGGGTATGGAAGGAGAGTGAAGAATCTAACCAAATTCCTAGGTATTTATAAGTGTCAACAATTTCCAATACAAAACCATCCAGGGTGGAAATATTTTTTGTATAGGAAGGTGCAGAGAGAGATCGATTAAAGATCATACATTTGGTTTTACTAGAATTTAAAATTAGTTGGAGACCACGGAATGAATGTCGTATGCTATTGAAGCTCGCTTGGAGGTTGTCTAACACAATATCCATAGATGGGCCGAAGGTGTAGAGAATAGTACCATCTGCATATAGATGTATCGAAGAATCACCTGCGGCCAGGGCCACATCGTTAATGTAGACCGAGAATAGTATCGGGCCAAGAATTGAACCTTGTGGCACCCCCATAGAGACAGCCAGTGGGCTAGATAGCAAGCCCTCTGATTTGACACGCTGAAATCTATCTGAGAAATAATTAGTGAACCAGGCGAGGCAGTGATTTGAGAGACCCAGACTCTTTAGCCTACCAATAAGGATAGTGTGGTTGACGGAGTCGAAAGCCTTGGCCAGGTCTATAAAAACTGCTGCACAGTAATGTTTGCCGTCAATAGCAGATATGGGGCCCTATCTTGCACCCAGCGCAATTGACTTTGTACACCGACGCATGTATCATTCCTATTTTGCACCCGCGCAAAGCGCGCTTTTCCCTCCACAGAAGTACGTCGCTAAACTAGTGAATGAACTTGCGCTCCCTGGGCGGTTCAGCGCAAAAAAGGAGGCGTGTTCCGGCGCAAACGTTCCTTCATGCTATTTTGCAGGTTTAGAAAACAATTGCGCCACTAACCAGGAAAAAATAGTTTAAAGTCAGTGGCGCGTTGCGCATGTTATTCATATGCTATTTTAAGGGTGCATGCTTGGTCATAATCAATGTAGCATGTGCACAACGCGCATACACTTTGATTCTCTCATCTACACAGAAGCAGCAGTTTTCATTTTTGCAAATCATACATTATTATGATAGATAGATAGATAGATAGATAGATAGATAGATAGATAATTTATTATAAAAGCATACATCTAGCTTACACATTTACCCAAATTATCATACGCCTTTTTAACCGAAGTTAATTTGGGTGGGTTTCTCCATCCCCAGCGTCCCTGACGAGAACGTTGCTCTCCTTGGCTGTGAACCGCTCCTGGCGCGCGCCTGGCAAATCCGCCGTTATGATAGGAATCCGCTTTAGAACAAGCGCGCCTGCTCTTAAAGGGAATGTGAGATGACGCTCTGATTGGTTTATTACACGTTACGCCCAAACCACACCTATGAATAATGAAGCTCTTCAGACCAACCCATTTTAGATTTGCGCCTGGCGCAAGAGTCATTTATCCCGCCGGGAAAATAGCAACAGCGCCAAGACCCGCCCACAAAGTTACTTGCGCTTTGCGCTTTGACACTTGTGTTTCAGATCGTTAAAATAGGGCCCATGATGTCATTTATGACTTTGAGTGTGGCTGAGGTGCACCCTCGGCCAGCTCGAAAGCCCAATTGCATATCGGAGAGGCTGTGATTTGATTCAAAATAGTTAGTGATCTGTTTGTTGACAAGGCGTTCAAAAACCTTAGAAAGACAGGGCAGAATAGAAATTGGTCTGTAGCAATTGGGGTCTATATATTCTGTAGAGACGGAACAGACTATTTTCTTTAGCGGAAGCAATACAATCTTTTTCACATCAATAAACTTCTTTTTAAATCAATATTTTGTGTCAAATTATTGATTTATTTGGTGGGTAGCCATGTAATAAGCGGGATAATGTATAGCGAGGCGGTTGTTATAGCGAATACAACCCCTTCAGGCTGATTCAAGACCCCTCCTCTTCGCGTCGGGATCCTGATCAGCCTGTCGGGGTTGTATTCGCTATAACAACCGCCTCGCTATACATTATCTCTTACATATGTAACAATGACACTGTAAAATAAAGTTTTACCCAAATTTCTATGGCCTCTAAATGATCAACACGATGAAATCTTTGCTGAAAAACCCTAAAGCACACAATCTACTACAGTCCTTATGTCGTCTGATTGAGAGTTTAGACTTTTTTAGCATGTAAAAGGTCTTACAGTATAATCAGCTGTGGTTTCTTCATTAAGGCGATAGGGCAACGCACCACCAAAGTGTGAAAGGGACTTTTTCAATCACAATCTCATTCAACCACAGAGTTATGCTAGCAGTCACTCACTGTTGTTCTGCCTCTGGATATAGTCCAATCAGCGCCAAGTCACGTTCTGTGGAGTACCGCCTCTTTTTGGGCGATTTCACTATGGCCGAAAATCGCCCAGAGTGTTCCCATAGACTTGCATTCAAAGATGTTTTTTTTTTTTTTCGAACTGCAGGCACTGCAATGCATTCTCTATGGGTTCCGGGAGGGCTCGCACTAACGTGCTTTCGTCATCATACGTAAACTTCACTTGTGCAGCGATTGGTGGAAACAAATATATAATATTTAGCTATAAGCTGAAGTGACATCCAATAATTTCCTCAGTGCATAACTCACATTTCACGGACATATTCTCCATCTGTAAATGTTACACCGTGTCCTAACTACACGCGACGCGATGCCGTGACACGTGATAAAAGGCATCTTTTCCATGTTAATCAGAGCTTTTGTCCTAACCAGGCACGACAGCGATACGCGACGTTTCTAATTTAGAAACGGTTTCTATTTTTCTGCGATGTCACGCTGGAGCAACAAACACAAAGTGTGGCAATGATAATCTCAGGTGCTGTTTATGTGATTTATTTAATGTTAAAAGCGTGTAATGTGACTTTGAATATCATTTACTTGCCGCGAGGCTCCGCCCACACGCTGTTCTTCTGACTGGCTGTGATTTTTGATTGACGTTGTGGCGTCTCACAGTTGCGTCGCGTCTAGTGTGGACAGACACACTGCCTGTCGCTGGAATTTTATCGCATCGCGTGTAGTTAGGACACAGTGTTAGAAAGTCAATATTTCCAGTTTGCTGTCATGAGTGGACCATAGACAGTATATAAACTGGACACAGCGACCCCATTGGATTCAACGGAGACAAGTGAAGTCATTTAGAAGCTTTCACTTCCTGGGGGGTCGAGCGTACTGCGCAGACTCAAACTGAGCTTGACGACGTAGATGTGATGTGAGTAACCCGTCTGTCTTCTAGTAGCTGTGCCAAGAGAAATCTGAATCATTCCCTTCCGAAACTTGCAGAGACGGAGAGCGTGAGACGGAGACACAGGAGCTGTCCATGAGCTAGGAGCAGGATAAACTTTTGCTAAGTATTCTGATTAATTACTTTGTCATTTTGCCTCCATGTCCCCCCGATTGCCTACGAGCTTCTCCTCCTGTCCATACGGTAATTTCCTACTGTGCGACAGAGAGTCGCGTGGTTATGACGCAATCGTTAGCCTATTTTTACAAAAATTGCTTCTACGGGGCTATAACGTAAGATACAAGGTAATGGAGCCTTTTATACATTGTCGTGTTTCTTTAGAAATAAATAATGGACAAATTGAGTCTTTAAACGCCTCAGATGTAAAGTTATTCGCTGTTAAAGTGACGCCAAAATGAATGGGAGTCAATGGGATGCTAACAGCAGGTGGGGGTCCGCTAGCCAATGGCGACGCCCGGGGGTGGTACGGAAATCGAGCGCTCAATTACCCCCCTGGAGTGGACGAGCTTTCTGCAAGCTAAACTTCTGTGAACGAGCGCCGCCGCGTGCATGTGCGCCGAACAGACGGAGCGCAATAGAATAGGAGCGCAATTATTCTGACTAAAATATACATTAGCACTAAATTATAAATATATTTAGCTAAAATATTTGTTGTTGAATATTTGTTGTTGTTGGTGAACATAAATGTGCTAGAGAATTTCAAACCTACATGTGTATTTTTATGATATTAGCTTTGTTTTTATTTGTTTATTTTTATTTTAAGTTTAGTAAATTTAACTACTTCTTTAAAAAAGCATTATTGTGTTTTTAGATTGTAATGTTGCAATGTTAGAATGTAATGTGATTTGACCCCTTTTTTGGATAGACTGCAGATAGACAGCAAGGTTACACTATGTTTGTTTTTATAACCTTCAATATGAACATTGTTTGTAGGACAATATTGATCACGATATCAAATATAAAAAATATAAAAATACCATTTACATTTCATTGTGGAAAAACTTATTAACAGAATACATCTCTATTGAAGATCCTCTTTGTCTGGAGTCATTCCCCAACAACACCTTCATCAGTACTTAAACAAGAGGTGGAGGTGGGGTGAGGGGGTTAGGAAGAGATAGAAACTGTGTCTAATACTTAAATTAAATATCCAAGACAAGGGAAAAGGGGGAGAGAGGGAAGGGGAAGGGAAGGGGAAGGAAGGGGGAAGGAGGAGGGAGGGAAGGGGAGAAGGAAAGAGAAAAAAAGGGGAAAAAAGAGAAAGAGTTTACGTACTGCTTTATTTCCCGACCTTTTTTTTTTTTTTTTCACAGATTGAAAGAGGAAAGGACAAAAGAAGAAAAAAATAGGAGGGGGGGAGGTGAGAAGGAAGAAGGGAAGAAGGAAGAAGGAGAAGAAAGAAGGAAAAGAAGAAAAAAAAAAGAAAAAAAAGCTTAATTCAGAGGGTAAGGGTGACGGGGGCATGGCAAGCTGGGCATTGCACCGGACTGATCCATGCTGAACGTCATACCTTTTTAATGCATCACAAAGCAACTGACACACACTATGCACTTCAAGGCTGATCATGTAACTTCCACCTCCTCATATAACTATTAATGTTGTTATTTTATTATTATTATCAATATGAGTATATTATAATTACCACTATTTTCCTCTTTCAATCTTATTATTACTACTACTACTATTATTATTATTATTATTATTGTAATATGTGTGTATGTATGTATGTATGTATATGTATGTGTGTGTGTATGTATATGTATATATATATGTATATATATATGTATATATATATATATATATATATATATATATATATATATATATATATATATATATGTATATGTGTGTATGTGTGTATGTATGTATATATATATATATATATGGCCTCACCTCACCTCTCCATTACTATCATTAATATCATTACTATCATTAATATTAGGCTACTTATACTTTTGTTTTCATTACTATTATTACTATTCTGATTTGTCCTTCTGTTATCTTATTATCATGTCATTATTCAAGTTGCTGATGTAGTAGTAGTAGCAGTTAATGTAGTAGTAAAGATTGTAGTAGCAAGTTGTGGTTGTAGTTGTAGCAGTCATTGTAGAAGTAGAGACTGTAGGCCTAGTAGTAGTTGTGGTTGTTGAAGTAGTAGTTGCAGTTAATGTAATAGTAGAGATTGTAGTAGTAGTTGTGGTTGTAGTTGTAGCAGTTATTGTAGAAGTAGAGACTGTAGTAGTAGTTGTGGTTGTTGAAGTAGTAGTTGTAGTAGTAGACGTTATAGTATTTTTAGTAGTCACTCCTTACCACGGATTGATTTCTTTATATCTGTTTTATTTATATCTGTTATTTGTTTTCATATACTGACTTATACATGTTTATGTATGTATGTATATTTGTATATATATATCTTCCTTTTTTTTTCTCTACCTCTTGTTCTTCAAAGTATGTACTGTGACAACGTCCACCCAGTTACCTTTACATGCACACACGCACACACACAAACGCACGCATCTGTCAGTTCCTGACTGTATTGGTTTTGTTTTGTTTTGCTTGTTTGTTTGTTTGTTTATTTGTTTTCCCTGTTTGTGATCCCAATTTATGTACATCTTGCATATAATAAAAAAATAAAATAAAAAAAAATATATAAAAAATAAATAAAAAAAAGTTTTTTTATTCAAATAGAAAAATAATAATTAAATACTCAGATTATACCATACATCTCCATTTAGCCCAAAAATTCAGATTTATTTGGCAATTGGCTATTTCCCAACCCTACCGGCTTAGGTTTTAGCTAAACTTTAGGCTAATGATAGCTACATTATTATCACCGTTAAATTGTTATTTAACAATTAGCCTACATTCAGTCCTGGATTAATAATTCAGTTTGTTGCGCGTTTATTATTCAGTAATATTTCAAGATGAACACTTACCGGACTGAAGCAACTTAGCTTTACTTGATTATCCATAAATTATTTTGTTTTAGAAAAATCATGTTCAAATATGATCCATCAGGCTTTTGAGGAAGGTTTATTTGTTCATCTGTCAATCATCATTGCGTTATAACTTTTAAAACTACAGAGCTTTGATCATAAAACTAAGCATTTAAATATCATCTTACTAAGATATTATTGGAAGATATGGAGTGAAGACTGATATTTATATGATTTTATGCAAGTAGTCACTATACTCTTATAAAGATCTCATTGATTTACATGACAAACTATCAGACTTTTTTTCCATATACATATCAGTATTTTCACCAAATTGCATATTTTTGCTCAGTTTGGGCAACTGAGCTCCCTAAGAATGAGTTTCATACTCTTACTATATTATATTTGTGCCATAAAAGCCTGATGTATCAAATATATATGCCAATTTTAGATTATTCAGACTATTATTTAATGTCTGGTTTTACAGGTGTAGCATCTGGACCAATCAGACACACACAAATTATTAATTATATTCAATGAATAATCCAGCAAACTCACTCTCCTATCAAAAGGTCTATGAAACGTCCCCCAAAACTAACATCACAAATGAAGCTAACACACTGGCTGAACGCGGTGTCCTGTTACAGGACACATTTAGACTGATGAGACTTTTACGACCCCAAAAGGAATTTCCAGAGTTTTGACTCTCACTTAATTCTTGCTGAGAAGGAGAAATAAACCCTGTTAATCCTATATATTCTATATGTAACCACTTGAGAAATGTGTAAACATGTATCTCATTTTCCCATCTCATGATTTTCCTTTTATGTGGTTTGGCCTTTGTCTTCATTCTCTCTTTTAAACTCTTTTGGATTAATGTTTTAGACTTGCATTCTATGGTTAACCAAAATCATATGTGTGGCATGTTTAGTCTCTATAAACTCCAATCTTCGTCCACCATTTGTTAATTTACATTACATTTTGCCAACTTTGTGACGCATTAGTATTATAAGAATCTTGAAGATTCTTTTGTTAAACACCCAATCAAATTACATGTTCAAAGGGCTTCTTGAACAATGGGTCGTAAAGAAATTCCCTCCAAAGGGAACAACTTCTTCTTGGCTCAGAACCCTCCAGAGGGTGTGACATCTTCACGCTTTAAAAATCACTGATCACAAGATCACACCTCTTACTCTCTTAGTCCCTTTCCTAATCCTGATGTGAAGATGATGCTGAACTTGAAGTTTTCAAAGGATCCCCAAGTTTATGCCAGGCTGCGGCCTCGTCTTTCCATTCACCAAAGATACTCTGACTCCCACTGGTTCTCTCATCAAGACCACATCAGCAAAGATCAACTGGAGCCTCAACAAATTGCATCAGGACAGTTTAATTCAAATGGTACTTAGTCTCATTATTTGATACATTAAGTATCCTTACCCCTTTTAAAGAAGGGCGTGTTAGAACTAAACTGATGGTTTGCTCAAGGCTGTTGATCTGCTGAATTTCAAACAATGCTATAACTTCTTGCTTTCCTGTATTCTGCTTCAGCTCTCTTTCCCTTGGTAAACTGTATGCATGTATATGTATGTAGTAATAAAGTTGTGTTCATATCACACGCAAAGTTGTCCGTGTCTCAAGCTCATAATGGAGTCCCTAATCATGCAGATTACAGGCTCTGAATAGTACTGTACAGTGAGAAAGACATTTCCCATACCCAGGAAAAGTACATTTCTTAGAATTAATAAACAATTAACACTGAGGGCCCTATTTTAACGATCTGAAACGCAAGTGTCAAAGCGCAAAGCGCAAGTAATTTTGTGGGCGGGTCTTGGCGCTGTTGCTATTTTCCCGGCGGGATAAATGACTCTTGCGCCAGGCGCAAATCTAAAATGGGTTGGTCTGAAGTAGCTTCATTATTCATAGGTGTGGTTTGGGCGTAACGTGAAATAAACCAATCAGAGCGTCATCTCACATTCCCTTTAAGAGCAGGCGCGCTTGTTCTAAAGCAGATTCCTATCATAACGGCGGATTTGCCAGGCGCGCGCCAGGAGCGGTTCACAGCCAAGGAGAGCAACGCTCTCGTCAGGGACATTGGGGATGGAGAAACACACCCAAATTAACTTCGGTTAAAAAGGCGTATGATAATTTGGGTAAATGTGTAAGCTAGATGTATGCTTTTATAATGAATTGTCTATCTATCTATCTATCTATCTATCTATCTATCTATCTATCTATCTATCTATCTATCTATCTATCTATCTATCTATCGTAATAATGTATGATTTGCAAAAATGAAAACTGCTGCTTCTGTGTAGATGAGAGAATCAAAGTGTATGCGCGTTGTGCACACGCTACATTGATTATGGCCAAGCATGCGCCCTTAAAACAGCATATGAATAACATGCGCAACGCGCCACTGACTTTAAACTATTTTTTCCTGGTTAGTGGCGCAACTGTTTTCTAAACCTGCAAAATAGCATGAAGGAACGTTTGCGCCGGAACACGCCTCCTTTTTTGCGCTGAACCGCCCAGGGAGCGCAAGTTCATTCCCTAGTTTAGCGACGTGCTTCTGTGGAGGGAAAAGCGCGCTTTGCGCGGGTGCAAAATAGGAATGATACATGCGTCGGTGTACAAAGTCAGTTGCGCTGGGTGCAAGATAGGGCCCTGAGTGTTCACAACACAAACAGGTTAATTGATTGTAATATTAATTTTACTACATTAAGTTAATTCTATTAACTACGGAAGCCCTGAACCGCAACATAAAAAAAAAAAAATCCATAAAAAAAAAAAAAAAAGATAGCATTTCGAGATTAAAGTTGAAATATTTTGATTTTATTCTTCAAAGTCTCTACACGATCCCAGTCGAGGAATAAGAGTCTTATCTAGAGAGACCATAGCTCATTTTATAAGAAAATAATAAACATTAATATACTTACTATTAATATAAAGACAAGCATTTGTAGTTAAAAAGTATCTAAAGTTTTATTTTTTATAAAATGTCCGCTGGTTTGTCTAGATAAGACTCTTATTCCTCGGCTGGATCGTGTCGAGACTTTGAAGCTGCACTGAAACTCACATTTGGACCTTCAACCAGTTGGACACCATTGAAGTCACTATATGGAGAAAAATCGTTTCTTTTCGAAAGACATAAACATCTTGGATGACGTGGGGGTGAGTAAATGATCAGTAAATTTTTATTCTGAAGTGAACTAATCCTTTAATACCCTTACTGGACGAATGCCGCATGCAATGTGTTCACATAAAGGCTCTCGCATTGCAATCCTCATATTATATATTGCCGACTCACTGTAGTGTTAAGTTTATCCTGAATGGACTTTTCGGACTCTAAAGGTAAGAATGTAATGGTTTCTTCTTCACTTCAATTGTCGCTTCTTCTGTCACTAGTTTCAGTTTTTGAGAGGAAAAATAAAAAATACTGTTCATACAGCGCACTGTGTTTCCGTGACTGTGCGAAGCGAAGCATCTGTAAAACGTTCCTTAACTTGGGGTTAGAAGCAGGGTGTAGAACGACGATAACCCGGGGTTGCACATAAACATGGTCATTGACATAATTCCAGGTCAATGTTTAAGTGGTCAGGTTTGTAAAGATACTGCCACAATAACAGCAAACCTATTTGATTAGGATCATTCACCTTCAAACATGAACTCATGAGCCACTGACAATGTAATTTCATTCATCACATGTGGAGGAATCACCTGCTGTAGTTGAGTGCTCTCAAACTCCTTCAGCTGGGTCTGGAAGCCCACGTTAGGTGAAGCACAGGGTCTCGCCAGCTTCACCGCGGCCAGAGCGTCCTCCCATCCCAGAGTAGTGACGGTCATAACGTACGCCACCACCAGCGTCACGCTGCGTGACACGCCAGCAAGACTGGATCACAGGAAATCAGAAATCAGCCACTCACTAACATCATATCCACACTACTATGTTTTCGTTTGAAAACGCATCTTTTTCTCTCCGTTTTGGCCTAACGTCCACAATGAGACAGCGTTTTTATTAAAGGAGTGGTATAATGCCCTTTTCACAAGATGTAAAATAAGTCTTTTATGTCCCCAGAGTGTGTATGTGAAGTTGTAGCTCAAAATACATGTTAAAATTGTCACTTTTTGAGGGTGAGCAAAAACGCTCCGTTTTGTGTCTGTTCCTTTAAATGCAAATGAGCTGCTGCTCCCGGCACAGGGGGCGGAGCTTCAACAGCTTGCATTCACACAGACATACACTGAATATTTCAAAAACTTTTAGCCTTTTATGTTCAAACCGGATTCAGACAATGATGGAGAGACTCAAGAAGAAGTGACAACATGTAGAAAGCAACAGGACATTTCTGAATGGATAGTTGATGAATTTATGAAGCTTATGTGTAGTTATCTTCTAATCATTGATTAGCATATTCTGTCTTGATAATCTATAAATCGTGTCCATGGGGCGGGGTTTATGTAAATTTTAGGAATTTACATAAATGGAGGAATGTCATGTAGTCTCTACCAGCCGTTTGTTGTAGTCCTTAAAAAGCGATTTCTTTAAAAGCAAATATCTCCCTTTGCTTTGAACTTTGAGCATTGGAACTTTAGAGATGTTGTTTATGCTCAAACAGCAACATTACACACTAACTAAAGTTAAAAAAAGTGAAATCATAATCAACAAAGCTTTCTGAAAAAGCTCTCCAAAGTGTTTAGATTTGGAAACGCCGTTTTCGTGTTGTAGTGTGGACTGTCAAAACAGAGGTATTTAAAAACGATGATGTAAATTTAATCATGTGACGCACATTGTTCCAATAAATATTCATGTTTATGCTGGTATTGTGCCTGTTATGTGCTATTCACGTTCACACTGTTGCTAAAATATGTTACTTTGCACACTCTTCATATCACAGTCCTACAAAGATGAGAGAATTTACTCACATTTGCTGTCCTGTGGCAAAACATGAGAGCAGTTTTAGCGTTTTAGACCAAACATATAATGGTGAGTGAGTGCGACCAGGACGCATCAGTAAATGCTGAGATTTTTGCTAAATAAAATGATCCTGTTAGAAGAATTTGCGCGATAACTTTATTTATTTTTCCGTCTGTATCATCTCCGTGAGCTTCTGTGAGGTTTTACGCATCCGCAGTAAGGTGAATTTAGCGTTTTTCTCATCAACACTGACACGCCTGAAAACGCTAGTGTGGACAGAGAGTGTGTTTAAAGGAAAAAAGCTGTTTTCAAATGTATCCGGATTAATGTAGACGTAGCCTAAGTTTCTTTTACTGATTTGATTCTATATTTTCACAAAATGTTAGACATTAAAATAACTACAGGACGATACGACATAATGATTACTGCCGTTTGTTTAGGTTAGGGATTAGAAGGAGCCCCAAACCCTAAGCATTCAACTTCGTTGGCGTTGCAAGAGGTTCACATTTCAAAGTTCAAACCTCATTATGTTTACCAGAATGAAGCACTCTACACATATGCTGCATTATATTCTCATATCAAACAGAGAGGCCCATGTTTACTATTGTTTTTGGGAAGTTCAAAAATAGCCCACCCCCCTTGACACCTAGTTATCAGCTGTTCACATTATCACACTGGGCTCGATTAGGGCTGGTATCTTGGTTGTGTGCACATTTTGCTTCCTCTTAAGGTAGGCTCTTATATCTTGGTGCATGCAACCATAAGGGTCTACTAACATCAGTTCATTTACAGTGTAGATATCAATTGTTAGAGGACATACAGTACAAACAGGGCTTGACATAACTTGTTTGCTCACCAGTCACTGTGGCCAGTGGTTTTCAAAAGTTAATAGCATTTTTACTGGCCAACAATTCGGCATCGATACCATGGGGAAAAACTGCCATATAGATATCTTTAATATTATCTCATAATTTGGCAGCAGGATTATTAGGCTGCTGTCACTTTAATACCTGAAGCATGGATCCATTATACTGTTACACATGCATTTTCTATCTCAACCGTTATTTCAGTATCGATAATTATCGTAAAAACGATATTTTTGACAACACTAAATTGCACTTAATTATTTAAGATGCCCTTTTAAAAGACTACAATTGAAAAATGTATATATTATATATAAAATTCAACCCGCCAAAGTGGCTAGTAGGAGTGAAATGTCAATGTCAAGCCCTACATACAAACCCCTCACTTACCAGTGAACTAGACAGCCCTCCCCTTTCAATCGGGACTCGTGCATGAACATAATGCTCTTCTTAAAATGCTGAATGCTGTGGAAGGGAAAGAGACCAATTTTTTTTCAACCACATGTAGGTTTATACAGAGGTGACACAAATGTGAAGGATGCTGAAATGAAATATAACCTCTTTTAATTAATGCAGTAATGTCATATTTGGACACTGAAGACACACTTAATGTATTAATGTCAAAGATTTGTTTTGACATTTTGTTATCTAATGCATTGACATTCAGGCAGTAGGTGTGGCTTAAAAAGATTTCACCAAAAAATATTTTGAAGAAATGTTTTTGTTTTTTTAACAATGAAAGTCAATGGGGTCCAAAACAACTTTTGCTGTATGGGGGGGAAACACTGATGCATTTTTCCAAATATCTTCTTTTGTATAAGACAGAAGAAGAAAAATCATACAGGTTTGGAACAACATGAGGGTGAGTAAATTATATTAATTTTTTGTGTTATATTTTGTCAGTTTTGGTTCATCTAGAAGTCGCTGAGGCCTGAGTTCAGACGACGACACTGACAGCGCTGTTCCTCCAGTGGCGGGAAGGTCGTAACAGTAAACAGAGAATTACGAGACATCCAGTATAAATGATGTTTTCCAGATCCAGATTGCTCAAAGCGGCTGGCCGGTCTACACTACTTTTATTTTTTTTAATTTTTTTTACAACTTTCATTTTTACACCCTTCACAGTTCCAGTCAAAGTTTATGTAGGCTTGATACTGACACTCAAATGAGTATGTATTGAAATGCTCGAAACATTTCAGTGATGAGTTCAAGCTGAGTCAGTATTGTATGTGAAACAGCGTTAAAACACTGGCCGAAATATAAAATTTGTTAATTAGAAATTATAAAATGTATCGTTCCGGTCCTCGATTCTGATTGGTTGTCGCATTCGAAGCCGCTGTGAATTACTCTACAAACATACACCAAATAAATATTCAGTGGAATGAAGTGAGTAAAGGTAATTAGTTACTGTACTTTTTGTCTACCTTGTAGTCTTTACTCCAGTACATGTGTGATATTACATTACTCGTTATGTAATTTTTCATTTTCTGCAAAGTTTTTTCTACATTTATTTCAGCTACAACATAAGTGATATCGCCATCTATAGGGCATTGGAGGTCCTATATCTTGTGCGTTTTGGCTTTACTCACATTTACTCACCCAAACTTGTCAACAAGGCTACGTTACGTGGGTGCGAGTGCATTAGCAGATAGTTGTGAATCGCAGGTGTTTGATATGTGAGATGAGAGCATGACTGCAGTCGGTGATGAGGCAGAAACCAGCATGTTCAGTGCAAGCATACTTCGACTACTTGCTTTTACTTCACATTATATATGCATTATATTGAAGAGAACTTTTTGAAGGATATTGGCTTACTTATGGCCTCTTTGAGCACTTGAGCTTAACTGAGACGTTTAAGAGGCTGTTATGTCGACCTTTATTTATTGCAATATTGTGGTGTTCAGATTTATTTTAATTTTAGAAAATAAACATGATTGCTCTCCTCACAAATGAACTATTTCTTGTTTTTCACTGGCATGTCTCTTACATTCAGTACGAGTAAAATACTTAAGTACTATTAAAATCAGATACTTTCACCCCCGGTTTTACAGACAAGGCTTAAGTCTAGTCCCAGACTAAAATGCATGTTTGAGCTGTTTAAACTGAAAGCAAATTGCACTGACATTTCTTAAAATATGTCAGTGCCACTGTTTTGTCTCAAGATCAGTAATGTGCCCATCAGAAATGTGTGTTGTTGTTGTTTTTTTTCCTAAGGCATGTTTATTTAAAATTCTTAAATGCCCTAATTGAACTAATCCTGGCTTAATCTCAGCCCTGTCTGTGAAACCGGCTATCATTTTAATTTTTGAGTGAACTAACCTGTGAGAAAGCCCTAACCACGCCCCTTGAGTCGTTGGTATTGTACAGAGCTCGGCCAGGCGTGAACATGCAGTGGTCGGTAGCTGAGTTGCAGGTCGGGCTGGCTGGTCTGTCGTCCAGCAGTGTATATGTTTGTTTTTCAGTGCGTAGATGATTATGGGTGAGTTTTCGTTTATATTTTGCCTTTGTTGTTGGTATTATTGTTCTGAATGTCGAGATTTGCTTCTGTTGAAACGAACGCATTTTAAACTGCGTCACAAAGCGCTCGAACCGTCGTCATAGACTTTGAGCACAGAAATGATTGTAGTTATATTCGATTACAAGATATTATATTCACATCTTATTTACAGATCACCTGGTTTGTTCAATATTGTTTGAATATGTTGATTTTGATGATATTGTATGTTGTTGTTGTAATACTGAGCATACGCAACAATCGTGCAATCTGCGTGTCCTTGTTTACCTTATTATTTTATTAATATAATCAGCACGCAGTTAACCCATGTATGTTAATTTATATATTACTTAACTGAATCTTTGTATCCTTTACTTATACCTGTTTTCTTTGTGTTTATTCTGTTTATTATAGACCACACATACATTTGTGAATCAACGTATACAAATTCCCTTTGAATAAATAAGTTGAACCGGATTCCTTCTAGTGTTTCTCTTACCGGAAACACACACACCATCCATCTTGACTGCATTAATCCTGAACCCCTGAGCGTCCCAAACGCTCGTATATGGTCCTTCGAGCCGGATCGCCTCAAGATGGATTCTGAAAATGCCACTGCAGCTGAGCCCGTTGTCCGACCTCATCCTCCAAGAGAGAGACATCTTCCTGTTCATCTGGCCGATTACGACATCCAGCTCCCGCCTACCTTACACCCTGACACACTTCCTGCTGATTCGGCTTCGCAGAGACCATCTAGATCGTCAAGACATGCGTCTAGATCCAATTCTGCTGATACGGTTTCCAGTACTTCATCCAGATCCAATCGTAAGGCACAACGCAGATCTCCCAAACATGGACTCTCCGATCTTCACGCTGCCATGCTGGAGGAAAGGCTAAAGACGCTGGACTTGGAAGAACTTCAACAGCAGATCGAAGAGGACGCCATTGTAGATAAAGAGTGTGAGAGACTTGATGCTCAGGCTAGAGAAGCGCAGTATAGACAGGAACAAGCCACTAAGGCAAGAGAGTTGCTAGCTAAACAGGTAGAGACCCGACGGCGTCTTAAAAAGGTTCGAAACGAGCTTGAGGTTGCTAAATATGTTTGTGGACTTATTAAACAGGAATCTCAAGAGGTTAGTGATTCTGATTCACAGTCCGAACATGTTGTTGACACTGTATCAGAGGTAAGCAAACCACACATAGTCGTTGTTACAGATCCTCTTAAGTCGTCTGTAGAATCAATGCCTCGTCATTCTACCCCTTGCCCGGTTAAATTGATACCTGTGTCATCAATTATGCCTCACCCTGTTTCACCTGCTTCAGTAGTCGAACCCCCATTCAGTTCAGTCACTGCAGCTGCTGAGGTTACCCAGCCCAACATAGTTACGAGGTCATCTGCTTCGCTAGATACTGCACAGCCCAGTTTAATGTTTAGGCCAAGTAATGATGTTCCCCTAACCTTTAACCCGGCTGCGGTGGCCAGGCCACACCACTACTCAGATACCTCTGTCACCTATAGTCAGACACCCTCTGTCAATGTCCTGCCTAGAGCCCCACCTACAGTTCCTGTAACACTAGGGGCCCCTTTACATACTCAGACTTATCCAGTTGTGAATCCTAGCCCTTATTGGACAACACAATCGCACCCTGCTCCTCCACCTGACGCCTATCATAGTCGAGCATTATTGTACCCTTCCCCAGCCCAACCACCTGGTCTGGAAATGTTAGCTGCCTCAGCTTATGGTGTCCCAAAGCCGTCTATCCCATACTTTGACACTGGTCGGGAAAGTGATTTTGCACTACTGAAAATGGCCTTAGATAATGTAATGAATAACCAACCTCATTTAGGTGAACATTACAAATACCAGGTCCTTTTAAGTCACTTAAAACTCCCCAGTGCTCTTCAGTTGGCCAAAGCATACATGCACGATCCCAGGCCATACACTACCTCATTACAAGCGCTGCAGGACAAATACGGGCAACCCCGTCAACTGGTCCAGTCCGAATTAGGTGCTATATTGAATGCACCATCAGTTAAATTCGGTGATGCAGAGGATTTTGATTCTTTTTCCCTATCTATCCAAACATTAGTAGGGATGCTCAGAACGTTGGAGGGCCCAAACGGATACGAGCTGCGCTGTGGTTCTCATGTTGACCGATTGTTAAGCAAGATGCCACCATCATATCGTGATGGGTTCGTGGAGTACTGTTTCAGCCGAGGTATTCTACAAACTGGCACAGACCGCACTTATACATTACCTGATCTGTCTGCATGGCTGCAGATGAAGTCACAGGCAAAACGCATCTCCAATAAAGCAGCTAAACTGTATCAGACTGATACCACTAGATCCACCAAGAAAGATCAGCAAAGGTCAGTACCTTTTCGCCCAAAGGAGAAATCCACATCTTTCTTGTATTCTGCTGAGGCCAGTTCAGCCTGGCAGGGACAGTTGAAATCTAAGAACCCTTCCAAGATTCAACCATTTTGCCCATATTGTAACTCTAAGGACCACTTCCTTAACGCATGTACAAAGTTCAAGACACTGACTACAGATCAAATAGTACAGTGGATCTCCAAAGAGAAGCGCTGTTGGAAATGTGGGCGAAATCATACTCCAGACAGTTGTAATCTAAAAAGAACCTGTACAAACTGTAAAGAGTTACATCTGACCATCTTGCATGATGCAGCCTTACAGATCCAAAAGGGTGTGCTTATGGTCAATGTTCCTACACCTCAGGTATATTTAGACCGGCCCAACCGATCACAAAAGGTAATGCTGAAGATAGTCAAGGTTTTACTGCACAATCGAGAGAAAGTCATGGAAACATACGCCGTGCTTGATGATGGTTCAGAGCGTAGTATTGTTCTGTCACAGGCTGTAGACCAGTTGAATCTCCAGACGGAACCTGAAACACTCACGTTACGCACTGTTCATCAGGATGTAGTTAATCTGCATGGATACACCGTTTCCTTACATGTGTCGACCCTTCACAGACCATGCAAAAAATTCCTGATTCCTCATGCTTTCACCGCAGATAACCTGAGACTTTCCGAACATTCTTACCCCGTGTCAGTTCTTCAACGCAAGTATGAGCATATCAGGTCTTTGCCGTTACCCTTGATGGACCGAGCCCAACCTCTACTGCTCATCGGGTCTGACATGCCTCACCTGCTTACTCCTGTTCAGCCAGTGTGTATAGGACCTGCCAATGGACCGATTGCAGTTTGTACCAGACTTGGTTGGACCCTCCAAGGTCCCATTGGGCTCAGTCAACCCACTCTTTCCCCCTCACAGTGTTTCCACATAACCACAGCCATACCAAATACAGAGTTATTCAAGAATGTGGAACGCCTCTGGCAAATTGATACTCTGCCCTACGTAAATGAAAAGACAGCCACTCGTTCTAAACAAGACCAATATGCCCTCACTCTTCTCCAGACACATACCACAAAGGTAGACGTCAGTGGAGTTATGCGATACGCCACTCCCTTGCTTAGACGGCCTAGTGCTGAACTTCTTAAAGCCCCAAAAGAAGCAGTAATGGCGAACCTTCGAAGCACTGAGCGTAGACTTGCTAAAGACCCTAAGCGAACCGAGTCTTACTGTTCTGAAATGAGGAAACTGCAAGAAGCTGGCTATGTGTCAGAGATATCAATGCAAGAAGCTGAGCAATCCTTGGAGTCTTGGTACATCCCTCACCATATGGTGACGCATAACAACAAGGACAGAATTGTTTTTAACTGTTCTTATTCATACCAAGGCCAAGCTTTAAATGACATCCTCTTACCTGGGCCCGTTCTCGGTCCGTCTCTACTTGGTGTTTTGCTGAGGTTTCGTGAATACCCTGTAGCCATCAGCGGAGATGTAAAGGGCATGTTCCACCAGGTTCGCCTCTTGCCAAGTGATAAATCTATAGTGCGTTTTCTGTGGAGAGACATGCAGAGGACAGAGAAGCCTAGGATCTACGAATGGCAAGTTTTACCATTTGGCACAACGTGCAGCCCGTGCTGTGCCATATATGCACTCCAGGAAATCGCTCAGAACCACCCGCAAGTGGACCCAGCTCAGGTGAGAGTGGTCAAAGATTCCTTCTATGTAGACAACTGCCTCCATAGCCTTCAAACTGTTGCTGAAGCTAGAGCATTAGTAGATGACCTACGACAACTTTTGCAAACCGGTGGGTTTGAACTTCGTCAGTGGGCCAGCAACAGACCCGAGGTTATCCAGCATCTTCCCTCTGAAGCAAGATCACAGAATAGTGAACTCTGGTTATCACAGAAGAGCACTGATCTCCTGGAAGGTACACTTGGACTACTGTGGAACTGCCTCAGAGACTCCTTCAACTACAAACCCAGCCAATCCGGATGTCTTGAACCTACTCTGCGTAATGTATACAGAGTTTTGGCATCTCAATATGATCCCCTGGGTTATCTAATTCCATTTACTACTCGAGCTAAAGTGCTGGTCCAAGATTTGTGGAAGAACAATCTTGGGTGGGATGACCCAATCACATCTGACAGCCTGTTGACCAGATGGCAAGAATGGCAACAAGAGCTCCAAAGTTTGAATCAGATCGTAATCCCAAGGTGTTACACTCCATTTGAGGGCCATGAGGAAATCCTCAACCGGGATTTACATATATTCTGCGACGCATCTGAGAGGGCTTATGGCTCAGTGGCATACATGCGCACAGAAACCAATGAAGGACATGTACATGTTTCATTCGTGTTAGCCCGTTCTCGAGTGGCACCTCGGAAGCAAATGACGATCCCTCGGCTGGAACTGAGTGCGGCACTTACCGGAGCGCAGGTGGCTAATATCCTTCAAGCAGAACTGACTGTACACATCAATAATGTCATTCTCTGGTCAGACTCATCCACCGTCCTCCAATGGCTTAAATCTGAATCATGCAGATACAAAGTCTTCGTGGGGACACGGGTGGCCGAAATTCAGTCACTCACTGATATTGATTCTTGGAGGTATGTTGATTCAGCGAACAACCCTGCTGATGTAATAACAAGAGGCCAGCCGTTGAATGATTTAGTCCCACCTTGCCGCTGGATAAGTGGTCCAAATTTTTTGCATCAGCCAGAGTCATTTTGGCCCACTTTGCCAGCAGAGGAACCTGACCCAGAGGCGGAGTTGAAAAAATCAGCAATCTGCCTGCAAGTGTGTACTAGTTCAGACATTCCCCTTCCTGATGTCAACCAATTTAGTACCTGGACTGAACTGCTAAAAGCTACAGTAACATCCCTTCATGGGGCGGCTACATCTTTCACGCATGCAACAGATGATTCAGATGGTTACATATCAGCAGAGAAGTATCTTCTACAACAGGCTCAAAAGGATTCCTTTCCTGAGGAGTTCAAAGCTCTCACATCTGAGCGACCATTACCATCCAACAGCAGATTAGCATCCTTATCACCTGAGTATGATAAAGCCAGTGGACTTATCAGGGTTGGAGGGAGACTCAGACATGCCAATCATATAGAATTGGACACAATACATCCCATTGTGCTTGATCCGCAACACAACTTAACCAAGCTTCTGATCAAGGACTATGATGCCTCCCTTTTACATCCTGGGCCAGAAAGAGTCTTTGCCGAACTGAGAAGACGATACTGGATTCTGCGAGGAAGGGAAGCTATCAAGAAGCATCAATACATGTGTATGGACTGCCAGAAATGGCGTGCCAAGCCTAAAATACCCAAAATGGCCGACCTTCCGCCAGCACGTCTACGTCTATACAAACCCCCATTCTATTCCACTGGAATGGACTGCTTTGGTCCATTCGCAGTGAAGATCGGTCGACGAACAGAGAAAAGATGGGGAATAGTTTTCAAATGTCTGACCACCCGGTGTCTCCATCTTGATCTCTTAGAGAGCCTTGACACAGATGCATTCCTGATGTCCCTCCGCAGATTCATAGCTCGAAGAGGGAAACCATTCGAGCTCCTTTCCGACAACGGTACCAACTTCGTTGGAGGAAACAAAGAAATGAGATCAGCCTATGCAGCCATGGTGCCTCAAATACGGGAACAACTTGCAGAACAACAGATTTCATTCAGATTTAATCCCCCGAGTGCCCCTCATTTTGGAGGAGCTTGGGAACGGGAAGTTAAGTCAGTAAAGCAAGCCCTCAAAGTAGTACTGAATGATCAAACAGTGACTGAAACTGTACTGCGCACCGTGCTTATTGAGGTAGAGGGTATCCTAAATGCCAAGCCTTTGGGATACGTGTCTTCAGATGTGTCGGATCCAGACCCAGTTACACCTAGCATCCTCCTAATGGGCCGTCACGATTCTTCACTTCCACAAGTGTTCTATGATTCAAGCAATCTTTTGGGAACCAGGAGATGGAAACATAGTCAAATACTTGCTGACCATTTCTGGTCTAGATTCATCCATTACTATCTACCGAATTTGCAAGAAAGACAAAAGTGGCGTAAAGATGGAGGCGAAATTGGTCTAGACCAGGTGGTACTGATAGTGGACCCACAACTTCCACGAGCATGTTGGCCAGTAGGGAAAGTGACTAATACTTTTCCTGGACTTGATGGCCGTATCAGAACAGTTGAAGTTAAGGTGCACAATCGCACATACGTTAGACCTGTATCCCGTATAGTCCCTCTCCCTAAACTCTGTGATGATGACTCTATTGAGCCTGCCAATTAGTCAGGGTTCCTCACTGTTTCAAATGTCCTTACACACATTTGGGGGCGGCTATGTGAGAAAGCCCTAACCACGCCCCTTGAGTCGTTGGTATTGTACAGAGCTCGGCCAGACGTGAACATGCAGTGGTCGGTAGCTGAGTTGCAGGTCGGGCTGGCTGGTCTGTCGTCCAGCAGTGTATATGTTTGTTTTTCAGTGCGTAGATGATTATGGGTGAGTTTTCGTTTATATTTTGCCTTTGTTGTTGGTATTATTGTTCTGAATGTCGAGATTTGCTTCTGTTGAAACGAACGCATTTTAAACTGCGTCACAAAGCGCTCGAACCGTCGTCATAGACTTTGAGCACAGAAATGATTGTAGTTATATTCGATTACAAGATATTATATTCACATCTTATTTACAGATCACCTGGTTTGTTCAATATTGTTTGAATATGTTGATTTTGATGATATTGTATGTTGTTGTTGTAATACTGAGCATACGCAACAATCTGCGTGTCCTTGTTTACCTTATTATTTTATTAATATAATCAGCACGCAGTTAACCCATGTATGTTAATTTATATATTACTTAACTGAATCTTTGTATCCTTTACTTATACCTGTTTTCTTTGTGTTTATTCTGTTTATTATAGACCACACATACATTTGTGAATCAACGTATACAAATTCCCTTTGAATAAATAAGTTGAACCGGATTCCTTCTAGTGTTTCTCTTACCGGAAACACACACACCATCCATCTTGACTGCATTAATCCTGAACCCCTGAGCGTCCCAAACGCTCGTATATAACCCTTCAACTATTGTGCTCTACTTGTTCTTGGTCCCACACTGTTTGACCAATGAAATTCCAATACTTTAAAAAAAAGAAGAAAATAAGACACTCTTATTTCCATTTACATGTAGGGTACCAATCTTTTGAATTGATATTTGTAAGTGATTATGCTCTTTAATGCACAAAATGAGCCAGATGGACAGAATGATGGCCAAGTTCTGCTCTACACAAGCACTCGCAAAGATAATTTAGAGCAGAGCAAAACTGGAAAATCAGATTCAATACAGATATTTTCACAACTTGTTTATAATTATAAAATTCCCTCATATTTACAGGTTTTCCATGATCTGAACAGGTTGGTCAAGTCTCCACAACATTATGCTATGACTGATAAAGAGGATTCTGTGGTGAAGTAAATACTACAGTAAATGTAAACACAAATGAAGTTAGTTATTTTCCAATTATTTTTCAATAATTCAACGGCCCAGAGTCAATTACTCTGCTTATACTATGGTGACCACATCTCAAAACATTGTCCAGATGATGCATTTCAAGACATTTGTCAGGTTTTTGTCCTTAAAATGCTCGTGTGTGGGCCTAATTTCTTACACATCTCATCCCAAGCCTTATTCCAAAACGTCATTTTAGAGCTTGTAACCCAATGATATCAGTCTAATGCAGTTATTAATGCAGTTATTAGAGAGAAAGAGAGATTAAGCGTGTGAATTACCTCAGTCTGTGCGTCTCTCAACAGTGTTCGGCACCAGCATCTATTAATAGCAAAACTATGTTTATCTGCACCTCGCTAGTAAGAAAGTCTTTTAAGTTGCTAAAGTATTTTAATGATAAAATTGTCAAAGCAGTGCTGACAACACGCGAGAGTGTGTGTCTGTACTGTAGGCTATGTGTGTGTTTGACTGGAAGAGAGAGCAATGAAGAGAGATGTGCTTTTTCATAATAACTAATAACTTGCAAAATACATAATAAAACGTGATTTTTTGGCTAAATAAAATATAGAATATGGAAATAATTGGACTTTTTAATCCTATTGTTTACTATATTTATTTGCTCGGTCAGCGTCATTGTGGGTTTAGGTTCTGTGGGCTGTAAAGACCTTTGAAATAACTGAAATCATTTGGCGAAGTGATATGGACCTGTAATGCGGTCGAGACCTGAAAATAATTGCACACCTTAGAACGTTTGTCAACCAATCAGAATCAAGCATTCAACAGCCCCGTAGTATAAAGTCTAATTATCAACGATATAACATCAAGCAAAAGCTACTCAACTTTCTGATACTGGTGTTCCCATCATGCACTGGGGCATGCATAATTAATAAGGTTGCATTTTCTCTGTTTTCCAGCTGTTTTCCACTGTTTTATAATTTGCTGTTAAGTTTAGCAACATCTGGAGTTAATTTTCTCCTCAAAATGACACATTCATACTCAAAAATGATCCAACGAACGTTACTGTTATTGTATATTGTGTACCAAGCATTGAGATCTCTGTGTTCGGGTGGGTACCACATTACTTCTATAATGTGAATATCTTGTCCACACAATATCTACTGCATTATTTATTAAGATGTTCTAAGTAAAGCATACACTTTAAAAGCATGGCTTAATTCATTGTTATATTGTTTTGTATTGCAAAGTAAAACTTTCACTGGACAAGTTAAAGTTACTGGTAACACTTTACAATAAGGTTCATTAGTTACCATTAGTTAACATGAACTAAGAATGAACAATACCTCTACAGCATTTATTAACATTGATTTAAACATTTACTAATACTCTATTAAAATTAAAGGTTGTATTTGTTAACATTAGTTAATGCACTGAACTAACATGAACAGCTGTATTTTTATAAACTAACATTAACAAAATTAACAAATACAGGAACAACTGTATTGCTCATGGTTAGTTCATGTTAGTTAATACATTAACTAATGTTAACTAATGAACCTTATTTTAAAGTGTATCCAAGTTATTTTCTTTGTTAATTTTCTAAACTTAGAGCATATGTGAAATTTACTTAAAAAAATAAGTACATTTTACTTATTGTTTTTTTTTTTTTTTGTTCAGTGTACGAGGGGTTTGGAGGACATGTTGGGTATCTTCTTCCTAAAACCTTATGTGTGTTTAAGAATACATACACTTAACTTATTGTTCCTAACATAATAAAACCTTTTTGCATTGTCTTCCTATTTGAATATCCTACTAGCAATAAAACACACAGACATTGTTCTGCTTGAAACTGTCCAGTTAGTGCCTGTCAAGAAATCCAGAAATCTGACTGTGGTTTCTCTTAAGCATCAACAACACGGTCAGGTATGGTAGCGTTTCCTCCAGAACATCCATCCTTTTGACAGGACCAGGATGAGAAAGGGTTGGGTTTGTCCAGTTTGGTTAAAGAGGGTCAGTTTCACATTACGCATGGCCGGGTTTCGCAGGCTCGTAAGGGTGACAAGAGGGCTGATGGTAAAGGGGTGATATAAATAAAGGCGTAGTGAGACCAAGGCATCACTGCAGAACCCAGCTCATAACTTCCTTCCTGAACCAAGAGAGCCACAAGAGGAAGTGTGCGTATGTGCGGGTCTCTACATGCTTGTGTGTGTGTGTGTGTGTGTGTGTGTGTGTCTGTTAATACATGTGCGCTCAAGGGTGAAACTAGTTTGATATGGCATGTAAAAACCAACATCACAGACTGAGTGTAATGAAGGGAACTGCATGTGTAAATGCAGAACTTATGAAAAGCATTGACATCTTCAGGTTGCCACAGTTACTCGCGCTGCCCACTGGCGGCCAGCTATTAGCAAACATGCCCGTCAGAAATGCACGAAGCTATACTTACAGGTTTTGCGTGGGCGAATCTGCTGCTGGGATACAAAGATAAGTCATCTCCTAAAGAAATGGATGAAAAAGACATGGATGTGCTTTAATATGTCTCTAAATCACATGTGATGGAGCAAAACACAAGTATGAAACAATTTTGGTTGCACATGCCCACAATGTGGTCATTTTCAATAATAAACCCAAAAATAGCACTCTCAAAGCACATGCATAAATGCTGCAGCTTATTTTATTGTTTTATTTGCCTTCATGCAAGAGCATGTCAAAATGTGCACACGGTCAAAAAATCTCAACTCATATTGGTTCTTTTTTTGCATGGCTTTTTTTGAGTTTTACTTACTCCCAAAACTTTAGATAACTTTGACAATATATTTTTTTTTTAAACAATTCAAATACATTGGAAAAATGCAGTAAATTGAGTTTAGTTAACTAAAAACAAAATAGAAATGCTTTCAGCATTTAACTTCAGCTTATTTTCCTGTAAGAGAAGTCCATCGCTGAGGAAGAGTATCTGCAGAATTTAAGACTTTTTAAGACCTGCACTAATTAAATGAATACCGTTTGTCCCTACAGAACAAACCCATATAATCTCAAAATAAATCTTGCATCAGACACTTAAAGGATTAGTTCACTTCATAAAATGTCCTTATAATTTACTCTCCCCACGTCATCCAAGATGATCATGTCTTTCTTCAGTTGAAAAGAAATTAAGGTTTTTGAGGAAAACATTCCAGGATTGTTCTCCATATAGTGACTTCAATGGGGTCCAAATGTGAGTTTCAGTGCAGCTTCAAAGTCTCGACACGATCCCAGCCGTGGAATAAGAGTCTTATCTAGACTCTTATTCCACGCCATTTTATAAAAAATAAATAAACATTTATATACTTTTTAACCACAAATAATCATCTTGCATTAGCTCTGTGATGCATCACACATGTGTTTCCGGTTCAAAAATGTAGTGTATAGACCTTATGCGCCAGAGAAACGAGGGCGCCGCCATCTTTAGAATATTGTGTTTGAACTTCTGCTTTGTGGTCGCTCTGTATATTACTATGGGATTGCTGTCCAGGAGTAATTAGCTTCTGAAGTGGATTTTACTTAATGTAAAGTTAAAGAAAGTTATCATGAGGATTGTAATGTTTAAAGCAGATGTCTTAACAAATGTCAGTCGACTGGAAGATTTTAAAACGAGCCGTTCATTCATAAATACGCAAGATCGCAACTTCAAAATCGTCCGACATTGTTGTTTTACCTTTTATTTATTTATTTTTTGCACGTTCGCTTTGTAAACACTGGGTCTGTCCTTCTGCCTTCGTCACGCGTGACCTTTCAACGTGATTACGTAATGTGTGAAGTCGTGGACATGCAAGATGAGCATTTGTGGTTAAAAAGTATATAAATCTTTATTTTTTAAATGGCCGCTGGTTTGTCTAGATAAGACTCTTATTCCTCGGCTGGGATCGTGTCGAGACTTTGAAGCTGCACTGAAACTCACATTTGGACCCCATTGAAGTCACTATATGGAGAAAAATCCTGGAATGTTTTCCTCAAAAAGGAAACATCTTTTCCTGTTTTCAACTGAAGAAAGAAAGACATGGACATCTAGGATGACGTGGAGGTGAGTAAATGATCAGGAAATTTTAATTCTGAAGTGAACTATTCCTTTAATTAACCAGGCTGCAACACACACAGGGTAAAATACTGAGAATGTAGCATGTCGTCATTCAGCTGACTTGACACTGATCTCGTATGTGTGCATCAAAAGCTTCTTTATATTTTGAAGACATGAAGTAATGAGTCGAACTACCTGTAAAATGGGAGCGGCGGTGTCGTGGATGGAGAGGATGTGCGTGATGTTGTTTCTCGCTAATTGCTCCCTGTCTCTGGCATCTGTAAAAAAGAAAAATATAAAAATAAACACATTTATCATCTTTTCTAAACATGCACCTTATTGAAAATGGTGTTTTCGCTTCCAGCGTTGTCCATTCTTACCTTTGAAGTTACCCAAGTACAGGTCTGACAGAACCTGGGACGACACAAGCAGGTTAGTTCAGTCACAACCAGACCAAATTAACACAAAACCACATCTTTACAGCACTCAAACAAATAGATCACTGATGTGTTTAAAGTCACCATAAAATCAAAATGGAATATTCTTGTTTTTTACTTGGAATATTTCAGTATTTATTCTGTTCACTCAATAGGGGGGAAAAGACTCTCAACTTCCATTTCATGTTGACTTTAAAGTCTCTGTGAAACCGTAAGCATTAACATGCCCCGCCCCCAACCCATCGCTCACATGAAACCATGGCAACAATTAGCAAATGGTAACATTTTCTACAATCTAATCCCAATGGATAAAATTAAGTCCTGCCCTACATTTTTTTTCTCAACAGTAAGCCATTTCACTAAGATAATTTGTCACAGCAGGGAAGAAAACACGGTCACAAAATTCAACTATTCTGATTCTGATTTTGCGGAAAAAAATTTGACCCTGATTGCTTTTCTGATCTCCTGTTTTAGTGAATAGTGCATTCTCCATAGAAGCTGTGCATGATTTTATCTCAAACAAAATGTGTCATAAATTACCAATTCAGCGATAATAATGACAGAATGTTGCTGTGCGTTGCTAAGGTGCTTATGTGGGGTTGCTATCATATTGCTGTGAGCGATTTTTTGCACAATGTTGTGCAGATGTTTCGAGTCACTGTCTGGGTGTTGTGTGCTCTGTGCTGTTGCCAGAGCATTGCTATGTGGTTGCTAAGGTGGTCTAGTTGTTAGCACACTGCTAAGTGGTTGCTATGGTGCTCTGGGTGGTTGCCAGCACGTTGCTATGGTGTTCCTAGCAGTTGGTGGTTGCTAGCGTGTTATTGCTAGCGTGTTGTTGCTGGTTTATAGGTAGTTGCTTACTGGCCTAAGTAAAAAAGAGTCTATCTTCAAGTGATAGCCCATTATCTGTGTGATATATATATATATATTTTTTTTTTCTCATCCGTTTTAATAGTCAAAACAAAGTAACCGCACATCTCCTTAACAAAACACATAGTTTGAGGAATCATTCAAGGGGCACAACCGTCACAAAGTTTCATACTTATTGGTTTGTTCAAATCTCTAGCCCAAAGTATGAGCAACAGTGACGCTTTCCTGAGCCAATACCACTAATAAACACAAACACTTGAAAGGCAGCGTCGTGTTTTGTTCGTGTTGAAGGCGCATCGATTCATGTCACATCCATCGATCGATAATCCCTCTCAAACTCACAGACGTAAAGCACTACAGAAGAAGGAGATGAGGGAAGCATGTCCATATACCTTATTTATTCCGTTTCCCATGCCACGGTGTTTGTTGCAGTGGCTAGTATTTCAGGAGTCCGCTTGAACGAGGCTTGTATCACTATCAACAGTTTTTAATCGCTATAAACGCTCACAACACAAGCCTACAACCAACTTGTCGTGTATACACTCAAATCTGTGTCGAGTTCCTGGACGAGCCTCTCTTAAAGGTACAGTACACAAATAACAGACACCATCTGTCCATGTACTTCATGCTATCAGGACTGTTTTAAAGTGAAATAACTCTATTTCACAACACAATTAGTAAATAGTAAGTTTAAAAACACACAGTTGTCTTTTAAATGTGGTATGTAGTCTAAGTGTCGTCAATGTGACTTCTCTGCAAAATGGGTAAATATATGAATGGAGAACAATGACAAAGAGGACATTTTTATTTATTTTTTATAACCGTTTTCTGCAAGCTTATAAGTTATAAGCCAATAAAATAATTCAAATTCATTTATTTAAATATATTTCACATCTTGGAGGATGATAAAAAAAGAGAACAATTTTCAAATAACAGTTTTCAGGAAAGCGTGATTCTGATGGGTCAATCCATTCCAATCCAATCAGTGCTGTACCTGTCGCTCCACTCACTGTCTCTACAAGTAAGCCCATAAAATATTCCTATTTATTTATTTATTTATTTATTTAGCTTTATTCCATTTGCTCCATCACCCTACAAAAACCTTTGATTTTAACATTTACTTTGACGTTGATGCATAATTTTTAAAGTTTACAAACATTCGCTGTTTATTTACTTATAACAATAAGCTAATGTTCAATTGGTGAACATCAGTTACGTTAATAAGCTGACATCACTAGAGTGGTCTCGTGATCTGTTTTTCTGCTGTTGATTATGTTTGTCTGCCTGAATTTTACTTTCACTTTGTAAACTAATATCCCGGAAGCAAAGGGAAAGAGAAGAGAACTGGCGTTATTTCACACGGTATGTTTTACTATCGTGTTTCTGGTCAGTGTTAAACGTGTTTTTTCGGTATTAGGTAAAGTCTAATGGCTGATGTCAACAAAGGATCAGAGCAAAAGTTGCGTCGATCTGACTTGTATTGTAACTAACTAATGGAAAAGTTTTGCCAAAGGGGAATGCACAGCGCAGAAGAATGCAACATTTCGCGTAGTGACGTTTATTATTATTATTTTGTATTTAATATTTTTCTCTGATCTACTTTTTTTCTGTGGCTTTTCATTTCAATTCTCACTTTTGAGCGTCGGGAAATAGCGATTTGTTAGACTTAATGTTCGCCACTTCCGCAATGCTCCAGACAGAGTTATAAAGTAGCCAATATTTCTGTTGTTCTATGGGAAGTGGTCTTTAAGAATAGAGGAACTATGGCTACAGCATCGAGCCTGAGTGTCATGAAGCCAACAGATCTGATCAAGAAAATGCCTCTGGATTATGGAGGTTTTGGGGAGGTTTACCTGTGTTACCACAAAACCCTAGGCCAGGTGGTGTTAAAGACAGTCTACACTGGACCGCCACGCAACGGGTGAGTAACAGCCATGTCTGAGCATGGACTCGATTCTTTATGCTTTGTTGACTTTAATAAATTCCATTTAAAGGCTTAGTTTGAAATGAAAATGAAAACTATCCCATAATTTAGCCTACTAATGTATGCCATTGTCATATACTCCTAGAATGGCTTAAATTGAAAGTTCACCCAAAAATGAAAATTCTCTCATAGTTTACTCACCCTCAAGTTGTTCCAAACCTGTATGAGTTTCTTTGTTCTGCTGAACACAGAAGAAGAGATTTTGAAGAATGTTTGTAACCAAACAGATCTTCAATGGATGGCCCCATCGACTTCCATAGTAAAAAAAAAAAAATACTATTGTAGTCAATGGGGCCCGAGATCTGTCTGGTTACAAACATTCTTCCAAATATCTTCCTTTCTGTTCAGCAGAACAAAGAAACTCACACAGGTTTGGAACAACTTGAGGGTTGGTAAACGATGATAGAATTTTCATTTTTGGGTGAACTTTCAATTTAAGGGTGAGTAAATTCTGGGATTTTTTTTTTTTTTTTTTTTTTTTGTGTGAACTAACACACTTTAATATGACTGTGTGTCAGGCGGCAGAAGCAGTCTCTGCTGGATGAAGGCAGTCTGATGAGCAGACTAAACCATCAGCGAGTGGTCAAGCTGCTGGGTGTTATTCTGGAAGACGGAGACTATTCTTTAGTAATGGAGCTCATTCCCAATGGAAACCTGCTCAGCATGCTGGAGACGGTGAGACTTGCAGACTCTCACTTTTACGCTAAAATGTACATCAATTTTAGCGTTTTTGTTCTAATGGGACCAGTGTGACAGTGAGTGTCCAAAGACAATCTGAATGTACTTGTAATTTTACAATGAAATCTATTTCAAGGATGCTCAACATCTGTAAAGTTATTGGTACTTTGATATAAAATGCAGCATCAGTTAATGTTCCTTTAACTTGCAAAATGAACATTATTACTATCTGAGTTGAATTCTTTAAAGTTGCATGAAAGTTGCGCTAGCTAGTGTTTTCATCCCTGACTAGGGTTGCAAAATTCCCGGAATTTCCAAGGTTGGAAACTTTCTGGAATTAATGGGAATGTATGTGTGTGTGTATATATAGATAGATATACCATTATGTTTTTTTTTTTTGTTGTTCAATTAAACAATCGATTAAAGTTCTACTTACCAATAAATCAGTCAAAAACGTCATTTTTAAATTTGTATTAGTTTGCATGCATAACTGCTTATGACCAAACAAAATGTTTATATTTATGTTTGTTTAAATGATCCCAAATTTCCGATTGAGTGTATGTGTGTGACGTCACCGTCGGCCGGAGCGACTGCGGTTACACACACTGAGTGGCAGAAACACTGAGCGGCAGCGTTTGTTTTCAGCGTGTAAAACACACAAAACGCATCTAAAACAGGAAAGAGACTGACTGTACAACTAGATTTGACAAGAAATCTAAGGTATATTTTTACAGACTGCTGAAAGCTACAGATCAGAGAAATAAATGGATCGCTGTGATTCATAGAAACAACTGGAGAGCGAAGGGTGGATGTGCAGTTTTGTGTCAATATGCTGAATTTAGGGGTAAAATCATACCCTATATATTATTGTATTGACAACTCGTCAATTAAATATTTACCTTCGTATATTCTGCATAATTGTATGTTTTTAAATAAACACTGACAAAAAAACTACACAAGTTTTAGGGCTGGACGATATGATGATATAACATTGATATGAGGGATCACATAGATTTAGACCTATACTGTATATATATAAAGCGTTCACAGGCAAATTTGCTTTATGTATTTCCCCGGTGTGGAACATATAAATGTCAGGAAATATGATTCCTGTCGCAGTTTCCCCTATTAACTCCAGTCATGCAGCAGCTCTTCTGCCACTCATTCCGGCTGAGGGAGTGTGTTCCCGCGGGAAAGTGACGTCAATGCATACCCTCTATTAATTCCCATAAATCCCCATTAAGTTTCCAACTTGGACTATTTCCAAAATTCCCCAGCTCAACTTCCCATTCCCTAACTGTGACATATATCCAGGGTGGGATTTGCTTCCCCTCCTCTGCTCTAAATATCCCTGCCTCTGATGAATTATTTTTAGCCTCGGTTGGGACAACATTCATCCCATTCATTGAATATTCATTGAAGTTTATAAATAAGTGTGTGGCACACCTGGCACAAGTGGCGCTATGCATTGTTCTAAAATCAGGTTCATTCTGGCATGTTAAATTAGCGTTCGATGAACGTGCTGGGATTTTTTTTTTTCTCATAACAGTGAAAAGAACTTTAAATACTCTGTTGTTTTTGGTCATACAGATAAGAGGAAGACGTCATTTGAAACTAAAGGGTCTTCTTTTATTTGTATCTTATTATCTCTATGCTTTTGTAAAATAAAGGAAAAAGAAACAAACAAACAGGAACCAAAACTTGGTGAAAAATTGGCCTCAGTCACGATAAGAATTATATCTATAGAAAGCTTGAAATGTGAAATTAATTATGTAATCCATATGAAAGGAACGAGAGGTACATTGCTTCAATGAGGAAAGGAAAAGGCTTAAGAGGGGAAATTTCACTACATTTGATGAATTAAAGTGTAAAAATGGATTCAAATATTACTTTTTCAAAAATGTTCCGTTTTTGTTTCATTAAAGTTCATAATTATTCTATAAATGTTACTTTAACAGCTGCATGAAATGCCCACTGTGGTTCGTGATTTTATTTCCAAAACTTTCAGAAAGTTTTGCTTTTTTCACAAATCTGAAAAAGTTTTGCTTTTTCAAAAGGAAGTTATTTTGATTAAAGATTACGAGGCACATGGATAAACTAAAAATAAAAATGATGTGCACGGATAAATCATTTATAATAAATACTGCAATATTTCATTAAAAAAGAAAAGAAAAAGGATTTGTCCATTTTTGATTTCATCGTGACTGTTTCTGTCCTCAAATTTTAATAGAGTCAAATATTGTTTGCTTCATTACCTGATTTGCGTAATTCCTTTAGTTTACTGGGCAATTAGGAAACCAAAGACAGTGCATGAAAATAAACAGTTCATCAGTTAATGCAGTTCATTTTAAGTTTTCCTCAGTTTTGAAGTGGTGCACTTAATAATTTCCTCATATTTTTTGTTCCAGGTGACGGTTCCAATATCTGTGAAAGGAAGGATCATTCTGGAAATCTTGGAGGGAATGGTTTATCTCATGGAGAACCAAGTTATTCACAAAGATCTAAAACCCGAGAACATCCTGGTGGACAAGCATTTCCATATAAAAGTATAAAACTTCTCTCTTAATTCCCTAATGAACACTCTTTTGTAAAAGTTTTGCAATAGTTAAATATTTAGACCTGTTTCATATTAAGGCAAGATACTACAGGCACATTTTTTTTCTTCTTCTTTTTCATGCACTGGTCAATTTTGCATCTTAAACGTTGGTTTAATCATTCTGAAATTACTGAGCCAAAGGCTGAATCCGAAATCGTCCCCTATACCCTCAAATAGGACGTTATTTGAGGGGACAGCCATTTGAATTGGTGTCCGAAACCATAGTGAACGTCGATGTACGACAATCGATGTACGCTCAACGGCTGTGCGTATTCACTCACTCGTTTTCATTCACTCCTTCAAGTGGACTAACGTTGGGAATAGTGAATGAGGGTTTAGGGGGCGATTTCGGATTCAGCCAAAGTCTGTCATCAAAATGGTTCGCTATAATGACCTCTCAAAATGTATCACATGACTGCGTTCCCAAACACCAGCGTCTGAACGCAAGATAACACGACAACGTTTATTGTGTTTCATCAGCATGCTCTGAAACGCAAGTCATTTATGATGGAGGAAAAAAGAGCCACAGTTTCTTCCCCGATTGCAGCAACTTCCTAGCCTGGGAAAACCCTGACGAACTTCCGGCAAATTTGAGATTTGCTCTGCAAGTCCGTCTGGCCAAGAGCCCATTCAAGCCCATTTCCAATTTTTCCAAATCGAGGCACCAATCACAAACGTTGAGGCGGGCTTTACACGATGACGATAGCGCAGCGACATTGAAGAAGATTTTGTACATAACAAAGATGGCTGCCGCCATGGAACATCCGGAACATCACTCATTCGAATCAGCTATCGCGTCTGTTTTAACGTTTCCTTTTTGTTAAAAACCGAGCAAAAAACAGATGTCGCTTTGCATACGTCATCTCTTTCATCGCACTGATCGGTTTTAGGTCTATCCAATTGCGCCCAGAGGCATTTGATCGACGTCTGTTGGTGACGCCCCTTTGGAAATGGGCTGTGAATGAACCTTCCCCAGACCCACTCTCAGTTACAACTGTCAACCAGGCTAGCAACTTCCATTTTTATTATAGATATTTTGCACCGATTTCCCAAGAAGTGACGGATTTGTTCTCTTAAAGTCCCCTGTGGTGAAAATCCAGCTTTTAATGTTGTTTATATGTTTATGTGGTGTTTTTTTAATATGCTTTAAGTCTAACCATGTTTAAATTCATAAGTCGACTCCATTGCTGAGTATTTTCTCCTTAAAACTGCAGTGAACCAAAGACAGTCTCAAAAACACGGTTAGAAATCGCTGGTGTTTCTGACGTCACAAACTACCTTGTAACCAATCAGATCAACATGTGATCGTCAACGAGTGGATCTCTGAGCTGAGTGAGTGAGTGGAGGCGGGGTATATTTGCATATTCATAGAACCGGCGTATAGTAAATGAGGCAAGGGTGTAGAGTTACAGTCAAGCTATTTTAAGGCATGAATAACTTTTCAAGGGAAACATTTTTTTGGAAATATGTCATTTTGGTGATCAAAGATGAGTTTTAAAGGGGAACTTTTTTTTAGCTTAATTTACCTTACCTGAACAGCTTCGGAGTCATTGGAATGGTTATATGACTTTTGTCGGGTTGAATGGTGGCCGTCTTGCTTCCCTCTAGCGCCTGTGAGCGGAAAAACCACCGTTGCAACTTTGGGCCGACCGGCAGGCGCTTTACGGCACTGCACACATACATTTATATGCTAGCCTTCTGTGTAACATACATACCTCAGTGGACATGGCTCCGTGCGTTCGCCGGCATCTTTGAAAACAAATGCACATGACCAGAGGGAGAAGATGGGAGGGGGGAGAGTCGCCAACAAATTTTTACGACGGTGTTGTCAAATATCTATTCCGAAGCTGTAGGGGGAGCTCTATAGAGAAACCTGCGAGCAAAAAACGAAATTGACAAAACTGCATAGTGCCGCTTTAAGGGATCAAATGATTGACTACAGGGGGACTTACAGTGCTTTATTCACAAATATTTTATGCGATAATCCAATTTGACTTAACTTTTACCCAAAGACAGAAGAAATTTCATGCATCCTCTGCACTGGTTCTGTTTGTTTTGCATCAGATTGCAGATCTCGGTCTGGCCACATCTGAGGCTTGGAGCAAGCTGACGAAAGAGGAATCTCGCCGACAAAGTCGTCTGGGAAAGAAATCGTGTTTGCGCGGCGCTGGCACGCTGTGTTATATGGCCCCGGAGCACCTCGGGAGCATCCACACCCGCTCCACAGAAAAATCTGACGTCTACAGTTTTGCCATTGTAGTTTGGGTCATCCTCACGGGCCATGAGCCGTATGAAAGTGAGTCTCGTTTCAGAAACACTTCCTTCTGTGGAAGGACAATGTTAACACGGCTCTTTTATATATGCAAGAGAGTCTTTTTCAGGGTAGGAAAAGGATAAAATTAAATTAAAAATGAATTTTCATTATTGCTGTCAGTTTAAACAGCACAGTTCCTCATTCTCAATGGGAAAAAAGGGGGTCCCTTAGAAAAAAATTCTATTAACCTCATGTAAATTTATTTGAACCAAAACAGCCATGATATAGTTTAACATGACCATTTCCTTCAATAAAGTAGTCATTTTTTGCCATTGTGCTTTTAAGGCTTTGTAAATGCATGCAAACCCTCTTTAATATTTGCCCTATAACAAGCTCAAGACCAGTATTTAACCAGAAAGTGTTTTTTCTGTTACTTCAGATGCCAGAAGTGAGGAGCAAATCTGCCACTGTGTGTGTCAGGGAGAACGGCCCGATGAAGCACTAATCCCAAGTGACACACCTCAAGAGATCATAGACCTCATGAAGACATGCTGGAATAAAGAGTGTAAAGACCGCCCCACATTTAAAGGTAGAAGCACTGAAGTTTTATCCTCAAATTAATGTTTTGTCACACTTGCCAATGCAAATGAATTGAGAATATTTACCAACCACAAATCTTCCTCACCAGACAAGTTTTGCATTATTTCTGCCAATTTAGGACGTTCATTTACAATCTTAAAAATAGAGGTATTGGCTTCAATGGTTCCAAGAACCTTAAACATACATGGAACCTTTCCATTGCATTAAAGTTTCTCAATTGTGGAAAGGGGTTCTTTAGATTATTCAAATGTGAACAGTTCTCTGGGGGGCCAACAGGATCTATAATGCCCTTTTTTTAAAGTATTGATTTTGTTTTTGGGCTCTACTAGAATAGGTTCCATTTTGAACTGGAAAGCCAATAATCATTAGCAGATGGCAGTTCATGACGTCACACACGAAACGTCTGTGAGTATAAAAGGGCGTTGAGTTACACGTCATCATCTTTTTTGTCTTCAGGAGCCACGTGTAAGATAAGAGCCTGTTGTAGCATTCAACTCATGAGGGAGCTGGGTGCGCTCATTAAGTTGCATTCGCAGTAAGAAGCTCTGTTCTTGCTTGATTTTCTCTAGCGTTTGCACTGAGTGTGTACGGCTCTCAAGGGAGTTGAAGGCACTCATGCCGATGCATTCTCAGTAAGAGACTCTGTTATTGCTTGATTCTTTCTAGAAAGATAAGAATCTAGCACTTGCACTGAGCATGTTTGGCTCTTTAGGGAGCTGAAAGCATTCATTGTGGTGTGTTGGTGTTGGGAAGCTACACCCATGCTTGACTCATGGTTTTGTTCCTGCGGTTGCCAAGGCAGAAGGGCGGGATGAGTCACTGGGATTGTAGGGAGGAGCTTCGGAGTTTTCTCTTTTTGGGCTTCTCCTGCTTTGGTGTTTTCATGTCGGTTCAGGAAGCAGATCTGTGGTCGCTTCCGACCTGACTGGTTAATGTTACGTTTCTAATTCTGAGGAATGAGATGCAGAGAGAATTGAGTCATGTGTTGTTAATAATCTGCCTCCTCCGGTGCCCTGCATACAAGTTTGTGAGCCTTTTATATCTCCACATTAAGGTGTCAACATATTGGAGGAATTTATATTTAGCTTGTATAGTCTCTCCCATGCATTCGAATTATTCGTGTGAGCATAGGTATGTGAGAATACCCCCAGTTGAAGAGAAGCTTGCTAGCTATCTCTCCTGGTGCTGTATCCTCTTAGAGGCTTAGAAAATGTTTGTTCTCTGCTTTGATCTCACAATCTGACCTCTTCAGTCTGCCGATGGTGCAGACGTAGAGAGGTTTACATAGCTGGAGTCTAAGACAACATTTGCACTGGATTAGTATTATCCGGGGACCTTGTGTGATTTAGAAATTACCGCATTCGCACGGGATAAGCGAAGCCTATGATTTTACTCGAATTTACTGACTTATCTCCCAGATATGATGTCAATAGGCTATTGCTTGTCGTTATTATAGGTGTAGCTGTATGATATATCATAAACAGAATGATGTTCTTTACCGCATGCTGCTATACATGTCATCCATCTCCATCTAATCATTCTTTTTGTTTTCGCTCTTCTGATGATTTTCAGCTTTCTCTTTCTGCAAATTGTATAGTTGTATGGTGAGGGTATAATGATATGACCCAGCACCCAAATTACTATCAAAACACCCCAACGCAGCCTCCATTCTTCATGAAAGATGGATAAAAAGGCGCACAGGAAACAAAAACCTTGAAAAAATTATATACAACCCAGCCAAATCACAGAGATACCGATTCGCACAGGACTAATATTATCACAGGACCTCAGTGTTCAGCGAAATTTGTTAGGTCATTTGCAGGGGAATTTTTACTTTACAAATTACAGACATGGCCGATTCGCACGGGATTAAGATCACAGACAACCTCCGCAATTATTGCAATTGACTAGAGGTCACCAGGTAATACTAATCCAGTGCGAATAGGGCTTAAGACAGCAGCTTTCAGGAGATATATCCCTCTCTGGGGGTCTGTGAGGGCTGATGAAGAGTGAACGGAGTTATGTAGGGCAGTATAGATTCACTCTACTTCGTTTACCTCCCTCCCAAACTACTGTTGGGTTCTGAAGTAGGGATGTATGCTCCCCTTTGGATGGTTGCTTTGATGGGTGTTCTACACTGTAAAACATTTCAAGTCTGTTAAACTTAGAAACGAAAGTTCACCTGCTGCCTTAAAAACATGAGTTAACTCAACTTAAATATATTCTTTGTTTCAACTCAAAATGTTGTGTTTTACAAGTTAACTAGCTAATGAACATTCGTTGTTTCAACTTGATTCTCTGAGTTTAAACAACTTTAGCAAATGTTGTTTCAACTTGATTCTCCAAGTTAAGACAACTTACTAGGTTACATTATGAACATTCGTTGTTTCAACTTGATTCTCCAAGTTAAGACAACTTACAAGCCTACATTATTGAAAACTCATAATCAACAAATCATCTGCTCAAAAATATTTTTATTGTAAATAGTTCAATGTTGCATAAATTTAACATTGGTTTTATGATACAATTTATGTCAGGAAAACAGGTTCTAAGTAAGGAATTATTATTAAACGGTTTCATTATGTTACAAAATTCCACAACAATTTCATCTTTCACATACTTTCTTATAACAAAGAGTCTTTGCAATTTTAAATGACAACACCAGCAGTTAAACACTTATAATCAGCTAAATTAAAGAACAGAATGCAAAGTAACAATAAGTGTCCCCTCAGCAAAAACTTCAGAAATTCTCAAAATTAACAACCTTGCATTAAAAACACATCTAAACATTTATAATTTTTATATTTTTCAGCAGTACTTGGGTTTTACTTGAAATGGTCGGTAATATCAAAATTCATGTTAGGAAAAAAAGGTTTTAAGTAAAGGATTATTATTTAACAGTTTCATTATGTTACCTATTGTATAACCATTTAATCTTTCACATACTTTCTTATAGGAACAGAGTCTTTGCAATTGTAAATGACAACACCAGCAGTTAGTTAAAAACACTTATAATCAGCTAAATTAAAGAACAGAATGCAAAGTAACATTAAGTGTCCCCTCAGCAAAAGCTTCAGAAATTCTCAAAATTAACAACCTTGCATTAAAAACACATCTAAACATTTATAATTCTGAGATTTTTCAGCAGTACTTGGGTTTTACTTGAAATGGTCGGTAATATCAAATTTGAACAGTGTCAAGTAACTGAAGACAAAGACTGCAAATGTAACATGTTCCCTCCGATGTATGGTTTGAGACCAGTCTATAAATGATATCTCAGCAGTTTGTTTCGAAGTCCATGTATCTTGGCAGAACAGTGGTCAGTTTTAATCTTCATGATTACTTTCTGCAGGAATTCAAAGGAGTACCTCATACTGCTGGGATATTCAAGGTTAAGGCAGTAGATTGTGCCCATTAACAGAGCAAAGCCAGTGGGTATGTCTCTGAGATTATGGAGAACAATTGTCTTTTCTACCACCACAGCCACGTTGGAGACATCAAGAGGAAATGCATCATTCAGGACACCTTCGTGTCCAATCAGTAGTCCAACACGCATTCCCTTCATAATGACATCCAGGGTTTCACCATGAACCTTTAAACAAATGGACAGTATCAATCCTAATTCAAAAAGCATGTAATAGATTTGGTCTATAAAATTATAGAAATGGTCCAATAAAAGAATAACAATTGCACTAAGCAGGTGACTGAGCAGGTCATGATTTTACTTCATTTCAATATATGCTCTAAAAGGCTGGGATGCCAGTCAAAACAAGCCACTGGAGAAGCACAAATTAGGCTAAAAGCCACTGTATGAGCAATTATTTATTATAAACAAAGACTAAAATTAAGCTAATTAATTTATTTATTTATTTTTTAAAAAATATATATCACAAAAACAAAATCATGACAGTTAAGTGAATAATTTTTTTTCTCCATCCCTACTACTCTGCAATGAATTCAGTATCATAAGTGCGTTAACAATGTGTAAATATATTTTCTTACATCACACATCTTGATTATATCCGAAGTATCCTCTGTAAAGAAGTGTGGAAGACCAAGTAAGGCAGCTGTTCTTCTGTTCTGATTTGTGTCCTACGAACAATTGTAAACAAGACAGAGTGACTGACATTATACAAATTAGAATCCCTATGTTAGTAAATATTGATTAGGGTCAAATATCAATTTCAAAGATTATTAAAAAAGTAAACAGTTATTAATTAAAAAAGAACAAATTATTTAATAATAATAATGAAATAATCAGTGATTTTCAGGTAGGCCTATCAGTATTTTTTAGAAACCAAAATTGAATTAAGTAATCAAATGTAAAATAATTAGTTCATTGTTATTCATACCTCCTTATCAAGGCACTGCATAACACTGCTAAGGCTCAACCTCCTGCTTGAAGATACAGCTACTTTGTACAGCTCTAAAAGACTTGGCACCAAGGCATCTAGTCCATTTAAGAATGACTGCAGTAGATCGGTGGTGACTAGTCTATTGAACTCTCCACTTATCTGAAACAGACACATAAGACAGCAAAGATTGAGAGAGGGAAAAGAGCGACAGAGTAGTTAGGGACAGCAAATACAGATGAAAATTATTTCACAGGCATATGTGAACCTCAAATTAATTTAAATCAGCCATGTCACTACCCATTTAAGGAAATACATAATTTCCTTGTAATTTATATTGCTGTGAATGTCTGAGTTGGCACTGGTTACCTGTCTCTCATTGAAGAGTGCAGGCCATCTGTCCCTGACTACAGAGATGAGCGGCTCGTCACCAATGATTTCCTTTCTTCGCTGAGAGAATGTTGCATTCATCAGTTCATCAAGAAGCTGCAGGTCTGGATCACAAATTTTTAAGTTCGGCTTGGGTTTGAAAAGTTTTTAAACAGTCTTTATGAATACAGCCAGGTGAGGCCTGAACTCCTCCGATGATGCCCATGAAACTTTTTGTAGTGCTGTAGTATTCTTCCCTGATGATTAGTAGAGAATGCACAAAACCTACATTTCCACTTCATTAAGGGAACATTCTTGAAATCTGTCAAGAGGAAGAAGAAGAAGAAAATTAAGAAAAAATGTATTGCACGTTCTCAATTAAGGTCAGTGTAATACTTAAAATCTAATATACCCAGTTTTATTATATAGATGGAAGGTAATATTTTAAGCACCTTTGCACTGCATTACTAATCTCTACAAAGATACAAATAAATCCAGTAACATTTTAAAAATCAAGAGAGAGAGAGCAAGACAGTTTGAAGACGGTGAGAGGGCGCGCGCGAGGCCGGGGCTCTCTCTCTGGAGTCGCTCGTTCTTTCAGTAATGCGCCCGGCTGTCACAAGCGCAGCAGTCAGTCATCTGTCACTTACCGATCAAAACAGGCCTTGGCGGGATTAAATTCGCTTTCGCGGCCGACCAAAAAAAAAATAAATGCCTTATTAAAAACCTTATTTCATCATCTCTCTTATTAAGCCTTTTAAATTTCGCGTGATAATCAGCTCCCTGAAAACAGGTCGTGCCACAACCATTAGCAGCTATTTGCACTCGCTCCCAAATATATTTTTAGGTCGCACAGATTAAATTTCGGGAGCATATGCGACCAAATGGTCGCAATTTCGAGCCTTGTATTATGAATATATCATGGCATAGTTTTAACATGCTGAATGTCGTTAACTTACCGAACGCGACGCGCCGTTTGAATGCTGTAAGTTATAGCAACGTTAGAGAATTATCGACAGCCGCAGCGGAGAGAAGTTTCCATGAACTTGAATTAAGCAATGTCAATATTCGTCTCTAACGCGCAAAAATGAACCTTCAGCTGGCATGATAAAAGTACTCGCGCACAAATTCAACAACCGAGAGGTGTACAGGTAGCTGCGAGCGAGCGCCTGCCATATTAATTTTCTAGGCCGGAAAAACCCTGCAGTATTTTCGGATTGTTTAATTCATATTAAGTCCTAAACTTACACTAGACATATAGGCCTAACCCCTCAAACACGATCATCACCATGTGATTTCCACTTAGATTGCCCAGAAATTAACTGTAAGCTGTGTAATGTTTGTAAGTTAACTAACTTAGCTGGCAACGGACATTTGTTCAAAGGCAAACAATGATTTTCCGCTCCAGTAACGTTATAGCAGCTACGCGTTTACTACACACCCACCAACTAACAAAAAATACGGTATAAGCTATGAACCAAAGTTATAAATTAAATTATTTTACCATTTGGTGTTCTGGTAAAAGGTGAACTGGTGAGGGAAAACACCATGGTGTCATTAAATTCGCAGAGAACGGTCAATGTGCTGCTTACAAGAATTAAAATGTAATGTCCTTCATTTATAATTACAAATTAAAAAGAAAAACTTACCTTCCACGGATATTTTGTTTTTCAGCACGAATTCACGTAATGGCTCTGCTGGCAGCTGCGTCAACTCAAAATGGCGATAACTTCTCTCTGTGTTTCGCGGTATTTGCTCTGTATCACCCCTCCCCCAACGTAACTTACAGCCACGAGTTAAATGAACTTTACAAGCCAGACAAAAATCACAGGTAGTCAACATAATGTATAACTTTAAGTTTAATTTTAGAAAACTTATACACTTGAGTTCAATTTCTACAACTTACCATCGCAATTGGAGTTAAAGACAAGGAGTAAGTTCATATAACTTAATGGGGCTCTCATGTTTTACAGTGTACTATAACCCTGGTTTGACAATGCTAATGAGTATAGGAAGTTCACCTATGGGGTGTTCCTCCTTATTATCTGTTGCTTACTATGGTTCAGCGCTAAAGATGAAGCACTAGCTATTGCGGATCCTTGACTCAAGGCTGGGTATAGGCTGCCCTCCCCCAGTTACATTGGGGTCTTTGGGGCGGCAGTGGCTCAGTGGTTCATGTAGGTTGTCTACAAACCGGAAGGTTGGTGGTTCCATCCCCGGTTCCACCTGACCAAGTGTCGAGGTGTCCATGAGCAAGACACCTATCCCCAGCTGCTCCCGACGAGCTGGATGGCGCCTTGCATGGCTGACACCGCCGTCTGTGTATGAATGAATGGGTGAATGTGAGGCAATATGTAAAGCGCTTTGGTGGCCATGGGTCTGTTGAAAGCGCTACATAAATGCAGTCCATATACCATTTACCATTTTATGTGGGTCCTAGGCTTCCATTCGGCTTCCTTAGCATTTAGAGCATTGATGATGAGAGTTACTGGGCAAACTGCATTATGTCCTGCTCTCGTTTGCCTACCTTTCCTGAGTAAAGGGTAAGGATGTATGCTCCCTCTTGGATGAGTGGCAATGCCGAAGGGAGGTGCTAATTACTGAGGTTTTTAGCACCTTGCATGCTAGGCTGCTCACGTACACCTTATGGTAGAGCAGGGTAAATGGATCTAGGATGGGCAATTCACGAGAGTCCCTTTGTTTTGTTTACCTCCCTCCCCAACTGTTGTTGGGTCTGGAAAAAGGGATATATGCTCCTATTTGTTGGGGTGCTTCTATAGGTATGATCAGTGCTGCAAATTGATGAGTAGAGCCGATGGCTCCCCCCCACTATGTTTATGCATATTCACAGCCTTGTGAGGCAGGCATTCCCTAAGCATGGCGTAGTGGGTATTACTTCCCCATAGTATCAATACCAAATGCAGGCTCACGGACTTTACTGTCATCAATTCCGTCTGCCAATGATTATTGGCTTTTGTTTACACACTGGTGGCGTTCCCCATAGTGTAAATACCAGATGCAGTGTCTTGTTTACCTTCTCAGGCAACTTGGTTGCATATGCAACTTGAGCTGTTTTCATGCTTGAATGTTCAGAAACACATTATTTTTCACAAATTTGACATTGCAGGACCTCTCTTCCCAGTCTGTCAGTAACGCTCTGTTTAGTTCCTGTCTCCGTGAAGTCCCTTCTTCCGAAAAGCGCAATGTGCTCTGATTGGTCAACCACTTCCAGCATGTCCCGCCCCTTACCAAAAATTTAAGTTTCAACACGCTAGACTACTAATTAACTCAACCAGGCTCCGACTCTTTATTTTGCATATGCCTTGGGTGGGAATTATTTAAATGAGGAATATTGTGACGTCTTCATTCCCGGAAGAAATATCAAGACTACAATGGAGGTGTTTCAGGGAAACAAACAGCAATATTACATATTAAAGAAAGTTGAACATGTAAAAAAGCAAAATAGGTCTTCATCAAGAGTGTAGCACGATTTGTGAATTCAACAGGATGCAGATTAACTCGTTTTAACTTGACACAGCATCCTTAAAAAACGCAGCACTCATTTAGGGAATCACCGTTTAGAGGGGTTTAGCAAATGCTGATACGTGGGATTAATTGCTATGGAATAAATAGCGTACCATATAATTAATTTGATTTTTTAATTTTTAATTGATTGACAGTTTTGGTATATTCGTGACAAACAGCACAGCTCATCATGTGCAGTAACTCTTGTGTGCGTCTCTCCTCTGCTTCATCTGTCCTGGAAAAATAAAGGCTAAAAACAAGTTTTATTTGCTTGCCAAAGCCGGTTTGTAGTTGACTGTTCATTTTGGGCCTGGATTACATCCTTTTGTATCCAAAAACCAGTTCAGTTCAGTTCAGTTGATGTAATCTACTGAACTGATTATCAATTTGTTTTTGTTTTTTTTTAACAGATAGCTATGAGAGCTTTTTACCTTTTTACCAAGAAAAGCTGGAACCAAATGTAAAAGTGGATTTGAAAAGTCTGATGGTAAGTTTTTGTTGTTGCTGTTTTGTTTTCTCTCAGCTTGTGTGTCAGGTGAATCTGTCAGTGTTGGAATGTCCAAAGAAATGTACTCATTTATTCTTTTAAAGGTTGCTAGGCCTGCTGAGATTATTACATAATCACCTGAGCACAGAAATTCCCTGAAATATACATAATAAATACTTAAATATATTTTTAAGTATTTACACTTAAAAATTATAAAACATTTTAATAGTATATTATTATTTTCTATCCTGTGCATGATTTGTTTTATGATCGTTAAAGGAAATCTACGGAGCCCCTGAAGGGACATGGTGGTGGAAAAATATGGAAAATATATGTCAATGCTTGTGTATTTTCTCTCAAAACTTTTGCGTTCCCCGAGAAACTTTGCTTTTGCTCACAAAGAACTCAACGCAAAAGCATTAAAGGGATAGTTCACCCAAAAATGAAAATTACCTCATGATTTACTCGCCCTCAAGCCATCCTAGGTGTATATGACTTTCTTCTTTCAGACAAATATAGAGTTATATTTAAAAATATCCTGGCTCATCCAAAGCTTTACAATGGCAGTGAATGGGTGTTGATATTTTGAAGCCCAAAAAAGTGCATCCATCCATGATAAAAGTGCTCCACACGGCTGCGGGGGGTAATAAAGGCCTTTGAAGCGATGCGTCTGTGTAAGAAAAATATCCATATCTAAAACTTTATAAACTAAAATAACTAGCATCGATTTACGGCGAAAGAGTGAGCCTTGAACTTGACGCATGGCGTAATGACGAACGCGGAAGCGCAGAGGATAGAGCAAAACAAAACACCGATCGAAATTATAAGAATACAATAAGCTCATTTTAAGCAATTCATCTTTTCTTAGAAGCCATTATTTAACCTAGACATTATTTTGTATTTTTTTGTACAAATACAATACTCTTTGATGTAAGACATGTTTATTTAAAGTCTATTCATTTAAAACTTCTTTTAATTTTTTTTGTACACTGACAAAACTGTCATATGATATATATGATAAAATGTGTTGATGATTAAATCAGAATAGATTTTTTTAACATGTGCATACTGCACTAATGTACAGAGTTTCCCGCTGTTAACACATACTAACCATTCTCCTAAATTGCTTCTTTTCCTTGTTTTAAAGAGCAGACTTTATATTTATCTATTCCGGGTGCTAATTTAGGAAACGACGAGCACATAAAGCTTTGTGCCGTGCTGCTTATATTTATCAAGCAGTAAAAACGGCCAAAACAAACAGTGGATGAGAGTCCAAAGCAAGGGCTGATGGGACGATGTTGTCCTGCTCCACTTCACAGACGAGTGGAAGGAGAATTTGTTGCAAACTTCTTTCAATGGAAAGTAGCTAAAGCCTACTCGAAAAGTTGCTAGATGGTGTCATATTCTAATTAGCATATTGTGCTCTAATCATGTAATTGCGTATTATTTGCATTAAAGACTACATGTTAACCAGCTCTCCCTTCCAAACTGTTAATCTGCACTAAAATCCTGATTTATAATCGAGATGTCGTCTGATAAAATCTCCATACACATAAGATAACGAGAATGGCTGTGTTCAGGTTAGAAGCAACAGAATATCTTTTTTTACTGTATGCGCTGTTCCTCTCTCTTAACAGAGTAGACGCAGAGAGACAAAGACGCTCAGTTGGCAGCACTTGGCGGTCATTTATGACACTTCATTCAACAACAACAATAGCTCGTTCTGTGCGTTATACGTTGTTACGCCATTTTAACTTCATTGCCCATGTGTAGTACTTTCCTGTTTCGGTTTTCAATCCGATCAAGTGTTTACATGTCCTCTTGTTCTGATTGGAAAAGGTTTAAACAACCCTTTATAAATGAAATTTTTATGGATTTGGCCAATTCATTCCAATTGACATTGTTACAATTTTTTTTTAATTCTGATTACAACTGGATTATTAGGAAAAGAACAGACTCCGTATGATTCAGTCGTGAATTGGTCATTACTAGACCATATTTCTTGCATTCACACGTCTACTTGAACTCATGTTGTGCACGTTTTGAAACCAGTCACATAATAATGACTGCATTTGTAGTAGAGATGCAGTCAGGAAGTGAAACATAGGACAGTCGGGCTACTATTATTTATTTCATTACATTGCTTTGTTTTGCACAGAGATTGTATCAGGGCCCTGAGGAGCTTGTAGAAAAAATGAAATCCCTCACAACAGACTCACTCACTCCTGAAGGTAAGCAAATGTATTCATAAAATGACATTCATGTTGTGGATTTGCTGTTTCACTTCGGGGATCAGCAACCATTTGACATCAAGTGCCATTTTTATAGTTTATCATTGTGACACCTATATATATATATATATATTAGGGCTGTCAATTAATGAAATTCATTTTTTTTCCCAGTTTAACGCGCTAAAAATTTTAACGCAATTAACGCAGCATCCATTAATTTTTGTCATCCTTTGGGTAGCGTTACATTATATTATCCCGCTCTTATTCATGCAAATGCTTTTAAACCATTCAAGCGTGATGGCGTTGGATTGCTATAAATAATGTTTAAATAATGGGGGGTTGGAATCATTTTTATCCAGATATCAATAGCTGTATTTGTATCAATGATACTGACCTTCATTCATAAAAAGATGCCATTAAACAAGTAATTAAAATATACTGTCTTTATGTTGTCTTAAAAATTATTACTTTATAAAATATCTAAACTAATATAAACCTATAAAAACATAAATGTTTTTAATTGCAATTAATTGCGATAAATATATATAGGCCTAGAAGGCGGACTGAATGAGAGAAATCCTCTCCCGTGGATCACACCTCAATACTGTTAAATTTAGAGGATTTTAAAGGATTTTTTGCGTTCCCATTTGCTCCAATTACAAAAGAGCAAATGGGAAAGAAAAATCCACAATAGCATTTCTATGACATTAAAAAGAGGAAATAAATGTCAAGAGATTGATTAAGTTGGTCAGAAGAGAGAGAGAGAGATGTCAAATTTGCCTTCACTCCCTCAGCCGCTGTATTAGAAACACTTAAGCAGCAGTTTTCTGTAATTTAATGCCAAGGTAATGCATCATCACAGTCTGTTAAACGGCTCCATTACTGAACGTAATAATGAAATGTGGTTTATACACTCTGATTATTATTTTTTTTAATTAATCATAACTAACATTTATTTTCCTTGCAGGAATAACATTTATATGCTTTTGAAACCTAAATGTTTACAAAAACTTTGGTCAAAGTCAGTCAGTGTGTGTCTGAATCAACTCCGAACAAACGGGGAAATGAAACTAAATTTATAAACTCGTGATTTTGAGTAACAAAGTAAAGCTTCTACCTAGTAACAGAAGGGTTTGCTGAATTATGCATTTGAGGAACCAATTATATTGGAGAAAAATTATTTAATGAACCCTGTCCCCTTTGCAATGCTCCTATTCTATAAAACTGTTGTACTCTTTTTGCTGGTGGGATTCTCTCTGTAATTTGTCTGAGATCCTCCGGCCGTGATTAAAGCATATTCTAAGGCATTGTCTGGAGTCTGTCTAGTTAATGCAGCGCAGCAAGTTATAAGACTCTAGAGATCTTATTCCTGAGTACTAGTGTAAAAAGGGACAAGACAACGTCCGACTCGAAGCCAGTTGTCGACTGTAGATGCAGTGCTAGAGTATAAATATTATTAAGTGTCGACTGGAGACGTATTTACATTACATGGTTCATGTGCCACAATTCCGGGTCTCAGATTGGATCTGACCCACGGACGTATAAGCAGGAAAAAAAGCTAATGGATTCCGATATTCTCAGATCGTTTTTAGATCTCATTCATATGTGGAAATAAATCTGATATGAATCGGATTCGTGCAAAAATTGGCGGCGAATGACGTCAACTCAGGGGGACACCAACCGTGATCACATGACTCTTTTCAATTTGTCCATTGCAAATCATGCCGTTTTTACTTGCTTTTTGGCCTAAGCTTTTCTGGGTCAGTACGTCTACCTTGGGTTGTATCGGCAAGTGAATAATATGAATGCAGATACTGAATGGGATATGGGTCACTTTTAAAAGCAGATGTAAGCTGGTCATAAAAAAACGGATATAGTCAACATATCGGAATTGGGCATCAAGACCTTGGGCCCTATTTTGCTAGTTTAACTACGGGAAAAATGGTCGGCGTGCCCGGCGCATGGTCTAAAAGGGTTGTCCCTATTCTCTTAATGAGTAATGGGTGTGTTTTGGGCATAACGTGCAATAAACCAATCAGAGTCTCATCTCCCATTCCCTTTAAAAGCCAGTTACGCTCGCACCATGGCGGATTTGCTATTTACATGACGGAATTTGCAAGCAGAAAGACTGAACGTGTCTCCAGAGAGAAAACGGATCTGCTTGTGCGTGAATTTAAAGTGTGCAAGCAGAACATGTACGGGACAAGGTGTCATGCATTGTGGACCCGCCTACAGGCGCACATTACTAACGCGCCACTTTAGACCAGGTTTTTGTTGGTCAGTGGCGGAATATTTTTCAGTTGCCTCAAAGTAGCAACATGCCAACAATGCGCCTGAACACACCTCATTTTCAGACCAGCCACCCATGGGCGCAAATACGTTTGCTATTTAAACAACGTGTTGCAGGACGTGAAAACGATAACTGCGTCGGGCTGAAACTAGCAAAAAACACTTGCATCGCACATGGTGCCGCATTGCGCCGTGTGTATGATCGGGCCCTTTAGTGTAAATGCGGCTAAGAGTGACAACACTGACTGAATTTGATTAAATTTTTTGTTATTTGCAACAATGTTCATTGTACGTGAGGCACATCAGATGCTCATATATGCAACGTTTCTTGTGTTTCCGCAGACCCTTCGCCATCTTCCAGAGACTCTCCAGCACCCTTGAGGAGTTCAGATATGGGGCCGGTGGAGGCTAGCATTGACGACCTCAGCTTCAGGACGGCTGAAGAGTCTCTGGAGGTCGACGCAGCTCCTCCCATCTCTCCACATCTGGAGCTGAAACTGGCACAAGAGTACAACTATCACAAATATGGTAGTCGAATAGTTGATCAGCCAGACTTGGCATTGCACAGCGTCTACAATCCGCTCCTACAGCAACCGGCCAATAGCAGGTGGGCCAGAGATGTGTCTTCTCAGATGTCTTCTGTGAAACCCACCACTTACCCAACCCCACAGGACAACCCCACAGGTCTGAGACCGGCTGCTGCGAGTTCATTAGACGGTTCTCACAGGCAAGACTTGGCTAGTCACCTCTCGATGCCGTATTCTGAGGTGGACAGACTTAATCATCCTCATCCTCCAACATACAATCGTTTCAAGTCCTGCCCAGATAGTGGATCTGCAGCAGAGTCTCTCATATCGGATTCAAACCCTGGCCAGCGTTTAAACTCACAATTCATATGTCCTCCGTCTGACTCGGGTACAGTGAACAGTGAACAGTGAACAGCTCATACCTGCAAACTCGGCAGCTTGCGGTGAAATTCACGTTCTAACATTTAAACGGGTCATTTGTGTGATTCGTGCAAATCAAAGACAATGTTATTTTAGTACCAGTATCAGTGATATAATATTATAGATTTTGTTAATAATTATTTTATATATTTTTTTCACTTTAATTTTAGTTCAAGTTTTAGTAATTTTAATAAAAGGAAAAGGCTGTCTTCAGAAAAGTTTTGATTGCATTTTCTTTTTATCTTACATCCATATGATGCCTAATAAAGTAGTGTTTATAAGCCCAGCGCTGCTTTTTTTAACAGGGGTAATCACTTTATATAATAATCACGCTTGTCCATAAACGCCATCTACTGTCAGAGAGTGAATTTTCATTTAACACTTGGCATTTTTGTTCAGACCAGTTATATGTAACATACATAACCATTTATTTGGTTGAAATCTGAGGTTTATCATTTTATTTTAATTATTAGAACTGCAGTGTTGTTTACATCATCACTTTTCCCACTGGTTCTGAGTTTGCAGGCATGAGAAGTTACTGAGTTGTTTTTTCTTGGAATTGCGTGCCGTACTGGGACCGTACTTTTAACTTTTCTCCTTCTTTGTTTGCTTTTTCTTTAGGGTGGCCTGTGAACATCTCGAATGCCAAAGCAATTCAAATCGGGAATTGCAACACGATGAATTTGCGATTGTCTGATAGCGGCTCATTCAGCTCATTATCCACTGGATCTGTCAGCGGAACCAGATTTAATGAGCTTCTATCGAAGTACGGTAAGACGTGCTCACGCTGCTTCATACCTAGTGAATGCTGTGGGAATAACGGCTGTGGGAATAACGGCGATGGGAACGGCGTTATAAATAAACAGCGTTACTAACGGCGTTATCTTTTTCAGTAACGAGTAATCAAACGAATTACTGTTTCCCCCGTTACAACGCCGTTACCGTTACTGTCAATAAAATGCGGCGTTACTATAATTGAGCTCACTGAAGCGGTTTTCATCCGAGTAGGCTCTCTCTCAGCCATAGGACCTGCAAAGTTTCTTCTCTGGTGTGTGTTTATGAGACGCCGGACTGGACAAAAGCGAAGCGAATGCCGAGAGCGCGCTCGAATAGTGCGTGAGAGAGACCAAGGGTGTCCGAGCTTTATATAGTATGTGTTTATAAATAAATTACACATTTTAGCATTGGAATAATCTCCGTAGCCTATTGGTATCATCTGCAACGTTTTAATTAGTTTACATGAGCCGCGTTTCCACCGAAATTACCCGGAACAATTTGTCCCAGGAACTTTTTCTCCCCCAGACCTGTTGCTAGCCGCGTTTCCACCGCGGTCTAAAGTACCGTGAAGATTAGGCAAATAGTCCGGTGACGTAGGACTGCGCGCAACTTTACAGTTCCCACTGGACTTCATCCTCTGAATATAAGCTTAAAGGAACACTCCCAACGTTTTTTGAAATAGGGCTTATTCACCTTCTTTCCTATATTTAGATAGGTGGGCAAATGCATTTTTGTCTCAGTGCATGCATTGTTTTAGTTTGACAGGGTCGGTGCTAGCTTAGCTTAGCATAATGAATGGAATCCTTTGTTGCCAGCTAGCATGTCCTGAGTAAAAGTGATATAAAAAATAAAAAAAAACACACCTAATACTTCTTGTGGCCTGCGTAATTCACAACAAGTACAAATAGCGATGCAGATTAACACTAGGCGATTTCTTATGCAGATATTGACTTGGGACTATATTAGGGGGAAGCACAGGCGAAGCACTGCTACTTGAGCGCAGAGATATCATGCCCAATAGTGATGGGCAATCCGGCTCTTTTTCGTGAGCCGGCTCGTTTGACTCGGCTCACTGAAAAGAGCCGGCTCTTTTGACTCACAAACGGCTCTTTAAAAATATATGTTTTAACTCGCTGAAAGTCCACCGCACAACTGTGCAACGTGAATATTCACATTTGTAATTGTCCATAACAACCCAAAAACTTGTCTGCTTGCCTTGCACATCTAATTAATGGGCAAAGTTATAACTGACTATTCTTCTTACCTTCTTTTTTTTTATTTTATGGATGTTATTGAGCTTGTAGAAGTTTAGCTCTTGTGTTCTTCTAAACATCTTGCGGTGCAATTGGCCGATGACATTTCTGAGTCATATCAGACCATAATCTCTCTTTTAAATGCCTATTCCACGAGTGGTAGGCTACGATTGGCTGTTTTAAAATATAATTAATATCGAAACAAAAAAAACAAAATAGGGTTAGGCAGTCACATCTACGAGACGTTTAGCCCTCCTCCAATAGTAGGCTCACAGCTGGGCTCATAGCTTGCAGGTTTTGGCAAATTTTTTCATTTGACTGGTTCAGCGGCCACCCTCCCGAATTTAATTAAAATATTATTTTTCGTCACGTCTTCCGCCCGATCCGCGGTTTATCCGCATCTCGAGTGTGTGTGTGAGTTGGCTCGGCCCTCCCTCATGCATTTTAATTGGTTGACATCGCATGTATGATTGACAGGAACAGAATGTGAGGCTGATCAGACAGTCGAAACAAATGTGTGTGCGCCTTTAGGCCTATATAATTATTTTTCTGTTGGTCTTTGAATTAGTCAATTATTTTAAATACAATTAAAATCATTTGTTATTTCATTATTAGCCTACATAATGATTTAATTTCTATAGACTATATTTTTAAAAATAGAGTCGGCTCTTCAGATATGCGAGCCGGCTCCCGTCGTTCACCTACAAGAGCCGGCTCTTAGATCCGGCTCATTCGCGAACGACCCATCACTAATGCCCAAGTAGCAGTGCTTCCCCCTAATATAGTCCTTAATATATAAGTCAATATCTGCCTAGGAAATCGGCTAGTGTTAATCTGCATCGCTATTTGTACTTGTTGTGAATACGCAGGCCACAAGAAGTAATTAGGTGGGGTTTTTTTTATTTTTTATATCACTTTTACTCAGGACATGCTAGCTGGCAACAAAGGATTCCATTCATTATGCTAAGCTAAGCTAGCGCCGACCCTGTCAAACTAAAACAATGCATGCACTGAGACAAAAATGCATTTGCCCACCTATCTAAACGTAGGAAAGGTGAATAAGCCCTATTTCAAAAAATGGTGGAGTGTTCCTTTAATAAAGCCTGAATCTCGTCATCGGTCGTATTTTTTAAACTCAATTGTTGATTCAAATAGCAGACGACAGATGGTGGTTGCATAAAATGCTGCATGGAGTCAACCAATCAAAATGCGGCATGAACACAACCAATCAGCATGTTCAGCGCCCAAGTCACACCCCAGAAAGTTCCTGAACTTTGAAAAAGCCCTACCTCACGAGCAGGGACTTTCGGAGGGGGAAATATTTACCCGGAGCTTCATTTAGACCCTGATTTGTAAACACCCCGAGTACCACCCCAAAGTTCCAAGTTCCTGGGGAAAATTCCTGCGGTGGAAACGCAGCTATGGTTATAAAAATAAAATCTAAACATAACCTGCAGGGAACGTTCTGTGAATGTTCTGTTTAGGTTATAAAAATAAAACCTAAAAATAACAGGGAACGTTCTCTTTAAAACCCCAAAATAACCTGCAGGGAACGTTCCCAGAAAACATCTTTGTTTGACACGTGTGGCAAACACGATTAGAATTTGGCTTAAATAACTTCTGATGATGACGTTCTCTGTAGGTTATACAAATAAAACCCCAAAATATTACATTTTATTATTATTATTTATTTTTGGTACATTGTTCAGTATTATATTGAGAGCACTTCTTGTTAAACTGTTTACTGTGTGAGGAAGAAAATACTTCAAGTAGACTATAGTCTACCAGTTGTGTGACAGTTTTATCATTTTAATTTGCACTACAAAGAGTGTATGTATATATTTTTTTATTATTATTTATTCATTTTTGGTACATTTCTTTAGAAGCATAATTTATTTTTAGACTTATTTGTTGGCCAGTTGTGGTCTGTGCAATAAATATTAAAAGTTCTAAACAATCTATTGTGTTTTATTGTTCCACTAATGATAATATTTACAATAATATATTGAATTTAATAGGTGTCTCTCACATTGTCCCACAGCAACATTAAAATAGTGTAGATTAGTGTACAATGTTTATAATAATAATTTATTCTATTTAGTGTCCATTTCATTCATTTAACATATTTAATATTGGGGGCATCCAAGTTGTTTGACATATTTGAAATTATTTTTTAAAAGTAACGCAGTTACTATTTATGAGAAGTAACTATAACTAATTACTTTTTTTAATTAACACTGCTTTTAAAATAAAATATTCCACTACAGATTACACAATAACTGCTATAAAATGTAATCTGTAACATATTTCAGTAGATTACTTGAGTAACATATTCTAAATACTTTGAAATACATCTCAAAAACTGGTAGATTTTGTTCTTGTTTGTTTAATAAGTATAAACAATTGAAGAAAATTGTCTAGTGTTGCTTCTTAAGTAAGTTTATCTTGTTTTATGGTTTTTGGTCAAATGTCTTTTTGGTTTGGTTTGTGCAGAACAGCCAATTGTCATAGTCAGTGTTTATAGGGAGTCCTGTATAATGAATTAGGTTGTGTCAGGTCCACCAACTCCATTCAGACATGGATGCAGGGAATACACGGACACTAAGCGCAGCCCTTCAGTATAAGATGCGAAATGGCTTTATATCAGATGGTCTGCAGCGTTAATTTTACGTGAAAAGATTGTTTTATCAATAAAATTAAACACTAATTTCACATATATTGTCTTTCAATAATTCAAGCTCTTTTCAAGTACCTTTTCATAAAAATGGCTGTTTTCAAGGGTTTCAAAAAGTAAAATTCAAGCGCTTCACGCACTTTAAAGGTGCAGTGTGTGATTTTTTTTTTTTTAATTTTAGTTCAGACAGAAGACATTTTTCAACAGAAGTTACGGTGGCCGACAGGAAGTGATGTCGTCGTCTGAGACAGCAGAGAGTAGCCAGTTAAGCAATGATGTTTCTTTACAAAGATTAAGTAGGAAATTATATTTACTTTACTATTCAGTAAAACGTTGTTATTGTGAATTTTATTGTTACTTATTAATTTTTGTGTCAGTGTTTTATTCACTGACTTTAGCTAGCTTCTTTGCACATAGTGACGAAAGTGACGTATTTGTCTGTTTAGGGCTCCTGTTGAAACATGTCGGCGCATTTCAATGTAAGGGGACCCGGGGTGTGTGTAGATAGAAATGGCTCATTATAAAACGGATAGTTCCAGTCCTTGATTCTGATTGGTTGAGCCACATTCGAAGCCATTGTAAAGTACTCAACAAACACACACCTGTGACCGCATTACATTAGTGTAAATGACTCAACAAACACACACCTGTGACCGCATTACATTAGTATTGCTGTGCAACTGCTGTTTGTGATGCTTTGTTGCTGCATGTGTTGCTTAGCAACCTCTTTGGAACTACATTACTTGGCGGAGGAATAAATGTGTTATAACGTTTTTTTTTTTTTTAGTTTATGAATAAAAATAAATATTAAAATGAATATTTTTATGGAGTAACCGTTTTATAAAAGCAGTAAGCCCCTTGAAGCCGTGTTTTACAGTGGATTTAGAACAGCTAAGGGGCGTCCACTGTAAATCCTCTGTAAAACACGGCTTCAAGGGGCTTATTGCTTTATTCCAAGTTAATAAAAACATAATGGTTCATTATGTAAGCTCTTTATACACCACTGAAAACATAGTTATGTATATGATATTGCATTTCTGTCAACAGATCCTCTTAAATATTACACAATGCACCTTTAAGGACCTTGTACGAACCCTGTAACAATTCTATTAATATTTTAATTATAACATGTAATATTAAAATGTAGTATTGTTATTATGATTATTAAACACTTTTAAATTTGAAGCACAGCAGTGTATTATTTCAATAGTAAGATGTTTATTTATTAATATAAGAAAATACAGATATCTTTAATAATTGTGGGGTTGGGGGTCAGGTTTTTCTTTTTTTTTTTTTTGTAATTTACATGCCTGAATCCTATTGCTTTATATGTCTTTTGTTACAATTTTAATAAATGATTTTATTAAACTTTTGTGAATTCAATTAACTAGACATCATTTTCGATGATTAAAACCATCATCAAAAACATATTCCAGAAAAATTCAAACGGAAAACACAGATTTTGGGAAACAAATAAAAGAGATAACTGTGCCACATCTGACGAATGTCTCTGTCATGTGATTGTGTTGTCATGAACAGAGGACCAGACCGTCACCGAGGTTCACCTGGAGCTTGTGCGGCAGAACGTCGGGGGAAACTGGAAGCAAGTGGCTCGTAAACTGGGTCTGACCGACATCGACGTGGACACCATCGAGCACGACTATGACCGCGACGGCCTGGCGGAGAAGGTGCACCAGATGCTGGAGCGCTGGAAGATGAAGGAGGGTCTGCTGGGCATCACTGTGGGTAAACTGTGCCGTGCGCTGGAAGGCTGCATCAAATCCAGCGCCCTCCTAAAGCTGCTGGAGTCCTGAAACACCACCGTATGCTAGTGTCATGATCACGGTCTTCTCTGGAGGGTGACGGGGTGAAACCGGCTGTCTGTACAACTCTCTCTACCTTCATCTAAAGGTGAACCTTCACAAGGCTGGCAGAAAAACATCCATCACTGTTACACAGTGTATTTTTACTGGATTGGACACGTGTTGAACACTTCAGCATAATGATTACAATTCTTTATAATGCTGCAATCATAGCATGTATTGACTAGGGATGGGCATGATTAATCAACGATCGATAATTGATCATTAAGAATTGTTAATTTCATGTTAATTTGTTATCGATTAAACTAATGCAGGTTGCGGTGCGTAGTGTGAGTCTTGAAGCAATGAAATGAATTTCACTGTGTGGCAGCAATTAAACATTTTACCACCCGGGGGCAGTATTTGACGCCATACTCCGTTACCTGCGAGTTTCCGTTTTGATTTCAAAAGAAGAGCCATGAAGAGGTCACGGCGAAGTGTGGCGTGGGACCATTTTGATTTAAAAAAAAGACTTAGTTCACTGCAAACACTGCGATGCCGTGTATAAGTACAGCACGGCCACGACTCAAATGATGTGTACCACTTAAACAAAGTGCATCCGACCCTGGTTAATGTCGGTGGCGGTGCATCCTGCTCTCAGTCTCAACCTAGCATCAAGTCGGCGTTAGCACGGAGGACGAGGTTCCCCGGGCTGGCCAAGTTAGCGCGGAGGTACCTGTGCATCCCGGCAACGCCAGTCCCCTCAGAGCGGGTGTTTTCGGTTGCGGTTGCGCCTGGTGAACGTCAGTCATGTCAACATGCTTATCTTTCTCAACAAAAATCAGTAGACTGGTGCAGAAGTTGTATGAGTTACTAGTTATTTTTTATGAGGCTAATTAATTGTTAGGCTAATCTCTCTCACCCTCTTTTTTGACTCCGGGCCTTGGAGGGCCCTAGTTTTGAGTTACATTTTGACAAAACCTGTCAGATCTAAGTATTATTATGTTTTTGGTTAAGTTATTGTTTAACATGATTCTTTTTTTTAATTATTATTATTATTTTGGAACAAACGAGGGTCTCTGTTTGAGAACGCCGGCTCTTCACGTTTCGTCTAACCGAACGTCCAGTTTAACTGCCACAAGTTGATCTTCTTGTAATAAAGATCTGTATTTTTGTATTTTCATTGCATTTTTAATTTATAAAAAATATAAATATAAAATATAAATATTAATTAATTTTAATATAAAAATATGTTGATCGTTAATTCTTAATTTAATCGAATGCCCATCCCTAGTCTTGAGTTCATTATTGACCGTTTTTGGCCACTGCCATTTTCCATTTCCGTTGAATCAACCTTTTTTTTCCAAGGAACACATGTATGATTTTCCGTTCAGTGATTTGTTTTAAATGAAATGCTGGTATACAGACGGGTGACAAATGACATGAAAAACCAACACACAGGTAGCGTAGTGTTGGGTTTGCACGTGTCGCCAGAAGACCTTCAGATGAAACGCCTTCCTTCAAAACGATATTCCCTCACTTGGTGCTTTGATGGGGAGCATGTGTGTGTTCGGATGGAGATCTGCGGCCTGGGGTGTAAACGTTGTGTACGCACAAAATGGGCATTGAAACATATGGGGATTTATAAAAAATAAACTTAGCACAAATATGTGCACACACTAGATTATGCAAATGCACTCGTTAATTGATACGAGCGTACTGATAAATGATTTTCAACTCTCTTTTCCTTTTGATACACATTTATATTAAATATACCACTCTCATTAATGGAGTTAAACACTCAAATTACAATAAATCAAACCTTTTGGCCCAGGTGTTCAAAAAGTTTCATCTGGAATTATCAAGATTTAGAAATCCCATGTTTTGCTATCCAGGATAGGTTTGGATCAGCCTGATCCAGATACACACTTTTTCAGATTACCAAATCTGGAGTCAGTGTGGGTCAACCCTCTGGTGCTCTTCGCGTCAGTGTGGGTCAACCCTCTGGTGCTCTTCGCGTCAGTGTGGGTCAACCCTCTGTGCTCTTCGCGTCAGTGTGGGTCAACCCTCTGGTGCTCTTCGCGTCAGTGTGGGTCCACCCTCTGGTGCTCTTCGTGTCAGTGTGGGTCAACCCTCTGGTGCTCTTCGCGTCAGTGTGGGTCAACCCTCTGGTGCTCTTCGCGTGGCAGTCAAATGACCGAATTTATTTTTTATGTCAATTAAATGAATAGCTTGATAATGTTTTTAATTAATATTTTGTATTTTTAGGGGATTTTATGGCACTAAGTTATATTTACGCTGTATTTATAATCCATTTATTAACTTTTTGAGCATAGACCTGACAAATGTAACTTAAACTGCTGTAAATCTTGAATGCTTTAGAGCGCAGACTTAAGTTTGATCTCTTTTCAAAGACGACACTTGGCAGATTATTGCTGAAGTGAAAAAAAGTGAACTTAAAAAAAAGTTACAGAATTGTACGTTTATTGTTATGAAAAATGCACAAAAATACTATTTTCAATCTTTATATGAAATATAATATGCTTGGGTCAGGATAATTCTGTTTGTTTTTTTGTTTTTTTAACTAAAAAACTAAAACGTTTTGAACACAAACTGATGATTTTATCCAGATCAAAACCAAGATTGGATTTTTTTTTTTAACTAATCTGATGTAATAATCATTTTATTTTTTATTTTGAACAACCCATTTTCAAGATTTGATCCAATCCGATAGCATTACTGTTGAACAACTGGCCCCTGGTGACTGGAAGACAAATCTTCCATCTGGATAGAAATGCTTCATCATGGGATAAAGCTGATCAGTGTTGTATTAGTTTGCCGTGACCCAAACCATGCCAGCAAAATGCATTACAGCCACCGGATTCTCTTCAGATTTGTCACCCATCTGTATATCTAAACGTTTTTGAAATGAAATCAATCCAAACTGTTTTATTAAAAAGATTTTTCTTTTCCTAAGATGAAATCATTTTCTGTCTGTTATCTTTCCAGTTCTACATATGTAAAGTGCCCTTCTTCCGTTCATCAGTATAGCTAGAGTTCACAATATAGGGAATATATAGTACAAGACTAAGTGCCCTAATTCACTGATATATATTTAGATTAGGCTCTCACTATTAATTAAATATTAACTACAACTTTCCCCTTAATAAACTCCTAATTACTGCTTATTAATAGTTACTAAGGTAGTTGTTTAGGTATTGGTTAGGATTATCACTGAACTGAAGAATAGTGTTACCATAAATATATATATATATAATATAATGTATATATATAATGATAATATGATATATATATATATATATATATATATATATATATATATATATATATATATATATATTTCTCTAATGCACGTTGGCCACAGTTGGATCAGGGTGTCCTATCATTGTCCAGATGGAAGATCCAATCACGGCCCATTATATGATTTCTAGCAGAGGCTGTCAAGTTTTGATTTTTATATCTGCTAGTATTTCCATGATGCCATGAATCTGAACAAGAAAACACACCCACAACATTAAAGATCCTGCAGTATATTTAATCATACACACGACATGTGGTACTCTTTATCCCTGTGTGCACCACAACAATCTTTTGCTTTTTGTTAATTATTAAATAAAAAATAAACACACATCAATAAATATAAACAAACTATCATTTAAATGTAAAATGCCTGGCGAGGCAGTGCACGGTCCAGAATGAGTGTGTGACGCCATCAGCCGTCTCTATGCCAGTGTATGAATCTGAAAGTTCATGAGCTGGTGCTGATGAACACGCAGTGTAAAGCTGAGAGACTCTACAGACTCTAAAGCTGAGAGACTAATCTAAATCTGTGAAGACACAAAACCAAGCCTGTGAAACAGCTGATCTCTGCTGGACTCTCTTCAGTGCATGTGATGATGACCTTTAGTTAATCATGTGTTCAGGTTCATTGTTTTGTGGTCTTTTGCATAAACTGACAACTTTCTTTTATTTACGGTGCTTTTCACCCATTTAGATAAAAGTAAAAACAGCATAAATTGACATTTCTTGTTGTTAAAGGTCCCCTGTGGTGAAAATCCAGCTTTTAATGTTGTTTATATGGGTAACACTTTACAATAAGGTTCCTTTATTAAACATTAGTTAATGTATTAACTAACATGAACTAACAATGAGCAATACATTTATTACTGTTTTTGTTAATCTTTGTTGATGTTAGTTAATAAAAATAAAGCTGTTCATTGTTTGTTCATGTTAGTTCACAGTGCATTAACTAATGTTAACAAGATTTTAATAAAGTATTAGTAAATGTTGAAATTAACATTAACAAAGATGAACAAATGCTGTATAAGTGCAGCTCATTATTAGTTAATGTTAACTAATGTAGTTAACTAATGAACCTTATTGTAAAGTGTTACCTTTATATGTATATGTGGTGTTTTTAAAATGCTTTAAGACAAACTGTACAAATTCATTGCTGAGTATTTTCTCCTTAAAACTGCAGTGAACCAAAGGCCCTGTCCACACGAACACGGGTATTTTCAAAACCGCAGCTTTTTCTAAGCGGTTTGGCCATTGGTCCACACGCAAACACAGTATCCGGTCACTGAAACCGCACTTTTTTGAAAACTCCTGCCAGGGTGAAGATTTTCAGAAACTCCGGTTGCAGTGTTGTAGATTTTGGCATGTGGCGTCAGAACCGGAACCGGTAAAACCGGCCAACATGGCTTTACGGTTAGGGTTATATCGCCACCTGTTGGTTTGGAATGTGGACGCAAATTTTTTTCAAAACGAAGGAGGAAAAATTCAGTTTATAAACATACCCGTGTACATGTGGACTAGGCCAAAGACAGTCTCAAAAACACGGTTTGAAATCGCTGGTGTTTCTGACGTCACAAACTACCTTGTAACCAATCAGATCAACGCGTGATCGTCAATGAGTGGATCTCTGAGCTGAGTGAGTGAGTGGAGGCGGGGCTCATTTGCATATTCATAGAACCGCGTATACTAACAAAATTATTGACTACACGAGGACTTTAAAATGCTGCTTCTTAACTGTTTAATTCTTAATGTGGGGGAATGGGAAATATTATATATTTTTGCATTCCCATTTGCTCCAACAGACAAACCCAGTATTTTGTTTTCACTTTCCAAACGAGGAAGATGGAAAAAAGGTCCATACAGATTGAACTGGTGAATGTGGCGTAAAACAACTCACCTGATGTTCTGTTCACATATGGACAAGTTTGTCAATATTTGTATCAAGGGTGAAAAGTTATAAAAGTGAAACCTGTTCAAATGAATGTATCCTTTCTTTAAAAAATAAATTGTGTGATCTTTGATGTGCTAATGGTAATTTTGTAGTTCTGCTCTTGTGCAATGAAATATGTTATATAAGTTTGTGATGATTTATTCCAGGTTCAATACAAATAAATGTGACACTTATCATTATATAAAAGTAATTATTTTATTAAATTGTGTTAAACTGTTTAAGCTGTAAAGCTATTAAATAATCATTTAGATATTTAATTTACTGTAGGCTGTTGTTACACTGTCATGGTGAATATAACTTTACACTGAAAAGGTAGTAGGTAGTTACACACGCATGTCTGTTCAAGACTTGGAAATTAATGGCTGTGCTAAACAACATTGTGTGTGAGTGAGTGAGTGAGTGAGTGAGTGTGTGCGAGTGTATATGTGAAAGAGAGAGAGAAAGAGAGTGGCTGAGTGTCCGTGTGAAAGAGCATGAGTGGAAAATACAGGCTCTGCCAAATTCAAATCGGCCATAATGAAACTGTTCAACTTGGTCTGAGTGTTGGTCATTTCCCTGACACCTGGAATAGAGGACTTGTAACGCCCATATTCAAGAGCGGAGACAAATCAGACCCGGACAATTACAGAGGCATCAGTGTGATCTGGGGAAGATGTTCTGCAGCATCATCAACACAAGACAAGTTCACTTCCTCACAGAGCACAGTGTCCTGAGCATAAGTCAGATCGGACCATATTTTAGAACATCAGATCATATCTTCACCCTTCACTCCCTGATTGATAAATACATCAACCAAAACAAAACAAAAATATTCGCTTGCTTTGTAGATTTCCAGAAGGCCTCTGATTCGATTTGGCATGAAGGCCTTCTTTCTAAAGGTATCGGGGGCAGAACATACAACATTATAAAAACAATGTACTCAAACAATCAATGCACTATTAAAATTGGCAGTAAACAAACTTGAGTTCTTCACTCAAGGGCGGGGTGTGAGACAGGGCTGCCCACTATCACTGACCCTCTTCAATATTTACATTAATGAATTGGCGAAACTCCTAGAAGAATCAGCCGCTCCAGGCCTCACACTACATGACTCCACTATAAAGCTCCTGCAGTGTGCAGATGATCTGGTCCTGCTGTCTCCAACAGAAGAACCTGGACACCCTCTGCATCAGTTCTGCCAGACCTGGGCCCTGACCATTAACCCAACTAAACCTAAAGTACTAACGTTTCAGAAAAGACCCAGATGTCAGGCAAATTTTGGAAGCCTAAATTTGGCCGTGAATGAACTGAAAGAGAAAGCAAGAAGGGCCTTCTATGCCATCAAAAAATCTATCCAAATTGAAATACCAATCAGAATCTGGCTCAAAATATTTCAATCAGTTATAGAACCGATTGCATTATATGGCACTGAAGTTTGGGGTCCTCTCCTAAATCACGAACAATGTTGAATATTAAGTGTCTCCAACTAAACAAGCCAGAGGAGACAGTGGCAAGGAACCCAAACTCCATCAGTGGGTTTAAGGCACCATGGAAGTGGCTCGGCTTTTAGCGTTGTTCATCGTATCTTGTGCTCTACGACTCCACGGCTGACCGGCTCCAGGTTCTGTTCTAGATCTCAAACCGAAACTGGACCAATCAGCTGTGAGCAAAGAGACACATGACTGATGCAGTAAGGCCACTCCCCCAGTTTCTCTTAATCCAAATTAAAGAAGTAACATAGTAACAGATTTTTAAAGAATTTTTTTAAATTATTTGTTAAAATTACATTATACCCATAATCCATTACACTTGAGCAATTCTAATTAAAAGCATTTAGTTTAAATGAATGTAAATGTATACAGATAATATGTTATATAAATAAGATTTGAAAACGGTAGATAAAGCTTTAAAAATGACTGCATTTGAATTTACATGTTCAAATATCTTTATACCTATTATCAACTATATAAACCAACTTCACTTGCACTAATATATGAAGATATTTTCTTCTTGATGTGCAAATGCATTTATATACTTCATTTTCTTCAATCTCGGCAGAACAGAGAATTGAATCACACCGACTCTCTAGCGAGAATTGAATCACAGTTTCTCTATGTTTCAAGGCATGTGATTGGCTGTTCGCTAGTGATGTCACACTTTCACGTGCACGCGCTCCATGACCTCAGGATCAAAGCCTGAGTTTACAGAGGAATACCATCATGGAGCCGCAGTTCTCCTCTGGCCAGATGATCAGACATAGTGTGGTTTAATCCCAGGCATTGATATCATTCAGAATATTTCATCCAGTTCCTTCTGCTTGAAAAACAGGATACATTATAAATGATTAACTTTACAGTTATCGAACTGAACTGAATCAACTCTGAACTGATTTCAACTTTTTACAGTAGAATTTAATTCTGTTTGCATCATTATCTGTCTCCATTCAAAGTTGCGAATTTAACGTGTGCGCAAAATTGGATATTCCCTTAAATTATTTGCAAATAAAGCCGTTTCCAACCCATGTGTTCGAAAGAACAAAGTGGTAATTTCCTGGGAAATCGGCACAAAATACCAGCAATAAAAATGGAAGTTGCTGCAATCAGGGAAGAAACTTTGACTCTATTTTCCTCCGTCATAAACGCCTGTGGCTTCTCAGAGCGCGCAGATGAAACGCAATAAACGCTGTCGTGTTCTCTTGCGTTCAGACGCTGGTGTTCATGTGAGACGCTTCTGGAGGGAAATAAACCAAATCATTCTGACTTTGGCTCAGACATTTCAAAATGACCAAACCAACATTTGAGATGCTGAGTGATGCGATTGGTCCGCTGGATAGTCCAGTTATCCAATCACAGCCTCTGTTGAGGCAAAGACATGCGAGTTTAGATTATCATAGTTTATGCGCATGTCTCCTTATCGAAAAAAAAACATCCTCAATTGAGTGCATACGTTTTTATGCACATTTTTTTATTTATGCACATCTTGCCATTTCCATCCATCTTATTTTTTAAGCGATATCCCAAAATCTGTTAAAAAAAAAATAAGTGGATGGAATAGCTATTGAATCATAATTTTCCTGTTATCTCTGTAAAGCTGCTTTGAACCTATCTGTATTGTATAAAGCACTATATAAATAAAAGAGACTTTGACTATAGTGTCCTGATTTGTTAAAGTCCCCCTGTAGTCAATAACTGTATCCCTTAAACTCATCTTTGATCACCAAAATTACATATTTAAACGTTTTTCCTTGAAAAAAATTATTCATGCCTTAAAATAGCTTAAATGTAACTCTACACCCTTGCCTCATTTGGTATTCATGGTTCTATGAATATGCAAATGAGCCCCGCCTCCACTCACTCACTCAGCTCAGAGATCCACTCGTTGACGATCACACGTTGATCTGATTGGTTACAAGGTAGTTTGTGACGTCAGAAACACCAGCGATTTCAAACCGTGTTTTTGAGACTGTCTTTGGTTCACTGCAGTTTTAAGGAGAAAATACTCAGCAATGGAGTTGACTTATGAATTTACACATGGTTTGTCTTAAAGCATATTAAAGAACACCACACAGACATATAAACAAGATTTTCTTTAAAAGTGCCACTGATCATGAAGTTGTTTTACCCATCAATGTTTCGGTTGACTATCAATAACATTTATCAAAATTAGGTTTAATTAATCAGGCTACTCATGCTAATTCCTTCACGAGTTTAATCAGAAATAATCAAGAACATGTAATCAGAAATATAAAACAATGTCACCTCATTGGCTTGACTAATAGACCCCTTCACGGTTGACGTCACAGGAAAATCTGTAGTTCGCAATGCGCATGTCGGGGTCAGAAAGTTAATTCCATCCCATTGAATTGTGTGTTAACCGGAGAATTTCTCGTCAAGAAAAAAAATGCCTACTACTTGTTGTGTCGTGGACTGTGAAAATCGCACCAGTTGTGGAGTCAAGTTTTTCAGGATTCCTGCAGGATCTCATCCGTTTAAAAAAAATAGACGACATCTGTTCAGATAGATACTGCTATCTGTAAGTCTGTAGCATGACACAGGTCAATTAATGCCAGATATCAAACTTCACCTAACTATTAAACCAGTCTACAGTTTACAGAAAACATCTGTTTACTTACCATGGCTTAACTTGTTGTCACAATGTTGGCGCTAGCCTGAGGCTAACTACTAGCAGCTGGCTACGTCTGTAGCATGACACAGGTCCATGACATTTAAAAAACCATTAACCTGCATAGCTTAACGTTATAGTGTTCAGAAAACTGTTCATGCAATCCAGGCTGTCGAGTTTAATCTAACAGAAAGGGATGATAAAGGATGACTTTACCTGATATGACATGAGCACAAACACAAGCCTCTTTGATCGTAGCATTGTCCCAGTCTGCCCGTTTATAAAAAAACAAAAAAAGAAAAACTATGAACAGTTTTCTGAACACTATAACGTTAAGCTATGCAGGTTAATGGTTTTTTAAATGTCATGGACCTGTGTCATGCTACAAACGTAGCCAGCTGCTAGTAAGTAGTTAGCCGAAGGCTAGCGACAACATTGTGACAACAACGGTAGAGTTAAGCCATGGTAAGTAAACAAATGTTTTCTGTAAACTGTAGACTGATTTAATAGTTAGGTGAACTTTGATATCTGGCATTAATCTCATGCTACAGACTTAGCAGATAGCAGTATCTATCTGAATAGATAGCAGTACCAGTGAATATCTGGCCACTTGCTAACGTTGTCTACCCATTATGTTAGGAGCTCGGGATCAGGCAGACAATCGCCATTAGCTAAAACAAGTTTATTATGGTACTGTTCCCGTTCCTATGGTGGCAAAGACCGTGCATACCCTTGACACAATATGCCGCTCTATTAGCCGCGCCATTTTTCTGACCCCATGCCGCGCGCGCACCCGACCTAGGCGTTCGATGTTTACAAACATTGAAGGGGTCTATAGCATATCTGGAGTTTTACAGTCCGCCATTCTTGTAAGTCTTTCTGAATTTCACTATTTACAGTTGGTCCTCGTCGGCAGGGTGATCAGCGTGACTTTGGACAGTGTCTCTTGACGTGGGTCAGTAGATTGCTGGACTGTGTGAACTTCCTCCCGCAGAGCGGACAGTGGTACGGCCTCTCTCCGGTGTGCACTCGCTCGTGTCTCTTCAGGGCTCCCGAGTGACTGAAGCTCCTGCCGCAGTGGGAACACTTGTAGGGCTTCTCTCCGGTGTGAACCCGCTGGTGCATCTTCAGCGCGTTGGCCGTGACGAAGGCGCTGCCGCACTCGGAGCACACGTGATCTCTCACACCCGTGTGTATGTTCTCGTGATCTTTGAAAGTGCAGAGGCGCGAGAAACTCTTGCCGCAGATGGAGCACAGGAACGGCTTCTCGTTCGAGTGAATCGACAGGTGCGTTTTTAAGTGCGACGCCAGGATGAATTTCTTCCCGCACTGATCGCAGGTGAACGGCCGTTCGCCGGAGTGATAGCGCAGGTGACCTTTGACATCCGTGGCCCGTTTGAAAGTCTTCCCGCACTGAAGGCACGTGAACGGCCTGGCTTCGGTTCCCTTAGTTCTGTCTTGGTCAACGTCCTGTGACGGACTGAATGATTTTTCTCCAGCTATGAAGTGCGTAGGTTTCTGATACTGATGGTCCGATTCATGGTTACACGCCACTTCATTGGGTTCTTGACTTTCCTCTGTTACTTCTGCCAGGTCTAAAATGAACACATATTGTCAAAATTCAATTCAAGAGGGATACGTCTGAAGAAAAAGTAAACTCCAGGTGGTAAAAACTGTCAGTAAGGCACAGATGTTAGGTAAGCATTTCGATCTACTTGGTAATGAGAACACATTTATCAGTGGTAACTAAAAACAATTTTCATTATAAGTGCATTTTGATTTCTTGGCAACACTTTACAATAAGATTTCATTAGTTAACTTTAGTTAAAGTCCCCCTGTAGTCAATCATTTTTTCCCTTAAAACTCACATTTGATCACCAAAATGACATATTTCCTTGAAATATTTTTTTTGTGATGCCTTAAAATATCTTGAATGTAACTCTACACCCTTGCCTCATTTAGTATATGTGGTTCTTTGAATATGCAAATGAGCCCTGCCTCCACTCACTCACTCACTCAGCTCAGAGATGCACTCGTTGACGATCACACGTTGATCTGATTGGTTACAAGGTAGTTTGTGACGTCAGAAACACCAGCGATTTCAAACCGTGTTTTTGAGACTGTCTTTGGTTCACTGCAGTTTTAAGGAGAAAATACTCAGCAATGCTGTCGACTTGTCTTGACTATGAATTTACACATGGTTTGTCTTAAAGCACATTAAAAACACCACATAGACATATAAACAACATTATTGAAATTAAAAGCTGGATTTTCACCACAGGGAGACTTTTACTACATTAGTTAACATGTAGTTAAAGCATTTATAAATCTCAGTTAATGTTATTCTCAACATTTACTAATACATGATTAAAATCAAGTCGTATCTGTTGTAACATTAGTTAATGAACCTGAACTGACATGAACTAACAATGTATTTTTAATAATTAATGTTAAAAAGATTAACAAGTACTGTAAAGAAAGTATTGCTCATTGTTCATTAACTAAACTTAACTAATGGAACCTTATTGTAAAGTCTTACCGATTTCTTTTTTTCCTGTCACAACTTCTGCATTCCTCTACAAATGAATCAAGATTGGACACAAACCTTTTTGTTCCTCATCGTCATCTTTGTTTTCTATTAGCGATGGCTCTGGATCGCTCATGTCTTCCTCTTTAATAAACAACAACTTTACAGTATTACGCTATGAAGATCTCTGTTGTTACACCTAGTTTTTCCTGGTTGACTAGATACACTTCTTCATGTGGATGGTAGAACTATTCAGCATTTACTGGTGAATTGCACTATAGGTGCCAGATCTAAGGAAAACACACAAAAAGAAGTTGTTGAATTTAATAGGCAAGCATACCGTTATTTACACTACCTGATTTTATTTCGATAGAGTAGCAATCTTTATGCATTTACATTCATATTTTCCCTGCTGGAAAAACCAGCATAGACCAGCATAGCTGGTCATACCAGCTAGACCAGCATATGTTGTGTTTTGGTGCTGGTATGCTGGTGACCAGCATGGGATGCTGGTATGCTGGTGACCAGCATGGGATGCTGGTATGCTGGTGACCAGCATGGGATGCTGGTATGCTGGCGACCAGCATGGGATGCTGGTATGCTGGTGACCAGCATGGGATGCTGGTATGCTGGTGACCATCATGGGATGCTGGTATGCTGGTGACCATCATGGGATGCTGGTATGCTGGTGACCAGCATGGGATGCTGGTATGCTGGTGACCAGCATGGGATGCTGGTATGCTGGTGACCAGCATGGGATGCTGGTATGCTGGTGACCAGCATGGGATGCTGGTATGCTCGTGTGCTGCTATGCTTGCTGTATGCATTTATTAAATGCATCCCATGCTAGTCACACCAGCACCAACATTGGATGCTGGTTACACACATTGGAAACTATGCTGGTAAACAGTAATAGATGTTAAGGATGGTAGCCTGTTCACCAGGGTGGAATGCTGGACAGCTACATTGAATTTTGGTATGATGAAAATCATGAAAATGCAAGCTTACATTAATATATGTAACAAGTTCATTTAATAATAACAAGTAAACATTAATACATTAATACAATAATAACAATTATTTAACAAAAAACAACACATCTGGCTCAACAAGCAAATTACAATAAAACACATTAACAACACTTAATTAAGTGCTCACTATGGGGTTCTATTTGTGCCAAAAATGAGTCGACTGCATTGTGCTTTGTACTACACATTTGTCCTTGTCAACAGTAACCTGCTAACAGTTGCCTACTTTTTCAGATAAATTAGTATATGTTGATGTGTATGCTCTCTGTTTATGTCGTTTTGTTCTGTCATCCTTACTGTATTGATCCTAATTTTTCAGGTAAATTACTAAATGTTGATGTGTATGTTTTTTGTTTATGTCGTCTTGTTCTGTTGTCTTAACTGTCGTCTTGTTCTGTCATCTTAAAGGAGAACTCCGGTCAATTTTAACATTGAGCTCATTTTTTTGTACATTTGGAGTGCTGTCAATACAGAGAACAACGACAAAAATCGGTGTTGCCTACACCAAGTTATTCTATTTAGTAGTCGTAAAATGATGTTATTTACAGGCATGAAAACAGGTCAGGGGTAAAAAAGGTGAGAAGGATGCGGCATATATATATATATATATATATATATATATATATATATATATATATGCTCCCCCGTAAGAAAATTTTGTGCTTTTTAATGTGAAATTCATCAATCTGGTGCAAATTAAACAAAGAAAATTTCAAAACTCTTTTAGTTACAGTGTCTGTCTACATTACTACTACAATAATAGTTATAATATTAATCCCATGATAGTAATAGCCATATAGCCTATTGTAAAACAAATGCACTGAAAAATAAAGGAAACTTTCATAATTAGTTTTGTACTAATTTCTATACTTGGAAGAGTATATTTCTATACTTCACATTAAAGATGTGATTGGGCTAGCCCAGTGTCAATCAAGAAAAGAACCAATGGGCCGCTGATCTACGCATTTCATCGGGTCTCAGAGAAAAAATACTATTTACTACTACTATTTATCTCGCATTAAAAATGCCCCAAACCAGTCGTCTGTATGATAATCTGAAACAAGGACTGGTGAGCCGTTGTCCTGCTTCACTTCACAGATGCTGAGTGAAAGGAGAATTATAGAATGAAAGGATATTCATTTATATGACACTTTATTAATCAGGAGAACAGCTTGTTCAGCGCATCATACGTCGTCCTTTCAGTTTCGGTTTTCAATCGATCAAGTTTTTTCACGTTCTCTCGATAAACCACCCCTTTCAATCCGATCGAAATAATTAACAGCTGACACTGAGTTTTTAACGGGTTATGTTAAAGCCCTACTTGTTATTAATGTTTTTATGAAATATCTCTAGTGAATGCATTATCATATCACCGTATTATGCAACTGCGAGCCACAAATTAAAGCTTGGCGAGCCGCATGAGGCTTGCGAGCCGCGCAATGAATACTTGTTCCTGCTCGCTCAGCGCTCACGGCGCCCGCGCCCGCGCCCGCTCGCGATATTATCTCGCCCACTTCTATGTCAAAATAAAAAATAATGACATTGGCAACATCGCTGTCTGTATCTGACAGGACAGTTAACATTGTAAGCTAACTTACCTCAGGCTTGCTTTCCGACGTGCGGTTCTTTGTTCGGCAGTGTGTCCAGTTGTCAGACTCGCGGTGTAAAAGACTTTGAAAACATTTCTGCCCTAACGTTACTCTGACTCGTATTGGCTGTCATGTTTCGGCATTAGGAATGATGATTGTTTTTTAAAGCTGCGAAGTTTATGGTAACTTTATAGGGGATAAATGCTGGCCTCGACCTCGAACACCCCCCCCCCCCCCCCCCCCATGAGTTTTCATGCCTGTATTTAAGCCAGCTTATTGCCGAGTTCACGCGCGTGATCATAGGTACTAAACCTATGCGCGTGAACTCGGCAATCGACTACTTTGGACTTCAACCGAAAAACAGGATGTAAACAGGTATTTGCGCTGGCTTAAATAACATCATTTTTATACATTTCTTTCACATCTACTGCAGTCAGATTCACTCGTGTTCACTCTGAAGGAATCACATTTTCTGTGCACTTGTAATTGTTCTGTCGTCTCTTTCTGTCGTCTCTTTCTGTCGTCTCGTTCTGTCGTCTCGTTCTGTCGTCTCGTTCTGTCGTCTCGTTCTGTCGTCTCTTTCTGTCGTCTTAACTGTCGTCTTAACTGTCGTCTTAACTGTCGTCTTAACTGTCGTCTTAACTGTCGTCTTAACTGTTGTCTCTTTCTCTTTCTGTCGTCTCTTTCTGTCGTCTTGTTCTGTCGTCTCTTTCTGTTGTCTCTTTCTGTCGTCTTGTTCTGTCATCTCTTTCTGTCGTCTTGTTCTGTCATCTCTTTCTGTCGTCTCTTTCTGTCGTCTTGTTCTGTTGTCTCTTTCTGTCGTCTTAACTGTTGTCTCTTTCTGTCGTCTCTTTCTGGAACAAGACGACAGAAAGAGACGACAGAACAAGACGACAGAAAGAGACGACAGAACAAGACGACAGAAAGAGACGACAGAACAAGACGACAGAAAGAGACGACAGAACAAGACGACAGAAAGAGACAACAGTTAAGACGACAGAAAGAGATGACAGAACAAGACGACAGAAAGAGACAACAGTTAAGACGACAGAAAGAGATGACAGAACAAGACGACAGAAAGAGACGACAGAAGACGACAGAAAGAGACAACAGTTAAGACGACAGAAAGAGACGACAGAACAAGACGACAGAAAGAGACGACAAAAAGAGACAACAGTTAAGACAACAGAACAAGACGACATAAAGAACATACACATCAACATTTAGTAATTTACCTGAAAAATTAGAATCAATACAGTAAGGATGACAGAACAAAACGACATAAACAGAGAGCATACACATCAACATATACTAATTTATCTGAAAAAGTAGGCAACTGTTAGCAGGTTACTGTTGACAAGGACAAATGTGTAGTACAAAGCACAAAGCAGTCGACTCATTTTTGGCACAAATGGAATCCCATACTCACATTTTAAAGTTTTTTTTTTTTAGTCTGTTAATGTCCATTATTTTTTCTGTGATGAACCGTCCGGCCTTTACTCATCTGGCCTGCAACTCTGTCTCCTCCACATTCTTTTTGTAAAGCCACTCCTTGAAACAGACTGAAAAGAAATTAACATAAATGGTGATATAGAGATAAAAATGTATTACTCCATAACCCAGTACTTGGCATCCCACAAAGACCTTGTGGCTACTGCTACCTTTTAATGTCTGAAGTTTCTGGGGGGTTAAAGGCTGCCTGCTGGTTTTGGTTGTGGGGCATTCCTTCCCTGTGAGACTTCTTTCCCCCAGAGTCTTAGTGCCCCAGATTGCCACTGCCAACTCCTTCACAAATAAGGAATCCCGCGTGCTGTTTTGAATCCTTGACCAGGCCTCTCTGCGCACTCGAACATCTCCCCCCAAGTGAATCTGACAAAATTAAAAACAAAAATAATCAAGGTACTAGATTGTACAAATGCATACAAAATTAATTAAAACTTGAAGTGTACTGTAGTTGGGGGTTCTTATATTAATCCATGCACACAGATGATGACCCTTACGAAAAATAAGTTTATTCAAGTGTTCCATTAGTATACTTCTTTTAAATTAAATTTAAAGGTGAACTAAGTAACTTTTTTTACCTTAACTGAACAGCTTCGGAGTCATTGGAATGGTTATATTACTTATTTCGGGTTGAATGGTGGTCGTTTCGCACCCCCCTGGTGCCCGTGAGCGGAAAATACGCACTTGCAACTTTGAGCCGGCGGGCCATGCGGCCGCCGCGTCAGGAAGTATCGCGTGAGATCAGGTCTCGCGATGTAAACAATTGCTTTACGGCAAAAGAAATCTGCTAAAATGCTGTCATTATTGCGCTCTCTCACACTGTCCGAACCCGAATGAAGAAGACGTTTTAAAGAATGTCCGATCTGCTTTGATGTCGTTGATCTACTAGCCTCTGGTGTCTGAGAATCACCAACGAGTTTTTACAACAGTGTTGTCAAATATCTATTCCGAAGCTGTGGGGGGAGCTCTAGAGAGAAACCTGCGAGCAAAAAGCGAGAATACAGCGAAGAAATCCCAAAGTTACTGAGTGCTGCTTTAAATCACGCAGCATATTCATTCAGCTGCATTTCCTTTCCCTGCTCTCCCTCCGTCTCTCTGTCACTCACGCGCTCTCTCGCCGTCTTCAAACTGTCTTGCTCTCTCTCGCTCCCTCGCGCATATTAATCAAAATCAATTGAGAATTGACACGATGGTAAAAGATCGGAATACCTAAGTTTCACGTGCAGCATTCGGTATTTTTTTCCCTGAATTACTGCTGGGTGTTGTGCAAAAAAAAAGAAGAAAAACTTTTACGTTGCCTTATTTTCTCTGAAAAGCGTTCTGCACATTCAGCTGACATGAAAAACACTTTCAATAAACAAAACAAAATCCAATGAAATGTTTTCTGTGTTGACTAATCTTGTGCGATGTCCTGACTGCCGGGATAATCACACGCGTTGTAGCCTACAAGTCTGCTAACGTCCGATTCGCAAACTACTCCTTTGAACCGATTCAACCAAAACAATCTTTTAGTTTAGACTGTTTGCGGTAAATGCATTTGGGTTGTCGAGGTCAAAACTCTAAATAAGATGTGAATCAAATAAACTTACTTTAAATAATGTTATGTCATTGTTATAGGGCGATTCCACAGTTTCTGTCCACAAGGGGTGTAATGAACAATATAATTTCAATAATACCCAGTTGTTGTCATTTTTTTATTTTTAGTTCACTATTTTGTTAAAGATAGATGTAAGAAATAATAAAGTTACTTTTATCCCACTAAGCCTTGGCATTATCGTGTAATGAGACTTTATTTTATTTCCGTCCCCAGAAATTGCGGATGTCAGGGTAGGACATTCAGTGCATCTGGTTTTTCCTATGTCATTTCTTTCATTTCCTTTAATAAAATCCTGAATTTTGGCGCATAACATTTATTTTGGTGTGTCTTCTACAAAATACTACTACTAACACTGAAAGTAGAATTCCCTTAATCCACCAGGATGCAATGGAAACATTTACTAACGTTCGTTACACTTTCTGTCCAAGCAGTTACACACGTTAAAATATGATTCTAAAGGAAGCGGAGATATAATTTTTCCATGTAATTCTATCAGTAGCATAACGATAAAACCATCTTGTGTGGGTTAAATTCTCATATGCGTTGCTACATGATAAATTGTTAATAAATCGGGATAAAACAGGGGCCGAGATTTTCTGTCAAAAAATCATAACGCTCGAACATTTTATTCTGACGCTGAATTTCCATCTCCTAATGTCTCATCGGTTCTCATCAAAGAAATAAGATTGTCTAGGTCACGGTCGCTCTGCACGGGAGGAAGAGTTAAAAGGATTTCACGGATTTCGACGAATGTGAGTAAGTTTGTGGATTCTGTCCAAAAGGTTACGAACGTTAAAATGATACGAACGTGGTAAACTTTGGTTAAGTAAACATTAAATAGGATCATTGTGGTAAGAAAGGATAAAAGAGTGTGCAAGTCGGATGATTGCGAGTGGTTTCGGACTGAAAGCGTCGTTCATCGTGAAAGAGCATGCATGAATGGTGGTTTTATACATTTTGACAGATTCTGCACATCTTGTTCGTAAATTATACGGAAATTTTCAGTCTGTCCAACTTCCAACGTTGTTTTCTGCGTATTTTTGACTCAATAAGCTGTTCATGAAAGTCAACATCGTCAATGACATTTTTCTGTTTTTTGTTTTTTTTTTGATGATTTTTTTTTTTTTTTCTGTCCAATGTTCGTAAGAATATAGCTTAGGCTGACGAAGTTAACACGTTAATAGTGCGTTAACACAATCTGTATGATCTTTAAATTTGATAGTATGATGACAGGTTATTTTAATGTGTTATGAACTTTTTTATTTTGTGTTAGAGAGGCAATCTTGCAGGATTGTTTAATTTTTTCCGTCCACGTTACACACGTTATAACTTAGCACACTTGTAGGAGTTCCTTTGTCTTCTACATTTGCCAAATAAATTTGAAAAAATATGCCTGTGGTATTTGTTAGTATTTTGCTGGCTTTCAGTTTATGAACATACCAGACTCAAAAAGGCACCTTTAAGTTTATAGAACAGATAATATTAGATGGCCACCCTGCCTGCATGGAAGTCCTATTACCAGTTTTGTGAACCATACACAACGCATGACTCATAACTATACCAAATTAGGAACAAAGTAAAACATGAACTGGGATTCAACCAGAATTTTATTAAACTGAATTAGATTAAGTACACTTTCTGCTTGAACTTACAATGTTTTTCCGTCCATGTTACATACGTTAAATTTGACATCAACTCAACTTTGATCAAAGTTTACTAGTTTACCATTGCCAGATTTATCCTGCCTTTCACACAGCTGTACCCCAGGTTTTCTCAGGATGTTAACCTGAGGACAATGGCTTTCTCCATGAAGATTGAATTTGCAGGCTGTTGTCCTTGCAGTTGGCCCTAAACTGTGGAATCGCCCTATACTCTTACACTGAATGTTTGGATTTTGTGAATCTTTTTTTATTAATATTTAATATAATAAAGTTCAGTGTAACAGATTATTAACGCAGATTATTAACGGAGATTATTAAAATTGATGTGACATGAACAAGCAGATGTTGACAGTTTTCCTTTGCGGACATAATTTGAAGTTGGAAAAAGGTAATAAATTGCAATATATTGCAGAATATCGCAATATGTTTAAAATCGCAATAATATCGTATCGTGACCTAAGTATCGGGATAATATCGTATCGTGGTGCCTCTGGTGATTCCCACCCCTAGTATTGGTATATAAAGACAGTTTAAACAAATTTGAAAAAAAGTTTTTTATAAAAATCCTACCTACCCTTAGCCTAGAAATCTAGACGCACCCTAGCGGCAGCAAAATGTATTTCTCAGCCAGGGGGGGTCTAGCAACTCTCAATAGACCTTCTAGCTGCAAAAACCTAAATTGGGTCAGGCCAATCACGTCGTGTATAGAGTAGGCGGGGGCGGGCTTAACAAATGACGACAGAGTTGCGACGGCTGGCACTTAAATGAAAACAAAGAATGACGGCTGCTGGAGAACAACGGTCTTTCGAATCGGCTTTGGCCGCGACTCTGGAGGACTTGGAGTTAAGTTTTTCTTTGAGAAAAGAGAAAAGAACGGCACTTAAGTCATTCTTAAAAAAAGGAAGATGTGTTCGTCGGTTTGCCGGACAGATATGGCAAAAGTTGAATCTATCAACTAAGCTCCGCTGTTGGGAAAACGCTCTGGTTGGTTTAAGCGCTGTCCTATTGCGTGCAGAGGGAATTTGAAAGACAGCCGTTTATCCCGCCCCTCGGATTAAACCGCGTCTATGGTGAGTTTCCAGACAAAACATCTTGATGTAGGTCTGGCTTGCCAGGCTAACCTACCCTGCCTTTAAATCTAACTTATCAGGTACAGAAATTGATTTATCAAAATGTAAAATAAGTCTTCAGTGTAAAAATAAAATAACTATAAAATTAATGTATCTTTGTAGCCTGGATGCCAGCCGAACTTAGCCCCGCCCACAAATTTTTTTGTTTGGGAAGTTCGGTCTGGACTCGTTCCGTTGAGGAGCTATTATGCCCGAACCAAAATTGTTCGGACCAATCAAATTGTGAGGGCGGGCTTTATACGATGATGGACAGATGAGCAACGGTAACGTAATCATCCACGTCATCAACGAGCGCTTGGGTTGAATTCAAATGACTGCCGCTGAAGAATTGAGATTTCACGAGTTCACGCTTACAAATAAGTCAGAATAAATGCATATTTGGCGTGCTGTCTGATGAGAGGCTTCGGGCTCGGTATTCGGCCCGAACCCAAAGTACTCCCCCATATTCCTGGCTGTGGAAGAACAAGCTGAGAGTGAGTGGAGGGATGCTGAAAACTGTCAAGGAATGTTAGGTGAGTTGACAGTGAATAAATATGTTTCCTCTCATGCTGATAGTGTAGACCGTAGACGGTTGATTGGATTGATTATTTGAACGTGCTCCTCCTGAACTTTGTTTATAAAACATCATGTGTAGATTCCACCATCGCGTCTGTTATAGAAGATATCACCAGCGCATTAATTTTAAAAGAGGAACAGAGAACCGCGATCGGAAACATGAATGAAAAACATACGTCACTTACTCCGTTGCTCTGATTGGTTGTAGTTCTATCCAATTGAGTGAAGAGGCATTTTTTTTCCTGGTTCGGTTGAGACACGCCCCATAATGAAAGCTCAATGGAGCAGTATCAGACTCACATTCTGACCAGAATCTGAGTATGACGACGTCAGGCTAGTATCTTTGCTAAAGCTACAAGTCATTTTCTCTTTTGATGTTTGATCACCATTGGCGACACAAACAGCTGCGGGTACATTAGGCTGCTGTCCCTTTAAGACGAATGCGCAGACCTAATATAAATGACACGCATCCGTTTTCTTTCTGTTTAAAACACAAGACTGTTTACGAGGAAACTCGTCAAGATGGGCATTTTGACTTCATTTTGCGTGCACGTGTCCGTTTAAGCTTAAAAAAAGGGAAAGAGAACTGAATTCGGCTAAACTCACCTTCTTCATCTACTGACTGTGGATGGCATCAAGGTCTTGTCCTGAAGAATACAGGGCCAAACAATAGGGATTATAACGCATCTGTTAACAAAAGAGGTATATCACTCTAATGATATATTTACCCCCTGATATTGCATTGGGGATATCAATTCAAACATTTTTAAAGGCTAAGAGCATGAGCCACAGCTGCCCAAGATATCTGTGAAAAATAACTGCCTAAAGTTGTCGACCCCCTGAACCACATTCAGCATTTAAAAGTACAAAGAATTTCAGTATTGATCAATAAAAAAAAAAACATACAAATACATAAATACCTTTGTGTTGGACAGCATGGTGTCCGTCTCATTGGCCAACATAACTCAAAACAGACCTAAAGAAATAAAATAAAATGTTATCATAATAGTTAAATGAATTATTATTATAACTATGTCTATGACTATTATAATATTGTATTAGTCGTCTATTATTTAGCTGATTATTTAGCCTACAGGCTTCTCAAGAACAATCTCACAGAAAAAACTTATATTAAAAGCATAAATCTTACAGACCCCAAAACTTTGAACAGTAGTGCACAGTATGTTTGAGGTGGTTTTGCTTACTAGTCATGGTTCATAGCCGTGGAGATTTTCTTGGACGGGGGTGCAGCAGGCCATCACAGCATGATGATCTAGGAAGGAACATAATGCTATTTGTCACAGAGCCAACAATATTACATGTGTTAGGTTTATTACAAGGAACCAAGCTAGAACAGAGGTGAAATGCAGAAAAGATAAATATATACAAATCTTAAGATAATATATTGTGAAATAAATGCATATGGAATTATCATCATGATTAAACAATAACTCACCCCTTGTTGTAGAGTTTTATTTTTTCTCTCGTTATTCTGAAATAATAATATTGGTGACGTCTCTGATTAAGTTAACAATACAGTGCATTCTTTTAGGTTAAATAAATTAGCTTACTTCCCATAGACAAATTACCAGCAAAACTATCAAAACCTGTTATCTACACTAAATACGTGTTTAAAAACCCAAACTTTCATAAATGAGACCTTAACTTAACGTAACTTAGGCCTAACGTTCTCTTCTGAAAACGGTTAACGCTAGCTGCTAGCGTAGATGCTAACGGACTTTTTCAAAGACACAAAACCATTTCTTTAAAGTAAATATTCACCAGAAGCGTGTCAATTACACGTAAGAAATGTGTCAGGGACGTTTGCGTGTATTATTTGTGAGATTTTGTTGACTAAACTTACCTGAAAGCTGTGAAACCAACAGCGAGACGGGAGTTTTGTTGTTTGTCAGTTGTCGATGACGTTTCCATCTGCAGAAGGCGCAGCGGCAGCGCACGTGCATAGGCGCACGTGCTCCGTTGTTTGATCACGCGCATGCGCATTAAAACACTTCAAAGTCACGCAACATTTAAATAAACATATAGAATTAAAATATATAACATAATTTAAAATATCATTAATAAAAAGTTATTGCGAATAGATCTGAACGTTGTTGGTTATCTTATAACCTTAGGGGACCGTACTGACGACGTTGTCAGTTGGTAATCTGCCTGTTAATAGTAGTGATATTAAAATAATAACCTGCAGAGAACGTTCTCTTTAGGTTATAAAAATTTAGGTTTATAAAAATAAAACCTAAAAATAACCTGCAGGAAACGTTCTGGGAAGGTTATCTTTAGGTTTTAAAAATTAAACCTAAAAATAACCTGCAGGAAACGTTCTGGGAAGGTTATCTTTAGGTTATAAAAAATAAACCTAAAAATAACCTGCAGGAAACGTTCTGGGAAGGTTCTCTTTAGGTTATTAAATAACAACCTGCAGGGAACGTTCCCAGAACGTTCTATTTAGGTTATAAAAATTAAACCTAAAAATAACCTACAGAGAACGTTTCTAGAACGTTCTTATTTGGTTCCCAAAAAAATAACCAAATGGGAACCAAATGGGAACGTTAGGGGAACGTTCTGTGTTTGCTGGGATGCACTGTTGCCTTGGTTACAGACTACAGTCATATACTGTATAGTGTGTCTTAGCTCCATGCTTAGCTCCCATAAATGATAAAGCTAAAGGGTTTATTAAACACGTCTGTATAACACAACACAGTTCCACAATGATTATAATGTTGAATCAACAACTGTCTAAAGCAGTTTCAACAAGCAGTATAAAGCAGTCTTATAATCTTCATGGAGGAGGATTTATTATAGAATTGTTGAATTGATGCTGCATCAGTTGTACAAAATAATCTGGCAACTAAGTGTGTCACACTTTTTATCCTCCACGATACATTGACACTGGATGCTTGTAGGAACATTGTTAATGTAATCTCTTATATTGGTGTACATTGCTTGTTAACTGACTGTTTTTTAAACTTTAAAAAAAACTTTTAAACTAAAAATTCCCAGAGTTCTCCATTAAGCATTATAATTTATTAATGTGAATACTGAATGCACTGTATATATTGTCTTGGTAATGGTATAAATGGTATCAAGTAATTCCTATAAATGTGAATGTGAATGTAACATGTATATTCTGTTGCAATAATAAACTTATTTCGAACAGATGTTAATGTTCAAGAATCTTTAGTTTATTTATTGTAATGAATTTGTATGAGAAAAATTGTGTTATGTGTTGGCCAAGTATTTATGTACTTATGTACTGCCCTTAAAGAACTTCTTGACATTGCTAGCCTAATTTCTATTTAACTGTCTTCTTTTTCAGTAATTTAAACAAGTAACTTATTATGAGACCTTGCTGGTAGATCAGCATCACCAGCAAGACCATGCTGGTAGACCAGCATCATTAATGAGACCTTGCTGGTTGACCAGGATCACCAGCAAGACCATGCTGGTAGACCAGCATCACCAGCAAGACCATGCTGGTAGACCAGCATCACCAGCAAGACCATGCTGGTAGACCAGCAAAACCATGCTGCTAGACCAGCATTGTCTTGCTGGTCCACCAGCTAAACCAGCACCAAACCAGCATAGACCAGCATAAACCAGCATAGACCAGCATAGACCAGCATGGAAATGATGCTGGTCTATGCTGGTTTTTCCAGCAGGGTTCCTACACATTTTTTTACCTTCACAGTTAATAACATACTTTACTAAATGAAATGAGACACAGATACAACAAAATATTTATACAAAACAAAAATATTAAGTAAAAATATGGGTAACACTTTATTTCAATGTGTTCTTGTTACACGTTACATATTTACGATACAAAGTAGTATAAATTAGTATAATAAGTACACGTAGTTAGTTAATATTACTCAGTCCTTAAATGTATAATTACACTGTAACACAGACACCTTAAAATAAAGTGTAACCAAAGTATGTGTAAGTAAATGTATAAGAACAGAAACAAATGTTGGTCATAAAACAAAATCGGTATAGAGACATTTTCTCATGCAACATTAAATTCATAACATCTCATCACAATGTAATTTTGACATTTTGTGTGAGCAGTCTTCTTTGTTTAGGCTAAATTTTTAACAACTTACTTTTTAACTCATACATGTGTCTTCTTCAGGGACTTGCTCTTTTTATTGGTTTGTTTGAGAATTACTGTGCACTTTGTCTGATACTGTCAGTTTAATAATATCAAATGTAAGTCTGAGACCCTTGGTGTTCAGCAGATACGGTCATATGGTTACTGAATTACCTCTTTATTTACTCCTGACATTTCCAGCAGCAAAAGCATGCGTTTATTCAAGATAAAGCGCTGCTGGTTATACCGAAAGTCTACAGTAACAGCTCGCGCGCGCGTCAGCTACTTACGACTGGGGCGTCAGTTTTTACGTGACAACTTAGTCCAATGCAAGTGAAAAAAAAAAATGTTTATTACATAAAAACAAAGTATCCGCAAGCAAACCCTCTTATGGCCTTTCACTAGATTACTGTTGTTTTGGCGTAAACTCCTCCCAGTGTCCGCGTTTGTAGTGACTGAATCATGTGATCAATCGTCCAGCTCACGTGACGCATCTCTCGCGTTATTTCGGGTTTCTTCTTCTCACTGCACAGGCTTGTTTATTTCTCCGCATTTCATTCATTCATCTTGTATTTTAAAGCATGTATTAATCTTCGTTAATGGTGTTTGTGTACTGATATAGTAGGCGCGGTCACCTAACGCGGGGATAGTGAACTGGATCCACTGAACGCTAAGTGGATTTACACAAGCTGAGAAAGTCAAAGTGTTAGGTATCTAGGACAACTAGCTTGTCAAATGTGTTTAAAGCATTACTGCATGTTAGGGCTGGGTGATATATGACACTACATATCATAGCGATGATATAAAGTCAAAATCGAAGGAACTTTTTCGAAATCATTTACATTGATAGTCCTATTTGTAGGGTAATCAAATTTATCCATGCAGCTTTTAGTGGGCAGGAATTATTGGAATGTGGAAAAAGCACTGATGGAAAAATGGAAAAAGAAGCACTGATGAATGATACACCACAAAAATATTCAGCTTTTAGTTTTAATGTTCTTTTTTTTAAACTGGATAAATAGTTTCAAATGAGTCTAATTTAAAATTTTAGATAAACTTTCTAATTTTAATAAACCTATAGAAACAAATAAACTTTACATAAGACACATATACAATTAGTATACTTAAAAAGCATTGGACTCAAAAGAGTTTGCTGTGGTACCAAAACTGATATTGAGAATTGTGAAGCCATGATATATGTTGTTACTGTGAAGTAAAATTACGATTTTGGTCATATTTCCCATCCATATTCTTTGCTATATAGCAGAAAAGTTTCCCACAGTTTTACATACAGTATGAATTTTTTAATAGTGTTCACCACAAGTAATAGACTACATTGTAACCTGGTCAGAAATAAGTATATAAATGGCTGCTATTTTGCACAAGTTTATTTGTAATTGCCAGCAAGAAAGAAAGAAAGAAAGAAAGAAAGAAAGAAAGAAAGAAAGAAAGAAAGAAAGAATGACACAGTGGGCAGAGATATGAGGTTAGGAATTAAAAGTCAGTAGGCCTATGTTTCTTCATTCACTGTGACCTATACCTGCACTGGATGGCCAATTTCACATGTATTTCAAAATACAGTTTTTGAATTTAAATACATTTTTTCACACAGTATTTTGTATGTTTTTTTTAATTTTATTTTAGAATTTATGCCTATCTCTGCATGTATGTTATAGCCTATTTGTTGAATTTAACATTCAAAAATGATGGTTACTTAATGGAAAGCAATATTCTTTAAATTTAGTTGAAATGATAATTAAAGGGGCTGTTTAATAAGCTGCATGTGCCACTAAATGTTGTGTAACACCAGTGCAACTGTATGTTGTTGATAACACAAACTGCCTATTCTTGGAAACACATGGAATAAATCTATCATGAATCACTATGAACGTCTCATCTGTTACTGTAAACCTTATTTTTGCACGATGATGGCGACTGACGGCAGAAGGTCTGGACTCCATAGCAGCTTTCATTGGCCAAGGTCAAGGCCACGTCATGTTTAGGGGCGTGAAAACGTAACCAATGTCCCTACAATAACAGACCGGTTTGTAAAACTCTCGTATTTTAAAGAGTATATGCCACAAACTTTAAATACTTCACATTCTTTTGAAAATCCAGTGTTTAGTTGATCCTGATAAGCTCTCATTGTCACAGTTATAATTACGATGTCTTGCTTCTTCCATGAGGGAGTTTGGCACATAGACAGTAAAAGAAATGGACACAGCGACCCCATTGGATTCAACGGAGAAAAGTGAAGTCAGTTAGAAGCTCTCACTTCCTGGGGGTCGAGTGACTGCGCAGACTCAAACTGAGCTTGACGACGTAGATGTGACGTGAGCAACCCGTCTGTCTTCTAGTAGCTGTGCCAAGAGAAATCTGAATCATTCCCTTCCGAAACTTGCAGAGACGGAGAGTGTGAGTAGGAGGTGTCCATGAGCTAGGAGCAGGAGCAACTTTTAAGTATTCTGATTAATTATTTAGTCATTTTGCCTCCACGTCCCCCCGATTGCCCGCGAGCTTCTCCTCCCGTCCATACGGTAATTTCCTACTGTGCGACAGAGAGTCACATGGTTATGACGCAATCGTTAGCCTATTTTTACAAAAACTGCTTCTATGGGGCCATAACGTAAGATACAAGGTGATGGAGCCTTTCATACATTGTCGTGTGTCTTTAGAAATAAATAATGGACAAATGGAGTCTTTAAACACCTCAGATGTAAAGTTATTCGCTGTCAAAGTGATGCCAAAATGAATGGAAGTCAATGGAATGCTAACAGCAGGTTAGGAAGCTTCAGTTTTTTCTGAAAGATTACCCCCTTGGTTTGGCATCATTGGATCTTGGTTTCCAGGTGGACCTAAAATAACGTGACACACACATCGGATCAGGACATGGCATAGCTACGTGCCAATGGCTTCTGTGCGTAAGATGCCATGCTACTTTATGTTAATACCTATGTCACTGTCAGATGTCTTGGTAAATTATTTAGTCAATTATATATAGTAGGGGAAGTACAGTAGATGAATGAAGACCACAAATCGAGGTTTCAATCAATCGAAGAATGTTTTATTTAAAAGAAAGTTGTTTCAGGAATCAGCTTCACTCATCAAGGGGTTCGTAGGTCGCTTCTGCTTTACAATTGAATAAACAGCTATCAGTGTTTGACGCAAGTGCACACATGATTCTGATTGGTTTACACATATAAACTTGGAAAATCTCCAACTTCATGTCTGTACATCAATTATAATTCTGTACAAGATGGTCTCGACCGGGAATGTTATGCAATAGCATATTCATAGTTCAGTATGGGCCTTTTGACCCCTCCAGTGTTGTTTCGTCTCCCACCTTGCTTAAGCCAGTCCAGATCCTATCCTGAAGGACAGAGAAAGAGACAGAAGAAACACACACACCCCTCATCCTCAAGTTGCAGCTAACTGCCTTTTTCCCGAAACAGTAGAAGTTTGAACAACATTCTTCATTTTTCTCATTCATCATTTATAGTCAAATATGAATCTAAGAGACTATAAGAAGAGAGGGCCTCCCTGATCATGTGACCAAAATAAACTAATATTACGCTATTAGAAGTCATTTATAAATGTGGTTTACAAAGTTCCCATTTTGTTGTGGATGTGTGCAATTTTCTCATTAAAATATTAAAAAAGTATATTTCACACTTTTGAATATCTTTAAACAATGTTCTTTGATCCTAATATCTTTATTCCTTCAATTTTGTACATCTTTAACATGAAAAAATACATCATTACATCAAATACACAAGTCTTTATCAAACATGTTTCCACGTCCTTCCAAGGCAATCTGTATACACAGTATACTGTATAATCAAACAGTATACACTACTACATTATTGAGCTTAGAGGCTATAAAATGATGATAATAAACATTATTACTGACATGTAATGCACCTATAATAACTAGCACATGCCTGAACAAGACTGCTTGTTGCACAGCAGGGTACAGCAAGAATACTGCAATAATCCTCTTCACTTCCTTTAAGGGCGGGACACACCAAGGCGACGGTTTCTGAGCGTCGGATGGCTTAGGGGCGGTTTACACCACACCGTTTTCAACTAAAAACATAAAACTTATGCGTTTTGGCCGTTCGTTTAAACGTGTTTTGGGTGCCTGAAAACTCAAGTTTTTGAAACCGGTTCTCCGTGTGAACAACAAAAATGTGAATTTCTGAAGACGATGACGTCATGCACATGCGTATTACACGTTCAGTCTATAGTGTTTCATCGCCATCTACTGACCTGGCAGCAGAATACAGCGTTTTTAGTCGTTTTCGCGGATCCGTGTGAATGGGGATCGTTTTGACAGTGGTGTCGTCTGGAAAACTCAAATGAAAAACTTCTCCGTTTTAAGCATAATCGTTGTCGTGTAAACGTACCCTTAGTTTGTTCGATGTGTGACTTTCGTCTGTTTTGTGGGCTGACTCAGCATGTTGAATTGGCGTCGGGCCGTCAGTGAGAGAGAGTTGGCTGATTGGCTCTCTCAATAACTCTGAACAACTCTGATTGGCTGTTCAGCTTAGCGAAGGACTCCAGAATAAAAGCAAAAGTGATGAAAGAGAGCAAAGAAGTCAAGACAGTACAGACAGAAGGCTGTTATAATTGTATGTCATCTTACCTGAGCATTCGAATGCACGAATATTTTTATAACAACATGAGCCGACTAGAATGAAGAAAGTGATAAGCGCGTTTGATATTCAAAATGGTAAGCAAGCGTATTAGTTTCAGTATTCCTTTTTGAATGACGAAAATAGACTATTGAAACCTTCTGATATAGAGTTATTTCCTTACACGCAGGCGCAGAACGCACGTGATAGTTGAGTCGCCTTTAGTCCTTTTGGTGTGTTCAAGCGCAGCCTTTTCATCGAAACGCAGCCAACGAGAGGCAACAACAACAGTCAGCTTTCGTCACGTCGGCTAGGTGTGTCCCGGGCTTAAGAGTAATTAGTTAATCAAGCAATATACTAAATATATCAACAGAAAGTAGAATCTCTTTAATTCTCAATATATCCCTTGTCAACAGCTAAGACTTACGAAATGGTATGGATTGCAAATAACAACAAACAGATATCAATGCCGTTGTTAATTAAATTGGTACTATTGCTCCTCACACATATTCATATAAAAACATTACAATTTAGGCCCTAATTTTAAGATTTATGTATTTCAATTGCACATAAAACATCCATCCATTTAGATTACAGTTGTAAACTAATAAGCTTAATGTGATGCATATTTGTCAGCCATACATGAACGAACGGGAAACCGGTACAATGTCTGTAATGGTACTAATAAACTAAATGTGCTTTAAATACACAGTAATATATTCATCATCAATAAATCCAATTTCTTTCAATATCAAACATTCTAACTAATTGAATATTGCTCGTTTCACAGCTAGTTTTAAACGTTCATATTTTTCCAATTTTAACTGTTTTCACAATAAACAGATTTATGCTGATGCTGAAGTTAATAAAACTATGCCATTTATTATTTTTATTTATTTATATAAGACTGACAAATATACATTATATAAAATCAAAATGGATGGAAATTTTATATGAAATTCAAATACATGCATCTTAAATTTAGTCCTAAATATTTTTTGAGTGTAGAAAATAGTAGCATTTTCATTTTATGAACCAATAATCTGCCCCTCATTTTTGGGTCTTTGGTGGTTTTTTTAAATGTCATACCATTTATGCCATTTCCATTTCTTTGCCTAGAGAGCAGAGTATTTTGCTATGAGTCCGCAGATTTCTGGAAGAGCTGAAACTCTTCCCACATGAAAGGCAGTGGTACGGCTTCTCTCGCTCGAGTGTTTCCAGGGATCCCGAGCACTCGTAGGCTTGTTCTTCTTTGTGATTTCTTTGGTGCATTTTCAATTCCCGAGCTCTAGTGAAAGCTTCACCACACTCTGGGCACTCATGAGCGTTTACACCTTCATGCGTCTCCTGGTGCTTCTCATTCGCATTCATCTTTGGTTGTTTTTTATGGACTGATGGCGATTTAAAGCACAGATGAGATTTGAGACTGACCTCCTGTATGAAACTCTTCCCGCACTGATCACACGTGTAAGGCCGCTCTCCAGTGTGAATTCGCATGTGCACGTTAAAGCTTTCTTTACGTTTAAAACCTCTCCCGCAGTGCTGGCACGTGAAGGGCTTCTCCCCGGTGTGAACTACCATGTGAATCTTCAGGTGCGATTTCTGCGAAAAACATTTTCCACACTGAAGGCACGTGAACGGTTTCTCCTGAGTGTGAATTCGCATGTGCAAATTAAAGCTCCCTTTACATTTGAAGGTGTTTCCACACTGATGGCACGTGAAAGGCTTCTCTCGCGTGTGAACTCTCATGTGAATCCTCAGGTTGCCTTTCTGGGTGCAAGCCTTTCCACACTGAAGGCACGTGAAGGGCTTCTCTCCGGTGTGAATTCGTATGTGATTCCTAAGGATTTTCCTCTCTGTAAAACTCACTCCACACTGCTGACATTTGAAAGGCTTCACTCCGGAGTGAATTCGCATGTGCATATTAAGGTTTCCTTTGCTTGCGAAGCTCCTTCCACACTGAAGGCACGCGAAAGGCTTCTCTCCGGTGTGAATTCTCATGTGAGTCTTCAGGTTTACTTTCTGCGTGAAACTCTTTCCGCACTGACGACACGTGAACGGCTTTTCTCCAGTGTGAATTCGGATGTGATTTTGAAGGATTCTTTTCTCTCTGAAACTCTTCCCGCACTGAGGGCATGTGAACGGCTTCACTCCGGTGTGAATTCTCATGTGCATATGAAGCCTTTCTTTACGGGTGAAACTTTTCCGACACTGAACGCACGTGAAGGGTTTCTCTCCGGTGTGAACTCTTAAGTGCCTCGTCAGGAACCTTTTTTGAGTGAAAACCCTTCCACACTCTGAACAGGTGAAAGACCTTTTGGCGGCTTTTCGTTTGGCCTTTTCTTGTTTCATATCTGTGTCAGTCTGTAAGCAACTCAAAGATTCGTCTTCAGTACTGAAATTCTGATTGAAGCAATGGTGCTTGTCGTCAAGGTCATTCAGTTCTTCATTTTCTTCTTTCACTTCCACTAAACCTAAAGTGAGAACAAACAAAAAGTCAGGTTATTTTTAAAGGCCCTGATATACCCATGACAAAGTTCTTTTCTATTCTCCGCTAAGAAGTTGGAAATACTTTGCATACTATAGTATCTTCATCTTTCACTCTGCATGGCTCAGGACAACTCATGTCTTCACTCTCCTCTTTAATAAACTCAATCATTATCAAGTCACCAATGCTGCTAAAAGCGATGTTTAGATGAATATGTAAATATGTGCCAGCTCTGCAATTCCGCTATCCAGTCGAGTCAGGTCATGTTTATTTAGCAATTTGTACCAGAGGTCTTTAGGATCGCTTGAAAAATTACAGGTTGGAAATAAACTTTGCAGGACTGTGGATCTCCAGGAGCAGGGTTGAAGACGTCTGCTTTATATATACAATCAGTGTCACTTTCAATTAGAATTAAAACTTAAATTTCTCCTAAAGCAGCTCTCCAGTGTGTTCATCTTTTTACTCACGCTGGGAAACACCTTTGAACTACCATTGGTCCGTGGCAATGACTCTAGGTAGGTGTGGTCTGAGGCTACGCCTTCTTTAAAGTGGAAATCTTCTGTTTAGAGATGCACCGATCGACCGGCTAGGGACCAGATTTTCTAGGGCTAGTGACTGGCCGATCATCCTCATGTCTTTCTGATTCAGAGCCGGTCTGTTTTGTTGCCAGCGGCACAGGCAATAACGTCAGCCGCGCATTCTCGCTCTCTTCTCTCAGGCCACGAAGTGAGACAGACCCGCCTCCTCTCACTCACTTGTCTCATTCGTTCCTGTTAAATAGTGCTTGTGTTGCGCATAATTGTACTCATTCCCGCAGGTTTCGCACTCGCACCAAAAGCGCCCGCACCACTGATCTATACAAGTGGCGCTCTCATAAAGCCGCCTCTCAGACCGCTCGGAAGTACCGATTTGTCTTATTTTTCAGAGCTCATTGCTCTTTAACAGACAAATACATTAAAAAAATGGACATTTTCACATAATTTTGTGCATATTTGGTACTTGCAACTGCTTGAGACTGATAAGCGGCTTGTGTCCATGGAGCGAATGAGACGAGTGAGTGAGAGGAGGCAGGTGTGGGTCAATTCGCCATCAGAGAGAAGAGACCGAGAACGCGCACATATCGTTTCTGCAGTATCGAAAGCATGGCTGAACGACAAATTTGCGACTAGCTAATTTCTTCAATGATGCATCGTACTATGGTAGATACGCAGTGAGGTTCAAAAATAAACAAAAACATAAAAAAGCTAAATACACCTGATGCACGTTCTTAGATTTCTTGAAGTAGACATTTAAAAACATGCTGTGTTGTGTCTAGTTAATTACGAAAAGGTACACCACCATCTTGCTCTACCAAAAACAAGCACACGCAACTTCCCAAATCGTAAATGGGTCAATGACGTAATGCTTAAAAACGGGTTTAAATACTTAAAAGATACCATATATATTTAGTACTTCTCCCATGTATGTACTCACTTTAACTTTTCAAAAACTTTTAGTTATTTGTCATTTTTCTATTATGTAAAGTGTCAAAATATCATGTGGTGCGACCGTCCGGCCATAGCTGCTGTTTTGGAAACGTCTTTGAAATTGCTATAAATTTATTCAAATTTATTTTCTGCACTATTTGGCATGATTTTCAAAGTGTTTTGTAATCCTTTACAAAATTGCACAACATTTGTATTTATATTTCCATCATAATATTTACACAAACTTTGTCTGATGATGTCCATTTTATGAAATATCATGCGGTGCGACCATCAAGAAACTACCACTTTGGGACTTTTATGTTGAAATCCACTCAAAAGACAGGAAGTTGCATCATATACCAATTTGCCAAGGACCCATGGAAGCAGCAAGCAGGTTTGTAACTCTCTCTTATATTTGGAAACAGATAACCTTTTTAGTTGCCACATTTGGATATAATGTGGTATGACCTCAAAAAAACAAAACAATGAATATTAAGTTATTTCCACAAATATATTTTTATTATAGATTTCAAAGTGACCTTTTGTGGGAAGCTAGCTTGTTTTGTTTAGGTGGCCAATTCTGTGCCAGTAAATTTTGACTGAATTTGAAAATATCATGTGGTGCGACCAATGCAGACTGTTTTCCATGATATATGTCCTAGATTGGCAGTTTTTGTGCTTTTATATTCAAATGATGGTTTATATACATAAAGTACTTTATTTTAGTATCATTTGGAATAGATATGCAATTTGGGTCATCTTTGTACAATACGAGAAAAATGCAAAAACATAATTTAGAGCATGTAATTTCAGTTTGGTAATTATGCATTTATTAATAATTTATTATGCATTTATTTCGAACTATTTTAATCTATTTTACCAGATGCCACTGCCGAGCAAAATAAAAACCGCTCGCCATAGGCAGCGTGTCAATTCTGACCCTGCAGCAAGAGAGAAGTACCTTGCTAGAAGAGAAAGGTATGTTAAAAAATAAAAAATAAATGAAAACTATAAATAAAGCAACATGGAGTTTGGACAACTTATGTGTTTTGCATTACCTGGAAGAAATGATTTTCTTCATTAATATGTTCTTCTGCTGTCATCTATCATTGGTCCAAAGTAAAGCAGACTATACACCATAGATTTATGACATGATGCTTTATTACATCGGTGAAAAGAACTTATTCATGTGGCCACAAATTCCAGATGTCATTTTCTACTGTAAGAAAGATGTTCATGCTGTCATCTCAGAACCTGATCCAGCAACCTCTCGCTACTCTAAATTGAGCAGCCAAGATTGGGCAAAGTTCAGAAATAACTGGGGTTAAACAAAATGCCTGCAGTTAACACCATGTGCCGCACTTTGTCAAGATGATTGTCAAGTTCAATTAAATGTTTGTTCACAAGGCCACTAACTGTTTGTGATGAGGCATGATTACATGATTATACATGGTTCTGATCAAAATGTATTAATTCCAATGCCATCGTCAAGGTATGTTTGCGATGATTTTCATAACAAATGTTTATAAAATGTTTGTTCATAAAAATTCTGTGAAATTTTAATAAAATCTGGTTTAAATCTATTTTTTGTATGAAATGTATTGTTTACTGATCTCTTTACATTTTTAACAATATAAGGTCTTTGTATCATTTGGAGGGACCACTCATCATGTGGCGTGACCAAAAATAGCAATAGCCTAACTGTATTAAATGAAAAAATAAAATATCTAATATCTGTGGCTGAAATATAAATCACTGATACATTATGCTTAAGTGAATGGTATTTTTAAAACATTTTTATCAGTTTTATGCGATTTACAGGGAAAAAATAAGTCTGTTAACTAGATAAGGAGGCGACTGAAATTGCAGAACAAAAATATGAGATCATTATACAAAAACTCAAAAGAAAAGCAAATACTTTGTTTTAAACACTTTAATGAAAATTTAATTTGAAAATGTAAAAAAATAATAATAATTTATGTTAAGGAAATGAATTCATTTTAAGCATTGGTGTGATTGGCAAAGGACAAAAAAGCAGGAAAATATACGGCGCGGCGACAGCATTTCCTTTTGTTGAAAGCCCAGATAAAAGTAAAAAGCTTGATTCTGATTTTATTACATTTATTGTAAGTTGCGATTGATATTGGATAATAAATGTATAACTGATGCTAACAATGTTGTGCTGTTGACTCTCGAGGAGAAATCGAAACAAATGAGTGCAGCAAACACAAAAGAAACTCAGCTAACTACATAATGCCTATAAAAATTCAAAATGTGGAGTTTTTATATTTTTAACATATGATGCAGTTAAGCAACCTCACACGACGAATGACGTTTTCCTGAATACCATTATGATTGAAAATATGACATTGATTTCAAACAACAGTTCAATTAAGTTAAAATTAAGTCACTTTAATTTTAGATGCAATATTGACTGTTTTTGTTCTGTTTCAGCAGAACCACAGCGCATCTCACAGAAACACTCAACCATGTTTTCTCATTACTGAATGATTCAGCGTTTTGAACAAATCAGTTGAGTCAAAGATTAAATTACCCATTCATAAACAACTGTCTCATTCATGAATGAATCAGTCGCTTGAACGAATCGTTTGAATGAATCAATCAATGACTCAATGTGTCGCCATCTACTGGCGGTTTAGGGTTGTGTTTAAAAGTATAATTCTTTCGAATGATTTTTATTTTGTATAGGATTTAAAACCATCTCATAACATTATTTAATGCAATTGTAATTTTTCAGTGTTTAATTTGATCAGCCCTACCTAGGGTTATTATTCTATAATAATTTAATTTATTGATCAAATTTAAGAATTTAAAATTAAAGAGTAATACATACATTTAATAAGTATAATATATTAATAATATTTCAATATGCAGATTTAATATGCAGATTTAAATACATCAAAGCTGATTGAACACTGATGAGAATATTGCTTCAGAATAAATTATATTTATGCAGGTATTTTTTATATGAGTACAATACAAAAAATAAATAAAAAACATGAATACAGAATAAGTGCATTGTATCAAATTATCCATTTAAATGTTAATATAAAGTGGAACCTGATACAATGTGATCACTTAAATGTGTATGTATAACTACAGCCAACTTTGTTACCTTATTGTTCCATAGCAGTTATTAATGAATGAATGAATAAAGAATGGACACCAACCTATTTGTTCCTCAGTGTCTTCATCTTTCACTCTGCATGGCTCAGGATAACTCATGTCTTCACTCTCCTCTTTAATAAACTGCATCGTTATAACAGTATGTCTGAACTGCACTTATTTACTACACAGATCTCCGTTGCTTCATGGAGTCACTCCTGCTCGCTTTCAAACGCATCTTCGCCACATTATAACAATGATGAGATTATACGAAATTAATCTCAACTCGCACACTTCTTCAACGTAGTAAAAGTGCTTATACCGAACTAGTTAGATGTGGTAGATATGTGACACGCTATACAAACAACTTTAAAGCGTGTGTTGTTGTTGTTGTTGTTCTTCTTCTTCGGTTTATTGGGGGTTCGCGTTACCGAGTGTCTGCCGCCGCCTACTGGGCTGTAAGAATGATCTTGTTTTTGATGCTAACCCCCGGTTTCACAGATAAGGCTTAAGGTAGTCCGAGACTAAAATGCAAGTTTGAGCTGTTTTAACTGAAAGCAACTTGCACTGACATATATACGTCAGTGCCATTGTTTTGTCTCAAGATGCACATCAGTAATGTTTTTTCTAAGGCACATTTATAAAAGCTACTTGAATGTCCTAATTGAACTAAGGCCTAAACCTGGCTTAATCTAAGCCCTGTCTGTGAAACCGGGCCTAAATGTGTGTATATTAGTCCAGGCGGTTTAAGCCAAAACGGGGGTCAACCGTGAACAAATTGCAACAGAATCAAACTCAACTGATTTTGTATTCTCAATATGTCCTGAGTAAGGAAAAAAAGCCCAGAAGAATCCCATTAAGGGAAAGTTTCGAAAAAGACCCAAATATACACAGCAAACATTTGGACGTTTAATGTCCGTTGAAAAGACGTCCGTCCGAGACGTACGTCCCGTCATGGTTGAAAAATAGTTCCAAAATGAAAGTTGAACCGACGTCTTTGACGTCGTCTGGCCGTGATTTCCACGTCTTTTCTGCGCGTCCCTGGACGTCTAAATGGGTTTATTTATTTTTTTAGTTCTTCTGGATGTTTATAAGATGTGTTGGTGCCAAATGTATGTGTATATATAATCCTGCATATAAAATAATCACACCCATATATGTAACATCATGAAAGGCAATCATTTAGGCTATTTTTACACATCTTAACTTGACAAAGGTTCTAAAAAGGTCCAAAATCGGTCCGGTCAGACCTGGACGTCTATAAAACCGTTTAATCACGTGTACATCAACACATTATTTGTGGACAAAAGCAAAAAATAGTGCTATAATTTAGCATAACATTTTATTGTGAATATTACATTTGAAATGTCTTCCAGTTGTTAAACAGCTATTCAAAAAATATAATAGAAATAGTACAATGTGGTAAATTCTGTGGTAATGCCATTTTCAGTTTCACATTAAGGTTAAGCAGACATTAATCAAACCAGAATATAACAAAAGTACAGGAACAGTCAACGCATTCTATTTTTAGAGTCTTTCTATAATATGCCATCATTGATGAATAGAAGTCAGAGCTGTGGCAGTACTAAGTTTCAGTTACTAACAGTCTTGCATTACTGTTAAACAGCCATAAATAAAAGTTTTTAGAGTCTATGAAGTTTGTTTATGGCTTTATGGTTTTTGTTTTGTTTATGGCTCATTTTTTAAATCCACCACCCTCAGCTGTTCCTGGAGCGTTCTTCAGGTGTTCCTCCGCTGCTGCATCTATGTCTGAGTCTGTAGCATTTGGGCTCCACCTCATCACAGCATCTGAGGAAAGAGAATATGGTTTAAAAAAAAAAAAAGAAAAAAGAAAAAGGCTAATTTCTAGGTAAATTACGTACTTTTTTTTGAAAATGTCGGAAAATAACCATGTTATTTTACTGAATAAACGGTCCGTGGAGCACAAACGAGTTGCGCAGTTTCGTTCCGCTTTCATTTTTAATTTTTAATTTTTTGCGATGTTTTAACAATGTTTTAACAATGTTGCGGTCGCGCCAGCGCGACCTATAACAAAATTTGGTCTCACCGGCAGAAAAAATTAGCCTGGTTCTACCAGACTCTCGTACATAAATGTAAAATTAAATTAAATAAAATTTGTACAGAGAGTCTGGCCCCTCTCATTGACAAGCGTTAACTTCATTGAAGGCGGGTACTCTGTTGAAACAGAGAATGTCTAATGTTACATTTATAATACAAAATGTACTTACCCAACAGCAGATTTTTAGTAATTCGGCAACACACCAATGCACCCTCAAAACCTGCTCGCCTCGTGGTTGTAGAAAAACGGGAAAATGGCTACTTTATCGCTTTATCGCGAGATAATATATCATATCGCGGGATTTTGCAATATCGCGAGATTTGCTACAACATCCCGGTGGCACAGTTTTGACGTGTAAAGCAGTGTACGTCTTTTCAAAACGGCACTTAAATTAATTATTGCAGTATCAACCAAGGTGTAAGCATAATACTTTTGCATATTTCATAAGGATTTCATAGAGGGTCATGATGGACTATAAATGCACGTGTAAAGGACGTCACCTACTGGACGTCCACTTAAAACAACTTTAAATGCAGTGGCTTTGCAATCAATTAACCACACTGGACACTTTGTGATTATAATTTATTTTAAACAAGATAAAGTAAATATATTTACTTTGTATACAAATCGTGTATTTCATAAAGATAATTCCTGTTTTTTTTTTCTGTCTTGCTTGACAAGACGTCAGTGGACGTCTTCACAACCTCTTAAAAACTACTTGGCCAATTAAATTAATTATTGCAGTATTAACCATGCAAGGATTAAGCACAGCTTTAGCATATTTCACAAGGATTTCATAGAGGGTCATGAATGCACATGTAAAAGACGTCACCAGGTGACGTCCTCTCACCCGATACACTATATATTGAACTACATGTAGCTAAAAGTCAAAATAACAATTATACATGCAACCCCAGAGAACTGTAGACATGTACAAATGTATCTGAATGCATTTTTAGGAAATGTTCTGTGTTACATATTTTTACCGATTTATGCCGTCCTACCGCGACTATTTTTGGCCAGGGACACGACGTTGCCGTCGGACCAATGTTTGCTGGGTAGCCTATTCATGCGCCTATTCATTATTTTTCTCACATGAATAGGGTAAAAAATGTAACCTTTATATATCACCATGAAAATTACTGAGTTGATTACTTATATTAAGACAAACAAATTTTAATTGTTTGTTACCATGGGGACAAACGGTGCATAATCTAATTACAGATGTGCTAATTTGCATAAATACCACAACAGACCTAAACATTGGGTATAGCCAGGAGAAAATGTCTTGTTGAATCTTGTTGACATATAACAGTAAAAGACTAAATGTTAATGTCTGAATGGAACCCATTTAGGCTACCCATGAGCATTAATACATAGAGGCAGGAAGAAGTACTTTAGAAACCAGCCTTTATTAATTATTATTGCAGAGATTGGGTTTGGGGCTGGGTCCGTGGGACTGTTTCTGGGGGATGAGTCTGAGGGAAGAACAGGAGACAAGGGTGAGTAGAATGCAGAAGACAAAAAGGTAGGTAAAATAAAAAGTGAATCCCCAGAAACAGTCCCACAGACCCAGCCCCAAACCCCATCCAATTGCCGCTACTTTGGCTTGAGTTTTGGTCCCAACAAATAGTGCTTCCAGCAGCAAGCGAAGAGTATCTGGAAGAATTCTGATGGCAGCCTCCAGAGATTCTATGTCATCAACATTTGGGTAAGATTCATTAGATAGCTCGATGTCTTTGATATCTTGTTTAATGAGCTTTGCTGCTGCCTTTACAAGCTTAATCTTCTCTTCAGTTGTGTTTGTTTTCTTCTTCTGTGTGTCATAGTAGTCTTGCAGCACCATCTTAGCTGTTGTCCTCATGGTAATCACGTTTGGTTTTCCATCATTCTGAATGTATATGATCTTCTCCCCGAAGTGTTCTTCCAACCTTTTCTTCATATAAATATAACTATATGCTTCACTTTTACTGTGGGCAAGCTTCTGCTGCATGAGGTCAATTAGATCCTTTATGGTGATCTGCTCATCATTGTTTTCTTCAATATACTTTGCCCACCTCCAAGAATGCTGCTGTCCTCTCATCGTGAGGGCGGCCTGTCTTCACCCTCTTTGACTCTTGTTCAGTGTCTGTTTTATATGCTGCTGGTATTTGCTTCATTGTACGAAAATTCACACTGCAAGTCTGGTGATATACCGCATCTGCTGCATGTAGATCATGTGCATGCAGAATCCGTACTTTCACAATCTTTGACCATTCATCACCTCGTTCATCACATGTTCCCAAAAGTGTCTCCTTGATATCAATCGTCCTGATTTGGTAAACTTCAGATTCCCATGGCTTCTTTCTCTTTTTCCCAACCTCAGCTGGTGTGCCACAAAAGAGGCAGTCAGTATTGAAAGAGAATGTCCCAGTAGTTGATCTTAGTGTTTGTCTCTCTCTGCCTGGTTCTGAGTCTTGTTGGCTGGTGTCCTTGGCTATCTGTGGTCGTCTAGTATAAGAACGTTGACAGTCTCTGTGTACTTTATCACCAGGTACAGTGTGATTGTTGTCTCTCCTCGTTTCACTGGCCTGGTTGATAGACAAACTTCCCTTCTCTCCAAGTGTTGATAATGACCCTGCTCCAACATCCTGCTTGCAAATGACACACTGTTCATATTCCTCCATTCCTGAAAATGGACAAAAAATCCTTTATGTAGACGGATAAATACTTAGATACTGGTTCCATGTCGGTACCGGGTTTCGGTACCCAACCCTATCATTCATTATTACATGGCTTGGCTGAATTCCAATGTAGAATGCGGTCTGTTATTTCTTGATAACAGAGCACTGCTAATTTGTGTCAAATTATTGATTTATTTGGTAGGTAGCCATGTAATAAGCGGGATAATGTATAGTGAGGCGGTTGTTATAGTGAATAACAACCCCTTCAAGCTGATTCAAGACCCCTCCACTTCACGTCGGGATCCCGTTCAGCCTGTCGGGGGTTGTTATTCGCTATAACAACCGCCTCGCTATACATTATCCCTTACTTAAGATATGGATAAATGGATTATTGTAGGCATTACACTGCCATGTATGTAATTCAAGTCGATTAATCTCAAGACAGCTAAAAAGTTATTTGCTGCTGCTAGCCGTGTTAGCTACTTAATGAAACTATTCGCTAATCCTAAACTTGACATCGTTTCACCAAAAATAGTCGTACAACAGCTCAACACACATCCAGATGTTCCCAATAAATTGTAGTTGATCACCGGGTATGTTTTATTAATGTATATTAATGAATAATCCATTTAGGAAAAACAAAAGGACATTTTTCTTACCTGAGGGACAGCTTAGTGACAGTTGACAGTTGAGAGTTGACAGTTGAGTGGACCTTGAATTAATGACTGACTGAATCTCTGAATGTTTTAAAAACGCTGTACCCAATGTTTAGATCTGTTGTGGTATTTATGCAAATTAGCACATCTGTAATTAGATTATGCACCGTTTGTCCATGTTAACAAACAATTAAAAAAAACTTGTAATACGTTTTTTGTTTGTCTTGATATAAGTAATCAACTCAGTAATTTTCATGGTGATATCTAAAGGTTAAATCTTTTACAAGAGCGGCTTTGTATGTTACTAATTATTCAGAATATGCGTAAGTCCACAAGCATTATGTTTGTATGAGAGCTGCTGGTACATAATTCTATATTTTTGAACGAAAACGGTTTGTGATTTTGCTACAGCAAAATGTTTTTGTTTTGTTTTTTGTCTGAAGGATTATATTGTTCATTGGAAATAACAAGAGGATGTTGGTTAGAAGTCTATTATTAAATGCTAGAGATTCAGAATATGCTGAAGTTTGTATGAATATACTACAAGTATGCTGCTAGTACAGGCACACATTTATTTTCCTGTTGGTTCTCAGCAATGTTGGAACATATGCTGGCAAATGTAACCTTAAAGTTTACTTGCCAAATCACTTCCATTTGTTTTATTAATAAAATGAATTCTTTATGGGTCATCATAAATACTTTGTTTTAAAAGTACCAAGTAGTCACATACACACACACACAAAAAAAACCCAGATCCACCGATAATCGTTACCCTCTGAATCGTAATCGAATCGAATCGTGAGGTGCCTAGAGATTCCCACCCCTAATGATCAGCATACAACCCAAATGTTGGCTGTGGCTTTAGTTGTTGCACCAGAGCCATAGCATCCCAAATCCAAACTGAGCCATCAGGAATGTCACTCACTGTTGCAGGCGGGTTGATCTTATTGAGCAAGATGTGCATCAGCTTAGCTTTGTTGGTTTTGACCAGAGAGCCATCAAAGGTGGAAATTGACTGTGGAAAAGGACCCAAACTGTAAGTGAGCATTTCACCTAACGCTGCCCACAACAATTAGCCTTGCAAACAAGTTGTGATGTGATTTCTTTTTTCTCAAATTTTTGTGACTGTACTTTGGCCAGTGTCTTTGAATGTTTTGATTTTCATTTTCTTTATAGGGTCATAGAATGATGCTTCGTCATTGACAATCCTTTTTTCACAGAATTCAGTGAGTGCCTTTACACCTCTTTGTTTAGCCCCTAGTAAGTCTGTGGAAGCATTTGAACAATGTTCATCACATCAGCCTGATCTCTCTGCATTCTGGTGTTGTCTAGCTCTGAGTTAAGATGTCCTACCGGGCACTTTCCTGCCATTGTTTTGCATTCAAAAGTGATTGCTGCCCGCTCATGTTGTGTTAGGGTCCAGCGGTGAACTGCACCCTTGTTCAGAGAGAACCCACTGATGCCTCCCTTTGTCTTTGAGTCAGGATTGGCTGTTTGGTCAATGACTTGATCACATGCAGTGCCGGCAAAACCATGACTTTGATGTCTCTGTGCCACAAAGTCACCTGAAAGAAGCTGCTGGTGTGCTGAAGGGTGTGTGTCTTCCAGGTTGGTCATTTCAGCCCAATATGTTGTCACAGGCAAAAAAAAACAGGGCAGCATACTTTGCACAGTGGACAAATGGAGAGCCCAGTTCCCCTCTCTTGTTGCCCTGATGAAAAGAAGCAAATCTTCCATCATGTCAAGGTATGTGCTCCAAAATGCGAATGTGTGGTTACAGTTGTTTTTCACCACAAATTCTTCATAACCTTGCAGTAACTGCTGAAATGTGTCTGATGTTTGCATGACCGTGAACTCTTCACAGGGAAAACACTCCTGCAGATCTGTTGCCACTTTTAAAGCAGCTGCATTTTGTTGTAGTGTGAGTGTGTCCTAGTATGCCCACCAGCGACAGTTTCTGGAGTGATTCCATCAGGAGTTTGTGAGTCTGTATGCTCCTGTTGTAGTGATGGCCGGAGATCACTCCATCGATTGAGCCTGTGGCCACCAGGTCAGACTCAATCAAGATGTCCTGAAAGCCAGCATCACCATACAACTTTTCTATGCATGACATATATGCCATTAGTGTGTGGAACTCTCCAATCCTCACTACAATTCTCTCAGAGTAAGAATTTGTTTGCCAACGGATCTCTTGGGCCTTGGCATATATGGCTTGATCCATAACTAAAACAACTTCTTTTTGTTCCAAGCTGTCAGCAATGGCAATGGAGTGGCTCAGGATGGTGTGGACAGTGTTGAGATCAGTCGGGCTGGCATCAATCACTGGTAGGCAGCCAAAATATGTAGATGGTAGGACTGTGTCTTCCTTCAACATGATGTTAAACCCTGTCCATCCAGGAAGGACTTTGCCCTGTGCCTCAGGTACTTTCAGTAAAAAGAATGCAGCATCAATTCTTCTACCGGTAGTTTGGGCATATCTGTATTGGTCCTCCTGGAGATCTATCTTCAATGCAACATTCTGTGGACCAGACCGCTTTCCTCTTGTGTAGGTTGAAAGTTTCAGTGGAGGAGGATAAACAGACCGCTCTCGTGTTCTTTGTCTGGGTAATGTGTCTGGTAAGGATGCTGTATAACTGTTTATGGCCCTCTGAATTATTATACCATTGGTGTTATGTGTTGTCCCTTTACCTGAAAGAGTCTCCTCTCCAAAGTCATTATTATCCCAGACAAGTGTCACAGGCACTTCAGCATTGATGTTTTCAAGGATGTATATTTCTCCTCTTTCTATTTGTAGGTGAGCAAGGGCAGTATCATGCTCAAGAACCTGGGAATTGGATGAGCAGTGACCTAGACCATTTAACAACCCTATAAGCTGTGCAGAGCCAGTCATATGCCGAACTGCCATTGCAAGTGAGCACTGTTTTGGCATGAGCCACCGTCCTCTGGTTGCCAGGGTAATAATGTCCTGACAAGTGGACACCATCTTTCTGCTGTCCTCTAAAGTGACATCAACACGTTAGGGGTGTCCCCGACTAAGGATTTACACATTCGAATCAGAGTTGTCGAATCTTTTTATAGGCGACTGATAGTCGAATCATCTATGTGTGTGTGAATGGGTTGGGAGGGGCACGACACTAGGTAGTCAGCAGGAGGGTAAAACTATTTTTATTTTATTTTACACACTGCACACAGCAACAACTTTTAATAAAGCGACCAAAACTGCCTGCCAACTTACAGACGAACTGACAATGGCTTTCTTATTTAGTTTTAAATAAAAGGTAATGTGGTGGATAAACATTCGTAAAACCTTTTCTCATAACATTTTAAAGCCGCGATCGATATACAGAACATCACACAAATATATAAAAGAACATTTTGATGAATAAACCTAAAAAAAATACCTGCCTAGAGAGGAAAAGAACACACTGACTGCAGACAGGATTTGCATTTCACATTTTGCGAAATTAAATTAAATCGACAAAATTGCATGTGCCAGCATGCTTTCAGTGCAGCGCAACATCGACACAACGAAAAACAATAAAAAGCATTAATTTACAGAATTAAATTAGAACAGAATATACATATGTAATAATAAAAAATAAATAAAAACGAAATAAAGTCAGAATCAAGTCACAGGGAGCATAATAAATGTGTGCAAAATGCCAAAGTGCAGGGGAACATATATTAAAAAAAACAACACAAGCCACAGTTAAATTAGGTAACCCTGAGTGATCAATAAATAAAATAAAAATAAATAAATTATTAAAACAACGAAAGTTTAGCCAGAATTGTGAACTTTCTCTTTTTAACTGCAGAAACAACAATAAACGCTAAACTGGCAGTTTTTTAGCTTAACATGTTCACAGCAAATTAAAATTAGAAACGGCTGAAATCTTTGAAAACACTTGTACCCTACCCGATCGAAAAAAATCCAGTCTTTCACTCTGCTTGTGTGCGTTTGAGTCTTTTCAAATTGTGTGCGAGGAAAACCAACTTGTTAACAGACATTGTTAATTAATCCCTGCCGCCAGGATGCTCCTCCTCTGTCACAGATCAGGGAAAGTGAAACTTAAATCTGTCACAGGGGTGGTTGGATTTATTCACACACACACACGTTAAAAATATTTATTGAACGCTTATTTCTTTTCACTTTTTTTTTTTACAGCATTATCATAATTAAAGGCTGTATATAACTTAATATAACCGTACAAAACCAGTAGTTCTGTGTGAAATTAGACATTGAGCACCCCCATATTGCCAAAATGGTATAATCCTCGTTTCATAACACCCTCGAAGATTCGACTGTGAGATCGGTGGTCGAATCAGGCTCCGCATATTGATGCATCAAATCTTCGACTATTCGGGGTCACCCCTACAACATGTTCATCTGATGGTTGTGATGACATTCCTGACGTCCATGCAATGAAGTTAAAAAGTTGGTGAGGCACTACACTCAGGGCATTTTCCAGTGTGAGGTCACCTGCTGTCAGAGGCCATGGAAGCTTTGGTGATCTTTTTGATGTCTTTTGAATGATTTGCTGCATGATATACAGTAACACCCGAGAATCATCCGTGTTGATGGTGGCATTTTCAATATCTCTGTGACTTGTCATTTCTCCTTCACTTTCTTCAGGTGAGAAGCAATTTCCCGGCATGGAGTTTTTCACACTGTGTTAGTTTTTCTTTTACCCTTTTCCTGCTTTGTGTCTGAACCTTGTACTTCTCATGTTTGCAAATAATGCATTGTACTGGAAGCAGGTGTGGGGCCCGCTTGGACGTGTAGAGATCACGGGTGTAAGACCTCAGAGCCCGTGTTTTTACTGGAGTTGCCTCACCATCCTCTGCCTCTACCACTAAAAAAAGTGCAAAACAATAGATTTAGGTTCTGCACCCTTCCCCACATCACGGATTAAAGAAAAATGGCTTGTAACTTTCAGCAGGGGAAAACTCATGCTCCATATATTGGTTCCACCTGTTCCCTTAATATGGGTAATAGACCAGTTTCACAGCGTTCAGGTGTCCAGCCTTGCCATAATGCCATAATTGGAAGGGTAAATTTTTCCAATGCGTTTTTATTATATTACTGTTAATACACTGTATATATCTATATTATTTGTACTATTCTTATTCTGTTACTGTTATACTGCACATATCTGTATATGTTGTTTATACTGCATATCCATATCCATATCTATTATGCTCGTATAAGGCTACTGCTAATACATTGCACATTTATATTTAATTTATATTACTGTAAACCATACTACTTTCTTAACTGTATACTACTGTCTACACTGCACTGTATGTCTTATACTACACCGCCTGTCTATACAATATAATACCAACCTTCCTTTGCAATTTCTTCAACTAATACTGCCTTCTCTCTTCTCTTTTGTGCTCGTTTTATCTTTGTGATATTTGTGAAATGGCTGTAGCACTCCCTGTGGTAGCCAGTGTTAGCTGGTTTGACTAACTGGTTTGTAGGTGCCTGGCTTTGTAACTTGTATGCCTGTACTGCCTCTTCTGCTATAATATTTTCTCTGCACTCAAGGTCTTTCCACAGAAACACTGATTTAATGAATTTTTCCCAACTTATGTCTGTGAAGGGAATGGTGGGTCCACTTCCCTCAAATATATGCATGCAGCACTTTCTGTTACATCAACATGCAACATTCGACCAGGAACCAATTCAGAAACACTCACAGGTTGCTCCTTACATTCTGGCCCAAAGAGAATTGCAACCCCTGAGCTAACACTAGTACCATGACTTAATCTAGCCTGCCCCTTCCATTCATTCAGCCATTGTACTGAATCTGTATTCATTTTTTTTATTTGAATCTGTATTACAGTTGTTTTACAATTGAGTTTCTTGAAGAAAAACTATACTAGCCCTCTTTATCATAATATAATCAAAAAGACTAAACCTTTTAACAGTATCACGACACCCATTGAAATTTAAAGTGCCAAATCTCAAGGATGCCATGAGAAGTACCAATAAAAATGCACGCAAGCCATATCACTTTTTGCCTTGTGAATGTAGTATACTTATTAAATTATAAAGAAAGCTTCTTAAGACGGTACCGTTTTGGTCTATCGAGCTCATCAAAGGTTGCCTTTCGCATAACTACAGTACAAGATATCAGGAAAAGTTTTAAATCAGGAAAGTACGACTCAATACTGGGCTTGTGAAGCCCTTTTGTATTGTCAATGAAAGTATTTATCTGCTGTACCGAGTAAAGTTTAGTCCTACCTCTCAGAAGTATACTCCAAGTCCATCACGTCATTCCCATCATATAGTTCCTCGTCATCCTAATCGAAATCCTCCATCTCCATCTCCTTGACTCTGATCAATCGATTCGTCAGTACTTATTTTAATATCACACTGTAAAAACGAACAAGTTCATGTTGTAAGGTGAGAAAAGACCCAGTTGCGAATGACAGTCAAATTGTCTTTTAATAGAACGTAAATGATGCAGCCACCAGCAAGGCGAGAATAAACAGAAATCTTCTTGAGAATAATCACAACAGAAACAGCCAAATCATAAGGCCAGTAATCATCAACGGAGAAATCTTCTTGAGTACGAATTTAGTCCGTGGTCACCGTAGATGCTCGGGCACAGCTGGCGGCTAGCCTCTGGTCACACAGGAAAGTACAGAAGACGCACAGCGGGGAACTGCAGCGGTACAGTCGAGCACAGCACTAGACACAGAGAGCTGGTTAGAACATAAGCAGTATAATAATTGCAGCTTGAAGAATCCCCGACAGGACAGGACAGGACAGGACAGGACAGGGATGAACGAGTGTGCAACGATATACTTCTTTCATCAGTAGTCAACGAACAGTCTGACAAAGAGGCAGGAGGAAGAGAGAGGAGAAGTAGCAAACGTAATCAGAGAGAAAAGGGGACAGGTGCGATGTACTTAGAGTAGAGCAGGAGAAGATAGGAAACAGCTGGGAAGAGGAGAGTGAGTGATTGAGAGTGTGTGAAAAACAGGTGAGTGTGAAAAAGCAAGTGACCAGGAGAGGGCGGAAAAGGATAGGAAGAACCAGGATCATGACAGTTCATTCAACTTAAAATTATTTGTAACCTGGCTGCCTTAAAATTTTGTGTTAAGTAAGCTAAGAAACTTCAGTTGTTTGTACATATATTGGAGTTCCTTATACCTAGAATTAATCGTTGGGGTAACAAAGGTGAAGCTGACAAAATAGTCTGATCAACTTTAATTTAAGTTTAATGAATTCGTTTTTTTGTTACTCGTGTACTTGGATAACATGGAAAACAATTGCCTTGAATTTTACAATATATTAACACAATATATTATTTCATATATTTTTCAGTATGTTGACCACTGTTAAAAAAAATCCTACATCTTGGATGGCCTGAGGGTGAGTAAATTAACAGCAAATTTTTATTTTTGGGTGAACTATACCTTTAATAAATGTTTTTTACTGTGACAACAGTTACCCATGTCATATTGAAATCAACTCATGCACCTCACAGAAATGGATGAAACTGTTGGGATCCTCCTTTAGGTAATATGGAAGTCTGAGCAAAGCAGCTGCTCTTCTCTTCTGGGGGGTATTCCAGAAAGCTTGGTTAACTTACCATTTGGTAAATCATAACCTCTGGGTTGATTTACCCCAAACTCGCATACCATGAGTATGTCGGTTCCAAAACACCTGAGAAGAGTTAGTTTAATCAACCTCCTACTGGTTACCCAGAGTTAATGCGCGCGCACGGTGAGTACATAAAGACATTTTCAATGGATCGCTGATTTCAGGAGTCACCATGGAAACCCAGGGAGAAAAAAAATCGAGAAATTGCCTTCAGGATGCCTATGGTCCATGTTCTGCTGTGGGCCAGGTTGAATTGTGCCTGGTCAGGCTCAAGTTCAGGGTAGGGTGTCATCATATACTGTAGGGCAGACAGGGGTACCCTCTGTCCCCCAGCAAGTAACCATTGAACTGTCATATAAAGGTAGTCAAAGTGTATAATTGCATAAAAAAAAAACATTAAAAAAAAAATAAAAAAAAACATTGTGAAAGGCAAAACATACCCTGTTGAAATTTGTGGCACAATGATGACTCCCTAAACATTCTGGCATCATGTACAGACCCTGGCCATTTGGTTTCAACATTAGTGATGAGGTGGGTTGCATCACATATTACCTAGTTAGTGGGGACCAGTAATGAGGGTGATTTAATGGTTTAAACACCCAAACATCTGCACATTGATGCTATGGATTGACTTCCTATTAACATAGTCTCCTTCATTGACTGAAGGAGCTTTAATGGGAATGTGGGTTCCATCAATGCACCCAATCACATTTGGGAACCCTGAAATTGAAAGTTATATAATTAGAAACTTTTTAAATTATTGTGACTGTCACTGTATACAGGATGAATAGATTAAGTATAGTGCTATGTAACTAAAATGGTCTTTCATAGAATATCATAGAATGGACGAACCCGCCACTCTGTGGAATTCCTCTTTAATGACCCTCAGTGGTTTATGGCCAGGGAACTGCACAAAAGTGTGTAGGAACCGTTTGAGTGCAATGCATACTGTACGAACGGCCCTACACACAGTTGCCTTTCCCACATGCTCTGCATCACCTATTGTATACAAAAAACTCCCCGTCGCAAAAAAGTTAAATAAATGGAGTTAAATATTTAACTCCATTATCTTCGCTTGATAAATTAACGATTCTTTTGAAAAACGGCAACGCTCCCGCAAATATTCATTTGGATACAAAAACACATTGATACGTGGTCGTATCACGCTCTCACGGCGGAAAAGAATTCGTATTATCTATGCTTCCACATCCACTGGATCGTCTTTAAAACGGCACGCCATGCTCAGTAACCTTCTGAAACAAACTAACCCTGGAACATAACCTGCTACCGAGCAGGTTATCTTCAGAGAGTAAGTTCCTATGGTTACATACATACCCAGAAAGTTACCTCCGTTTTTGGAACCGAAAGTTGAGGTTATCCACTAACTTACCCTTAAACTTACCCGGGTATGTCACATAACCTGCTTTCTGGAATACCCCCCTGGTTTGAAGTCTCAGCCACAACAAAAACAAGAACGTTAGACAAACTGTGACAACTGTAGGACCAAGCATGCTGCTGATGTTTCACTTACCATCAAAACTTTGTGAACCCTAAACTGAACTGCAAATAAGCTAATGACAGTAACAGCTTTTGATTACATTAGATTTGACAATGATTGACTACTTCTACAATTGACAATGTTATTTTTTTGTTAAAGGGATGGTTCGGAGTAAAATCAACCTAGGGTCCTTTGCACCATGACCCCGAGCCAAACACCAGTTTGTTGGTAGTACCAGTTTGCAACAATTATTAGTTAACACTAAGTTGTTAACACTTCAGAAAAAATAATAATTTGTCGTTGCACTACATCCTTATGCATCGCTTTCTGCCAGGACTTTTACGTGCTTTTCCCAAACCACTGAAGTGACGTCGACGTCCGGGTTAGCAGTAGCATGAGCCGTCAGGCAAGTGTTATTTAAATAAACTCCTGATGTACTTACAAACTTTCCAATGCCTCGTTTTATGAGTACAGAACCTATTTGTACTACTGTATAAGTTTGGTACCATTCTGGACATTATTAGTTGGGTAATTTACGAGATACATCCTTGGATCCATTAGCGCCTGCACTAAGCCATCCAACTAATTTCTCTAAATAAGCTCTAACTTTAATAATGTTCAACCAAGGGAAAAAAGGCTTCTGGGGGGTGTTTGGCTCGAGGTCATGGTGCAAAGGACCCTAGGTTGATTTTACTCCAAACCATCCCTTTAAGGGACTGTGATCAAGGATTGGGTAAACCAGATTATCCTTACTTGTACATCAAGGGGCTCAAGGAAACTGCGCAGGTCAGAACTGCTACTAGTTCGCACTCTGTACATCTGTAACAGTCTTGGGACATACTTGTCGAGTCCATCAAAGAAAGACTGGTGGAGATCAGTAGAAACCAGGCGCATAAACTCAGCACTAATCTATTAAGAGAAAATCCAAAGAAAAAGTCAGTACATAACACAGTAAGTATCCAATACTTGAATAAAACATTAAAATATTGAGACAATATTATATAGATTCATTTTAAAATTAAATGAAATATTAATAAGGTAAATTATATAGGTAGCCTATACTATTTTTTTTTATTAAAATGTATTATTTAGGCATTCATTCAATTCAATGTGTTTTACTAACAGCCATATGTTTTAATAATGTGTGGCATTGTTAACGCGTTAAACGTTTAAGAGATGATAATCTGGTGGATGATTTAAAAATATTCGTTAATCATTTGTAGGTAGCGTATAGAGCTCGGGCGTAGACGTTATGGAATGGTGCATTGTGGGTAACGGCGGCCATTTTAGAGGCAACGCAAAAGCCGGTTTGTAATAAGGTAATAGTGTAGCCGGCCGGTCTCCAGAAAGAGTTATGGACCATGACAAAAAAAAGTTGGCTATACCATATACCAGGGGTCGGCAACCCAAAATGTTGAAAGAGCCATATTGGACCAAAGAAAAAAAAAAAAAAATCTGTCTGGAGCCGTAAAAAATGAAAAGCCTTATAAGCCTTATAATGAAGGCAACACATGCTGTAAGTGTCTATATTAGCTTTATTAGCCCCCTAGTATCAAAATGATAAGTAGGCTACAAATACATAATGAGCATTCATGATTAAATGTTTATTTTCCCTGCAGCGCATCCTGGAGAGAATGACGCACCATGTGACTACTCTGCTGTACGATGGTGCTTTAAGTTTAACTTCCATTATAATTTTAATGTATTATGTTTCCTTGCATTGATGAAATTAAAGAAAAACAATAAAGAAATCAGATTTTTGATGTAATTTTTACTTTAGGATTCGAAAAAACAACAAAATGTGCAACGTGCATAGGCCTCCTGTAATTTCAGACCTCCCCATGGAAATAAAATGCAGTCCTCTTTAGGGGTGTAACGGTACGTGTATTCGTACCGGACATTTTCGGTACAGGGCTTTCGGTTCGGTGCACGTGTGTACCGAATGACTGAATTCAATATTTTGTGTGTGGAACATAGGTACATTTTCGTGTTTCCACATGAACATATTAAGTGGCGGAAGCCTTCGCGTTCAGCGCAAATCCCGCCCTGCAGCAGATTCTAAAGTTTTACCAGAGCCCGTCTGGTTTTAGTTTTACCCGTCGTCACTGTAACCTAAACCAATGAAATCGACTGCAGGGCGAAAAAAAGCTTTTCCGCTCTGTGTGCGCCGCCGCACTCTCCGTTCCGTGTGTGTGTGTGTGTGTGTGTGTGTGTCTGCGCACTGCGCTCTCTGCTCAATGTTCGACTCCGTGTTTGCGCTGCGCGTTCTGCTCTGTCGTTAACGGCCCAAACACTCCAATCATGTACCGATCATGCACTGGAAAAGCAAAGTCCGCTCAAATAAGGTGACATTTCTCAGTAGTAGACTTCTGTTTGCTGAGCTGGTATAGTCATGCTGGCAACACTGGTAAAATGACCTGCTCTGATCACATGCTCTGGTAATAATAGCTTTGTAGGAATATATTTTATTTTGATAATTAGTAAAAAAATGGGGAAAAAAATCTTAAATTGATTGTTGATTGATTATTGAAAAAGAATAATACATTGATATATATGTTTAATATTATTTTAATATAGGGCTATTTTCTGTTCCTTTTTTTCCCCGGTGTTTCATTTAATTAGGTGATTCTAAGTTTAATTATTGATGATTACAAGCTTGGAGGAATTGCAATTAATTACAGCAAATTGTGCAATTAAAGTTCATTTTTTGTCTTAATTTTTAAATATGAGCAGGCCTACAAGCTGGGATTGGTAATGCTGCACTGTAATCATAGTTATTTATTTATATTTTTCATTAAATTTATTATGTGATATTGGTTTGAGACTGAGAGTATTTTATTTAGTGGAGAACTTTGCAGCAGTATTTTATTTCTTATTCTTTTTTTTATTTTATATATATTTTATTATATTTTATTAAAAAGTGTTTAAAAAAGTGTAAAATTGTTAAAAAAAGTTTATAGTAATTAAACCTGCAGTTTAATGTTTGCATTTCTTTCCCTTACTGTACCGAAAATAAACCGAACCGTGACTTTAAAACCGAGGTACGTACCGAACCGTGATTTTTGCGTACCGTTACACCCCTAGTCCTCTTCAATCCTCAATAATACAATACAATACAATCCTCTTCTCTTTCCCCCCTTATCTGGGCAACAGACAGAGTGCAATAAAACAGCAGCCTTTTGAAACGAACTGGAAAAGTCTTTAAAACATGCATAAAACATGCATTAAAACAGTATAAAACACACTAAAAACATAAAAGCAGCCCAGTCATGCCTGTGACAAAAATGTTCAGTTCAGTTCAGTTCAGACAAAAAAAAAGTTCCATTTCTGTGCATTGTCCTCTTCTCTTCAGTTTTCTGCAAATGCCAAATAAGTCAGTGCAAGGGTAAAATGCAGCATCATCCTCTTCTCTTTTGACACGCACAATAATGCAGCCATCCTCGGACCTGAGCAACAAAACACAATAATATCCCTATGTGTCATTCCAAATATACAGTATACAGACAAAAATCAGAAATCACTTTATAAAAAAGCCACTTTGTTACTAAATATGTGCCTATGACAGGATTGTGTTCTTACCCGTTTAATGTGACTTCTGTTTTCGGACATCACTGGACAGCTTATCAACATCGGGCATGTAAGATGTAACTTTAATCTTCATGCAGGACTGCAAGCTCTCATCTGTGAGGCGGGTGCGGTATTTGGATTTGATGTAGTTCATGTTTGAGAATATCTGCTCGCACAGGTATGTTGATCCAAAGATGGATAATACTCCAAATGCATATTTCTTCATGTTCCTATAACTGTTCCATGTTTCAAACACAAGTTTATCGATAGTTGGGAGGCTTTCAATTTCGCTCCATTTGTGGCTTTGGGCAAGCTGGGCTTTCTGGCGAGTGACGTCTTCAAGCTCGGCTGTCAGACTTTTGAACTTGGACACCCACAAATCTTTGTCAGCTATATCGGCCATTTCCATTTCAAGGTCAGCTTGAATTACTCCTGTGAATGTGTTCAACAAGGACGGGTCAATATCCAGGGGAGTGACAGGGAAAGATAGTGTCATTTTTTCCTTTCGGAACTCGCTGAATCTGCTCCCAAATGCAGTTTGCATATCCACGATCGCACCTTGTAAATAATCACCGTTGAGTGTGTGATCGTGATAGGCTTCTTTGAACTCTCTCAGGGAGGGGAAGTGAGAGAGCGTGCCTCGCTGTACATCTCTGGTGAATACAGTCAGCTTGCGCTCGAATGACAAAACAGCTTCCAGCATTTGCAGTGCAGTGTTTCCCCGCCCCTGGAGACTTTTATTCAGCATGTTTAGGTGACTTGTCATATCCACCATAAAGTGCAGTTTTTCCAGCCACTCGGTATCTTCCAGTTGTGGGTAGTTCAGGTTTTTGCTTTTCAGGAATGTTTTCACATGTTCTAAACAAGCAACAAAGCGACGCAAAACCTCACCATTGGACAGCCATCAGACTTTGTTGTGTAGCAGGAGATCGGAATATTCGCTGCCAACTTCATCTAGCAATGCACGGAACTGATGGTGGTTTAATGCTTTTGCAATTATCTTGTTCACCATCTCGATGACAAGGTTCATCACCTCCATACACTCCGGTGGGAATGTTTGTGCACACAGTGCTTCTTGGTGCAAGATGCAGTGAAATGCAAGCAGATTTTGATCCAATGCTTTCTGTAATAAAGTCACAAACCCCTTTTGTGATCCCCTCATACTGGGTGCCCCATCTGTAGCCACTGAAATCAGGTGGTTGGTGTTTATTCCATTGTCATTTAAACACTTCAGCACAGCCTCACATATGTCCTCAGTGGTATTAATTCGATCATTTCTTCTTGCGGCCCATCAGAGTTAACATACCTGCATAACAGCGCTGCCTGTTCAATATTGATCACATCACACGACTCATCACAGGCAATTGAGTATGCTGGAGCTGAATTAATGTCCTTGATTTGCTGATTGGTGATGTTGCCTGCCATTTTAATGGCCCTTTCCTTCACTGTCTTTGCGGAGAGAGGCATGTCTTTAATTTTCTGTATTATCTCGGTTTTGTTTTTGAAGTCTGAAAATAGGTGCTCTGATATTTTAATGAATGAATCCTTCATGTAGTCACCATCTGTGAACGGTTTCCCACCGCACCACCAATCCTTCCGCATTGGCAATGAAAGCAAATGATTCGGTCCAAGAACTGTTGAATCCTCTGTTCTCCTCAGCTATCTTTCTCTTTTTCCCCTTGGGATCCATGGCCCATGACACACCCGCCGGTTTGTCAGCCACCGGTCTGGCATCATGCCGATCTGACAGAAACGTGTGTCGCAGTCTATGATGTAAATCTTCTGTTACGAAACTGCTCAGAGACACGAAGTAGGATATCCAAATGCAGCCATACATTTAATAAAACAAACAGGTAATCCAGGCAGAACACGGAACTCGGAACATGAACAGGTAACAGCTACATTAAACAACGACCGACAACCAACAACTGAAGCACAGAGGTTTAAATACACAGACAAACAAGCTAAACAAGATAACAAGGGGGTGTGGCTAATTAGAAACACCTGGGAGAACTAATAAGCAAGAAAAACTACAAAGGACTACAAAACATGACACAGAACAGGAAATAACAAAAGTGCACACAAGACAAGGGAAACACAGGAATCATGACATAGCCCCCCACTTAAGGAGCGGATTCCAGACGCTCCTCAGGAAATAGTTCAGGAGGGTGGTGGAGCGGAGGCGGACCCGGGGGCGGGATGGAGGGCCAGGCCCGTGGAGCGGAAGAGGGCCTGGAGACTGCTGTGGTACGGGAGGCCAGGGCGGAGACGACCACTCAGGCGGCCAGGGCGGAGACGACCCCTCAGGCGGCCAGGGCGGAGACGACCCCTCAGGCGGCCATGGCGGAGACGACCCTTCAGGCGGCCAGGGCGGAGACGACCCTTCAGGCGGCCAGGGCGGAGACGACCCTTCAGGCGGCCAGGGCGGAGACGACCCTTCAGGCGGCCACGGCGGAGACGACCCTTCAGGCGGCCAGGGCGGAGACGACCCTTCAGGCGGCCAGGGAGGAGACGACCCTTCAGGCGGCCACGGCGGAGACGACCCTTCAGGCGGCCAGGGCGGAGACGACCCTTCAGGCGGCCAGGGCGGAGACGACCCTTCAGGCGGCCACGGCGGAGACGACCCTTCAGGCGGCCAGGGCAGAACAGGAGACCACCCCTCTGGCGGTCCTGGTGGATCGGGCTGGTCCGGAGGTGTATTGCCCCCCCCCAAAATTTTCTTGGGGAGGCTCCCCGGTAAAGAGTCCTGGACCAGCGATGAAGAGGGCCTTGAGCTGGGCAGGACCAGCGGAGAAGAGGGCTCTGAGCTGGGCAGGACCAGCGATGAAGAGGGTTCTGAGCTGGGCAGGGCCAGCGGCGAAGAGAGCTCTGAACTGGGCAGGACCAGCGATGAAGAGGGCTCTGAGCTTGGCAGGACCAGCGGCGAAGAGGGCTCTGAACTGGGCAGGACCAGCGGCGAAGAGAGCTCTGAACTGGGCGGAACCAGCGGCGAAGAGGGCTCTGAGCTGGGCGGAACCAGCGATGAAGAGGACTCTGAGCTGGGCAGGACCAGCGGCGAAGAGGGCTCTGAGCTGGGCAGGACCAGCGGCGAAGAGGGTTCTGAGCTGGGCAGGACCAGCGGCGAAGAGGGCTCTGAACTGGGCAGGACCAGCGGCGAAGAGGGCTCTGAACTGGGCGGAACCAGCGGCGAAGAGGGCTCTGAGCTGGGCGGAACCAGCGATGAAGAGGACTCTGAGCTGGGCAGGACCAGCAGCGAATAAGACTCTGGGCTGGCGTGAAGTGCAGGCTTGGCTGGACTGGCGTGAACAGTCTCTGGATCGGCAGAAGCGACGTGAACAGTCTCTGGATCGGCAGAAGCGACGTGAACAGTCTCTGGATCGGCAGAAGCGACGTGAACAGTCTCTGGATCGGCAGAAGTGACGTGAACAGTCTCTGGATCGGCAGAAGCGACGTGAACAGTCTCTGGATCGGCAGAAGCGACGTGAACAGTCTCTGGATCGGCAGAAGCGATGTGAACAGTCTCTGGATCAGCAGAAGTGACGTGAACAGTCTCTGGATCAGCAGAAGCGACGTGAACAGTCTCTGGATCGGCAGAAGCGACGTGAACAGTCTCTGGATCGGCAGACGTGACGTGAACAGTCTCTGGATCGGCAGAAGTGACGGCAGGCATCCTGGGGATAAGAATCAGGCGTGGCTGCCTTCTTGGCTGGAGACACTCAGGCGTCATGGCGGCGGCCATCCTGGGAATCAGAATCAGGCGTGGCCGCCTACTTGGCTGGAGATTCCCGCTTAATGCTGCTGGATTCATCTTTGGTCGGTCGTTCTGTTACGAAACTGCTCAGAGACACGAAGTAGGAGATCCAAATGCAGCCATACATTTAATAAAACAAACAGGTAATCCAGGCAGAACACGGAACTCGGAACATGAACAGGTAACAGCTACATTAAACAACGACCGACAACCAACAACTGAAGCACAGAGGTTTAAATACACAGACAAACAAGCTAAACAAGATAACAAGGGGGTGTGGCTAATTAGAAACACCTGGGAGAACTAATAAGCAAGAAAAACTACAAAGGACTACAAAACATGACACAGAACAGGAAATAACAAAAGTGCACACAAGACAAGGGAAACACAGGACAGGAATCATGACATCTTCGTTGACAGAAATGTTGAAATTAAATATTTATTATACACATTTTTACAACGTTGAAAAATTTTAACCCTTTCACACGTAAATTTAAAATATTCTGACTGACCCCCCAGCATGAGTTTTTCAAGGCGACCGTTATTTAGAATGTGTCACTTTATGGTTTCCATGGTGACGCGTCATTGCGTGTCACGTGACACACCGCAGCAACAACAGAATGAATGAATGATGATCTGCTTTTATGTAATTTTTCATAAAAAATGACATAAAAGCATCTTAGTTTGTGCCGCAGACGCAGTTCAGAGAGTCAGATCTGTTGGATTTACAACACGTGAATTCATCCACTTCTCCCGAAATACATAGTGGCTGGTGAACTGGGAGAAGAATAGAGTAAACTTTAAAGTTACTTACACAATGTGTATCTGATATGAATAAAACGTGTCTAATTATAATGGAAAGGATTATTATTGCCTCTTCCTTTAACATCAGTGTGTATTTTACAAACTCTAAATGTATTGTTTTTTTAGTACTTATATGTCTGAAACCTAAAATAAACATTATGTGGTTGAAATCACTGAAAAGTTGTGATATATGACAGCTCAGAACGCGCCTGTCTCTGGCTCAGCGCCAGCCAACACGCGAAAGCACATTTGAATTTAGCAGTTGATCACATCATGCACTGACCGTTCTAATCACACCGATGTGATCGTACGTGCGAAAGGGTTAATTAAGAATGTTTGTCATGTTTTTCCTCCTACAGAAATTATATTACCGGTAAAACAAAAAATATTTTTTCCATTTTCATATTTTTGAAAAAGCTCCAGGGAGCCACTAGGGAGACGCTTAAGAGCCGCATGCGGCTCTAGAGCCGCGGGTTGCCGACCCCCGCCATATACGGACAAACTTAATAATGAAGCCAAACAACGCTACTTAAAAAAAATTTAGATTATAGGCGGAATCGATCCCTGTGAACACAATGTTTTGTGTAATAATTATGAAAGTTTACCAAGCCTCAGTTTCCCTGATATTTTCTCCTACCTGGTCTGTGGAGTGAGCGCTTACACCTTCGATCAATTTAAAAATGTCAAGTCACTGCAGGCTCACATGCAGTTCACAAATGGATGGGTGCAAGATCTGCAGATCTGCAAAGTAAACGCGGAGAAAACAAACGTTCGCACTAAGGTAACGTTAACGTTAACCAAGCATCAGTGGTTACACACACACACTTGTCAGATTCTGTGAGCTATGAAGCTTGTCTATGCAGGTTTGTTACACTTCAGGAGTAATTACTCACCTATCATACATGCAATAATCCACTGTTTTCGTCCGGTAGTTCTGTAATCCGGTTTAATATTGACAACCATTCACCTCAGACACAACCCACCGTTCACCAAAACAAGATGCCTCACTTCCTATTTTGAAGTTTGTTCCAGTTGTGACGCCGACCTTGCCTGATTGGTGGACGGCGGCCGGTGAACTAATTTAAAGGGATATTTTAATAACTAACCTAGTGGAATATCAACGTAGTAAAATATTATTGCAAATGTCTATTTGTTTGTGCAGAAAAAAAGCTTTTGTCAAACACAATAGTGCTCAAATATTTCAGTCTGATCCAGGTCTCCCCTCGCATACTGCCAAAGTCCTTGCTGCGGTTTCATAATACAGGCAAGTATGGATGTGAGTTGTCTCTCCTCCAACAGCACTGTGAGGGCCTCACAGACATGACTGCAGTAAATGAGGCACAGGCAGCTCTGGTGGAAGCTGAAACAAAACGGCAATACCTATCACCGACCTGGTACGCCCTGAGAGCAGGTAGGATAACCGCATCCAACATCCATGCCATTGTGTCCACCAGTGTTTCCAAACCTGCCATCTCCACTGTGAGGAAGGTCTGCTACCCAAATAAATCAGCCACCACAGCTGCCATCAGATGGGGGATAGAACATGAGGAAGAGGCAAGGCAGGCCTATGTCACTGTTATGGCACCGCAGCATGAAAACCTGAAGGTGGAGCAATGTGGGTTCATATTAAATCCATCCTTTCCAGAAGTTGGGGCCTCACCTGATGGGCTCATCCACTGCACTTGTTGTGGAAAAGGCTGTCTGGAAGTCAAGTGCACGTTTAAGCACTGCAACACCCACATCCTACAAGCCTGTGCGGATGACATGAATTTCTACCTCCAGGAAAGTGATGGTAAAATTAGCTTGAAGAAGACACATCAATAATACAGCCAAGTGCAAACACAAATCTTTGTGACTGAGTTAAAGTTCTGTGACTTTGTAGTGTGGACTGTGTGATGGACTGTGTTCTGCCGTGCAAAGGCAAAAGACTGTAACTTCGTTTTTGCTCGAAAATGAGTTATTGATATTTTTGGCACATTCAAGACCCCCTTTATCATGTTTTAAGTATCTTCCGAGTAAATTCCGTTGTTTTTTCGAGAAAATAATGGGCTGTCTGAACAGTAACTTCCAAAAGCATAGGAGAAACCAAGGCAGAAGACCGTAACACAAGTTACCGCTCTTTGGCTTTGTTTTGGAATGCTCAAATTGAGTTACAGTACTCTGCCTTTGTTTAGCCGTGCGTCAATATGAAGTTACTGTGCCGGTGTTATGGTTTATCTGGTGACCGTGTTAACTGGTGACCAACTTCCTGTTCAGGTCATCCGCTGCAGATGTGAGCAGATTCGTCGATTCTGAAAGCACAAACTGACGCGATAATATATAAACGCAGACTTGCTCGTTACATGCCTTTCGTATTCTTGTAAAGATGACAAAGTATTGTTATGATCTAAAAAGAAAAAGAAAGTCATCTTTCCACGGGTTTCGAACGCGCACAGAAAAGAGATCGCTCCGTGAGAACACCGTGATAAACATGTTGAGCTATCTCACTATACTACCCGTTACTTGCAGAACGTTGGAGTCAATTCATTATTTCATTCTCAGCGTGACTTTATGCAGCTGTCCGAATCAAAACAATGTGTCCGTGTTAACTTGTGACCTCTGTGTGTTTCCTATTACAAAAACTCACCATGGCGTTATTTTAGAAAATGTATACTACATGGTTTATGATTTCAAAGCACATTACATGGACTCTGTAGTCAGACAATGGTACATAATTGTGGCTACTACAGTTGTATAACAACTGCTATGGTTAAACTGGTTATTAATGAAAACATGGTTCTGTGTCGTCAGATACTAGCTGATGTCTCAGGTGATGAATATAATAACGTTATTTACATGTTGCTTTCGACGTTATTTCAGCCTAAAATTAATTTAGAAACATATGTGACTTCATTTACTTTGTCGTTGTAATACTGAATGAAATGTAAATGTCACATTGTAGATTACATTGTAAAGATTACATTGTAAAGGTGAGTTTAACTTGTCAGCTATGTCATGTGATTATAGCAGTTTTTGGAATGTCAAGTTTATTCTCAGGTCAAAATACTACTTGTTATTATTGTAAGTAAACAATTAAATTTTTTGTACAATTTATAACAAGCGTTTATTAATTAAAGTACCTTTTCTTATACACTCCATTTAGGTCAAACAGCCTACTTTTGTTTCTTTACACGAACACACCTGCATTACAGTTAGCACAATCTTATTTTTTCCCGCCAAAACAACAATTATTTATTTTGTTAAATAAAACACCTATTATATAAGCTAACTATCAAAATATAGCAAACCCGGACTCAAAATGGAATCACTCTGTCAAAACACAAGTTTCCGATTGATCATGACCATATAGGTTACTCAATCAAAGCGCAATGTGTGTCGAAATAAAAAACAATTGATGGCATTATGAAAACTGCATTATTTGTCATGTTTCACTTCTACCTGCAGACAATACGAAATCCATAGTTTTGTTTTTTTCTCTTTCTTTTCCCCCTTTACTTTAAGCCTCTCTAAATTGTTTGTTGACTATTTAATGTGTGCAGCTTTACAACATACTATCTAAAAGTGAATGAGTCATTACCTGAATGTACAGTCCAAACCTGCTTTTTGGGGGTGTCGGAGTGTTGATAGGGCCCATATGGGTGTTGATGGTGCCCCCTTAGTTAGTGCCCTACACAGGCCGCATATTCTGCATATGGGAAAAGTGGTACTGGAGTCGGTGTAGTAAAAGCTTTACATGAAGCTTTGACTTGAATGAAAACATAACATTGCTGCCTTTGATCAACAACAAATCTAACATAAATGGCCTATGGTTCCTATGGAAGCTATTTCCCGCCATGAATAAAAAATGAGCAATTGTGAGTTTTATCTCAAAATACAGACTTTTTCTCTCTGCTAAAAGAAAAACACCAGACAAAAGGCAGAATGTGAGATATAAAATAGGAATTGAGCGAAAAACTGAGAAATCTGAGAGAAAAATATACAATTACCCTTTTATATGTTCAGTTCAATAAATAAGCTTTCATAGGTTCCACATAAGGGGGGAAACATAAAGATGCAGTCTGGCACACATTCTTACTCCTGCCCTCCAACTGTTCTTATCCCTTGTCCTGATCCATCTATGACTCTCCTAACCTATTCTTGTCTCTTACTCAGATGTTTCTCTCTCTGCTTCTCTGTCTTGTTGTGCATCCACGCTTAACAAAAGCAATTCAAAGACTGTTTTTTGTGTGTGTGTGTATGTCCAAGTAATGTAAAGAACTTCAACACCTGACTATGTCTCCGACTGAGAGTGGAATCAGCTATTTCTCAATATTTCACTGATCTGTTATCTAAAACGGCTTATCAGGTGTCTCAATATTTTAAGCATTTTTTTTTTTCAGTACTTCTGAGCTACTGTTGTTGCTGAAGTAGAGGCTTTATACTATATTTACAGTCTTGAACATAGGTATTAATTTCTGACATGCTGTGTTTAAGCATTTGTAATTGTGTGAAAACACAATTTTAGCATTTTAGAAACTTGTTAATTCACTGAATTTTCGGTCAAAACAACATTAACTGTGTTAAGGGTGGTAGCACTTGAAAAATGTAAATGACTAGGTTAAAGGATCATATGGTTTGATCATACATTTACAAAAAAGACACACTGTGGACAGTAATGAAACAGTGGTAATGTATATAAGGAAGGATGCCCCATAATAACCAGTAAGTTTATATGTTGTGATGTAGCGGCACATTGTCAAGGGTGTTCTTACATGTTAGTATGTATCCAGTGTGTATCCAAATATTTTACACTGTAAGGGTTCCAATTGTATGTTATAAAGCCCATTAAAAACAACATTAAAGGCCATGAAAAATGTCTAATAATTGTGAGTAAGTGACACGTCTCGTGGGAATTTTTCACCATGCAACCCTTTAAACCACTTAAAATGGTTTATGCATTTTTGAGAATTTTGCTGTAAGAAAATATATACAGCTGTTGTTCATTTTACAGGTGATTGCATTATAACATTGGTGCCAGTACAATTTTTTTGAAACGCAAGCACTAGCCAACAAATTCCCAGTTAAATCATTGTTCACAGGTGCTATAAATCTGGGAAGACATTTAGCACTTTCAAGGCAATGTGCCTGTGTTAACTTCTGCAATATGTTATAACTAAAATATGTAATTTATTTATCCAAATATATTTCATATGAACAATCAAAATGCTGCTGACACATATTAAGGAAAACAACATTGTCATGACCTTACGGGACGCCTAACTTTACTTCCCTATATTACTATTTAATCCTAATCTAATTATGACAAACTATATATCGTTGGAAAGTTCTAAGACTCCTAAATAGATATTTAGGACTGTTTTTTTGTTATAAATTATGTAGGAACAGAAATAGATGAATTTATGACAAGAGTGCACCTCAAAAAATCTACATAATAACAGGAGTTCTGACCTTCGTCACAAAAAGTTGACGCACACACTTTTAATAATTGATATGTTGGTTTTTATGCTAAAATTTCATTAGAAAATATATAATCTAGTATTTGTCAATAAAAAATTATAAAATAATATTATCTTCTAAAAAGTATAATATATATATTATCCTCTAAAATATTGTATTATATTTTTTTATCGCTTTTTTTTATTATATTACATATTTTATTAGTTATCATAAATTAGGTATCATTTGAAAGCTTATGATCTCAGAATTCATCCTGTGAAAACTGTTTTGAAATTGGACATTGTGTTGCCATAGAAACGGTACTCTAAATTATTTTATCAGGCTCCTCCCCTTTTGGGCATCCTTATGTTTCATAATTCAGTCCCTCCAGTTTTTCGCGATTCCGCGATCGCTGAATACAACGCAAAATCAACAAAATGTCGCATTTTTTTGCGATCCTGCATAATTCCTAATTTAACCGCAAAATAATCACAAAAATGAAAAAGACCTCACAAAACATTAAATTATAATCACCCAAATGAAATATCTCTAGTTCAATTAAAGTTTCAATGCATTTTTACGTGGATACAGATGTTGCAGGAAAAGGGGAAACTCCTTTTCCTCGATTTACTGAAGCCGCATTTTGCAGCTGCAGCTTCACAGTGAGTGTCTGGCTCATTCATTGGCTGTGCTGCGGCAACTGCACATCCAATGGCGTGGGCGCCTCCGACGTGTGCGCCAATGAGCTAGCATCACGGCATTACTCATCAGAGCCCGCCAAGGGGGCGCGGCCTTAGTTTATATTATTCTTTTACCGTCTATGATATTAGTCCCCGAAAAAAGTCATTTTAGCAGATTTAACGACTGAAGCGACAACTTGCCAGGTTACTATAGTGCGGCTGGCTACGCAATACTCGTTCCCTAGTCTCAGGTAACTGAGGTTACGATAGTAACCGATTAGTTTCCTTTCGAACTGTCACTTCGTATTGCGTTGCGGGGAACGAGTGGGGAACGCCATGCAAAACGTTGCACTATAAGTAACTGGTTGCCTACTGCAGCTCAGGAGAAGCCTCAACTCAGGATTTACACACAGTTCTACAGTATAAATTACTACACCTGCTGTTAATATTTACATAGGTAAGGTAGAAAAATTGCCCATAGATTGTTTTAAAAGTTAATTTGATTAGACCAAAATAAACAAGCTTTATGCATTTTGTTTGTGATTTGTGTCAAGTATGATTGTGTATCTGATAGGCTAATACTATTATGGTAAATGTGATGTCCTAATTATAAAATATAAAAATCGCAATTTTTTTCGCAAATTTATGGAAATTACCACCACAAAATCAGTGATTTTGATCGCAGAAATCACACAAAAAAATCGTGAAATCCTGGAGGGACTGATAATTTATGATCAAAATATTTTCTAATCTTGACAAAACACATATTGTCAGAAAGGTCTGAGTCTCAAGGTTCCATATTTTGTGACAGAAGTGATATTTGGACAGAAATTTATTAATTTGTTATGGTAGAATGCATACAGTAAAATTCAATGGAATTCAATGACACCCGGTGGCTATTTTTGGTAATACGCCTAAACAAAATCTCATGGGAACTTCATTTTTTGTGATATCAACTTCAAATTTGGAACACAACTTGGTTAGATATTTGGCTTTGATTTTATAGTAATTTTTTTGCAAAACATATTTTGTAAAATATATATTTTATATAAAATAAAAATATTAAATAAATTATATTTGATTTAATGTAAATTTAAACTTCCATAACTTTTTCACACTTTAATTTTTTGAAGTGCTTTCACTTCAGCAATAATCTGCTATTTTTTACCTTTAAAACAAGACCAAACTTAGGTCTATACTCCAAAGCATTCTTGAATTACAACCATTTAAGCTTGAATAGTGCATTTTAATGTCCATTTTCAAAAAGGGGGGTGACAGTTAAGGGGTTAATGGTTGTAATGGGAATTGGGCATTTGGGTTCTGGTTTTATTCAAAACTATGATGTTCTTAGCATGTAAATCTGTAATGACAAATGTGAGACACTGACAAAGACATATTGAGGACCAATAAAAAATATTATTTTCACAACCATAGAAAAAATGTATACAAAGTACAGTATACTGTAGTGAAAAGTACTGCAACCTATTATTATTACTACACATTGTTATTACTGCAAGAGAAATGTTGCATATATCTAATTTGTTGTTTGTAGTGGTGTCTATGTTCACTGCAAATTTTATAAAGCCTATGTTACACACTTACATGGCAACCACATCCCTGGGTTTCAACATTTGATTAAATCCTGTCAGGATGTCATTAAATCTGACTGCTTTATTACACTTTAATGACATGTTACAATCCTACAAAAAGTGGTAGTTTGCTCAAAAAGGCCTAGCAAACCTTGACAAGTTGCTTGTCTTCAAATCAGCTGTCTAATAATTGCCACGGTACTAATCATTTAGGAGATGCATTCTTGTTAAAATTGTTAAGTTGCCAGTTTGATTCTATGCACATAATAGCCAATTACCACATGCAGATGCTCCATATTATCAAAAATGAATCAATCACTTGACAAGCAAATATTTCACCCTTTCACACAACTTTGTGTAGCGAGTTGTGGTGATTAACTGAGTAAACGTGGATAGTTGTGATTTAATGAGAGAACGTGTATAGTGCTGATAGTGCCAAGAAGTGATTGTGAGGTGGCTGAAGGTAAGGCATGTAGATTCACAGTGTACTATAAATATATAAATGAAAAATATGGGCATTGCTAAAGAGGGGTACTGCTTTAGATGTATCCTGTAAAAGTGAGGGAGCTCAAAAATGTTCTTCTCCATGGAACATATCCTCCTGGATGTTCCAAACAGGAGAAGTTCATTATTAAAAGAATGGGTGGGGGGGTTGAGAGGGTCTGATTATAATTTAACCAACAGTAATTCTGGATTGCGTCCACCAACAAGTAGATAGGAAATAACCGAATCAGAACACTGCGCCAAACCAGCAGTATGTGCGCAAGCGTGAACCACTAGTATTTCTGTCTCACTCTCACTCTGGAAGTCTGGATCTGCCACTGCATCACATTTCTCTCAGCGTGGCGTGTCCGTTTTTATGTCGGCTCTCATGTTAACTGGTTAGAGCTTGTGTTAGAGCACAATGCCTGCGTGACACACACACTTCTCCAGCCGCGCCGAAACCGCGTGCTAGAAATAGAACCGCGACCGACGCCTATTTTTCACGCGACACGCAAGAGTGTTGGAAGTTTTCAGACAAAATAGAAGGCGCAAATACATATTAATAAATTACATTTTGATGCTTGAAAGTCTCTCGGTTTTTGACAAATGCATATATAATTGTAATTTAAAAAATAGGCCTACAGTAATTATCGATTTTCAAATATTGCCCCTGTCAATAGGCCTACAGACCGAAATATTCTGTAGCCTATTTTGCCGTCAATACTGCCGACGTTGTCTTTGCTGTATCAGGCTATTATGTTTAACATCCAAATGTAGATGGTCTGTCGGCGCACAGAGCCACGCAGTCGCAGACAGCACGTGAAGTTCGTGAACACCGAATTCCCTTTTCTTTCTTATCTATTTGTGTTTGAACAGACATGTGCACGAAAAAAATAAGCCAGTGTCCGTCTCAACGAGTTTCCCCGTAAACGCAGTCAAAATAAAACGGATGCGTGTCATTACCGGTATTAGATACGTGCATTCGTCTTAAAGGGACAGCACCCAATATACCTGCAGCTGTTTGTGTCACAAAAGTTAATCAAACAACAAAAGAGAAAGAGAAAAATCACGTTTTGTCAAAAGATAAACTGTATTAATACTTAATACAGTTAATTTACCTGAAAAACATAAAGCACTGCTTTATTTCTCGTGTATTTGTGTTTTATTGTATTTATATTTGTATTTTGTTTATTAGTTTCTATGCAAATGCACTAGGCCTACCCTACACAATTACCCCAATCATCCTAGAATTATTAATTCTTTACAAAAAGAGCTATTCAAATCATCAGGTGAAATTGTTTTCAGGAAGTAGCAGTAAAGCAAGAAGAAGAAGTGCAAGATAGTTTTTTCTAAATTTCATTTGACTCTATGTGCCTATAGGGGTGGGTTGGGGATGGTGGCAATGTAGTATCTGGATATTTGCCGCGGGACGAGGGCTTCGATTACCTCTCTCTTTTTTGACCATACATGTGTTTGCACCCCTGCATTTGGCAAAAGTGGTCACGTCACCAGAGGAGGCAAATTATGTTTTTGTTAGCCTTCATGCCAGTGATCAGGGGGGTCATTGTGGCTTGGAGAAAACTCTTGACGCCATCAGCACCAGATTCTACTGGCCTGGATTGGAAGAGAACATCCGCAAATGGGTGAGTTTTATTCCAGCTTAATTATTTTGGTTACACTTTATTTTAATGTGTCCCTGTTACAGTGTAATTACAGATTTAAGTACTGAGTAATAATAATTAACTACATGTACTTACTATAGGGTTAGGGTAGGATCAGGATTTGGTTGAGGGTTAATTGCATGTAATTATGCCTGATTTATAGTTATTACTATAGTAAATACATGTAACGTGTGTTACAAGGACACATTAAAATAAAGTGTTACCATTATTTTTGGCACATAATTTTAAACCCAAAGCACTACATCACTTAACACAATACATTAAACCTTGTAGATAGCGCAGTGCCCTGAATGCCAGGCCAGAAGGTCTACATTGAAGGAGAAAAAAGCCTACATGCCAATAGAGGTGAGTATACCAAATGACAGTGATGTTGCACAATTGTATAACATGCATATTATCCTTCTATATGACTTATATAAGCCCTTATATAAGGTGTGATGCTTACCTGGATTGTTAAGCTGCATAATCTTAACAGAGATAGTACACTAAAAAAAATGAAATATGTGTGTTGTTTGATTAAAATAAGTAGAGTACATTGAAACAAATAAAATGAATCAGTTTAAGGGATATACACAGTTATTTCAAATCAATCTAAACTAAATCCAGGGGAAATTAAATGAGCTCAACTAATTTTTGCTGAAACTACAAAAAGGAATTGAGTCGAGTCAACTACTTCTTCTGCGCATGCTCAGAAGACAGGAACTTCCGGTGACCGCTTCAGCCGACGCCATTAATGTGGTGGAGTTGTTTGAAATCGGTAAGTCCAAAAATCTTTTACCATCCTTGTCTATATTGTGATGGTAGTTATTAAAAACTGTTTAAAACAGTCCTAGTATTGTATTCAAGCAGATATTTGACTCTTTATTTTTTATATTTAAAACGGACTCGGATCACCCTGCATACGCAATGAAAAAATAGAAAATTCGTTTAAATGCCTGTATTCATGTGCATATTTAGACATTAACGTGGTATTTGCTTAGATCTGACACTAGTTGTAAGTGGTATTTCACTAGATCGTTTGAGTTATATTACAAAAAATTAACCATTTCCCAATTAACCATTTCACGAGTTCACATGTTAATGAAATCTGATGTAATATTATAATGCGTATTTGGCTTGCTGTCCGGGGGGAGGGCTCCGAGCTCGGAATTCGGCCCGACCCCAGAGTACTCCCCCCTATGAATGTATAGATCATAGGTATCTATGAGCAGGCCCATCTGAATGTGAGGTGATGGGGTGGTGGCGGGATGCTGAGAAATTTGTCATGAGACAGGAGGTAAGGGAAGGCTTTATTTATACTGGCTTCTTCTTGTGCTGATTGGATGATTACCTGAACATGCTCCTCCCGAACTTTGTTACATAAAACTTCATTTAATTTTGTTGAGCTTGCTGTTAGCAAGGTGATATTTCCGTACGGGTAGAGACGAGAACACTGCAAATTCAAGTAAAAACGATTTACAGTTATTTCACTTAAAATACAAGTTTATGTTTGATGTAACGTTGTACCCAAAGTGTTATTTTTGTATTCGGAAATGCATGGAAAACGAAAAACGCGTTCTATGGAGTCACTAAAGGGACATGGTTTGCTAGCGGTATTCTGTTACAGTACAATATAGTTGGGGTTGCATCATTGTACGATGTATAATGCGCATCTCGTCAGTAAAGCCGGTTCTGTAATCAGCGGTAAATTCCATCAGGTGCGCAGCTCCTCAGTGAACAATGGCTCTGCGTTGTAAATGCGGCTCAGTGTGACATATGCACGATGATTATCCTGCAGCCCTAATTTACACTACATAACATTTCACTTTACAATCAGAGTATGGAGAGAAGAGTGATAGAACGTATGATCACAAATTTTTAAAGTGAAAGTTTCATTTATAATTTACAGTGACATGAAAAGAGGTTTCAGTAGCAGAACTAAACCATCCGAATCTATTTAAAAATGCATTTCATTCTGATACATTAAAAAAATTAAATAACTATCAAGTGCTAATTCATTTTTGTTTTCATTTCACAGGTTTTACAAGAGCAACATAAATCATGCTTGGCTTTCTGTTTTTTTCCCCATTGGGTAAGTAGTATTAGGCTAATTAATGTTATTTAATTTTAATTAATTCATGGATATTTTTAAAACACCTTTTATTACTGTCATGGAATAGAGGAACATGTTTTATTAATCGGTGCTTGGACATACATGTTTTGGAATCCAGTATATAAATGTATAATAGTAAAATCAAAATCAGATTTTACATACTGATACATTTTGATACCTGTGGTTTTACAATTTCCTAATTGATTGTTGTGCTTGGTTTTCTTCCAGTTATCTAAATGTGGCTTTGTAAGGAGTGTGGAGTATCAGAGTCTAGCAGGTACAAATTGATAAAACATTATAAACTATGCCATGGTCATTATGGCAGACATCAGCGCTATCCATGTTGTTATGCGAGTTGCCCATGTGCTTTCCGAACATGGAATAGCCTTAAAAGTCATGTATACCGTGCCCATACGTTATCACAGACATCAACACAATTAGTGACATTCAGTTGTCAGCTGTGTGATTGTGCTGAGCTTTCTTCAGGGAAAGATTATTTTGCTCACATTGGGACACACCTTAAAAATGGTCAGACTTGTAGTTGTGCATTTCTAGACTGTAGTTTTGAGACCAACATTTATGGAACGTACTATTCTCACAAGAATAGAAAACACAAATCACATGGGTTACATGACTTTAAACCACGTGTTGTGACTTTTCATAGTAAACCTGACACATCTTTGGAGAGTTCTGATGAAAACAGGCCATCATGCTCCACTGACGTACCTGTACCTGAACCTGAAGCTGATGTAGACATTCAGTCAGATGGTGACAGTGATATTGTTTCTGTTGCAAGCCTGCCAAAAGTAATTCAGGAAAAAGTAGGGTGTCTCCTGTTGAAGTTAGAAAACATACTGCATGTATCTACTGTAGCACTAGATGAATTGGTGGATGAACTACACTTTTTGCTGAAATCTGCTTCCATACCGATTGTACAAACTACCATTTCGGATGTTTTTAGAAATCATAGTCTGTCAGTTGATGAGACTGTGATTAAAGAACTTTCTTGTGCTGTGTGTGTATCCAACCCTGTAGGAGAGTGTTTTGGAAAGGATGGACCTTTAGCAACAGCCTTCAAAAGAAAAAAGTTCTATAAAAAACATTTCAATGTCGTTGAACCAGTTGAATACTTCTTGGACTACAATAAAAACAGAACATTTCAATATATACCAATTTTACAATCCGTACAGCAGTTACTGAGTAAGGAGCACATTTTGGATCAGGTAATTGAGAGAAAAATTGCACAGGAGAGGACCTCTGTAGCAAGTTGTGCTTCTGATGGTCATCTGTTCAAGTCTTTTCAAGATGGATTGTTCTACAGTCAGAACGATTTTTGGTCTCAAGAGGAGTTGAGAATCTCTTTAACTCTGTACATCGATGACTTCGAAGTTTGTAACCCACTTGGTACCTCCCGCAAAAAGCACAAACTCTGTGGCGTGTACTGGATCTTAAGTAATCTCACCCCTGGCTTTCATTCAGCACTTCATTCAATATACTTGGCAGTACTTTGCAAGACAGATGATGTCAAGACATTTGGATTTGAAAAGGTGCTTGAACCCCTACTGCATGATCTCCGTGTCTTAGAGGAACAAGGTGTGTATATATCTCATATTGGTGAGTTTGTAAAGGGCACGGTGCAGTGTGTTGTGGCTGACAATCTAGCTGCACATGGATTAGGTGGGTTTGTTGAAAGTTTTTCAGGAGATTTCATATGCAGATTTTGTACAGCACAAAAACATGAGATCCAAACCCAGACTGTTTCATCTGGTGCTTTCTTCGCACAAAGGATGATCATGAAAAACATGTGAAGTGTGCAGAGGAAACCTCTAGTCATTGCTTTGGGGTGAAGAGGTCTTGTGTCCTAACCAAGCACCTTTCACATTTCCAAGTCTTAAAAGGCTATCCTCCTGATATCATGCACGATATCTTTGAAGGTGTTGTGCCAGTAGAGCTGGCTTGTTGCCTCTCTGTACTGATTTCAAAGAAATTTTTTTCACTAGATTTTCTGAACCAGTTGATTCTGAATTTTCCGTACAAGTGGGGTGACAAAATAAATAAGCCTCATGTCATACCACGTACATTCTCCACCAAGAAATCCATCGGTGGCAATGCCCACGAAAATTGGAATTTGTTGAGGTTGTTGCCATTTATGATTGGTTCCCTGGTGCCAGAGGATGAACCAGCTTGGTTGTTGATTTTGACCTTAAAAGACATTGTTGAGCTTGTGGTTGCTCCAGTGCATTCTGATGAGTCTATCGCATTTCCTGAGTTTAGGATTTGTGAACACAGAAATCGTTACCAAGAACTTTTCCCAACTACTAACCTGCTGCCAAAACAACACTTTTTGGAGCATTATCCACATATGATACAGTGCTTTGGGCCACTCGTATCTATGTGGACAATGAGATTCGAAGCAAAGCATAGTTTTTTTAAACAGATTGCACGTCACACTAACTGTTTTAAAAATATAGCTCTTACACTATCTACAAAGCACCAACTAATGCTTGCTTTTCATTTGCATTCATCTGGCCTTAAGAGGGCATCATTTGAAGTCACAAGCGTTTCACCAGTTCCAGTTGAAGTGTTGAACAAGGAAATAGCTTGCACCATCAAACAGAGGTACCCAGAGACTACTGAAGTTAGTCTAGCCAAGTCTGTAAATGCATACGGAGTAAGTTACAAAACAGGAATGATACTGGCTCGTGGATCACTAGCTGGCCTCCCTGAATTTGTGGAAATAATTCAAATTTGCATTTTTCAAGACAAGTTGAGTTTCATTTGTAAGAAGTTATGCTGCTGGTACCGAGAGCATTTCAGAGCCTTTGAAGTAAATGGATCGCATCTGAGAGAGCTGGTCTTTGTTGAGCATGGTGAACTGTTAGATGACTATCCACTTGTGTGCTACTTGGTTGGGGCTGTTAAGATGCTGACTTTGAAAAGATATATTCGTGTAGCAGCATAAAACAAGATTCTATTCCTGTTAGTACAAATATTCAACACAGTACTTTTCGATACAAATTACAACTATTCTTCACACTCATAAATGCTTTGTTTTTTTTCCCTCCATAGGCTAACAGAGGCTTGAGTATATGTGCTTTTAAAGGCTGAACAGAACAAGATAACTTTGAGAGCAAGTAGGTCAATATTTTATTTAAAAACAACAAAAATCAGAAATGCTTAAAATACTGAATGCAAAAAAAATTAACCATTCACTCTTAAAATGCACATATTGTCTTGTCCCTTTCATTTGTGTGATTAATTTGTCATGTGTCCTCTCTTTAGGCTGATAGTCGGGACAATGGCTGGACCTGTAAAACTTAGAGTAATTCTAGCTGACAATGATGCCAGGAAGTTGATTCTGCCTGAAGGGATGCCTAGTTCTACTGATGACCTCACACAAATAATCACTGACACTTTCCAGCTTGATGGAGATATCCGGTTGCAGTATCAAGATGATGACTTTGGTGGTGAGTTTATTAATTTGACATCAGTAACTGATGTTGAACACAAAGGAACCTTGAAGGTCATCTTTAAGACCACGGGACAAAACCAAGAAAAATTCAAGGAAACCTTGGGTTCTTGTGAGACTCCAGAATAAATTCCTGAGCACTCAACACTGCACAGGTTAGATGATTCTGCATCAGTCTCCTCGTTTGAAACCGATGACACTGTCCTTTTGTCTTCCCCTGATCCTTCTCTTGGGTCAGTGCAATCCGAATCAAGATCTACCCCGTGGCCACTTGTATTCCCAATTCCACGTTTCTCCTATGACTCAGAAATAATTCTACAACAAGCCAATGCTGAATACCATGCTAACGGAACTCGTCTTAGTCCATCTCCAAAGCTGAAATCGCACATTCTGGAAAGCCTAGCTGAGGAAATCATAAAATTCAAAGCATATTCAACGGATGTAGACCTTAATGCAGTGGCAGAAGCATTGATCAATAAACACCCTTGCTTACGAGAGCAAGGCTCCTACAATGGTTGCTATGGGTGGAAAATAAGCCTAAAGTATAAGATGGCGAACTTTCGTACCAAGCTCAGAAGTGTGGGGTGTTCTGAAGTAAGCATAAATTCATTAAAGAACAAAAAGCAAGACCAATGCCATGCTGCTTCAAACATTAAGAAGCCTAGAAGAGCGGAAGTGAATTACTGCCCTCAACATCCAAAGGGAGAAACTTCTGACAGTCTGGAGAAAGAACGAGTTCAACTTTTGACAGAGATCAGAAAAAGAAACAACGACAAAATAATCAAAGAGAAGATGGAAAGAACCTTTTCATACAGAAGACCATGTACAGCTGTTCAAGGAGTATGCTGTAAGCAAATGATTCTCTTCCGTCTAGTTCACTTTCATATATTACCTGTACTGTGTTCTTAAAGATTAGTTGTCATACAAATGCTGCATATTTTGTTTATTTTGCACAGGATTGCGATTGGTTGAGTGCCAAAGAAGCGATGAAGCAGACAGTAATGGGGATCTACATTGTTCGACATGAAGGACATGACCCAGTGGATCAGCCTGTAGATGTTGGTGTCGTGATTGAAGGGACTGAGGTTCTCAGCTCCTTGAGGAATGCAGCTGTAGCAGTGGCCATGTTATTCGGACTCATTTACGCCTTGAACCTTAGCTACCCACGAGAACTCAAATCTACATTCGAGGTAATCCAGAAAGTGTTCTTCAACCTGGATGGACACAGACTTTCTCCAAAAGTGCAAACCCTGAAGAACAAGATGTTGGAGTAAGTTGACCTTGTTCTATTTTGTTGTAGCTCAACACTGAGCAGAAATTGTCTTAACTTTTTTTTATTATTATTATAGTCTTGTATAGTCATTTAATTTGGTTAGATGCAATATATCAGTATTGTTAATCCTCTTTTTATTTTTTCGGACGGTGGTTGGTTTCTAAGTTTTATTTCTTGACTTGGCTGAAACTTTACAACTACTGCTGTAGTTGCTTTAATCTGATTCTTGAAATATCTTGTTTTAAGATAATAGTTTTGAGATTGTATCTCTACACTAAGCACAAGTTGGTGTTTTTTCCCTTGAGTGCAGTAATTGCCAAATCTGCATTAAAAGTGGTTGATTTTCATTTTATTTAATTGCATGCAATAGCAATATTGTTTATCCTCTATTTCTGTTGTGTAGTTTTTCTTTATTTGACAAAAAATATTTGTCAACCTGCCTGAAACCTTAAAACTACCTCTGTAGTTGCTTTAAACTGACTCTGGAAATACTGTATTTTTGATCTGTCTTGTTCTAAGATGGAGTAGTTTTGAAATTGTAGGTCAGCACTGATCGGTAATTGCTGTTTTTTGTTTCACTTTGGACACTGAATAAAGAAAGATTTGAGACATTCACATTGAGTATTTGATTTGTAAGGGACTGTTCTTTATTTATTTAAGGGGCCACCGGAGGAGTTTTGAGATCTGTTGTCAAAAAAGACATGACCCTCCCTTCGCCAGCAATAATTTTTTCTATGACCCTCCAAAATAATTGTGAAAAAAGGCATGACCCTCCCCGATAATTTATTGATTAGCAGTGTTTTCTGTGTCTACTGCAAAGATGAAGTTGACGATGCGTCGCGATCTTCTCAGAACGCGCCAGAGAGAAATGCACATTTCATAAGCAGAAAGCAGTCTGTTTTCCTTCGTTTTGAATTGTTCTGTTTAAAAGTAGACATTTCAAGCTTTCTATATATTTCTCCGGTCTGTGAGGCAAGTAGCATAGCCTACCTTACGCTGAGTTTCGGTTCATTTAAGAGACAAGAGTCCAGTTCACTCGCCCGCGCCTCCGTGTCATGATTATCTATTTTCTACTATATTTAGACTACTTCTTATTTATTAAATCCAGATGAAACATTGATTAAAATTAAGATAAAATTAATAAAAAAACGAAATTCACTTTAAAGAAAGGCTTTGTGCTTTCTGTTTGAGGTTTCTGTGAAATTTTTAAAGTTGCTTCAGAGCAGTCATGTCCGTAATGGAGAACTGTCACGCCCGTAACATTGTTTTTTTTGGTAACTTAATATAATTTTATGAAGGTTAGTGACAACATGTTACAATGTTTACATTGTACAATGACTGGTAGGAAACAGTTTTTATTATTGCTTGACAAAAATTTCAATATTTCAATTCCATTCTTGTGATTAGATTCTGATTTTGATTCAATATTGACTCATTTGGATACATGTTTATTTTAAATTTTATTTTAAAAAATAATCTCACCTAATGCTGTAAACATAGAGGGCCCAATCTGCTGGTATTATTAAAGGTTAAAAATAACAAATTATATTAAATATAATGCAGTTTTTTGTTATAATAACAATTATTTAATGACATAAGTAAAATAATAAATATGTAATATAGTGCTCAGCAAAATCTCCTCTCTAGCTATTTTTTCTATTCAGTTAACATGCTATGGTCATTAAATGGCTTTCCTGAGGTAAATGTAATATTATGTGACATAATTGTTCTCCTGCTGTTATATTGACCTCTTTCCGTGGTTGAAAAACACTAATTTCGATATTATGTATACTTTCGGTAAGTTGTACTGCGTCTTTAAATAAAAAAGTAACAGATGATCGGTTCACGTGCACTTGAACTGAGGCGCTCAGCGATCTGTCACGTCACATTTACAAGCGCCAAACGTATTTTTGTCTGAATTTCGTAATAAAATTGACGGAATCTAAGAGCTGCGAATTAGTTTAATATTAAAAGTACTTCTTTGCTCCGCAATTTTTCTGTGCGTGAGAAAATGGATGTGTGGCGTGAGAGCGTGTGAAAAGTGTCAATTGCGTGAGTCTCAAGCTCAATGCGTGAGAGTTGGCAGCCCTGTGTCTTGACTCCTTTCAGACGTTTCAAAATATTGGTATTAAATGCATTTTCTGAGAATTTTTATTTTAAGTTTTGACTGCAAATGTCACGTCCATAACGCTGGAATCGCCCAATTTTAACGAATTTATCCTCAACTAGTTTTTGTGGTGTAGGTCTATGTATTTTATGTTAACTTAAATAATACTAATAGTAATTTAAAGGTGTGGTAGCCCTACATCTTACACATCGTGGAAACAAAATAAGAATGGAAACTAAAATATGCAGTATCGCCCTACAGCGCACATTCTATCAGACGTACATTCACATCACATAGCCTAATGCAGCGGTAGAGTTAAACTCACAGGACACTGTGCACTTAACAAAAGTTCATTATTTGCTCGTGCTTTAAAGCTTTGCCGGGTAAACATTTCTTTGGCATTCTGTTCTGACATGATGCACTTTTTCTGAGCACGAACTGAAGTGCGCACCACTGTCAAACAGCGCCAATCTGGATTTTTGTTGGGTCAGATCCATCTGATATCGAAGGGGGCTGATAACGCGAGATCAACATGAAGCTAAATGGAAAAAAATAGCACCAAACAAGCCACTTTGAAATGTTGCTGTTTTCATGAATATAAAAGTTGGGTGACCCTCCCCCTAGACTAAAAAAAGTTGGATGACCCTCCCCTCAACAAAGAATAAAAAGACATGACCCTCCCCTATTTTCCTCCGGTGGTCCCTTCCATAAATACCGAACGGTCCCTAAGTACATTTTGGCAGAAATATCAGTAATTAAAAGCTGGTTTAAAAGACAATTACGTCGTTCAGTTAAAATATTTCTGGTTGTTTAAATTTAAGTGGTTTCAATTAATTGTCTCAACAAGACAAGATTGTGTACAAGTTAAATTCACAAGACAATTAAAACAAAAATAGTTTGACCTCATTGGCTGAAGATGATTTTTGCTTATGGGTTCTATTTGCCTAGATTAAGCTGAGATAACATAATTCAAATGCGTGGAAATGTGTGTCATAATTATATTAAGTTACACCAACGATTTATTTTTTTGAGTGTAACAAGGATAACATTATTTACCTTTCAGAGTTCTAACAAAGTTGGTGGGTTCAAATGCTGAGAGCTGGGACCAACACTTGAAGGCTACTTTATTTGCAGTTCGGACCAAAAAGCAGCTCACAACACAGTTCTCTCCATATTATATGATGTTTGGTCAGGAGGCAAGATACCCTTCAGAGCTTTCTGAAAATGATGAGGTGGGTTCGTAAATGTCAGATGCATCTTCTGTATACTAAATCTTTCACTGCTGATATCACTAATTTTAGGAGTGTTTGTGTTTTGTATATTTCAGATAAATGATGATAAGGTGGAGAGAACAGTGGCATCCCAATCCTTGACAACTGGCCTCCAAGACCTGCCAAAAGTGCACAATGTGGTCTTGGAGAATGTTGAAAAGGTCAGAGAAAAGGTGAGGAAGAGGAAGCCTCGGCAGGGGCAGGAGGACATATTTGAAGTCGGATTCAAAGTGTTGCGCAAAAATATTCGAGAGGAACAGCGAAAAGGAGGAAAAATGGGTAGTGCCATGCTGGGTCCTTTTACCATTACTAACATTGAGGGTAAAGGTGTGGACCTAGTTTCAGAGAAAGGAAAGGCCATACTAAAGGTAAATGTGGACCACCTTAGCTGTTACATTGAGCCAGAGCCCAGGTTGCCACACAAATGGCCTAAAATGGCTACCATGGTAATTCCTGTCCAGTGCCCTCCTACATGCACAGTTGAGTGTCTCCAGTCCCCACCTGCAGAGTCACTCTAGTCCCCTCCAGTCTCTACCTGCAGAGTCACTCCAGTCCCCACCTGCAAAGTCACTCCAGTCCCCACCTGCAGAGTCACTCTAGTCCCCTCCAGTCCCTACCTGCAGAGTCACTCCAGTCCCCACCTGCAGAGTCACTCCAGTCCCCACCTGCAGAGTCACTCCAGTCCCCACCTGCAGAGTCACTCCAGTCCCCACCTGCATGCACTGTACAGTGTAAACGAACAGCAGCAGGAACATCTCAGCAGCACTCTTATGTAAGTGGAATATATGCTATGTAAGATATTACCCTCAAATTGTCCACTAAATTACATTAACTGAACGTTTCATTTTTGTTCCACACAGACTCCAAGTGGTACACTACGTGATGCATCAGAAAGGCGTAAGTTTTGTTGGTAACCTTTTTAAAATTGAATACAATCATCTCATTGTATATTAATATATTATTTTATTTATTTTAGTGATAGAGGCTATCTGGGCTGGGGGGGGGGGGGGGGGTGCATGATGGGGCCCTACAAAATGTTTTCAAGAAATTTGAGGATTCATCTAGCACCTGGGAAGGAGCTAGAAACTGAGGTTATTATGTTTCCTTATTATCAAATGGGTTTGTATTGCCTGTATAGAAATATACATAAAGATGACTATTAATATGCTACTGTTTTTAGATAGTAAATGCATACCTCACCAGCTTGGTAAAGCAGTACACTACAGAGTCCAGAAGAGGCTTTGTAGTAGACTCCTACCAAATGAAAGCCATTTGGCAAGAAACTAAAAAAGGACTGAGGAAGGTAAGCACCCTATCATGCTTTATTGACCATGTGGAAAGGTGTATACCTTGACAGCCATCTGCATTGTTTTAGCTGGATCCACTGGATTATGATGTGCTAGTTGGAGGCTTGTGTTTAAACAAGCACTGGACACTCATTGTAAGTGCCTCACAACATCATAGCATCAACTATTCCTTATTAAGATCAACACATTTTGTACATGTGTGCTATTGCATTATCAAGGTTATTTATCCAAAGTAAAAGCGATCCCTGTACATAGACCCATTTGAGGCCAAGTCACTGGACACTGCTGTGATGTAACTAGGTAAGTGGGGGTTTTTTTAATCATTATTTGCTTCTATTGGTGAATTCAATTAATGATTTACATGTGCATTTTATAGAGCCTTCATGAGACAGAAGAGTGTCAGTGTATCAGAGTGGGCATGCGCCACAATAGAGCATCCACATCTTGTGGGGCTTTGGTGTGCAAATTAATTTTAACTGCATTAGCTATAATGCAGCTATATATTACTTTTATATTGTAAAGATCATTTTGTTCTTGTAACAGCTAGCTGAAAGTGTCCTTTTAAATGACCCTGCAACATTTAAAACAAATGTTCAGGGCATACTGTCAGTAAGGATGGGAATAGCCAAAAGGCTCCTCCATGACACTGGTAAGTAAAAAAAAAAAAAAATTGCGTTTGAGTGCAATGCTATTTTGTCCATTAATTCAACACTTACTTTCTTACACAGATGACCTGTCAGAGCTCTGTAGGGCTTGTGGCAAATGAGCTGTGGGTAAGCATAAAAAATTACGATGTTTCCACGTGTGTCTAAATATATAGGCTACAGAACACTATCACTCACTAATGTTTCCTTCAGATTCAATGTAGCACATGTGACCTGTGGTTTCATTGGAACTGTGTTGGCCAGCCTCCCATCGATGACGATTTCCTTTGTCCTGCTTGTAGACCTATTTTTTTGTCACCATTGTCTCACTACTTTCCTTTCCTTATTTTGAAACAGTTTTTTGTATGTCTATACTCTGCTTTTTAGCGCAATTTTCCACCGGACAAAATTGCGATTGTTAACTCATGATTTCTGTTCTGTCTGTGCGCACCAATCTTGCACTTCTATCTACTCCTCAACCAGACCACCTAGAGACTTCGGGTTTTCGGCATTATGTTAAGGAAGGTCTAATCTCGGGAACGCACAAAAAAAAAAAACAGGAAAAGATTTTGGATTTCCTGGAAATTCCTGTTATGAGGATGAAGGTAGATGAACCCAAAAGCAGACAGAATGCTCACACAAGATTTATTGTAGACAATAACAGGGAAAACAAAGCCCAAGAGGGGGCAAAACAAGACAAGACAGGACTACGAGTGACTTAACTAGACTATGACTTGACAAAACTAGACTACAAATAAACAACTAATACAGAAACAGAACTCTCTCTTGACAGGGTACTCACAGTGAACAAAGTCTCACAATGAATGATAGCAGATAACATGAAACACTCAGGTAGGAATCACAATGAACCGACACAAGACAGCAGACAAGAGGGGATTAAATAGGGAACTAATGATACACTAATGATACACAACAGGTGACAAAGGTGAAGCAAGGTGAAGCAAGGTGAAGCAATAATGACAAAACGAGGATAACAAGGGGGGCGGGGCAGGGTGACGAGACAACACAAGCACAACGGCAAACATGAATAAACAATGACAGGATTGGGGTGACATAATAAAAATAATAAACAGGGCAGAGGAGGTGGGGGAAACACAAAGTCCTTGGGGGGCAGTCCAGGGTGGATGGGAGGACGGGGGGGAAACACAAAGTCCTTAGGGGGCAGTCCAGGGTGGATAGGAGGACTGGGGGTCTTGGGTCTCCGTGACGAGGACTGAGGACGGGAAATCCGGGGGAACTTGGCTGGAGACACATGAGGGGACGACTTGGGGGAAACAGTAGGCAGCTTGACAGGGGAGACAGGAGGCGACACAACAGGAGACAAGACAGGGGATACTGCGGGTGACTGTGGAGCAGAAGCAAGAACAGAGCTCCCCGAAGACAGCTCAGTATCATCGCTCCCCATCTCTGAATCGGGGAGATCGTCGTCTGCAGCTGACTGGGGTACGGTGCTCACGGCAGCTGACTGGGGTACGGGGCTCACGGCAGCTGACTGGGGTACGGGGCTCACGGCAGCTGACTGGGGTACGGGGCTCACGGTGCTCTTAGAATCAGTGGGCTCAGGACAAGACATGACTGACTTGACGGGGACTTCAAGAATCTGGACAAGACGTCTGAGGTATTCAGCCAATGCTTCGGCAGCAACATGGACAGGCATCCTTTAATGAGCTGAAACCGAGCGCAAGACAGCTTCAGCAGCTGAATCGGCCGCTACCCTCTCTGCAGTGCTCACGACAGCAAACTCTGGAACCGTGCCTTCAATAGCTGGATCCGGGACAGCGCTTGCAGTAGTGGGCTCTGGGACAGCGCCTGGGACAGCGCTTGCAGTAGGGGGCTCTGGGACAGCGCTTACAGTAGCGGGCTCTGGGACAGCGCTTGCAGTAGCGGGCTTTGGGACGGCGCCTGGGACAGCGCTTGCAGTAGCGGGCTCTGAGACAGCGCCTGGGACAGCGCTTGCAGTAGCGGGCTCTGGGACGGCACCTGGGACAGCGCTTGCAGTAGCGGGCTCTGGGACGGCGCCTGGGACAGCGCTTGCAGTAGCGGGCTCTGGGACGGCGCCTGGGACAGCGCCTAGGGCAGCGCTTGCAGTAGGAGCGGGCTCTGGGACAGCGCTTGCAGTGGGAGAGTGCTCTGGGACAGCGCTAACAGTGGGAGCATGCTCTGGGACAGGTAGAGATGAAGGACGAGAGGCTCCCTTCCTCCTCTTCTTTCTCCTAGGTCGCGGTGCAGAAGTGATAGCCGGACTAGTGACCGGTTGGAGAAGCTCAGCGGGATCTGTGACTTGAGTAGGAAAGGCAGTCTCAGGCAGCGCTGACTCGGTCGAGGATGACTCCGACGGAGAATCCCACGAAGTCCGTCTCCCTCGTCTGCCACGAAGATCAACGGGAGTGGATGGGACCTCAGGAGAAGTGGAGTGAGCCTGGTCCCCTTGAGAAACAACAGCCAGGACCCGACCCTCCAGGATCACGGGCAGCTTGGCTGGTGGCGACAACACGGTGGGACTCTGCGTCTCCTCCCGAGAGAAACGATCCCAGAGTTGGGCATAATTTCTCAGGATCCACTCACCCTGGGACGAGAATGGAAGGTTGACCCTCTCTCTGTCGGTGGGAGCCGACAACCAGCATTGTTCACGGATCTCTGATTGTCGCTGGAGCAGGGAGGACATACTGTCTACTGGGTTCTGCTTTGGTCGGATCAAATGGCCATGTGCTTGCACATAAAACATGGGCCTGTCATGATCCTGCCTCAAGACCAGGGAAAATCAGAGACAAGGCAGAATCATGACAATTCCAGAAAAAAAATTCGTTTTTTGCAAATTTCTCGCCAACCATAATAGCTATCGAGTTGAAACAAATTGCAATCGATAGCTTCTAAAATTTACAATAATATTAGAAACAAAGAATTGATCAAAAATCTTTCCTTTATGCTTCAAAAATTAATTAAAACTTTATATGAAGGGAAATAAGAAAAATATTGCCTTTTCACCTATAAAACTATCTCTTAGTGTTGTGATCCCATGACGTGAGAAAATTGCGCTAAAACACTCACTGAGTTTTTATTACTTGTTTATCAAATGTAATTGGTCATTGTAATTGACTTTCTAACAATACAATAATAAAATCCATGAAATTAATCACATCTGACTGTGTACACATAATTCTGTAGCATTATTTGCTTACAAATTAAAGCATTGACATAAATATATATTTGGAACTGTTTTATTTTTGTGGTGTCAGTTTCTTGTACAAACCCATTACATTTTGTAGAGACACATTTTGTGGAGCATTTGATAAACGTATACTATGTGCGGAGAGCATTCACTCAAAATTATTATCTAATTTTTGACTTAGGTGGCTTTTAGAGGCTTTTGCATCGGAGGTGTTCATATGTAAACATTGTGGCTAAGAGGTTGCATGGCCAAAATGACCCATCTCACATTTGTGTCAGTTTACAAATGATGACTATTCGTAGCCTAGTAGTGTTTTTGGTGTTCTTTAAATGTTTCTCTTTAAATGGGCTACACTTCAAGGGTTCTCCTGGATAGTGTTTTTCCTGTTTTTTTTTTTGTTGTTGTTGTTTTTTACAATTGGTAAAACAAATGTATGTGGCAAGCCTGCCAATGTAAGAATGTTTGCCAGTAAACCACTGGATCACAACATATGGTGTTATACTAGGCTACGGGGCATCGCTATGCAATACCAGTGTTTAGCTATGTGAATGGGATTCCTTACTTGTGACAGTGTGATTTTTCTAATCATATAATCAAACCGTATTCATAATTTAGCCTAAAGTAGCATTAGCAACGTTGTTGCTGGAGAATCACGTTAATTATTTGCAACTGTACAATTACATAATTCCAATCCCGCATCAAGCAGATGTTGTATTGTATTCTAATTGTATTTTCACATGATCAAACCGGTCCCTCATTTAGGCTACATATCGACTGCTTTTGTGCAATATATTCCCAAACAGAAAATATCGATTTTATATATATATATATATATATATATATATATATATATTATTATTATTTTATTTATTTATTTTTTTCAAATAATTGATATATCGCCTACTGAATGTAAGTCACAAGGTAAAACGTTCACACAGTAGCATGTATGTGAAACGTTTCGACTACAGGACAAAGTATGTTTATATAGAGCTATTGAACGCAAGTGACAATTTACCAGTTAATGTGTATAAGCATAATTTCGACTACAATGTGACGTTTACATTTCATTCAGTATTACAACGACAAAGTAAATTTAGTCACATATGTTTCTAAATTAATTTTAGGCTAAAATAACGTCGAAAGCAACATGTAAATAATGTTATAATATTCATCACCTGAGACATCACCTAGTATCTGACGACACAGACCCATGTTTTCATTAATAACCAGTTTAACCATAGCAGTTGTTATACAACTGTAGTAGCCACAACCCAGATAGCAAAATCTTCCGGGCCTTTTCTGGATTCTTCTGGCATTTGTTTGGTTTGTGTACGATGTTGGCAAATGGATGGCAACCCTGAAGAGTTCCGGAATCGGTGGTGGCGCAGTTGGAGGTGGTGGAGGGAGGGGCATTATTTTATGGCTCTCTTCTGGCAAATATGAAACATGCCAGATTCAACGTATTTTTCAGTTGCTGTTGTGGGAGTGATTGTGAAATGACTTGAAGTATTTCCTCTCCAGATTTATCATAAGATATATATTTATATATAACGTTTTATATATATATATATATATATATATATATATATATATATATATATATATATATATATATATATATATAGCCTCTAATGGACAAGGTTGTCTTTGTCATAACTTTATGAAATTACACAAAGTTACACAATTTAATTTAATAATAAATTAATTTTACTGAAATCGTATTTAAAATGTATGTAACGGTAGGGTCTGACCATAATTAACTTGACATAATAAAATAAAAACTGATACATGATATTTAAGTATGAAAAAACGAACTTATTAAAAGCCACTGCTTCGTGTCTATTCACACCGCATGGCGCGGTCAAGATGGCACCTGACGTCGTTCTGGCAGACATTTTCCCGCTGCATTCTGCCTACTAGTGTACTTGAGGGATTCGCCAGCCTTATTCTAAATTTGAGTTTGACATGTTTTCTATTTAGTTTGTGGCTTTTAAAAAAAACCTTGCCTTCATGAGATCAGGCAAAGTTCGCGTTGTTTGAAAATCGATGTACCACAGCCTTCAAGTACCCTGGAAACTCCAGAGTTCTCGCAAGAGCAATTTGAATTGTCTCTGCGAGACACTCTGGCAACCCATACAGAAAAAATATATTGAAATATATTTTAAAGTGTCAAATATATGTGGCATATATTCCATATATTCCAAATACATTGAAAATATATTTGCATTGTTGTTCACTTATATTTATCATTTTGAAATATATTCTGAAATATAACAAAAATATATGATGTTAAGTGTGAAATATATTTACATTTATAACATGTAATGTAAAATTTAAATGTCAACTCAAAAATAGCTGAACTCAGATTTAAAATGAAATAAATAAAAATGTAAAAAAATAAATTGAAAATGTGTTTGTTTGTGAAAATGTTAACGTTTTAAATTTCAAAATATTTCAAATGAAACAATTTGCAAAAGTTAAAACATATATGAACATGTTAACATATAAATATATTCACATATTTAACTAAAATATATTTATTGGGCCAATTTTGAATATTTGCATATATTCCAAAAATATATTTCAAAATATATTCTGAAAATTTATTTCAAATATATTTCTTTTGTGTATGGGAATGAGTAATGATGCACGTTACTTTTGCCACTTGTATTGCGGGGAGCCAATCACATCGGTGTATCTGATATAGGCGGTATAAGATAGCTAAACCGATGACAGTCATAGTGTTATCCAATTGTGTCGAAGTCCGTACGTTTTTGTTTTTAGCCTCACCAACAAAAAATGTCCTTTCCTGTGTTCATTGCATGGTTTCTATCTTATTCCACAATTGATTTAATTTACTTTAAAACCTCAGTTTTATAGTTTCATTCATAGATGGGTCTCTTCATAGTAGGCAGTGTAAACGGGCCTTACATGGCTGTGGGGTTGTAAATAATTTTAGTTATTTTTCTCTCTTCAAAGACCAAAACAGCGCTTCCTCTCGAGTCAGGAGGAGTCTGATGAGGAGACTGTGAAGCGCAAACCAGTCCTCCCTAAGGTGCCCTCCATTCCACCTCTGCCGTCACTGTTGCGTGACACCATTTCCTCATCAGATGAAATACCTCCGCCAGCTAGTCAACTTGCCTCTCTGCAGCTGTTTCATGCCCTTGGACCTCCTGAGTTGTCCTACCATCTTCCCTCTTAATCGTCTCACCACCATGTAACTCCTGAGCCATCCTACCATCTTCCCTCTCAATCGTCTCGCCACCATGGATCTCCTGAGCCATCCTACCATCTTCCCTCTCAATCGTCTCGCCACCATGGAACTCCTGAGCCATCCTACCATCTTGCCTCTCAGCCGTCTCGCCACCATGGAACTCCTGAGCCATCCTACCATCTTGCCTCTCAGCCGTCTCGCCACCATGGAACTCCTGAGCCATCCTACCATCTTCCCTCTCAATCGTCTCGCCACCATGGATCTCCTGAGCCATCCTACCATCTTCCCTCTCAATCGTCTCGCCACCATGGATCTCCTGAGCCATCCTACCATCTTCCCTCTCAATCGTCTCGCCACCATGGAACTCCTGAGCCATCCTACCATCTTCCCTCTCAATCGTCTCGCCACCATGGATCTCCTGAGCCATCCTACCATCTTCCCTTTCAATCGTCTCGCCACCATGGAACTCCTGAGCCATCCTACCATCTTCCCTCTCAATCGTCTCGCCACCATGGAACTCCTGAGCCATCCTACCATTTTGCCTCTCAGCCATCTTGCCACCATGGATCTCCTGAGCCATCCTACCATCTTCCCTCTCAATCGTCTCGCCACCATGGAACTCCTGAGCCATTCCATCTTGCCCCTCATGCTGCTTCTTCGGACTTGGTGACACTGGTGAGACCTTATGCTCTATTCCCATTTACAATACATTTCTATGTTATAGCTAGCAAGGACTGAACAGTTTTTAAAATGTTCTGGTTTCAGCATTACTACGAGAGATCATTGCCAAGCAGGAGGTGATGATATGCAAAGAAATCTGCTGCGGATTGTTCAGGATTTTTCTTCTACACCTACACCACGTGGACACCACATGGACGGAAGTTTCCTGCCGTTGAGGGATGCTGAGGCTCTTTTGGTGCTGGACCGCGACATTAAGACAAAGCCAGAGAAGAGAAAGGACTTGGTAATAATTACTTTTATCATTAGTATTTGGACCATATTTTTTTCTGAACTGTTTTTTTCTTTGCATTTTTTTCTCCGCAATGAACATTCATATTTTCAAAACTTAGATTTTTTATTTTTCCAGGTGCTGACACTGGGCCTTGCTGGGGGCGTGACCCTCAAGGACACTGTGTGGAGGGTCATGAAGATGCTTCTTCAGAACGACTTGGCCTGCAAAATGAATTGGTATTTTATTTTACATTTTTATTGTTTATTTTTTAATTGAAAGCAATACTGTATTGAAAGTATTTTTCTGATTTGTTCGATCCGTTTTGAAAAATGTCTTCCGTTGCTTTGGCCGGGTATCACTGTCAGTCATCTCAATTTCGTGAATGATTCACAAAAAAGTGCTGCGTTCGATACTATAGATCATACAATACTCTTAGATCGACTACAAAATTATACTGGTGTTCAAGGACAAGCATTAAGCTGGTTTAGATCATACTTATCTGACCGCTACCATTTTGTCTATTTAAATGGAGAAAAATCGATCATAACTCCAGTAAACTATGGAGTGCCGCAGGGATCTGTGTTAGGCCCTCTGTTATTCTCAATATATATGATGCCACTTGGAAATATTATAAGGAAACATGGAATTAGTTTCCATTGTTATGCTGACGACACTCAAATATATATTTCATCACGGCCGGATGAAAACGCTAATTTATCCAAATTGACAGAGTGTGTTAAAGATATAAAAGATTGGATGACGCGTAATTTTCTTTTATTAAATCCAGACAAGACAGAGGTAATACTTATCGGTTCAAAAAACCGCCCACAGAACCTCTCACAATACAACTTTGACATCGTAGGATGTCCTGTTACTTTATCCTCTACAGTAAAAGACCTGGGTGTTATACTCGATTGTAACCTGTCTTTTGAAAATCATATTTCGTATGTTACAAAAACTGCCTTTTTCCACCTTAGAAACATTGCTAAGCTACGTAATATGCTATCAGTTTCTGATGCAGAAAAGTTAGTTCATGCATTCATGACCTCGAGACTAGATTACTGTAATGCTTTATTAGCCGGTTGTCCTGCATCCTCAATAAACAAGCTACAGTTAGTCCAAAATGCAGCCGCTAGAGTTCTTACTAGATCAAGAAAATATGATCATATAACACCGATTTTATCATCACTACATTGGCTACCTATAAAGTTCCGTATTAATTATAAGGTATTGCTACTGACTTATAAAGCCCTAAACGGCTTAGCTCCAGTCTATTTAACGGATCTTCTATCACCCTATAATCCATCGCGCTCTTTAAGATCAATAAATTTGAGGCTTTTGGTCATACCTAGGATATCCAGATCAACCAAAGGAGGGAGAGCATTTTCACATTTGGCTCCAAAACTCTGGAATAGCCTTCCTGATACTGTTCGTTACTCTGACTCACTCTCCCAGTTTAAAACTAGATTAAAGACGCATCTTTTCAGCCAGGCATTCATATAATATTGTTAATCTCACAGTTTCAAACTACAATCCGGCCTCTAGTTCATAAATGCCAGAGGAGAACTGGCCCCCGACTGAGCCTGGGTTCTCCCAAGGTTTTTTTTTCTCCATTAGGTCACCTGATGGAGTTTTAGGACACCATTAGGTCACTTGATGGAGTTTTTCGGTTCCTTGCCACTGTTGCCTTTGGCTTGCTCAGTTGGGGATATTTTGGGGATATTTAATTTTATTCTATCAATCAATAAATTCCACTAGAAACAAACTTTGTTGTATTATTTTATTTTAATACTGTGAAGCTGCTTTGATACAATCTGTATTGTAAAAAGCGCTATACAAATATACTTGATTTGATTTGATTTGATTTGAAAAAAAAAAAAAAAAAAAAAAACAGATTAAAGACGAGCTTCATCATCTTAATTTTCTGATGCGATTGACAGACAGTCTTCCTTCATCAGATGTGTCGTCTTTGCAGCGACTCAACTGGAATGTAGCAAATTTATGTTGTAATGTACAATTGATAATTAACCCCCAGAGGTCGGCGGTATCGCCGGCGATACCAGCTCGCTTTTTTTTAGCAGTGTAAAAGAAACTCAAAAATACTCGGTTGACTTTGATTTTCCATTGGAGTTTCATACATCAATCGATTCTGTTAAATGTGTATTATTTTTGTGTATACTCAGAATAAAAACAAAGTGTTGTGCTTTTTGCCAAATAAAGAAAAATAAACACGAAGCGAGTTCTGCCTCCTCTCTGTCAGTGTAGTCCATTCTGAAACGCGTCCGAAAATGAACCATAACTCAGTGAATACTCAGTCAAACAGGCATTCAGACATACAGGCATGAAGCTTGAATTCTCATCTTTTAAACGAAGTAATTTTTATAAAAAACAAATATTCACAGTTTATGTAATATGTATGCAAAGAGAGAGATGTCAGTCGTTCTCATCTCAGCTAATTAAGTTTTAATGTGCTCCGCCCACGGAGAGCACGCGCTATTCAAACGCAAATGTGAGCCGATCCAAACAAACCTGTAAAACGCCCATCAGCTGGATAACACACCGCGAGTTCACTTTCAGACTTATGTACTTTACGATGCTGTGAGGAATAATACTGTCTTGATAATAATCCTGCAAAAATTTACCTCAGAAGTTCTGGAAGTATCATTTCGAGGAGCAAACGGATCCCGCTGAGGAATTAGGTCAGTTCTGTTTGCTTTGTTCTAATCGGAATGAATGAACGCAAAGATGCGTGCTGTTGTGGAGCTACTACAGCTGGCAAAAATACTGTTTAAATATGAATCGCGTTACTATGAATGAATGAACGCAAAGATGCGTGCTGTTGTGGAGCTACTACAGCTGGCAAAAATACTGTTTTAATATGAATCGCGTTACTATGAATGAATGAACGCAAAGATGCGTGCTGTTGTGGAGCTACTACAGCTGGCAAAAATACTGTTTTAATATGAATCGCGTTACTATGAATGAATGAACGCAAAGATGCGTGCTGTTGTGGAGCTACTACAGCTGGCAAAAATACTGTTTTAATATGAATCGCGTTACTATGAATGAATGAACGCAAAGATGCGTGCTGTTGTGGAGTTACTACAGCTGGCAAAAATACTGTTTTAATATGAATCGCGAATACAAAGAAAGATTACACTGGAAATATTGTTACAATTATAAATGTTGTTGTAATTGTATAACCTTAAAAAAAAAATTATATATATATATATAAGGATAGATGTAAACAAAATCTTAAAAGGTCATTATAAGCCTTATCTTTAAATAATTTTATTATGCTTTATTAGTGACACATTTGGGAAGAGAATATATTCCAAATCTGAAAATACAGTATGAGAACAATTAACTGCACAATTACTAGAAATGTTTACCTTGGATATTGTACAATTTGCAAGCAAAATTTGTGGAAAAAACAACAAACCAGTTATATATTGTCCTTGCATTCTTGTGGCTCATTCACACACCTGAATGAAAGGCTCATTACCTATGCAGCCTCATTATGCGGCCCCATTGACTCCATAGGTGTGAATCACGCCCACCCGCATATGGCCTTTCCAAACAAAAAGTGTTTTACAAGATTTAAATCAATGTATTGTGTTATGGGAATGATTAGGCAGGACGATTTTCACATAATTTTGAAGAAAAAATACTAGGCAACGACATCCATTAGTCAAAAGTCTTATTTACATATATTTAGAATGTGTTTTATGGCCTTATTTCAGAAACTTTAGTTTTTTGTTTTTAAAAAAACCATGCATAAACATTATTCTATCAAAAATACAAACATGTACATGCAAGTTGTTCACATATTATGGTAGCCCTGTTTGTGCTAAATAGAGTGAATTTACACCTTTGCCATTAATATGTTTATAAGCAACTGAAAAAAGCACAAATGTCAGGGCATGTCAGAACATCTCAAGGACCCCAAAAACCCCTCAGACTCCAGAGGGTTAAACAAGATGCTTGACTTTAATAAACAAATACATATTTAAGCATCAAGAATGAAAAAACAAAAACACTGTCAGCTACACTGAGATTCAATCTCAGATCGCTTGAAGCTCCAAGAGGCTCATGTTATTGCATTGACCACAGAGCTATCGTCTGAATACTGTTAATCTAATGTCTTATGCTCTTACAAAGCTTCATTGATGTGGCCTAATATTTTTCTATTGCAATGTTTTATGTTGAATTTTTTTTCATTATTCAAATTAATTTCAGTAATTTCAGTATTGTGATTATGAATTCGTTCAATGTTTCATTTGAATTGATTTGCTACCAGCTTTCAATCGCTCTCAATGAGCGCGCCGCGGCGGCAGATTACGCAATAGAGAGAATAAACTGACACTTTGCAAAGTCTGTGATAGTAGCGCCTCTTAGCGGTAAGAGGCTGCAAATACACACCCGCAATTTACCACCGCGGGAACGTCTTCGTCTTTGCCTTTGTTAGTCACTTCGATGAGCTGCCACCCCTCAATACAGGGTGAATAAAGGCTCTTGGCCGCCTTCAGTGTAGTGGCCACCATTTTTAGAGGCAAATTCTTTGTATGTAAACAAAGGGCATAAACGCAGAGAAATGTCTTTGTTTTTCAAAATAACCATGCACGTGTGAAAGGGGTGTTAGTCTATCGTTCGTGGTCAGACTACACATTATGATATAGTCTGGCTTGTCAGGCTATGTATACATCTCTTTTGTAAGGTCTGTGCCTGTTTAACTCCATAGTGGTAAAGAAACTGTATGAACAAATTATGCTGTCCCTTTCCCTTAAGTCTGTCACACAAAGTCAACAGAAGAATGGGACTTAACTTAAAGGCATAAATGAAATTTAAGTTTAAATGGCATTGCCTGTCTTTAAGTCTTATATTTAAACTCTGAAACCTGCCATGATATCTTTATTTGTTTGTTTCTAGAAGCCATTCGGAGAAATCCTGGATGCAGAGAATCCACGAACCAGGAGGTGGAGCAATGGTTGAGGCGTTGGTTGTATTTGGCTGGCAATCGAGAGGGGGGTAGGAGGAGGAGAAGCACAGTCCTCCACCACCAGCCACCCACCAACACATAACGTCAGGCACACACCAACACATAACGTCAGGCACACACACACACATATACATTCCACTTTGGCCCGTTTCTGGCCACACTTTAACATACACTACCGTTCATAAGTTTGTGGTCTTTCATGGTTTACACAACTAAGTGTGATTTCTAAAACCAAGCTTTGTATCATAAATGTTTTTACATTTAATTTTATTTGTATAAAAAAATGAATAATTGTAAATGTTTACCTATTTAGGTCATATGTTTATGTTGATTGAAAATAAACACTAATTTTCAGCAGTTATGGTTTCCTGGTTTGATTTCTCTTTGAATTGCATGGTTGCTGTTGGGTGCAGATATTGAATATGGGCCAAATTAGTTGTTTTAATATAATCTGGCAGAGTTGTGGCCTGTGCTCGGGAGACATCTGGCTTTTCAATGGCGATATTATGGCATGAATATGGGTCAATTTAGGGTCTTCTGGCTCTCGTCTGGTAAGGCATTGGCATTTTTCTGGCGTGCTTTTGGCAAAACAGTTTGGGCCGGTTTTGGCCCTATATTCCTGGCGGTATGATTGCCAAAACTAAGAACAGTGTTTGGGCCATAAAAGGCCCGGAACAATTTTGCTATCTGGGAATTATGTAGCCTACCATTGTCTGACTACAGAGTCCATGTAATGTGCTTTGAAATCATAAACCATGTAGTATACATTTTCTAAAATAACGCCATGGTGAGTTTTTGTAATAGGAAACACACAGAGGTCACAAGTTAACACGGGCACATTGTTTTGATTCGGACAGCTGCATAAAGTCACGCTGAGAATGAAATCGTGAATTGACTCCAACGTTCTGCAAGTAATGGGTAGTATAGTGAGATAGTTCAACATGTTTATCACGGTGTTCTCACGGAGCGATCTCTTTTCTGCGCGCGTTCGAAACCCGTGGAAAGATGACTTTTTTTTTTTTTTAGATCATAGCAATACTTTGTCATCTTTACAAGAATACGAAAGGCATGTAACAAGCAAGTCTGCGTTTATTAGACAGCTTAATATCGCGTCAGTTTGTGCTTTCAGAATCGACGAATCTGTTCACATCTGCAGCGGATGACCTGAACAGGAAGTTGGTCACCAGTTAACACGGTCACCAGATAAACCGTAACACTGGCCTGGAGTTACGGTATTCTGCCTTTGTTTTACTGTCCATTAAAGTTTGCCGCGTTTAAGTTACGGTGTATCCTGTGTACTGTCAACTGTCATTGAAGCACTTCTGACACACACGATACCTGAATAAAAGTGTAGGTAAAACAAATATTGTTGAGTGGTTGTTTTTACTATAGAGTTTAAGGATGGCCCATTACTCTTGAGGGAAAATGATGGTTGAGATGGCTTTGAAACGCAGACAATGTGAAAGTAAGAAATTGTGCAAAACAAAAGATGCATTAGACAAACATTAGATCGCAATCTATTTCATTTAGCTAGCTAGCAGTCTATAGCATAGGCTGTTAGTCAATTATCTAATGAATAGGCTACCAAACTGTTCCATTTAACAAAGCACTATAAACAAGCAGAGACTAAATAACTTGCCAGCAATAAGTAAATTAAGCGTAAATAATCTCAAATAAATGTTTGTATTTATTTTTATTATTTTTTGCTTTTCATAATGCAGATTATTCCCTCAGTCCCAGCCTGTCAGTGACAGCAGTGAGTTAGACAGCAGACTAGTTGCACGACACGAGTGGAGTCGAATGCAGTTACCGTGTATGGTCACGCATAAAAACAGTAGAAACAGCTTGCAATTAAATCCATATCCTACCTTTTCTTGTAACCTGATAAAATCCATGGCAATGAACGTCATCGGAGATGTATCCACAAGCATTCTGAGCATTATTCCTACTTGCTGGCATTCACATTAATCCACAAGTCCTTTAAAGGCGATTTTCATTCACTTAGATGTAAAAGCAATTATATCCTTTTACGTTAGCGAACGTTGCAATAAATAATAATTGGTTGCAAAAACGTATCCACCCACATGTATAGTTTTTTTGTCTGGTTGTCAGTTACTTCAGAAAAACAAATAATACAATCAAATTACTTCATTCTATAGCATTTGAGATTGGCCAATCTAATCCACCAGTCAGAGAGCTGTCATTAAAGCATTGTAGCCAAACTTAACCCTTGATTAACCAGTGGCACTAACTTGTAGGCCTGATAATTTGTTAAAATAGACATTGATTAATCAAATAGCCTATTGGTAAAAACAAATGTTTGCTGGACCTACGTGTATTCGATATATATAAAATATTATTTTGTATTCAAATTTCCCTCCATGCCTTATTTTTATCATTATTAGGGGTTCAAGCACGAAGTGCTGAAACCCTATTGTAATTGTACTGATTTTTATTAGGGGTTCAAGCACGAAGTGCTGAAACCCTATTGTAATTGTACTGATTTTTAGGGGTTCAAGCACGAAGTGCTGAAACCCTATTGTAATTGTGCTGATTTTTATTATTATTAGGGGTTCAAGCACGAAGTGCTGAAACCCTATTGTAATTGTCCTGATTAGGGGTTCAAGCATGAAATGCTGAAACCCTATTGTAATTGTGCTGATTTTTATTATTATTATTATTATTCCGCCGTAAAACGCATCGTGCAGCCTAAACCGTAAGTGCTAGAGACTTGAAACTTGGCCAGAAGGTAGTACAAAAATCGAGGAGAGGTTCAGAGAATATGAGCTAGATTGGCCAATAGGTGGCGCTACAGTGCAAAAAACAAAAAAATTGCATATTTTTGCTTAAATCTCATCAACCCTTTGTCACAGACTCAAGTGTCTTATATCGTTGGAATCCTTGGGTCAAGCCGAACAAAAAAGGCCTCAAGGATTTCATTTCCGGTATGCAAATTTTTCCGCCATTTTGGATTTTGTCCAAAACCTACTTTTGCGAACTAGTCCCTGGTTTTTCGCCCGATCGGAACCAAACCAGTGCAGAAATATTCACAGGAGTCTGAATATCAATAATTATCGAAAAAAAGTTAAAATTTCGATCCACGGTTGCTAAGGGGCATCAAAACGTTCGCAGGAGGCGGAGCTAATTATACAAAAATGGCTATAACTCGTGAACGAAATGAGATATTTTCACCAAACTCGGTACACATATGTATGAGCTCAAGTTGAGGTCACAGTAAAAAAATCGCGGTGATTGGCCTCATGGTGGCGCTATAATATGAAAAAAACATAAAACAGGCTATAACCACCTGACCGTTAGTCCGATTGACTTGAAAATTGGTATGCAGTGTCTTGGTCCAAGGTGCCATGTATGTCTATGAGGACATTGGTGTATCTCAAAAAACATGGCCGCTATCGGCCAATGAAGTTTGAGCACCTATTAGACAAGGTTAACGGAGGCCGATCGGAACAAAACTCAGTGGGCATGTTCGGCTCAAGCCCCTAGAGGTCTGTAAGAATTTTGAAAGAAATCGGCCACTAGTTGGCGCTAACGAGTTTTATGGCTCTGTAATCACGTGGTGTTACACTTATCGTCACAAAATGCATATCATATGATAGATCTGCTCATGCTGAACAACTTTGCCTCTAGAACCATTGCTGTCAATCAAACAGTTCATTAAATATTCATGAATATGTTAAAAACCTACTTTTGCGAACTAGTCCTAGGTTTTTTGCCCGATCGGAACCAGACCAGTCTAGGACAATTCTCTGGACTCTCTAGATCAATAATTATCAAAAAAAAGTTGAACTTTTGCATTTGGATGGCTGTAATAGGGTAATTTATAAAATGGGCGTGTCAAAATACATTAAAAAGCCTATAAATCCTAAATAAAAACTCAGAACTTCACAAAAATTGGTCAGCATATGTGACATAACATCATTAACAAGCATGAAAAATTCTATGGAGATCGGACGATAGGTGGCGCTATAACTGTTAAAAAGCTTTAAAATCATATATTTCCTATGGTAAACTGCCTGTATTGGCTGTAAATGGTCTTTTCCATCTCTGATCATATAATTTTCATATCATAATGTTAAAAAACTAGTGCAATACAATTCTCTGGACTCACTAGATCAATAATTGTCAGAAAGTTGAACTACTTCATTTGGATAGCTATAATAGGTTCACTTCAAAATCTGGCCTTTACCAAGTGTCCCCGAAAGCCTATATCTCTTTAATCAATGCTCAGACCTTCTTAAAAACAAGTCAGAACGTGTGAAATATCACCCTGAACAAGCATGAAAATTTTCAGACAGATCGGACAAAATTTGCCTCTATAACAGTTAAAAAGGTGAAAATGATATGAATTAATGGCATGTTAAGCCAATAAGTGGTATTTTACTGCCCCCTGCTGTTTAAAATAGTCATTTTCTCATATTGGTATTGGTATCAGCCATGGTAAATCATGATAAATGATGGTGTGTGTGTGTGTGTGTGTGTGTGTGTGTGTGTGTGTGTGTGTGTGTGTGTGTGTGTGTGTGTGTGTGTGTGTGTGTGTGTGTGTGGTACAAATATAACAAAGGTTTTATTTTCCAACATGAAAACAAACATAACAGAGTGCTAGTGCACAAACAATAACCGACAATGATAATGGATGAGAGGGGAACTTAAATACACAGATCAAGACAAGGACAACAGGTGACGGTTATGATGATGAGGAGCAGGTGATGATGAGGAGGGTGATGAGGAGCAGGTGCAGGTGATGACGACAGATGGTGAATGTGATGAAGACAGAAGGTGAATGTGATGAAGGTGAATGTGACACCAATATCACTGAAACATTTGTGTGTGTGTGTGTGTGTGTGTGTGTGTGTGTGTGTGTGTGTGTGTGTGTGTGTGTGTGTGTAGCATTATTGTGTGTAGCATATGTAGCAAGTATGCATTATTGAGTTAACATGGAAACACTGGTTTGCTTTAGTGCAGAAAACTGGTCAAAATCATGAGGTTTAAAGTGAAAGTGAGCCAATAAGTGGTCTTCTACTGCCCTCTGCTGGCCATTCTACTTATTAATTAAATTTTTCCACATGTGCTTGCATTTATACTTGAATACACACTAAAAATCACTTATATAGCAATAACTATTATAACACAATCATATTTTGTCAGTGTTAATCACTTTATTTGCACTGACACTTCAAATAATTGCTAGTAATGTGGTAAATCATGGTTAACTATGCTGTGTGTGTGTGTGTGTGTGTGTGTGTGTGTGTGTGTGTGTGTGTGTGTGTGTGTGTGTAAGCATGCATTGAGTTAACATGGATAAACTGGTTTGCTTTAGTGCAGAAAACTGGTTTAAAGTGAAAGTGAGCCAATAAGTGGTCTTCTACTGCCCTCTGCAGGCCATTCTACTTATTAATGAAATATTTCAACATGTGCTTGCATTCATACTTGAATACACACTAAAAAAATCACTTATATAGCAATAACCATTATAACACAATCATATTTTGTCAGTGTTAATCACTTTATTTGCACTGACACTTCAAATAATTGCTAGTAATGTGATAAATCAGGCTAGAAACATGGTAAATCAAAGTAAATAATACTAGATTGTCGTTTATCTCCTGGTAAATAATACTAGAACGTGGTATATCATGGTAAATCATGGTTAACTATGCTTTGTGTGTGTGTGTGTGTGTGTGTGTGTGTGTGTGTGTGTGTGTGTGTGTGTGTGTGTGTGTGTGTGTGTGTGTGTGTGTGTGTGTGTAAGCATGCATTGAGTTAACATGGAAAAACTGGTTTGCTTTAGTGCAGAAAACTGGTTTAAAGTGAAAGTGAGCCAATAAGTGGTCTTCTAGTGCCCTCTGCTGGCCATTCTACTTAATAATGAAATATTTTACATGTGCTTTTGCATTCATACTTGGACACACACACAAAAATCACGTATATAACTAACTATTATAACACAATAATATTTTGTCAGTGTTCATCACCTCATTTGCACTGACACTTCACATAATTGCTAGTAATGTGGTTAATCATGCTAGAAACATTGTAAATCATAGTAAATAATACTGAAATGAGGTGTATCAAGGTAAATCATGCTAGAATCCTAATAAATCATTCTGGAACATGGTATATGATAGTAAATCATGCTAGAATCATATTAAATAATTCTAGAATGTGGCAAATCGTTGTGGGAGGAGCCTATTTTACTCAAATGGCTATAACTCAAGAAGTAAATGAGATATCTTCACCAAACTCAGTACACATGTGTATGGGTTCAATTTGAGGTCACAGTAAACAATTTTATGGAGATCGGACCATAGGTGGCGCTATAACTGTTAAAAAGCTTTAAAACCATATATATCCCATGGCAAATTGCCTGTATTGGCTGTAAATGGTCTTTTCCATCTATTATGTCAGTGGTTACATGCTTCCTAAATAAATCTTAATAACTTTTGATGCTTTTGTGCTTAAATGCCTTAAAGGCCTTAACTGCTTGAACCCCGATAAATGCTGCTTGCAGCTTTAATTTTTATTATTATTTTTCTTCTGCCGTAAAACGCATCGTGCAGCCCAAACCGTAAGAGCTGGAACCTTGAAACTTTGCCAGATGGTAGTACAAAAATCGAGGAGAGGTTATCAAATTATGACCCCGATTGGCCCATAGGTGGCGCTATAGCAACCCAAAGCGCGAAACTGCTCAGAACTCCTAGACCGTATGTCGTAGACTCAAGTGTCTTATATCATTGAAAAGCTGGACGCCTGACGAACAAAACGTATATCTCCGATTTCATTTCCGCCATGATAGATTTTCCGCCATTTTGAATTTTGTCAAAAACCTACTTTTGTGAACTAGTCCCTGGTTTTTCGCCCGATCGGAACCAAACCAGTGCAGAAATGTTCTCTAGAAACTGAAGATCAATAATTATCGAAAAAAAGTCGAAATTTCGATTCACGGACGCTAAGGGGCGCCAAAACGTACGTTGTGGGAGGGGCCTATTTTACTAAAATGGCTATAACTCCAGAAGTAAATGAGGTATCTTCACCAAACTCGGTACACATATGTATGAGCTCAATATGAGGTAACAGTAAAAAAATCGCGGCGATTTGCCACATGGTGGCGCTATAATATGAAAAAAACATAAAACAGGCTTTAACCACCTGACCGTTAGTCCGATTGACTTGAAAATTGGTATGCAGTGTCTTGGTCCAAGGTGTCATGTATGTGTATGAGGACATTGGCGTATCTAAAAAAACATGGCCGCCATCAGCCAATGAAGTTTGAGCACATATTAGACAAGGTTAACGGAGGCCGATCGGAACGAAACTCGGTGGGCATGTTCTACTCATGGCCCTAGAGGTCTGTAAGAATTTTAAAAGAAATCGGCCACTAGTTGGCGCTAACGAGTTTTATGGCTCTGTAATCACGTGGTGTTACACTTATTGTCACAAAATGCATACCATTTGATAGATCTCCTCTTGTTGAACAACTTTGCCTCAAGAACCATTGCTGTCAATCAAACCGTTCATTAAATATTCGTAATTATGTTAAAAACCTACTTTTGCGAACTAGTCCTAGGTTTTTCGCCCGATCGGAACCAAACCAGTCTAGGACAATTCTATGGACTCTCTAGGTCAATAATTATCAAAAAAAAGTTGAACTTTTGCATTTTTCGCATGGCTAACAGGGTCATTTAGAAAATGGGCGTGGTAAAATGCACTCAAAAGCCTATAAATCCTAAACGAAAACTCAGAACTTCACGAAAATTGATGAGCATATGTGTCATAACCTGCTTAAGAAGCATGGAAAATTTTATGGAGAGCGGACCATAGTTGGCGCTATAACTGTTAAAACGCTTTAAAACCATATATTTCCTATGGTAAATTGCCTGTATTTGCTGTAAATGGTGTCTTCTATCATATAATGTTCATATCATAATGTTCAAAACCAGTGCAGCACAATTCTCTGAACTCTCTAGATCAATAATTATCAGAAAAAAAGTTTAACTTCTTCAAAAGGTGATTTTATATGAATATAATGACATATTAAGCCAATAAGTGGTATTTTACTGCCCCCTGCTGTCATTTCATCATACTACTCCCTAATATTGTTATAAAATTCATATTTAGACTTTATAAAATCATTATTTTAACATTTACAATCACATTTTGTCAAAACTCATCTATTGAGTATTACTATTGACAATTGTGTTACACTGAGATATGGAAATGGACGAAAGTAAATGAATGAAATGAAACGAAAGTATAACGGCATTTAAGCCACGCCCCCGAATACAAATTCATTCATAACTCGAAAACGGAAAGTCGTTGCGCGCTCAAATTTTGATGGTGAGGACCTCTCCGGGCTCTTGATCGAAACGTGTAGTCGCGGGCCTCGGGAGCGCGCCCCCCGCGCATCGCCAGTCCGCGGGACCCCCGATTTTGAACGGCCATTACTCCCGACCCAGACCACCCCGAACATTGTGTGAGAGCTCGTTGGAAAGGGCCCGTCCTTGGCTAGCTTCGATTCAAATGTGGTGTTATTTGCCCTGGGCATTCCAGAGATAATAGCCCGAACAGATATGCCTTATAACAGTCATAACTCCCAGCCCCAATCGCCCAAAAACACCTTGATGGTCTCATTCAACAGGGCTCCTCAAGCACTATCTATGCTCTGAGTTTCAGAATTTTTCGCCTTTTGGTTCCTGAGATATAAGTAAAAAAACAAATTCCCATTCATTCATTCAAACACTTCAACTGTAAAATGTAAGCTATAATACCACTGTTGTCCACTAGAGGGAGCAGCAGGATTACGCATGATCTTTTAATTCGCTTTCAGTATTGGGAAATAAACAAATGCTTTAAGAAGCAATCTTTTTTATTATGATTTTTTTTTTTTTATTATGATATTTGCATATATTTTATTTTTTTATTATGATTATGAACGGTTTGATTGACATTAGTGATTCTTGAGGCAAAGTTGTTCAAGATGAGGAGATGAAGATATTTTCACAATATCACATCCTAAAAACATTGAAAACATATTTGTCTTTGTGTGTGTGTGTGTGTGTGTGTGTGTGTGTGTGTGTGTGTGTGTGTGTGTGTGGATGTGTTTGTGTTTGTGTGTGTGTGTGTGTCTGTGTGTGTAAGCATGCTTAATGGAAAGAACATGGAGAAACTGCTTTGTTTTACTGGTGGATAAAAAAGTCTTTCAAATGAAAGTGAGTCAATTAGTGGTATTCTACTGCCCTCTGCAGGACATTCTACTTAATAAAATATTTTCATCTGTGCTTTTGCATTAGTTTTTGGACTATATAAAATTACTTGCATGAAAATCACCTATTATAACACAGTCATGTTTTGTCAAAGTTTATCACTTCATTTTTACTGAGCTCTCAGTTTGAACAATTCTGCCTCTCAGTGATTAATTTGAAATCTGAAAATGGTGTTATACAGAGGAGATTTGCAATTATCATTTTGTTACCTATCTTTTATTTTAAATATCTACATCTACAACAAAATGTGTGTGCATGTGTGTGTTCAAGCATGGTTAGTGTATTAAGTATTATTGTTTAAGTATTATTGTTTTCATTTACATTTTAACCACCAGAAGAAGAACACTCATTGGTTCATTCTGCTCACTAAAATATTATTTTTCATTTTTTTTCTATTTGAAATATTGTTTAAATTTAATAAAATCATTAAAATAACATTTCAAATCATATTTTGTCTGTTTATAAATCCCACAGACTCACATTGGCTGCAATACTAATGTTTTTGTAAAACACAGACCTGATAGTCTAATCTGTGTGTATTGTGCATATATTATTGATATTATTACTATTGCAAATCATGTTATTGTAACTCATATCTTAATAGAATATTATTTGTAATTTTAATTCTTTATTTCTTAATTGTTTTTTATGATTACTACAGATATTATCACCAAAGATATCAACTACACCTTCACTTTTAGTATTGACACGCTGCAAACACAGCACAATCACACACTCACTAATGCATTTAAATAAATGTAATCTTACCGTGCTACTTTATTTGTACATGATTAGAATGAACAGAAATCTAAGAATATTTTTCTTCTTTTGTTAAAGCCATTTCAGACTCCAAGTAAGCATTATATTACTAATCATCTATTTTAAAGGTGCCATACAATTGAAAACTGTATTTATCTTGGCACAGTTGAATGATAAGAGTTCTGGACATGGAACTGACATACCGTGAGCCTCAAACACCATTGTTTCCTCCTTCATGTGTAAATCTCCTGTTTGCAAAAGACCGCTGAAAAATGAGTGAATCCCACCATAACACCGACTGTGACGTTGGAGTCAGGATCATTAATATTTATACCCCCCAAATTTGCATTTTCCAGTCCATGTTCTAGGCCAGGCAGTGTTAATGTGGACCTGCACAGCCGAATCATCAGAAGATCTGCAGGTATTGTGAAGAAGCAAGCAAGGACAATAGTGAAAATGGCAGATCATGGATATAAATGTTATATCTGAGGCTGTGCTGCGGATTTGAGAACTTTTCATTCCCTTCCCACAAAAGAGAACTGTCAACAGGCATGGTTGATGTTTACAACAGGATACCTCACCATTTTAATTCAAAGCTGTTAGTTTGCTCTTAACGGAGGCCGATCAGAACGAAACTCGGTGGGCATGTTCGACTCGTGGCCCTAGAGGTCTGTAAGAATTTTGAAAAATCAGCCACTAGTTGGCGCTAACAGGTGTTACGGCTATGTAATCACATGATGCATATCATTTGATAGATCTCCTCATACTGAACAACTTTGCCTCAAGAACTACTGCTGTCAATCAATTTGTTCATTAAATACTTGCGATTATGTTAAAAACCTACTTTTGCAAACTAGTCCTAGGTTTTTCGCCCGATCGGAAATATACCAGTGCAGTACAATTCTCTGGAAGCTCTAGATTATTAATTATATAAAAAACTTTAACTTTACCCATTGGGTAGCCATAACAGGATCATTTAGAAAATGGGTATGGCAAAAAACACTCAAAAGCCTGTAAATCCTAAACAAAAACTCAGACAACTCACTAAACTGCCTTATGTGCTTAAAGACCCTAAATGCTTGAACCCCGCTAAATGCTGCTTGCAGCTTTAATTATTATTATTATTCCGCCGTAAAACGCATCGTGCAGCCCAAACCGTAAGAGCTGGAACTTTGAAACTTTGCCAGATGGTAGTACAAAAATCGAGGAAAGGTTCAGAGATTATGACCCCGATTGGCCCATAGGTGGCGCTATAACAACCAAAAGCGCGAAACTGCTCATAACTCCTAGACCGTATGTCGTAGACTCAAGTGTCTTATATCATTGGAAAGCTGGACGCCTGACGAACAAAACGTATATCTCCGATTTCATTTCCGCCATGATAGATTTTCCGCCATTTTGAATTTTGTCAAAAACCTACTTTTGCGAACTAGTCCCTGGTTTTTCACCCAATTGGAACCAATCCAGTGCAGAAATGTTCTCTGGAGACTGAATATCAATAATTATCGAAAAAAAGTTGAAATTTCGATTCACGGTCGCTAAGGGGCGCCAAAACGTGCGTTGTGGGAGGGGCCTATTTTACTAAAATGGCTATAACTCCCGAAGTAAATGAGGTATCTTCACCAAACTTGGTACACATGTGTATGAGTTCAATCTGGGGTCACATTAAAAAAATCGCGACGATTGGCCTCATGGTGGCGCTATAACATGAAAAAAACATAAATCAGGCTATAACCACCTGACCGTTAGTCCGATTGACTTGAAAATTGGTATGCAGTGTCTTGGTCCAAGGTGCCATGTATGTGTATGAGGACATTGGCGTATCTCAAAAAACATGGCCGCCATCGGCCAATGAAGTTTGAGCACCTATTAGACAAGGTTAACGGAGGCCGATCGGAACAAAACTCAATGGGCATGTTCGGCTTATGGCCCTAGAGGTCTGTAAGAATTTTGAAAGAAATCGGCCACTAGTTGGCGCTAACGAGTTTTACGGCTCTGTAATCACGTGGTGTTACAAATATCCACACAATATGCATATCATTTGATAGATCTCCTCATCCTGAACAACTTTGCCTCATGAACCATTGCTGTCAATCAAACTATTCATTAATTATTTACGAATATGTTAAAAACCTACTTTTGCGAACTAGTCCTAGGTTTTTTGCCCGATCGGAACCAGACCAGTCTAGGACAATTCTCTGGACTCTCTAGATCAATAATTATCGAAAAAAAGTTGAACTTTTGCATTTGGATTGCTGTAATAGGGTAATTTATAAAATGGGCGTGGCAAAATACACTCAAAAGCCTATAAATCATAAATGAAAACTCAGAACTTCACAAAAATTGGTCAGCATATGTGACATACCATCATTAACAAGCATGCAAAATTTTATAGAGGTCGGACCAAAGGTGGCGCTATAACAGTTAAAAGGCTTTTAAACCATATGTTTCCTATGGTAAACTGCCTGTATTGGCTGTAAATGGTCTTTTCCATCTCTGATCATATAATTTTCATATCATAATGTTCAAAACTAGTGCAATACAATTCTCTGGACTCACTAGATCAATAATTGTCAGAAAAAGTTGAACTACTTCATTTGGATAGCTATAATAGGTTTACTTCAAAATGTGGCCTTTACCAAGTGTCCCCGAAAGCCTATATCTCTTTAATCAATGCTCAGACCTTCTTAAAAACAAGTCAGAACGTGTGAAATATCACCCTGAACAAGGATGAAAAATTTCAGACAGATCGGACAAAATTTGCCTCTATAACAGTTAAAAAGGTGAAAATGATATGAATTAATGGCATGTTAAGCCAATAAGTGGTATTTTATTTCCTCCTGCTGTTTAAAATAGTAATTTTGTCATATTGGTATTGGTATCAGCCATAGTAAATCATGATAAACTATGGTAAATCATGCTAGAATGTGTTATATCATGTTAAATCATGCTAGAACATGGTCTTTCCCATCTATGATGTCAATGATTGAAAAAACAACAACAACAACAACATTTGCCTGTGTGTGTGTTGTACAAATATAACAGATTTTATTTTCCAACATGAAAACAAACATAACAGAGTGCTAGTGCACAAACAATAACCTACAATGATAATGGGTGAGAGGGGAACTTAAATACACAGATCAAGACAAGGACAACAGGTGACGGTTATGATGATGAGGAGCAGGTGATGATGATGATGAGGGTGATGAGGAGCAGGTGCAGGTGATGACGACAGATGGTGAATGTGATGAAGACAGAAGGTGAATATGATGAAGGTGAATGTGACACTAATATCACTGAAACATTTGTGTGTGTGTGTGTGTGTGTGTGTGTGTGTGTGTGTGTGTGTGTGTGTGTGTGTGTGTGTGTGTGTGTGTGTGTGTGTGTGTGTGTGTGTGTGTGTGTGTAAAATGCATTATGGAGTTAAAATGGAAAAACTGGTTTGTTTTAGTGCAGAAAAATGGTGAAAATCAAGAAGTTTAAAGTGAAAGTGTGCCAATATGTGGTCTTCTACTGCTCTCTGCTGGCCATTCTACTTATTAATGAAGTCTACTCACATGCTTTTACATTCATTAGACACTAAAAATCACTTATATAACAATAAGACACTAAAAAATCACTTATATAACAATTACTATTGTAGCACAATCATGCTAGAATCATAATAAATAATACTAGAATGTGGTAAATTGTTGTGGGAGGAGCCTATTTTACTAAAATGGCTATAAGTCAAGAAGTAAATGAGATATCTTCACCAAACTCAGTACACATGTGTATGGGTTCAATTTGAGGTCACAGTAAACAATTTTATGGAGATCGGACCATAGGTGGCGCTATAACTGTTAAAAAGCTTTAAAACCATATATTTCCTATGGTACATTGCCTGTATTGGCTGTAAATGGTCTTTTTCATCTATTATGTCAGTGGTTAGATGCTTGCTAAATAAAACTAATAACTTTTGATGCTTTTGTGCTTAAAGGCCTTAAAGGCCTTAACTGCTTGAACCCCGATAAATGCTGCTTGCAGCTTTAATTAGGGGTTCAAGCACGAAGTGCTGAAACCCTATTGTAATTGTACTGATTTTTATTATTAGGGGTTCAAGCATGAAATGCTGAAACCCTATTGTAATTGTGCTGATTTTTATTATTATTATTATTATTCCGCCGTAAAACGCATCGTGCAGCCTAAACCGTAAGTGCTAGAGACTTGAAACTTGGCCAGAAGGTAGTACAAAAATCGAGGAGAGGTTCAGAGAATATGAGCTAGATTGGCCAATAGGTGGCGCTACAGTGCAAAAAACAAAAAAATTGCATATTTTTGCTTAAATCTCATCAACCCTTTGTCACAGACTCAAGTGTCTTATATCTTTGGAATCCTTGGGTCAAGCCGAACAAAAAAGGCCTCAAGGATTTCATTTCCGGTATGCAAATTTTTCCGCCATTTTGGATTTTGTCCAAAACCTACTTTTGCGAACTAGTCCCTGGTTTTTCGCCCGATCGGAACCAAACCAGTGCAGAAATATTCACAGGAGTCTGAATATCAATAATTATCGAAAAAAAGTTAAAATTTCGATCCACGGTTGCTAAGGGGCATCAAAACGTTCGCAGGAGGCGGAGCTAATTATACAAAAATGGCTATAACTCGTGAACGAAATGAGATATTTTCACCAAACTCGGTACACATATGTATGAGCTCAAGTTGAGGTCACAGTAAAAAAATCGCGGTGATTGGCCTCATGGTGGCGCTATAATATGAAAAAAACATAAAACAGGCTATAACCACCTGACCGTTAGTCCGATTGACTTGAAAATTGGTATGCAGTGTCTTGGTCCAAGGTGCCATGTATGTCTATGAGGACATTGGTGTATCTCAAAAAACATGGCCGCTATCGGCCAATGAAGTTTGAGCACCTATTAGACAAGGTTAACGGAGGCCGATCGGAACAAAACTCAGTGGGCATGTTCGGCTCAAGCCCCTAGAGGTCTGTAAGAATTTTGAAAGAAATCGGCCACTAGTTGGCGCTAACGAGTTTTATGGCTCTGTAATCACGTGGTGTTACACTTATCGTCACAAAATGCATATCATATGATAGATCTGCTCATGCTGAACAACTTTGCCTCTAGAACCATTGCTGTCAATCAAACAGTTCATTAAATATTCATGAATATGTTAAAAACCTACTTTTGCGAACTAGTCCTAGGTTTTTTGCCCGATCGGAACCAGACCAGTCTAGGACAATTCTCTGGACTCTCTAGATCAATAATTATCAAAAAAAAGTTGAACTTTTGCATTTGGATGGCTGTAATAGGGTAATTTATAAAATGGGCGTGTCAAAATACATTAAAAAGCCTATAAATCCTAAATAAAAACTCAGAACTTCACAAAAATTGGTCAGCATATGTGACATAACATCATTAACAAGCATGAAAAATTCTATGGAGATCGGACGATAGGTGGCGCTATAACTGTTAAAAAGCTTTAAAATCATATATTTCCTATGGTAAACTGCCTGTATTGGCTGTAAATGGTCTTTTCCATCTCTGATCATATAATTTTCATATCATAATGTTAAAAAACTAGTGCAATACAATTCTCTGGACTCACTAGATCAATAATTGTCAGAAAGTTGAACTACTTCATTTGGATAGCTATAATAGGTTCACTTCAAAATCTGGCCTTTACCAAGTGTCCCCGAAAGCCTATATCTCTTTAATCAATGCTCAGACCTTCTTAAAAACAAGTCAGAACGTGTGAAATATCACCCTGAACAAGCATGAAAATTTTCAGACAGATCGGACAAAATTTGCCTCTATAACAGTTAAAAAGGTGAAAATGATATGAATTAATGGCATGTTAAGCCAATAAGTGGTATTTTACTGCCCCCTGCTGTTTAAAATAGTCATTTTCTCATATTGGTATTGGTATCAGCCATGGTAAATCATGATAAATGATGGTGTGTGTGTGTGTGTGTGTGTGTGTGTGTGTGTGTGTGTGTGTGTGTGTGTGTGTGTGTGTGTGTGGTACAAATATAACAAAGGTTTTATTTTCCAACATGAAAACAAACATAACAGAGTGCTAGTGCACAAACAATAACCGACAATGATAATGGATGAGAGGGGAACTTAAATACACAGATCAAGACAAGGACAACAGGTGACGGTTATGATGATGAGGAGCAGGTGATGATGAGGAGGGTGATGAGGAGCAGGTGCAGGTGATGACGACAGATGGTGAATGTGATGAAGACAGAAGGTGAATGTGATGAAGGTGAATGTGACACCAATATCACTGAAACATTTGTGTGTGTGTGTGTGTGTGTGTGTGTGTGTAGCATTATTGTGTGTAGCATATGTAGCAAGTATGCATTATTGAGTTAACATGGAAACACTGGTTTGCTTTAGTGCAGAAAACTGGTCAAAATCATGAGGTTTAAAGTGAAAGTGAGCCAATAAGTGGTCTTCTACTGCCCTCTGCTGGCCATTCTACTTATTAATTAAATTTTTCCACATGTGCTTGCATTTATACTTGAATACACACTAAAAATCACTTATATAGCAATAACTATTATAACACAATCATATTTTGTCAGTGTTAATCACTTTATTTGCACTGACACTTCAAATAATTGCTAGTAATGTGGTAAATCATGGTTAACTATGCTGTGTGTGTGTGTGTGTGTGTGTGTGTGTGTGTGTGTGTGTGTGTGTGTGTGTAAGCATGCATTGAGTTAACATGGATAAACTGGTTTGCTTTAGTGCAGAAAACTGGTTTAAAGTGAAAGTGAGCCAATAAGTGGTCTTCTACTGCCCTCTGCAGGCCATTCTACTTATTAATGAAATATTTCAACATGTGCTTGCATTCATACTTGAATACACACTAAAAAAATCACTTATATAGCAATAACCATTATAACACAATCATATTTTGTCAGTGTTAATCACTTTATTTGCACTGACACTTCAAATAATTGCTAGTAATGTGATAAATCAGGCTAGAAACATGGTAAATCAAAGTAAATAATACTAGATTGTCGTTTATCTCCTGGTAAATAATACTAGAACGTGGTATATCATGGTAAATCATGGTTAACTATGCTGTGTGTGTGTGTGTGTGTGTGTGTGTGTGTGTGTGTGTGTGTGTGTGTGTGTAAGCATGCATTGAGTTAACATGGAAAAACTGGTTTGCTTTAGTGCAGAAAACTGGTTTAAAGTGAAAGTGAGCCAATAAGTGGTCTTCTAGTGCCCTCTGCTGGCCATTCTACTTAATAATGAAATATTTTACATGTGCTTTTGCATTCATACTTGGACACACACACAAAAATCACGTATATAACTAACTATTATAACACAATAATATTTTGTCAGTGTTCATCACCTCATTTGCACTGACACTTCACATAATTGCTAGTAATGTGGTTAATCATGCTAGAAACATTGTAAATCATAGTAAATAATACTGAAATGAGGTGTATCAAGGTAAATCATGCTAGAATCCTAATAAATCATTCTGGAACATGGTATATGATAGTAAATCATGCTAGAATCATATTAAATAATTCTAGAATGTGGCAAATCGTTGTGGGAGGAGCCTATTTTACTCAAATGGCTATAACTCAAGAAGTAAATGAGATATCTTCACCAAACTCAGTACACATGTGTATGGGTTCAATTTGAGGTCACAGTAAACAATTTTATGGAGATCGGACCATAGGTGGCGCTATAACTGTTAAAAAGCTTTAAAACCATATATATCCCATGGCAAATTGCCTGTATTGGCTGTAAATGGTCTTTTCCATCTATTATGTCAGTGGTTACATGCTTCCTAAATAAATCTTAATAACTTTTGATGCTTTTGTGCTTAAATGCCTTAAAGGCCTTAACTGCTTGAACCCCGATAAATGCTGCTTGCAGCTTTAATTAGGGGTTCAAGCACGAAGTGCTGAAACCCTATTGTAATTGTACTGATTTTTAGGGGTTCAAGCACGAAGTGCTGAAACCCTATTGTAATTGCTCTGATTTTTAGGGGTTCAAGCACGAAGTGCTGAAACCCTATTGTAATTGTCCTGATTTTTATTATTATTTTTCTTCTGCCGTAAAACGCATCGTGCAGCCCAAACCGTAAGAGCTGGAACCTTGAAACTTTGCCAGATGGTAGTACAAAAATCGAGGAGAGGTTATCAAATTATGACCCCGATTGGCCCATAGGTGGCGCTATAGCAACCAAAAGCGCGAAACTGCTCAGAACTCCTAGACCGTATGTCGTAGACTCAAGTGTCTTATATCATTGGAAAGCTGGACGCCTGACGAACAAAACGTATATCTCCGATTTCATTTCCGCCATGATAGATTTTCCGCCATTTTGAATTTTGTCAAAAACCTACTTTTGCGAACTAGTCCCTGGTTTTTCGCCCGATCGGAACCAAACCAGTGCAGAAATGTTCTCTAGAAACTGAAGATCAATAATTATCGAAAAAAAGTCGAAATTTCGATTCACGGACGCTAAGGGGCGCCAAAACGTACGTTGTGGGAGGGGCCTATTTTACTAAAATGGCTATAACTCCAGAAGTAAATGAGGTATCTTCACCAAACTCGGTACACATATGTATGAGCTCAATATGAGGTAACAGTAAAAAAATCGCGGCGATTTGCCACATGGTGGCGCTATAATATGAAAAAAACATAAAACAGGCTATAACCACCTGACCGTTAGTCCGATTGACTTGAAAATTGGTATGCAGTGTCTTGGTCCAAGGTGTCATGTATGTGTATGAGGACATTGGCGTATCTAAAAAAACATGGCCGCCATCAGCCAATGAAATTTGAGCACCTATTAGACAAGGTTAACGGAGGCCGATCGGAACGAAACTCGGTGGGCATGTTCTACTCATGGCCCTAGAGGTCTGTAAGAATTTTAAAAGAAATCGGCCACTAGTTGGCGCTAACGAGTTTTATGGCTCTGTAATCACGTGGTGTTACACTTATTGTCACAAAATGCATACCATTTGATAGATCTCCTCTTGTTGAACAACTTTGCCTCAAGAACCATTGCTGTCAATCAAACCGTTCATTAAATATTCGTAATTATGTTAAAAACCTACTTTTGCGAACTAGTCCTAGGTTTTTCGCCCGATCGGAACCAAACCAGTCTAGGACAATTCTATGGACTCTCTAGGTCAATAATTATCAAAAAAAAGTTGAACTTTTGCATTTTTCGCATGGCTAACAGGGTCATTTAGAAAATGGGCGTGGTAAAATGCACTCAAAAGCCTATAAATCCTAAACGAAAACTCAGAACTTCACGAAAATTGATGAGCATATGTGTCATAACCTGCTTAAGAAGCATGGAAAATTTTAAGGAGAGCGGACCATAGTTGGCGCTATAACTGTTAAAACGCTTTAAAACCATATATTTCCTATGGTAAATTGCCTGTATTTGCTGTAAATGGTGTCTTCTATCATATAATGTTCATATCATAATGTTCAAAACCAGTGCAGCACAATTCTCTGAACTCTCTAGATCAATAATTATCAGAAAAAAAGTTTAACTTCTTCAAAAGGTGATTTTATATGAATATAATGACATATTAAGCCAATAAGTGGTATTTTACTGCCCCCTGCTGTCATTTCATCATACTACTCCCTAATATTGTTATAAAATTCATATTTAGACTTTATAAAATCATTATTTTAACATTTACAATCACATTTTGTCAAAACTCATCTATTGAGTATTACTATTGACAATTGTGTTACACTGAGATATGGAAATGGACGAAAGTAAATGAATGAAATGAAACGAAAGTATAACGGCATTTAAGCCACGCCCCCGAATACAAATTCATTCATAACTCGAAAACGGAAAGTCGTTGCGCGCTCAAATTTTGATGGTGAGGACCTCTCCGGGCTCTTGATCGAAACGTGTCGTCGCGGGCCTCGGGAGCGCGCCCCCCGCGCATCGCCATCCCGCGGGACCCCCGATTTTGAACGGCCATTACTCCCGACCCAGACCACCCCGAACATTGTGTGAGAGCTCGTTGGAAAGGGCCCGTCCTTGGCTAGCTTCGATTCAAATGTGGTGTTATTTGCCCTGGGCATTCCAGAGATAATAGCCCGAACAGATATGCCTTATTACAGTCATAACTCCCAGCCCCAATCGCCCAAAAACACCTTGATGGTCTCATTCAACAGGGCTCCTCAAGCACTATCTATGCTCTGAGTTTCAGAATTTTTCGACCTTTTGGTTCCTGAGATATAAGTAAAAAAACAAATTCCCATTCATTCATTCAAACACTTCAACTGTAAAATGTAAGCTATAATACCACTGTTGTCCACTAGAGGGAGCAGCAGGATTACGCATGATCTTTTAATTCGCTTTCAGTATTGGGAAATAAACAAATGCTTTAAGAAGCAATCTTTTTTATTATGATGTTTTTTTTTTTATTATGATATTTGTATATATTTTATTTTTTTATTATGATTATGAACGGTTTGATTGACATTAGTGATTCTTGAGGCAAAGTTGTTCAAGATGAGGAGATGAAGATATTTTCACAATATCACATCCTAAAAACATTGAAAACATATTTGTCTTTGTGTGTGTGTGTGTGTGTGTGTGTGTGTGTGTGTGTGTGGATGTGTTTGTGTTTGTGTGTGTAAGCATGCTTAATGGAAAGAACATGGAGAAACTGCTTTGTTTTACTGGTGGATAAAAAAGTCTTTCAAATGAAAGTGAGTCAATTAGTGGTCTTCTACTGCCCTCTGCAGGACATTCTACTTAATAAAATATTTTCATCTGTGCTTTTGCATTAGTTTTTGGACTATATAAAATTACTTGCATGAAAATCACCTATTATAACACAGTCATGTTTTGTCAAAGTTTATCACTTCATTTTTACTGAGCTCTCAGTTTGAACAATTCTGCCTCTCAGTGATTAATTTGAAATCTGAAAATGGTGTTATACAGAGGAGATTTGCAATTATCATTTTGTTACCTATCTTTACTTTAAATATCTACATCTACAACAAAATGTGTGTGCATGTGTGTGTTCAAGCATGGTTAGTGTATTAAGTATTATTGTTTAAGTATTATTGTTTTCATTTACATTTTAACCACCAGAAGAAGAACACTCATTGGTTCATTCTGCTCACTAAAATATTATTTTTCATTTTTTTTCCATTTGAAATATTGTTTAAACTTAATAAAATCATTAAAATAACATTTCAAATCATATTTTGTCTGTTTATAAATCCCACAGACTCACATTGGCTGCAATACTAATGTTTTTGTAAAAAACAGACCTGATAGTCTAATCTGTGTGTATTGTGCATATATTATTGATATTATTACTATTGCAAATCATGTTATTGTAACTCATATCTTAATAGAATATTATTTGTAATTTTAATTCTTTATTTCTTAATTGTTTTTTTATGATTACTACAGATATTATCACCAAAGATATCAACTACACCTTCACTTTTAGTATTGACACGCTGCACACACAGCACAATCACACACTCACTAATGCATTCAAATAAATGTAATCTTACTGTGCTACTTTATTTGTACATGATTAGAATGAACAGAAATCTAAGACTATTTTTCTTCTTTTGTTAAAGCCATTTCAGACTCCAAGTAAGCATTATATTACTAATCATCTATTTTAAAGGTGCCATACAATTGAAAACTGTATTTATCTTGGCATAGTTGAATGATAAGAGTTCTGGACATGGAACTGACATACCGTGAGCCTCAAACACCATTGTTTCCTCCTTCATGTGTAAATCTCCTGTTTGCAAAAGACCGCTGAAAAATGAGTGAATCCCACCATAACACCGACTGTGACGTTGGAGTCAGGATCATTAATATTTATACCCCCCAAATTTGCATTTTCCATCCATGTTCTAGGCCAGGCAGTGTTAATGTGGACCTGCACAGCCGAATCATCAGAAGTTCTGCAGGTATTGTGAAGAAGCAAGCAAGGACAATAGTGAAAATGGCAGATCATGGATATAAATGTTATGTCTGAGGCTGTGCTGCAGATTTGAGAACTTTTCATTCCCTTCCCACAAAAGAGAACTGTCAACAGGCATGGTTGATGTTTACAACAGGATACCTCACCATTTTAATTCAAAGCTATTAGTTTGCTCTTAACGGAGGCCGATCAGAACGAAACTCGGTGGGCATGTTCGACTCATGGCCCTAGAGGTCTGTAAGAATTTTGAAAGAAATCGGCCACTAGTTGGCGCTAACGAGTTTTACGGCTATGTAATCACGTGATGCATATCATTTGATAGATCTCCTCATACTGAACAACTTTGCCTCAAGAACTACTGCTGTCAATCAATTTGTTCATTAAATACTTGCGATTATGTTAAAAACCTACTTTTGCGAACTAGTCCTAGGTTTTTCGCCCGATCGGAAATATACCAGTGCAGTACAATTCTCTGGAAGCTCTAGATTATTAATTATATAAAAAACTTTAACTTTACCCATTGGGTAGCCATAACAGGATCATTTAGAAAATGGGTATGGCAAAAAACACTCAAAAGCCTGTAAATCCTAAACAAAAACTCAGACAACTCACTAAACTGCCTTATGTGCTTAAAGACCCTAAATGCTTGAACCCCGCTAAATGCTGCTTGCAGCTTTAATTAGGGGTTCAAGCATGAAATGCTGAAACCCTATTGTAATTGTGCTGATTTTTATTATTAGGGGTTCAAGCATGAAATGCTGAAACCCTATTGTAATTGTGCTGATTTTTATTATTATTATTATTATTCCGCCGTAAAACGCATCGTGCAGCCTAAACCGTAAGTGCTAGAGACTTGAAACTTGGCCAGAAGGTAGTACAAAAATCGAGGAGAGGTTCAGAGAATATGAGCTAGATTGGCCTATAGGTGGCGCTACAGTGCAAAAAACAAAAAAATTGCATATTTTTGCTTAAATCTCATCAACCCTTTGTCACAGACTCAAGTGTCTTATATCTTTGGAATCCTTGGGTCAAGCCGAACAAAAAAGGCCTCAAGGATTTCATTTCCGGTATGCAAATTTTTCCGCCATTTTGGATTTTGTCCAAAACCTACTTTTGCGAACTAGTCCCTGGTTTTTCGCCCGATCGGAACCAAACCAGTGCAGAAATATTCACAGGAGTCTGATTATCAATAATTATCGAAAAAAAGTTAAAATTTCGATCCACGGTTGCTAAGGGGCATCAAAACGTTCGCAGGAGGCGGAGCTAATTATACAAAAATGGCTATAACTCGTGAACGAAATGAGATATTTTCACCAAACTCGGTACACATATGTATGAGCTCAAGTTGAGGTCACAGTAAAAAAATCGCGGTGATTGGCCTCATGGTGGCGCTATAATATGAAAAAAACATAAAACAGGCTATAACCACCTGACCGTTAGTCCGATTGACTTGAAAATTGGTATGCAGTGTCTTGGTCCAAGGTGCCATGTATGTCTATGAGGACATTGGTGTATCTCAAAAAACATGGCCGCTATCGGCCAATGAAGTTTGAGCACCTATTAGACAAGGTTAACGGAGGCCGATCGGAACAAAACTCAGTGGGCATGTTCGGCTCAAGCCCCTAGAGGTCTGTAAGAATTTTGAAAGAAATCGGCCACTAGTTGGCGCTAACGAGTTTTATGGCTCTGTAATCACGTGGTGTTACACTTATCGTCACAAAATGCATATCATATGATAGATCTGCTCATGCTGAACAACTTTGCCTCTAGAACCATTGCTGTCAATCAAACAGTTCATTAAATATTCATGAATATGTTAAAAACCTACTTTTGCGAACTAGTCCTAGGTTTTTTGCCCGATCGGAACCAGACCAGTCTAGGACAATTCTCTGGACTCTCTAGATCAATAATTATCAAAAAAAAGTTGAACTTTTGCATTTGGATGGCTGTAATAGGGTAATTTATAAAATGGGCGTGTCAAAATACATTAAAAAGCCTATAAATCCTAAATAAAAACTCAGAACTTCACAAAAATTGGTCAGCATATGTGACATAACATCATTAACAAGCATGAAAAATTCTATGGAGATCGGACGATAGGTGGCGCTATAACTGTTAAAAAGCTTTAAAATCATATATTTCCTATGGTAAACTGCCTGTATTGGCTGTAAATGGTCTTTTCCATCTCTGATCATATAATTTTCATATCATAATGTTAAAAAACTAGTGCAATACAATTCTCTGGACTCACTAGATCAATAATTGTCAGAAAGTTGAACTACTTCATTTGGATAGCTATAATAGGTTCACTTCAAAATCTGGCCTTTACCAAGTGTCCCCGAAAGCCTATATCTCTTTAATCAATGCTCAGACCTTCTTAAAAACAAGTCAGAACGTGTGAAATATCACCCTGAACAAGCATGAAAATTTTCAGACAGATCGGACAAAATTTGCCTCTATAACAGTTAAAAAGGTGAAAATGATATGAATTAATGGCATGTTAAGCCAATAAGTGGTATTTTACTGCCCCCTGCTGTTTAAAATAGTCATTTTCTCATATTGGTATTGGTATCAGCCATGGTAAATCATGATAAATGATGGTGTGTGTGTGTGTGTGTGTGTGTGTGTGTGTGTGTGTGTGTGTGTGTGTGTGTGTGTGTGTGTGTGTGGTACAAATATAACAAAGGTTTTATTTTCCAACATGAAAACAAACATAACAGAGTGCTAGTGCACAAACAATAACCGACAATGATAATGGATGAGAGGGGAACTTAAATACACAGATCAAGACAAGGACAACAGGTGACGGTTATGATGATGAGGAGCAGGTGATGATGAGGAGGGTGATGAGGAGCAGGTGCAGGTGATGACGACAGATGGTGAATGTGATGAAGACAGAAGGTGAATGTGATGAAGGTGAATGTGACACCAATATCACTGAAACATTTGTGTGTGTGTGTGTGTGTGTGTGTGTGTGTGTGTGTGTGTGTGTGTGTGTGTGTGTGTGTGTGTAGCATTATTGTGTGTAGCATATGTAGCAAGTATGCATTATTGAGTTAACATGGAAACACTGGTTTGCTTTAGTGCAGAAAACTGGTCAAAATCATGAGGTTTAAAGTGAAAGTGAGCCAATAAGTGGTCTTCTACTGCCCTCTGCTGGCCATTCTACTTATTAATTAAATTTTTCCACATGTGCTTGCATTTATACTTGAATACACACTAAAAATCACTTATATAGCAATAACTATTATAACACAATCATATTTTGTCAGTGTTAATCACTTTATTTGCACTGACACTTCAAATAATTGCTAGTAATGTGGTAAATCATGGTTAACTATGCTGTGTGTGTGTGTGTGTGTGTGTGTGTGTGTGTGTAAGCATGCATTGAGTTAACATGGATAAACTGGTTTGCTTTAGTGCAGAAAACTGGTTTAAAGTGAAAGTGAGCCAATAAGTGGTCTTCTACTGCCCTCTGCAGGCCATTCTACTTATTAATGAAATATTTCAACATGTGCTTGCATTCATACTTGAATACACACTAAAAAAATCACTTATATAGCAATAACCATTATAACACAATCATATTTTGTCAGTGTTAATCACTTTATTTGCACTGACACTTCAAATAATTGCTAGTAATGTGATAAATCAGGCTAGAAACATGGTAAATCAAAGTAAATAATACTAGATTGTCGTTTATCTCCTGGTAAATAATACTAGAACGTGGTATATCATGGTAAATCATGGTTAACTATGCTGTGTGTGTGTGTGTGTGTGTGTGTGTGTGTGTGTGTGTGTGTGTGTGTAAGCATGCATTGAGTTAACATGGAAAAACTGGTTTGCTTTAGTGCAGAAAACTGGTTTAAAGTGAAAGTGAGCCAATAAGTGGTCTTCTAGTGCCCTCTGCTGGCCATTCTACTTAATAATGAAATATTTTACATGTGCTTTTGCATTCATACTTGGACACACACACAAAAATCACGTATATAACTAACTATTATAACACAATAATATTTTGTCAGTGTTCATCACCTCATTTGCACTGACACTTCACATAATTGCTAGTAATGTGGTTAATCATGCTAGAAACATTGTAAATCATAGTAAATAATACTGAAATGAGGTGTATCAAGGTAAATCATGCTAGAATCCTAATAAATCATTCTGGAACATGGTATATGATAGTAAATCATGCTAGAATCATATTAAATAATTCTAGAATGTGGCAAATCGTTGTGGGAGGAGCCTATTTTACTCAAATGGCTATAACTCAAGAAGTAAATGAGATATCTTCACCAAACTCAGTACACATGTGTATGGGTTCAATTTGAGGTCACAGTAAACAATTTTATGGAGATCGGACCATAGGTGGCGCTATAACTGTTAAAAAGCTTTAAAACCATATATATCCCATGGCAAATTGCCTGTATTGGCTGTAAATGGTCTTTTCCATCTATTATGTCAGTGGTTACATGCTTCCTAAATAAATCTTAATAACTTTTGATGCTTTTGTGCTTAAATGCCTTAAAGGCCTTAACTGCTTGAACCCCGATAAATGCTGCTTGCAGCTTTAATTATTATTATTATTCCGCCGTAAAACGCATCGTGCAGCCTAAACCGTAAGTGCTAGAGACTTGAAACTTGGCCAGAAGGTAGTACAAAAATCGAGGAGAGGTTCAGAGAATATGAGCTAGATTGGCCAATAGGTGGCGCTACAGTGCAAAAAACAAAAAAATTGCATATTTTTGCTTAAATCTCATCAACCCTTTGTCACAGACTCAAGTGTCTTATATCTTTGGAATCCTTGGGTCAAGCCGAACAAAAAAGGCCTCAAGGATTTCATTTCCGGTATGCAAATTTTTCCGCCATTTTGGATTTTGTCCAAAACCTACTTTTGCGAACTAGTCCCTGGTTTTTCGCCCGATCGGAACCAAACCAGTGCAGAAATATTCACAGGAGTCTGAATATCAATAATTATCGAAAAAAAGTTAAAATTTCGATCCACGGTTGCTAAGGGGCATCAAAACGTTCGCAGGAGGCGGAGCTAATTATACAAAAATGGCTATAACTCGTGAACGAAATGAGATATTTTCACCAAACTCGGTACACATATGTATGAGCTCAAGTTGAGGTCACAGTAAAAAAATCGCGGTGATTGGCCTCATGGTGGCGCTATAATATGAAAAAAACATAAAACAGGCTATAACCACCTGACCGTTAGTCCGATTGACTTGAAAATTGGTATGCAGTGTCTTGGTCCAAGGTGCCATGTATGTCTATGAGGACATTGGTGTATCTCAAAAAACATGGCCGCTATCGGCCAATGAAGTTTGAGCACCTATTAGACAAGGTTAACGGAGGCCGATCGGAACAAAACTCAGTGGGCATGTTCGGCTCAAGCCCCTAGAGGTCTGTAAGAATTTTGAAAGAAATCGGCCACTAGTTGGCGCTAACGAGTTTTATGGCTCTGTAATCACGTGGTGTTACACTTATCGTCACAAAATGCATATCATATGATAGATCTGCTCATGCTGAACAACTTTGCCTCTAGAACCATTGCTGTCAATCAAACAGTTCATTAAATATTCATGAATATGTTAAAAACCTACTTTTGCGAACTAGTCCTAGGTTTTTTGCCCGATCGGAACCAGACCAGTCTAGGACAATTCTCTGGACTCTCTAGATCAATAATTATCAAAAAAAAGTTGAACTTTTGCATTTGGATGGCTGTAATAGGGTAATTTATAAAATGGGCGTGTCAAAATACATTAAAAAGCCTATAAATCCTAAATAAAAACTCAGAACTTCACAAAAATTGGTCAGCATATGTGACATAACATCATTAACAAGCATGAAAAATTCTATGGAGATCGGACGATAGGTGGCGCTATAACTGTTAAAAAGCTTTAAAATCATATATTTCCTATGGTAAACTGCCTGTATTGGCTGTAAATGGTCTTTTCCATCTCTGATCATATAATTTTCATATCATAATGTTAAAAAACTAGTGCAATACAATTCTCTGGACTCACTAGATCAATAATTGTCAGAAAGTTGAACTACTTCATTTGGATAGCTATAATAGGTTCACTTCAAAATCTGGCCTTTACCAAGTGTCCCCGAAAGCCTATATCTCTTTAATCAATGCTCAGACCTTCTTAAAAACAAGTCAGAACGTGTGAAATATCACCCTGAACAAGCATGAAAATTTTCAGACAGATCGGACAAAATTTGCCTCTATAACAGTTAAAAAGGTGAAAATGATATGAATTAATGGCATGTTAAGCCAATAAGTGGTATTTTACTGCCCCCTGCTGTTTAAAATAGTCATTTTCTCATATTGGTATTGGTATCAGCCATGGTAAATCATGATAAATGATGGTGTGTGTGTGTGTGTGTGTGTGTGTGTGTGTGTGTGTGTGTGTGTGTGTGTGTGTGTGTGTGTGTGTGTGTGGTACAAATATAACAAAGGTTTTATTTTCCAACATGAAAACAAACATAACAGAGTGCTAGTGCACAAACAATAACCGACAATGATAATGGATGAGAGGGGAACTTAAATACACAGATCAAGACAAGGACAACAGGTGACGGTTATGATGATGAGGAGCAGGTGATGATGAGGAGGGTGATGAGGAGCAGGTGCAGGTGATGACGACAGATGGTGAATGTGATGAAGACAGAAGGTGAATGTGATGAAGGTGAATGTGACACCAATATCACTGAAACATTTGTGTGTGTGTGTGTGTGTGTGTGTGTGTGTGTGTGTGTGTGTGTGTGTGTGTGTGTGTGTGTGTGTGTAGCATTATTGTGTGTAGCATATGTAGCAAGTATGCATTATTGAGTTAACATGGAAACACTGGTTTGCTTTAGTGCAGAAAACTGGTCAAAATCATGAGGTTTAAAGTGAAAGTGAGCCAATAAGTGGTCTTCTACTGCCCTCTGCTGGCCATTCTACTTATTAATTAAATTTTTCCACATGTGCTTGCATTTATACTTGAATACACACTAAAAATCACTTATATAGCAATAACTATTATAACACAATCATATTTTGTCAGTGTTAATCACTTTATTTGCACTGACACTTCAAATAATTGCTAGTAATGTGGTAAATCATGGTTAACTATGCTGTGTGTGTGTGTGTGTGTGTGTGTGTGTGTGTGTGTGTGTGTGTGTGTGTGTGTAAGCATGCATTGAGTTAACATGGATAAATTGGTTTGCTTTAGTGCAGAAAACTGGTTTAAAGTGAAAGTGAGCCAATAAGTGGTCTTCTACTGCCCTCTGCAGGCCATTCTACTTATTAATGAAATATTTCAACATGTGCTTGCATTCATACTTGAATACACACTAAAAAAATCACTTATATAGCAATAACCATTATAACACAATCATATTTTGTCAGTGTTAATCACTTTATTTGCACTGACACTTCAAATAATTGCTAGTAATGTGATAAATCAGGCTAGAAACATGGTAAATCAAAGTAAATAATACTAGATTGTCGTTTATCTCCTGGTAAATAATACTAGAACGTGGTATATCATGGTAAATCATGGTTAACTATGCTGTGTGTGTGTGTGTGTGTGTGTGTGTGTGTGTGTGTGTGTGTGTGTGTAAGCATGCATTGAGTTAACATGGAAAAACTGGTTTGCTTTAGTGCAGAAAACTGGTTTAAAGTGAAAGTGAGCCAATAAGTGGTCTTCTAGTGCCCTCTGCTGGCCATTCTACTTAATAATGAAATATTTTACATGTGCTTTTGCATTCTTACTTGGACACACACACAAAAATCACGTATATAACTAACTATTATAACACAATAATATTTTGTCAGTGTTCATCACCTCATTTGCACTGACACTTCACATAATTGCTAGTAATGTGGTTAATCATGCTAGAAACATTGTAAATCATAGTAAATAATACTGAAATGAGGTGTATCAAGGTAAATCATGCTAGAATCCTAATAAATCATTCTGGAACATGGTATATGATAGTAAATCATGCTAGAATCATATTAAATAATTCTAGAATGTGGCAAATCGTTGTGGGAGGAGCCTATTTTACTCAAATGGCTATAACTCAAGAAGTAAATGAGATATCTTCACCAAACTCAGTACACATGTGTATGGGTTCAATTTGAGGTCACAGTAAACAATTTTATGGAGATCGGACCATAGGTGGCGCTATAACTGTTAAAAAGCTTTAAAACCATATATATCCCATGGCAAATTGCCTGTATTGGCTGTAAATGGTCTTTTCCATCTATTATGTCAGTGGTTACATGCTTCCTAAATAAATCTTAATAACTTTTGATGCTTTTGTGCTTAAATGCCTTAAAGGCCTTAACTGCTTGAACCCCGATAAATGCTGCTTGCAGCTTTAATTATTATTATTATTATTCCGCCGTAAAACGCATCGTGCAGCCCAAACCGTAAGAGCTGGAACTTTGAAACTTTGCCAGATGGTAGTACAAAAATCGAGGAAAGGTTCAGAGATTATGACCCCGATTGGCCCATAGGTGGCGCTATAACAACCAAAAGCGCGAAACTGCTCATAACTCCTAGACCGTATGTCGTAGACTCAAGTGTCTTATATCATTGGAAAGCTGGACGCCTGACGAACAAAACGTATATCTCCGATTTCATTTCCGCCATGATAGATTTTCCGCCATTTTGAATTTTGTCAAAAACCTACTTTTGCGAACTAGTCCCTGGTTTTTTACCCGATTGGAACCAAACCAGAGCAGAAATGTTCTCTGGAGACTGAAGATCAATAATTATCGAAAAAAAGTTGAAATTTCGATTCACGGTCGCTAAGGGGCGCCAAAACGTACGTTGTGGGAGGGGCCTATTTTACTAAAATGGCTATAACTCCCGAAGTAAATGAGGTATCTTCACCAAACTTGGTACACATGTGTAGGAGTTCAATCTGGGAACACAGTAAAAAAATCGCGACGATTGGCCTCATGGTGGCGCTATAACATGAAAAAAACATAAATCAGGCTATAACCACCTGACCGTTAGTCCGATTGACTTGAAAATTGGTATGCAGTGTCTTGGTCCAAGGTGCCATGTATGTCTATGAGGACATTGGCGTATCTCAAAAAACATGGCCGCCATCGGCCAATGAAGTTTGAGCACCTATTAGACAAGGTTAACGGAGGCCGATCGAAACGAAACTCAATGGGCATGTTCGGCTCATGGCCCTAGAGGTCTGTAAGAATTTTAAAAGAAATCGGCCACTAGTTGGCGCTAACGAGTTTTACGGCTCTGTAATCACGTGGTGTTACAAATATCCACACAATATGCATATCATTTGATAGATCTCCTCATCCTGAACAACTTTGCCTCAAGAACCATTGCTGTCAATCAAACTGTTCATTAATTATTCATGAATATGTTAAAAACCTACTTTTGCGAACTAGTCCTAGGTTTTTTGCCCGATCGGAACCAGACCAGTCTAGGACAATTTTCTGGACTCTCTAGATCAATAATTATCAAAAAAAAGTTGAACTTTTGCATTTGGATGGCTGTAATAGGGTCATTCATAAAATGGGCGTGGCAAAATACACTAAAAACCCTATAAATCCTAAATGAAAACTCATAACTTCACAAAAGTTGGTGAGCATATGTGACATACCATCATTAACAAGCATGCACAATTTTATGGAGATCGGACCAAAGGTGGCGCTATAACAGTTAAAAGGCTTTTAAACCATATGTTTCCTATGGCAAACTGCCTGTATTGGCTGTAAATGGTCTTTTCCATGTCTGATCATATAATTTTCATATCATAATGTTAAAAACTATCGCATAACCATTCTCTGGACTCACTAGAACAATAGTTGTCAGAAAAAGTTGAACTTCTTCATTTGGATAGCTATAATAGGTTCACTTCAAAATGTGGCCTTTACCAAGTGTCCCCGAAAGCCTATATCTCTTTAATGAATGTTCAAACCTTCTTAAAAACAAGTCAGAACATGTGAAATATCACTCTGAACATGCATGGAAATTTTCAGACAGATCGGACAAAATTTGCCTCTGTAACAGTTAAAAAGGTGAAAATGATATGAATATAATGGTATATTAAGCCAATAAGTGGTATTTTACTGCCCCCTGCTGTTTAAAATAGTCATTTTGTCATATTGTTCTATAATTTATATTGAGACTTTATAAAATCCCTATTTTAACATTTACAATTACATTTAGTCAAAATCCATCTGTTAAAGTATTAGTATTGACAGTTTGATCACATCATATATATCAAATATCGGTATCTACAACATAATGTGTGTGTGTAGTCTTAGGTTTCTGAATAAATTCTGAATAATCTGATTAATAGCTTACAAAGACTTTGTGAAATGTTTATAGACCATTCAAATATATTTTCATAATGACATCCCAATAGCATTGAAAAAACAACAACATTTGTCTTTGTGTGTGTGTGTGTGTGTGTGTGTGTGTGTGTAAACATGCATTATGGAGTTAAAATGGAAAAACTGGTTTGCTTTAGTGCAGAAAAATGGTGAAAAACAAGAAGTTTAAAGTGAAAGTGTGCCAATATGTGGTCTTCTACTGCCCTCTGCTGGCCATTCTACTTATTAATGAAGTCTACTCACATATGCTTTTACATTTATTAGACACTAAAAATCACTTATATAACAATAAGACACTAAAAAATCACTTATATAACAATTACTATTGTAGCACAATCGTGCTAGAATCATAGTAAATAATACTATAATGTGGTAAATTGTTGTGGGAGGAGCCTATTTTACTAAAATGGCTATAAGTCAAGAAGTAAATGAGATATCTTCACCAAACTCAGTACACATGTGTATGGGTTCAATTTGAGGTCACAGTAAACAATTTTATGGAGACTGGACCATAGGTGGCGCTATAACTGTTAAAAAGCTTTAAAACCATATATTTCCTATGGTACATTGCCTGTATTGGCTGTAAATAGTCTTTTTCATCTATTATGTCAGTGGTTAGATGCTTGCTAAATAAAACTAATAACTTTTGATGCTTTTGTGCTTAAAGGCCTTAAAGGCCTTAACTGCTTGAACCCCGATAAATGCTGCTTGCAGCTTTAATTATTATTATTATTTTCCCCTAAAACGCATCGTGCAGCCCAAACCGTAAATGCTGGAGACTTGAAACTCAGCCAGATGGTAGTCCTCAATTTGGGGAGAACCTATCAAAGTATGACCCCGATTGGCCAATAGGTGGCGCTATAGCAAGCAAAAGTATGAAATCAGCCATAACTCCTAGACGGTTTGTCATAGAATCAAGTGTCTTATATCACTGTAATCCTTGGCTCAAGACGGTCAAAACGTATATCTCCGATTTCATTTCCGCCTGGGAAAATTTTCCGCCATTTTGAATTTTCTCAAAAACCTACTTTTGCGAACTAGTCCTAGGTTTTTCGTCTGATTGGAACCAAACCAGGGCAGAAATGTTCTCTTGAGTCTGAATATCAATAATTATCAAAAAAAAGTTGAAATTTCGATTCACAGACGCTAGGGGGTGCCAAAACGTACATTGTGGGAGGAGCCTATTTGACTAAAACGGCTATAACTCGAGAAATAAATGAGTTATCTTCACCAAACTCGGTACACATGTGTAATAGTTCAATTTGAGGTCACAGTGAAAAAATCGCGACGATTGAACAGTAGGTGGCGCTATAACTTGAAAAAAACATGAAAAGGGCTATAACCACCTGACCGTTTGTCCGATTGACTTGAAAATTGGTATGCAGTGTCTTGGTCCAAGGTGCCATGTATGCCTATGAGGACATTGACGTATCTCAAAAAACATGGCCGCCATCGGCCAATGAAGTTTGAGCACCTATTAGACAAGGTTAACGGAGGCTGATCGGAACGAAACTCGATGGGCATGTTCGGCTCATGGCCATAGAGGTCTGTAAGAATTTTGAAAGAAATCGGCCACTAGTTGGCACTAACGAGTTTTATGGCTCTGTAATCACGTGGTGTTACACTTATAGTCACATTATGCATATCATGTGATAGATCTACTCATGCTGAACAACTTTGCCTCAAGAACCATTGCTGTCAATCAAACCGTTCATTAAATATTCGTGAACATGTTAAAAACCTACTTTTGCGAACTAGTCCTAGGTTTTTCGCCCGATCGGAACCAGACCAGTCTAGGGCAATTCTCTGGACTCTCTAGATCAATAATTATCGAAAAAAAGTAGAAATTTTGCTTTTGTTTGGCTATAACATGATCATTTAGAAAATGGGCTTGTCAAAATACACTCAAACATTTATAAATCATAAATAAAAACTCAGAACTTTACAAAAATTGATGAGCACATGTGACATAACATGCTAAAGAAGCATGGGAATTTTTATGGAGATTGGACCATAGGTGGCGCTATAACTGTTAAAAAGCTTTAAAACAATATGTATTCTATGGTAAATTGCCTGTATTGGCTGTAAATGGTGTTTTCCATTTATGATCTTATAATTTTCAAATCATAATCTTCAAATCTAGTGCAGTACAATTCTCTGGACTCCCTAGATCAATAATTATCAGAAAAAGTATAACTTCTTCATTTGGATGGCTATAATAGGGTCACTTCAATATGTAGCCTTGACCAAGTGTCCCCAAAAGCCTATATCTTTTAAATATCTTTCAGATCTAGTCAGAACATGTTACTCTTAACAAGCATGAAAAATTTCAGACAGATCGGACAAAATTTGCCTCTATAACAGTTAAAAAGGTAAAAATGATACAACATGGCATATTAAGCCAATAAGTGGTATTGTACTGCCCCCTGCTGTCTTTTCATCATACTACTCCCTAATATTGTTATATAATTTATATTTAGACTTTATAAAATCATTTTAACATTTACAATCACATTTTGTCAAAATGCATCTATTGGAGTGTTACTACTGACAATTGTTTTACATTTAGAAAACGAAAGTAAAACCTTGTCCGCCATTTAGGCTCATTGGAAAGGGCCCATCCTTGGCTAGCTTCGATTCAAATGTGGTGTAATTTGCCCTCGGCATTCCAGAGAAAAATGCTCCAAAAGACATGCCTTTGAATGGTCAAAGCTCCCGGCCCCAATCGCCCAAAAACACTGTGATGGTCTCATTCAACAGGGCTCCTCAAGCACGATCTATGCTCTGAGGTTTAGAATTTTTCGCCATCTGGTTCCCGAGATATAAGTGAAAAAACTAATTCCCATTCATTCACTTCAATTGTAAGATGGAGGCTGTAATTCCACTGTTGTCAACTAGAGGGAGCAGCAGTCTTTTTATCAGCTTTCAGCTTTGGCCAACAAGCAAATGCTTAAAGCTATTTATTATTATTATTATGGACTGATAATACAGATCACAAAGAAATATGTGAATTGGTTAGACCATTAAAAGATATTATCACAGTAACATCCCAAAAACATTGAAAACATATTTGTCTTTGTGTGTGTGTGTGTGTGTGTGTGTGTGTGTGTCTGTGTGTGTCTGTGTGTGTAAGCATGCTTAATGGAAAGAACATGGAGAAACTGCTTTGTTTTACTGGTGGATAAAGAAGTCTTTCAAATGAAAGTGAGTCAATTAGTGGTCTTCTACTGCCCTCTGCAGGACATTCTACTTATAAAAATATTGTTACCTGTGCTTTTGCATACATTTTTAGACTATATAAAATTGCTTGCATGAAAATCACCTATTATAACACAATCATGTTTTGTCAGTTTATCACTTCATTTGTACTGAGCTCTCAGTTTGAACAATTCTGCCTCTCAGTGATTAATTTGAAATCTGAAAATGGTGTTATACAGAGGAGATTTGCAATTATCATTTTGTTACCTATCTTTTATTTAAAATATCTACATCTACAACCAAATGTGTTTGCATGTGTGTGTTGAAGCATGGTTAGTGTATTAAGTATTATTGTTTAAGTATTATTGTTTTCATTTACATTTTAACCACCAGAAGACCACTCATTGCTTCATTCTGCTTACTAAAATATTATTTCCCAGTTAGTTTCCATTTGAAATATTGTTTAAACTTTATAAAATCATTAAAATAACATTTCAAATCATATTTTGTCTGTTTATAAATCCCACAGACTCACATTGGCTGCAATACTAATGTTTTTGAAAGACACAGACCTGATAGTCTAATCTTTGTGTATTGTGCATATAGTATTGATATTATTACTATTGCAAATCATGTTATTGTAACTCATATCTTAACAGAATATTATTTGTAATTTTAATTCTTTATTTCTTAATTGTTTTTTTCTGATTACTACAGATATTATCAACAAAGATATCAACTACACCTTCACTTTTAATATTGATAAGCTGCACACACAATCACACACCAACTAATGCATTCAAATAAATGTAATCTTACTGTGCTACTTTATTTGTACATGATTAGAATGAACAGACATCTAAGAATATTTTTCTTCTTTTGTTAAAGCCATTTCAGACTACAAGTAAGCATTATATTACTAATCATCTATTTTAAAGGTGCCATACAATTGAAAACTGTATTTATCTTGGCATAGTTGAATGGTAAGAGTTCTGGACATGGAACTGACATACCGTGAGCCTCAAACACCATTGTTTCCTCCTTCATGTGTAAATCTCCTGTTTGCAAAAGACCGCTGAAAAATTAGTGAATTACAGCATAACACCGACTGTGACGTTGGAGTCGGGATCATTCGTATTTATACCCCCCCAATTTGCATATACCAGCCCATGTTCTAGGCCAGGCAGTGTTAACGTGGACCTGCACAGCCGAATCATCAGAAGTTCTGCAGGTATTGTGAAGAAGCAATCAAGGACAATAGTGAAAATGTCAGATCATGGATATAAATGTTATGTTCGAGGCTGTGCTGCGGATTTCAGAACTTTTCATTCCCTTCCCACAAAAGAGAACTGCCAACAGGCATGGTTGATTTTTACAACAGGATACCTTACCATTTTAATTCAAAGCTGTTAGTTTGCTCTGCCCATTTCACCACTGACAGTTTTTCTAACCTGGGACAATATCAAGCAGGTTTCGCTCATCGTTTGATACTGAAGAAGGGGGCAGTTCCAACTAATGTTATATTTCCATTACAACCCCTACCGCAAGCAGAAAGTAACATTAGTGATTTTATCCACTACTTGACTGTTGAAGACATTTCTGTTTCAGAGATATCAGAGAACAATTTAAAATATATCAATGCATTCTGCGGCACCTTTAAAATAATTATTTAAAATGGAGATCAGGCCATAACATCACAAAAACATGAAAAGGGCTATAACCACCTGACCATTAGTTCGATTGACTTTAAAATTGGCATACAGTGTCTTGGTCCAAGGTGCCATGTATGTCTATGCCGCTCTAGGCCAATAAAGTTTGTGCACCTCTTAGACAAGGTTAACGAAGGCCGATCGGAACGAAACTCGGTGGGCATGTTCGACTCGTGGCCCTAGAGGTCTGTAAGAATTTTGAAAGAAATCAGCCACTAGTTGACGCTAACAGGTTTTACGGCTTTGTAATCACGTGATGCATGTCATTTGATAGATCTCCTCATACTGAACAACTTTGCCTCAAAAACTACTGCTGTCAATTAATTTGTTCATTAAATACTTGCGACTATGTTAAAAACCTACTTTTGCGAACTAGTCCTATGTTTTTCACCCGATCGGAAATATACCAGTGCAGTACAATTCTCTGGACTCTCTAGAACAATAATTATATAAAAAACTTAAACTTTACCCATTGGGTAGCCATAATAGGATCATTTAGAAAATGTGTATGGCAAAAAACACTCAAAAGCCTGTAAATCCTAAATGAAAACTCAGACAACTCACTAAACTGCCTTATGTGCTTAAAGACCCTAAATGCTTGAACCCCGCTAAATGCTGCTTGCAGCTTTAATTATTATTAGGGGTTCAAGCACGAAGTGCTGAAACCCTATTGTAATTGTACTGATTTTTATTAGGGGTTCAAGCACGAAGTGCTGAAACCCTATTGTAATTGTACTGATTTTTATTAGGGGTTCAAGCACGAAGTGCTGAAACCCTATTGTAATTGTACTGATTTTTATTATTAGGGGTTCAAGCACGAAGTGCTGAAACCCTATTGTAATTGTACTGATTTTTAGGGGTTCAAGCACGAAGTGCTGAAACCCTATTGTAATTGTACTGATTTTTATTATTATTATTATTATTATTCTTCTGCCGTAAAACGCATCGTGCAGCCCAAACCGTAGGGGCTAGAGCATTGAAACTTTGCCAGATGGTAGTACAAAAATCGAGGAGAGGTTCAGAGATTATGACCACGATTGGCCCATAGGTGGCGCTATAGCGACCAAAAGCGCGAAACTGCTCATAACTCCTAGACCGTATGTCGTAGACTCAAGTGTCTTATATCATTGGAAAGCTGGACGCCTGACGAACAAAACGTATATCTCCGATTTCATTTCCGTCATGATAGATTTTCCGCCATTTTGAATTTTGTCAAAAACCTACTTTTGCGAACTAGTCCGTGGTTTTTTGCCCGATCGGAACCAAACCAGTGCAGAAATGTTCTCTAGAGTCTGAAGATTAATAATTATTGAAAAAAAGTTGAAATTTCGATTCACGGACGCTAAGGGTCGCCAAAATGGACGTTGTGGGAGGAGCCTATTTTACTAAAATGGTTATAACTCCAGAAGTAAATGAGGTATTTTCACCAAACTTGGTACACATATGTAAGAGGTCAATCTGAGGTCACGGTAAAAAAATCGCGGCGATTGGCCAAATGGTGGCGCTATAACATGAAAAAAACATAAAACAGGCTATAACCACCTGACCGTTAGTCCGATTGACTTGAAAATTGGTATGCAGTGTCTTGGTCCAAGGTGCCATGTATGTCTATGAGGACATTGGCGTATCTCAAAAAACATGGCCGCCATTGGCCAATGAAGTTGAGCACCTATTAGACAAGGTTAACGGAGGCCGATCAGAAGGAAACTCGGTGGGCATGTTCGACTCATGGCCCTAGAAGTCTGTAAGAATTTTGAAAGAAATCGGCCACTAGTTGGCGCTAACGAGTTTTATGGCTCTGTAATCACGTGGTGTTACACATATTATCACAAAATGCATATCATTTGATAGATCTGCTCATGCTGAACAACTTTGCCTCTAGAACCATTGCTGTCAATCAAACCTTTCATTAAATATTCATGAATATGTTAAAAACCTACTTTTGCGAACTAGTCCCTGGTTTTTCGCCCGATCGGAACCAGACCAGTCTAGGACAATTCTCTGGACTCTCTAGATCAATAATTATCGAAAAAAAGTTGAACTTTTGCATTTGGATGGCTTTAAAAGGGTCATTTATAAAATGGGCGTGGCAAAATACACTAAAAAGCCTATAAATCCTAAATGAAAACTCAGAACTTCACAAAAATTGGTGAGCATATGTGTCATAACATCATAAACAAGCATGCAAAATTTTATGGAGATCGGACAATAGTTGGCGCTATAACTGGTAAAAGGCTTTAAAACCATATATTTCCTATGGTAAACTGCCTGTATTGGCTGTAAATGGTCTTTTCCATGTCTGATCATATAATTTTCATATCATAATGTTAAAAACTAGTGCATAACCATTCTCTGGATTCACTAGAACAATAGTTGTCAGAAAAAGTTGAACTACTTCATTTGGATAGCTATAATAGGTTCACTTCAAAATGTGGCCTTTACCAAGTGTCCCCGAAAGCCTATATCTCTTTAATGAATGTTCAAACCTTCTTAAAAACAAGTCAGAACATGTGAAATATCACTCTGAACATGCATGAAAATTTTCAGACAGATCGGACAAAATTTGCCTCTATAACAGTTAAAAAGGTGAAAATGATATGAATTAATGGCATGTTAAGCCAATAAGTGGTATTTTACTGCCCCCCGCTGTTTAAAATAGTCATTTTCTCATATTGGTATTGGTATCAGCCATGGTAAATCATGATAAATGATGGTGTGTGTGTGTGTGTGTGTGTGTGTGTGTGTGTGTGTGTGTGTGTGTGTGTGTGTGTGTGTGTGTGTGTGTGTGTGTGTGTGTGTGTGTGTGTGTGTGTGTGGTACAAATATAACAAAGGTTTTATTTTCCAACATGAAAACAAACATAACAGAGTGCTAGTGCACAAACAATAACCGACAATGATAATGGATGAGAGGGGAACTTAAATACACAGATCAAGACAAGGACAACAGGTGACGGTTATGATGATGAGGAGCAGGTGATGATGAGGAGGGTGATGAGGAGCAGGTGCAGGTGATGACGACAGATAGTGAATGTGATGAAGACAGAAGGTGAATGTGATGAAGGTGAATGTGACACCAATATCACTAAAACATTTGTGTGTGTGTGTGTGTGTGTGTGTGTGTGTGTGTGTGTGTGTAGCATTATTGTGTGTAGCATATGTAGCAAGTATGCATTATTGAGTTAACATGGAAACACTGGTTTGCTTTAGTGCAGAAAACTGGTCAAAATCATGAGGTTTAAAGTGAAAGTGAGCCAATAAGTGGTCTTCTACTGCCCTCTGCTGGCCATTCTACTTATTAATTAAATTTTTCCACATGTGCTTGCATTTATACTTGAATACACACTAAAAATCACTTATATAGCAATAACTATTATAACACAATCATATTTTGTCAGTGTTAATCACTTTATTTGCACTGACACTTCAAATAATTGCTAGTAATGTGGTAAATCATGGTAAATCATGGTTAACTATGCTGTGTGTGTGTGTCTGTGTGTGTGTGTGTGTGTGTGTGTGTGTGTGTGTGTGTGTGTGTGTGTGTGTGTGTGTGTGTGTGTGTGTGTAAGCATGCATTGAGTTAACATGGATAAACTGGTTTGCTTTAGTGCAGAAAACTGGTTTAAAGTGAAAGTGAGCCAATAAGTGGTCTTCTACTGCCCTCTGCTGGCCATTCTACTTATTAATGAAATATTTCAACATGTGCTTGCATTCATACTTGAATACACACTAAAAAAATCACTTATATAGCAATAACTTTTATAACACAATCATATTTTGTCAGTGTTAATCACTTTATTTGCACTGACACTTCAAATAATTGCTAGTAATGTGATAAATCAGGCTAGAAACATGGTAAATCAAAGTAAATAATACTAGATTGTCGTTTATCTCCTGGTAAATAATACTAGAACGTGGTATATCATGGTAAATCATGGTTAACTAAACTGTGTGTGTATGTGTGTGTGTGTGTGTGTGTGTGTGTGTGTGTGTGTGTGTGTGTGTGTGTGTGTGTGTGTAAGCATGCATTGAGTTAACATGGAAAAACTGGTTTGCTTTAGTGCAGAAAACTGGTTTAAAGTGAAAGTGAGCCAATAAGTGGTCTTCTAGTGCCCTCTGCTGGCCATTCTACTCAATAATGAAATATTTTAAGTCAAGTCAAGTCAAGTCAAGTATATTTGTATAGCGCTTTTCACAATACAGATTGTATCAAAGCAGCTTCACAGTATTAAATTAAAATAATACAACAAGGTTTGTTTCTAGTGGAATTTATTGATAAAATCAAATTAGATATCCCCAGAATATCCCCAACTGAGCAAGCCAAAGGCAACAGTGGCAAGGAACCGAAAAACTCCATCAAGTGACCTAATAGTGTCCTAAAACTCCATCAGGTGACCCAATGGAGAAAAAAAAAACCTTGGGAGAACCCAGGCTCAGTCGGGGGCCAGTTCTCCTCTGGCGTTTATTAACTAGAGGCCGGATTGTAATTTGAACTGTAAGATTAAAAATATTATATGAATGCCTGGCTGAAGAGATGCGACTTTAATCTAGTTTTAAACTGGGAGAGCGAGTCTGAGCAACGAACAGTATCAGGAAGGCTATTCCAGAGTTTTGGAGCTTTTACATGTGCTTTTGCATTCATACTTGGACACACACTAAAAATCACGTATATAACTAACTATTATAACACAATAATATTTTGTCAGTGTTCATCACCTCATTTGCACTGACACTTCACATAATTGCTAGTAATGTGGTTAATCATGCTAGAAACATTGTAAATCATAGTAAATAATACTGAAATGAGGTGTATCAAGGTAAATCATGCTAGAATCCTAATAAATCATTCTGGAACATGGTATATGATAGTAAATCATGCTAGAATCATATTAAATAATTCTAGAATGTGGCAAATCGTTGTGGGAGGAGCCTATTTTACTCAAATGGCTATAACTCAAGAAGTAAATGAGATATCTTCACCAAACTCAGTACACATGTGTATGGGTTCAATTTGAGGTCACAGTAAACAATTTTATGGAGATCGGACCATAGGTGGCGCTATAACTGTTAAAAAGCTTTAAAACCATATATATCCCATGGCAAATTGCCTGTATTGGCTGTAAATGGTCTTTTCCATCTATTATGTCAGTGGTTACATGCTTGCTAAATAAATCTTAATAACTTTTGATGCTTTTGTGCTTAAATGCCTTAAAGGCCTTAACTGCTTGAACCCCGATAAATGCTGCTTGCAGCTTTAATTATTATTATTATTATTATTCTTCTGCCGTAAAACGCATCGTGCAGCCCAAACCGTAAGGGCTAGAGCTTTGAAACTTTGCCAGATGGTAGTACAAAAATCGAGGAGAGGTTCAGAGATTATGACCCCGATTGGCCCATAGGTGGCGCTATAGCGACCAAAAGCGCGAAACTGCTCATAACTCCTAGACCGTATGTCGCAGCCTCAAGTGTCTTATATCATTGGAAAGCTGGACGCCTGACGAACAAAACGTATATCTCCGATTTTATTTACGTCATGATAGATTTTCCGCCATTTTGAATTTTGTCGAAAATCTACTTTTGCAAACTAGTCCCTGGTTTTTCGCCCGATCGGAACCAAACCAGTGCAGAATTGTTCTCTGGAGTCTGAAGATCAATAATTATCGAAAAAAAGTTGAAATTTCGATTCACAGTCGCTAGGGGGTGCAAAATTAACGTTGTGGGAGGAGCCTATTTTACTAAAATGGCTATAACTCCAGAAGTAATTCAGTAAACTTCACCAAACTTGGTATACATGTGTAGGAGGTCAGTCTGAGGTCACAGTAAAAAAATTGCGGCGATCGGCCACATGGTGGCGCTATAACATGACAAAAACATAAAACAGGCTATAACCACCTGACCGTTAGTCTGATTGACTTGAAAATTGGTATGCAGTGTCTTGGTCCAAGGTGCCATGTATGTCTATGAGGACATTGGTGTATCTCAAAAAACATGGCCGCCATTGGCCAATAAATTTGAGCACCTATTAGACAAGGTTAACAGAGGCCGATCGGAACGAAACTCGATGGGCATGTTCGACTCATGGCCCTGGAGGTCTGTAAGAATTTTAAAAGAAATCGGCCACTAGTTGGCGCTAACGAGTTTTATGGCTCTGTAATCACGTGGTGTTACACATATCATCACAATATGCATATCATTTGATAGATCTGCTCATGCTGAACAACTTTGCCTCAAGAACCATTGCTGTCAATCAAACCGTTCATTAAATATTTGTGAATATGTTAAAAACCTACTTTTGCGAACTAGTCCTAGGTTTTTCGCCCGATCGGAACCAAACCAGTCTAGGACAATTCTCTGGACTCTCTAGATCAATAATTATCAAAAAAAAGTTGAACTTTTGCATTTGGATGGCTGTAATAGGATCATTTATAAAATGGGCGTGGCAAAATACATTAAAAAGCCTATAAATCCTAAATAAAAACCCAGAACTTCACAAAAATTGGTGAACTTATGTGACATAACATCATTAACAAGCATGCAAAATTTCATGGAGATCGGACCATAGTTGGCGCTATAACTGTTAAAAGGCTTTAAAACTATATATTTCCTATGGTAAACTGCCTGTATTGGCTGTAAATGGTCTTTTCCATCTCTGATCATATCATTTTCATATCATAATGTTAAAAACTAGTGCAATACAATTCTCTGGACTCACTAGAACAATAATTGTCAGAAAAAGTTGAACTACTTCATTTGGATTGCTATAATAGGTTCACTTCAAAATGTGGCCTTTACCAATTGTCCCTGAAAGCCTATATCTCTTTAAAGAATGTTCAAACCTTCTTAAAAACAAGTCAGAACATGTGAAATATCACTCTGAACATGCATGAAAATTTTCAGACAGATCTGACAAAATTTGCCTCTATAACAGTTAAAAAGGTGAAAATGATATGAATATAATGGCATATTAAGCCAATAAGTGGTTTTTTACTGCCCCCTGCTGTTTAAAATAGTCATGTTCTCATATTGTTCTATAATTCATATTTAGACTTTATAAAATCACTATTTTAACATTTACAATTACATTTAGTCAAAATCCATCTGTTAAAGTATTAGTATTGACAGTTTGATCACATTATATATTTCAAATGTCTGTATCTACAACATAATGTGTGTGTGTAGTCTTAGGTTTCTGAATAAATTCTGAATCATCTGATTAATAGCTTACAAAGACTTTGTGAAATGTTTATAGACCATTGAAATATATTTTCATAATGACATATCCCAATAGCATTGAAAAAACAACAACATTTGTCTTTGTGTGTGTGTGTGTGTGTGTGTGTGTGTGTGTGTGTGTGTGTGTGTGTGTGTGTGTGTGTGTGTGTGTGTGTAAACATGCATTATGGAGTTAAAATGGAAAAACTGGTTTGATTTAGTACAGAAAAATGGTGAAAATCATGAAGTTTAAAGTCAAAGTGAGCCAATAAGTGGTCTTCTACTGCCCTCTGCTGGCCATTCTACGTATTAATGAAGTCTACTCACATATGCTTTGGCATTCATTATACACTAAAAATCACTTATATAACAATAAGACACTAAAAAATAACGTATATAACAATTACTATTGTAGCACAATCATATTTTGTCAGAGTTTATCACTCATAAATCATATTTTGTCAGAGTATACAATCACAGTAAACAATGGTAAATCCTACTAGAATGTAGTATATCATGGTAAATCATGCTAGAATATGGCAAATCAGGCTAGAATCATAGTAAATAATACTAGAATGTGGTAAATTGTTGTGGGAGGAGCCTATTTTACTAAAATGGCTATAACTCAAGAAGTAAATGAGATATTTTCACCAAACTCAGTACACATGTGTATGGTTTCAATTTGAGGTCACAGTAAACATTTTTATGGAGATCGGACCATAGGTAGCGCTATAACTGTTAAAAAGCTTTAAAACCATATATATCCCATGGTAAACTGCCTGTATTGGCTGTAAATGGTCTTCTCCATCTATTATGTCCGTGGTTACATGCTTGCTAAATAAATCTTAATAACTTTTGATGCTTTTGTGCTTAAATGCCTAAAAGGCTTTAACTGGATCCAGACGGACAAAATGGCTATCTCCAAATTCACCTACGAGCAAAAAAAAAATTGTTATGGCCAATTTTGTCCAAAACCTACTTTTGCGAACTAGTCCTAGGTTTTTGGCCCAATCGGAACCAGACCAGTCTAGGACAATTCTATGGACTCTCTAGATCAATAATTATCGAAAAAAAAGTGGAACTTTTGCATTTGCCTGGCTGTAGCAGGGTAATTTAGGAAAGGGGTGGGACAAAAAAAACACTCAAAAGCCTATACAACCTAAGGGAAAACCCCAAACTTCACAAAAATCGATGAGCAGATGTGTCATAGCATGGTGAAGAAGCATGCCAAGTTTCGTGAAGATCGGACAAGAGGTGGCGCTATAACTGTCCAAAACGTCTCTTCTTATTAGGGGTTCAAGCACGAAGTGCTGAAACCCTATTGTAATTGTACTGATTTTTATTATTATTATTATTAATATTTGGATGGCTGTAATAGGGTCATTTATAAAATGGGCCTGGCAAAATACACTAAAAAGCCTATAAATCCTAAATGAAAACTCAAAACTTCACAAAAATTGGTGAGCATATGTCACATAACATCATTAACAAGCATGCCAAATTTTATGGACATCGGACCAAAGGTGGCACTATAACTGTTAAAAAGCTTTAAAACCACATATTTCCTATGGTAAATTGCCTGTATTGACTGTAAATGGTCTTTTCCATCTATTATGTCAGTGGTTAGATGCTTGCTAATTAAAATTTGATAACTTTTGTGCTTAAAAACCCTTAAAGGCCTTAATAGCTTGAACCCCGATAAATGCTGCTTGCAGCTTTAATTATTATTATTATTATTATTCTTCTGCCGTAAAACGCATCGTGCAGCCCAAACCGTAGGGGCTAGAGCATTGAAACTTTGCCAGATGGTAGTACAAAAATCGAGGAGAGGTTCAGAGATTATGACCACGATTGGCCCATAGGTGGCGCTATAGCGACCAAAAGCGCGAAACTGCTCATAACTCCTAGACCGTATGTCGTAGACTCAAGTGTCTTATATCATTGGAAAGCTGGACGCCTGACGAACAAAACGTATATCTCCGATTTCATTTCCGTCATGATAGATTTTCCGCCATTTTGAATTTTGTCAAAAACCTACTTTTGCGAACTAGTCCGTGGTTTTTTGCCCGATCGGAACCAAACCAGTGCAGAAATGTTCTCTAGAGTCTGAAGATTAATAATTATTGAAAAAAAGTTGAAATTTCGATTCACGGACGCTAAGGGTCGCCAAAATGGACGTTGTGGGAGGAGCCTATTTTACTAAAATGGTTATAACTCCAGAAGTAAATGAGGTATTTTCACCAAACTTGGTACACATATGTAAGAGGTCAATCTGAGGTCACGGTAAAAAAATCGCGGCGATTGGCCAAATGGTGGCGCTATAACATGAAAAAAACATAAAACAGGCTATAACCACCTGACCGTTAGTCCGATTGACTTGAAAATTGGTATGCAGTGTCTTGGTCCAAGGTGCCATGTATGTCTATGAGGACATTGGCGTATCTCAAAAAACATGGCCGCCATTGGCCAATGAAGTTGAGCACCTATTAGACAAGGTTAACGGAGGCCGATCAGAAGGAAACTCGGTGGGCATGTTCGACTCATGGCCCTAGAAGTCTGTAAGAATTTTGAAAGAAATCGGCCACTAGTTGGCGCTAACGAGTTTTATGGCTCTGTAATCACGTGGTGTTACACATATTATCACAAAATGCATATCATTTGATAGATCTGCTCATGCTGAACAACTTTGCCTCTAGAACCATTGCTGTCAATCAAACCTTTCATTAAATATTCATGAATATGTTAAAAACCTACTTTTGCGAACTAGTCCCTGGTTTTTCGCCCGATCGGAACCAGACCAGTCTAGGACAATTCTCTGGACTCTCTAGATCAATAATTATCGAAAAAAAGTTGAACTTTTGCATTTGGATGGCTTTAAAAGGGTCATTTATAAAATGGGCGTGGCAAAATACACTAAAAAGCCTATAAATCCTAAATGAAAACTCAGAACTTCAATTGGTGAGCATATGTGTCATAACATCATAAACAAGCATGCAAAATTTTATGGAGATCGGACAATAGTTGGCGCTATAACTGGTAAAAGGCTTTAAAACCATATATTTCCTATGGTAAACTGCCTGTATTGGCTGTAAATGGTCTTTTCCATGTCTGATCATATAATTTTCATATCATAATGTTAAAAACTAGTGCATAACCATTCTCTGGATTCACTAGAACAATAGTTGTCAGAAAAAGTTGAACTACTTCATTTGGATAGCTATAATAGGTTCACTTCAAAATGTGGCCTTTACCAAGTGTCCCCGAAAGCCTATATCTCTTTAATGAATGTTCAAACCTTCTTAAAAACAAGTCAGAACATGTGAAATATCACTCTGAACATGCATGAAAATTTTCAGACAGATCGGACAAAATTTGCCTCTATAACAGTTAAAAAGGTGAAAATGATATGAATTAATGGCATGTTAAGCCAATAAGTGGTATTTTACTGCCCCCCGCTGTTTAAAATAGTCATTTTCTCATATTGGTATTGGTATCAGCCATGGTAAATCATGATAAATGATGGTGTGTGTGTGTGTGTGTGTGTGTGTGTGTGTGTGTGTGTGTGTGTGTGTGTGTGTGTGTGTGTGTGTGTGTGTGTGTGTGTGTGTGTGTGTGTGTGTGTGTGGTACAAATATAACAAAGGTTTTATTTTCCAACATGAAAACAAACATAACAGAGTGCTAGTGCACAAACAATAACCGACAATGATAATGGATGAGAGGGGAACTTAAATACACAGATCAAGACAAGGACAACAGGTGACGGTTATGATGATGAGGAGCAGGTGATGATGAGGAGGGTGATGAGGAGCAGGTGCAGGTGATGACGACAGATAGTGAATGTGATGAAGACAGAAGGTGAATGTGATGAAGGTGAATGTGACACCAATATCACTAAAACATTTGTGTGTGTGTGTGTGTGTGTGTGTGTGTGTGTGTGTGTGTGTGTGTGTAGCATTATTGTGTGTAGCATATGTAGCAAGTATGCATTATTGAGTTAACATGGAAACACTGGTTTGCTTTAGTGCAGAAAACTGGTCAAAATCATGAGGTTTAAAGTGAAAGTGAGCCAATAAGTGGTCTTCTACTGCCCTCTGCTGGCCATTCTACTTATTAATTAAATTTTTCCACATGTGCTTGCATTTATACTTGAATACACACTAAAAATCACTTATATAGCAATAACTATTATAACACAATCATATTTTGTCAGTGTTAATCACTTTATTTGCACTGACACTTCAAATAATTGCTAGTAATGTGGTAAATCATGGTAAATCATGGTTAACTATGCTGTGTGTGTGTGTCTGTGTGTGTGTGTGTGTGTGTGTGTGTGTGTGTGTGTGTGTGTGTGTGTGTGTGTGTGTGTGTGTGTGTGTGTGTGTGTAAGCATGCATTGAGTTAACATGGATAAACTGGTTTGCTTTAGTGCAGAAAACTGGTTTAAAGTGAAAGTGAGCCAATAAGTGGTCTTCTACTGCCCTCTGCTGGCCATTCTACTTATTAATGAAATATTTCAACATGTGCTTGCATTCATACTTGAATACACACTAAAAAAATCACTTATATAGCAATAACTTTTATAACACAATCATATTTTGTCAGTGTTAATCACTTTATTTGCACTGACACTTCAAATAATTGCTAGTAATGTGATAAATCAGGCTAGAAACATGGTAAATCAAAGTAAATAATACTAGATTGTCGTTTATCTCCTGGTAAATAATACTAGAACGTGGTATATCATGGTAAATCATGGTTAACTATGCTGTGTGTGTGTGTGTGTGTGTGTGTGTGTGTGTGTGTGTGTGTGTGTGTGTGTGTGTGTGTGTGTGTGTGTGTGTGTAAGCATGCATTGAGTTAACATGGAAAAACTGGTTTGCTTTAGTGCAGAAAACTGGTTTAAAGTGAAAGTGAGCCAATAAGTGGTCTTCTAGTGCCCTCTGCTGGCCATTCTACTTAATAATGAAATATTTTACATGTGCTTTTGCATTCATACTTGGACACGAGGCCGGATTGTAATTTGAACTGTAAGATTAAAAATATTATATGAATGCCTGGCTGAAGAGATGCGACTTTAATCTAGTTTTAAACTGGGAGAGCGAGTCTGAGCAACGAACAGTATCAGGAAGGCTATTCCAGAGTTTTGGAGCTTTTACATGTGCTTTTGCATTCATACTTGGACACACACTAAAAATCACGTATATAACTAACTATTATAACACAATAATATTTTGTCAGTGTTCATCACCTCATTTGCACTGACACTTCACATAATTGCTAGTAATGTGGTTAATCATGCTAGAAACATTGTAAATCATAGTAAATAATACTGAAATGAGGTGTATCAAGGTAAATCATGCTAGAATCCTAATAAATCATTCTGGAACATGGTATATGATAGTAAATCATGCTAGAATCATATTAAATAATTCTAGAATGTGGCAAATCGTTGTGGGAGGAGCCTATTTTACTCAAATGGCTATAACTCAAGAAGTAAATGAGATATCTTCACCAAACTCAGTACACATGTGTATGGGTTCAATTTGAGGTCACAGTAAACAATTTTATGGAGATCGGACCATAGGTGGCGCTATAACTGTTAAAAAGCTTTAAAACCATATATATCCCATGGCAAATTGCCTGTATTGGCTGTAAATGGTCTTTTCCATCTATTATGTCAGTGGTTACATGCTTGCTAAATAAATCTTAATAACTTTTGATGCTTTTGTGCTTAAATGCCTTAAAGGCCTTAACTGCTTGAACCCCGATAAATGCTGCTTGCAGCTTTAATTATTAGGGGTTCAAGCACGAAGTGCTGAAACCCTATTGTAATTGTACTGATTTTTATTATTAGGGGTTCAAGCACGAAGTGCTGAAACCCTATTGTAATTGTACTGATTTTTATTATTATTAGGGGTTCAAGCACGAAGTGCTGAAACCCTATTGTAATTGTCCTGATTTTTATTATTATTTTTCTTCTGCCGTAAAACGCATCGTGCAGCCCAAACCGTAAGAGCTGGAACCTTGAAACTTTGCCAGATGGTAGTACAAAAATCGAGGAGAGGTTATCAAATTATGACCCCGATTGGCCCATAGGTGGCGCTATAGCAACCAAAAGCGCGAAACTGCTCAGAACTCCTAGACCGTATGTCGTAGACTCAAGTGTCTTATATCATTGGAAAGCTGGACGCCTGACGAACAAAACGTATATCTCCGATTTCATTTCCGCCATGATAGATTTTCCGCCATTTTGAATTTTGTCAAAAACCTACTTTTGCGAACTAGTCCCTGGTTTTTCGCCCGATCGGAACCAAACCAGTGCAGAAATGTTCTCTAGAAACTGAAGATCAATAATTATCGAAAAAAAGTCGAAATTTCGATTCACGGACGCTAAGGGGCGCCAAAACGTACGTTGTGGGAGGGGCCTATTTTACTAAAATGGCTATAACTCCAGAAGTAAATGAGGTATCTTCACCAAACTCGGTACACATATGTATGAGCTCAATATGAGGTAACAGTAAAAAAATCGCGGCGATTTGCCACATGGTGGCGCTATAATATGAAAAAAACATAAAACAGGCTTTAACCACCTGACCGTTAGTCCGATTGACTTGAAAATTGGTATGCCGTGTCTTGGTCCAAGGTGTCATGTATGTGTATGAGGACATTGGCGTATCTAAAAAAACATGGCCGCCATCGGCCAATGAAGTTTGAGCACCTATTAGACAAGGTTAACGGAGGCCGATCGGAACGAAACTCGGTGGGCATGTTCTACTCATGGCCCTAGAGGTCTGTAAGAGTTTTGAAAGAAATCGGCCACTAGTTGGCGCTAACGAGATTTATGGCTCTGTAATCACGTGGTGTTACACTTATTGTCACAAAATGGATACCATTTGATAGATCTCCTCTTGTTGAACAACTTTGCCTCAAGAACCATTGCTGTCAATCAAACCGTTCATTAAATATTCGTAATTATGTTAAAAACCTACTTTTGCGAACTAGTCCTAGGTTTTTCGCCCGATCGGAACCAAACCAGTCTAGGACAATTCTATGGACTCTCTAGGTCAATAATTATCAAAAAAAAGTTGAACTTTTGCATTTTTCGCATGGCTAACAGGGTCATTTAGAAAATGGGCGTGGTAAAATGCACTCAAAAGCCTATAAATCCTAAACGAAAACTCAGAACTTCACGAAAATTGATGAGCATATGTGTCATAACCTGCTTAAGAAGCATGGAAAATTTTATGGAGAGCGGACCATAGTTGGCGCTATAACTGTTAAAACGCTTTAAAACCATATATTTCCTATGGTAAATTGCCTGTATTTGCTGTAAATGGTGTCTTCTATCTTTTATCATATAATGTTCATATCATAATGTTCAAAACCAGTGCAGCACAATTCTCTGAACTCTCTAGATCAATAATTATCAGAAAAAAAGTTTAACTTCTTCAAAAGGTGATTTTATATGAATATAATGACATATTAAGCCAATAAGTGGTATTTTACTGCCCCCTGCTGTCATTTCATCATACTACTCCCTAATATTGTTATAAAATTCATATTTAGACTTTATAAAATCATTATTTTAACATTTACAATCACATTTTGTCAAAACTCATCTATTGAGTATTACTATTGACAATTGTGTTACACTGAGATATGGAAATGGACGAAAGTAAATGAATGAAATGAAACGAAAGTATAACGGCATTTAAGCCACGCCCCCGAATACAAATTCATTCATAACTCGAAAACGGAAAGTCGTTGCGCGCTCAAATTTTGATGGTGAGGACCTCTCCGGGCTCTTGATCGAAACGTGTCGTCGCGGGCCTCGGGAGCGCGCCCCCCGCGCATCGCGAATCCGCGGGACCCCCGATTTTGAACGGCCATTACTCCCGACCCAGACCACCCCGAACATTGTGTGAGAGCTCGTTGGAAAGGGCGCGTCCTTGGCTAGCTTCGATTCAAATGTGGTGTTATTTGCCCTGGGCATTCCAGAGATAATAGCCCGAACAGATATGCCTTATAACAGTCATAACTCCCAGCCCCAATCGCCCAAAAACACCTTGATGGTCTCATTCAACAGGGCTCCTCAAGCACTATCTATGCTCTGAGTTTCAGAATTTTTCGCCTTTTGGTTCCTGAGATATAAGTAAAAAAACAAATTCCCATTCATTCATTCAAACACTTCAACTGTAAAATGTAAGCTATAATACCACTGTTGTCCACTAGAGGGAGCAGCAGGATTACGCATGATCTTTTAATTCGCTTCAGTATTGGGAAATAAACAAATGCTTTAAGAAGCAATCTTTTTTATTATGATGTTTTTTTTTTTTATTATGATATTTGTATATATTTTATTTTTTTATTATGATTATGAACGGTTTGATTGACATTAGTGATTCTTGAGGCAAAGTTGTTCAAGATGAGGAGATGAAGATATTTTCACAATATCACATCCTAAAAACATTGAAAACATATTTGTCTTTGTGTGTGTGTGTGTGTGTGTGTGTGTGTGTGTGTGTGTGTGTGTGTGTGTGTGTGTGTGTGTGTGTGTGTGTGGATGTGTTTGTGTCTGTGTGTGTGTCTGTGTGTGTAAGCATGCTTAATGGAAAGAACATGGAGAAACTGCTTTGTTTTACTGGTGGATAAAAAAGTCTTTCAAATGAAAGTGAGTCAATTAGTGGTCTTCTACTATGGAAGCAGGACATTCTACTTAATAAAATATTTTCATCTGTGCTTTTGCATTAGTTTTTGGACTATATAAAATTACTTGCATGAAAATCACCTATTATAACACAGTCATGTTTTGTCAAAGTTTATCACTTCATTTTTACTGAGTTCTCAGTTTGAACAATTCTGCCTCTCAGTAATTAATTTGAAATCTGAAAATGGTGTTATACAGAGGAGATTTGCAATTATCATTTTGTTACCTATCTTTTATTTTAAATATCTACATCTACAACAAAATGTGTGTGCATGTGTGTGTTCAAGCATGGTTAGTGTATTAAGTATTATTGTTTAAGTATTATTGTTTTCATTTACATTTTAACCACCAGAAGAAGAACACTCATTGGTTCATTCTGCTCACTAAAATATTATTTTTCATTTTTTTTTGAAATTTTTCAATATTTTCCATTTGAAATATTGTTTAAACTTAATAAAATCATTAAAATAACATTTCAAATAATATTTTGTCTGTTTATAAATCCCACAGACTCACATTGGCTGCAATACTAATGTTTTTGTAAAACACAGACCTGATAGTCTAATCTGTGTGTATTGTGCATATATTATTGATATTATTACTATTGCAAATCATGTTATTGTAACTCATATCTTAATAGAATATTATTTGTAATTTTAATTCTTTATTTCTTAATTGTTTTTTTATGATTACTACAGATATTATCACCAAAGATATCAACTAAACCTTCACTTTTAGTATTGACACGCTGCACACACAGCACAATCACACACTCACTAATGCATTCAAATAAATGTAATCTTATTGTGCTACTTTATTTGTACATGATTAGAATGAACAGAAATCTAAGAATATTTTTCTTCTTTTGTTAAAGCCATTTCAGACTCCAAGTAAGCATTATATTACTAATCATCTATTTTAAAGGTGCCATACAATTGAAAACTGTATTTATCTTGGCATAGTTGAATGATAAGAGTTCTGGACATGGAACTGACATACCGTGAGCCTCAAACACCATTGTTTCCTCCTTCATGTGTAAATCTCTTGTTTGCAAAAGACCGCTGAAAAATGAGTGAATCCCACCATAACACCGACTGTGACGTTGGAGTCAGGATCATTAATATTTATACCCCCCAAATTTGCATTTTCCAGTCCATGTTCTAGGCCAGGCAGTGTTAATGTGGACCTGCACAGCCGAATCATCAGAAGATCTGCAGGTATTGTGAAGAAGCAAGCAAGGACAATAGTGAAAATGGCAGATCATGGATATAAATGTTATGTCTGAGGCTGTGCTGCGGATTTGAGAACTTTTCATTCCCTTCCCACAAAAGAGAACTGTCAACAGGCATGGTTGATGTTTACAACAGGATACCTCACCATTTTAATTCAAAGCTGTTAGTTTACTTTTAACGGAGGCCGATCAGAACGAAACTCGGTGGGCATGTTCGATTCGTGGCCCTAGAGGTCTGTAAGAATTTTGAAAAATCAGCCACTAGTTGACGCTAACAGGTTTTACGGCTATGTAATCACGTGATGCATATCATTTGATAGATCTCCTCATACTGAACAACTTTGCCTCAAGAACTACTACTGTCAATCAATTTGTTCATTAAATACTTGCGATTATGTTAAAAACCTACTTTTGCAAACTAGTCCTAGGTTTTCGCCCGATCGGAAATATACCAGTGCAGTACAATTCTCTGGAAGCTCTAGATTATTAATTATATAAAAAACTTTAACTTTACCCATTGGGTAGCCATAACAGGATCATTTAGAAAATGGGTATGGCAAAAAACACTCAAAAGCCTGTAAATCCTAAACAAAAACTCAGACAACTCACTAAACTGCCTTATGTGCTTAAAGACCCTAAATGCTTGAACCCCGCTAAATGCTGCTTGCAGCTTTAATTAGGGGTTCAAGCACGAAGTGCTGAAACCCTATTGTAATTGTCCTGATTTTTATTATTATTTTTCTTCTGCCGTAAAACGCATCGTGCAGCCCAAACCGTAAGAGCTGGAACCTTGAAACTTTGCCAGATGGTAGTACAAAAATCGAGGAGAGGTTATCAAATTATGACCCCGATTGGCCCATAGGTGGCGCTATAGCAACCAAAAGCGCGAAACTGCTCAGAACTCCTAGACCGTATGTCGTAGACTCAAGTGTCTTATATCATTGGAAAGCTGGACGCCTGAGGAACAAAACGTATATCTCCGATTTCATTTCCGCCATGATAGATTTTCCGCCATTTTGAATTTTGTCAAAAACCTACTTTTGCGAACTAGTCCCTGGTTTTTCGCCCGATCGGAACCAAACCAGTGCAGAAATGTTCTCTAGAAACTGAAGATCAATAATTATCGAAAAAAAGTCGAAATTTCGATTCACGGACGCTAAGGGGCGCCAAAACGTACGTTGTGGGAGGGGCCTATTTTACTAAAATGGCTATAACTCCAGAAGTAAATGAGGTATCTTCACCAATCTCGGTACACATATGTATGAGCTCAATATGAGGTAACAGTAAAAAAATCGCGGCGATTTGCCACATGGTGGCGCTATAATATGAAAAAAACATAAAACAGGCTTTAACCACCTGACCGTTAGTCCGATTGACTTGAAAATTGGTATGCAGTGTCTTGGTCCAAGGTGTCATGTATGTGTATGAGGACATTGGCGTATCTAAAAAAACTTGGCCGCCATCAGCCAATGAAATTTGAGCACCTATTAGACAAGGTTAACGGAGGCCGATCGGAACGAAACTCGGTGGGCATGTTCTACTCATGGCCCTAGAGGTCTGTAAGAATTTTAAAAGAAATCGGCCACTAGTTGGCGCTAACGAGTTTTATGGCTCTGTAATCACGTGGTGTTACACTTATTGTCACAAAATGCATACCATTTGATAGATCTCCTCTTGTTGAACAACTTTGCCTCAAGAACCATTGCTGTCAATCAAACCGTTCATTAAATATTCGTAATTATGTTAAAAACCTACTTTTGCGAACTAGTCCTAGGTTTTTCGCCCGATCGGAACCAAACCAGTCTAGGACAATTCTATGGACTCTCTAGGTCAATAATTATCAAAAAAAAGTTGAACTTTTGCATTTTTCGCATGGCTAACAGGGTCATTTAGAAAATGGGCGTGGTAAAATGCACTCAAAAGCCTATAAATCCTAAACGAAAACTCAGAACTTCACGAAAATTGATGAGCATATGTGTCATAACCTGCTTAAGAAGCATGGAAAATTTTATGGAGAGCGGACCATAGTTGGCGCTATAACTGTTAAAACGCTTTAAAACCATATATTTCCTATGGTAAATTGCCTGTATTTGCTGTAAATGGTGTCTTCTATCATATAATGTTCATATCATAATGTTCAAAACCAGTGCAGCACAATTCTCTGAACTCTCTAGATCAATAATTATCAGAAAAAAAGTTTAACTTCTTCAAAAGGTGATTTTATATGAATATAATGACATATTAAGCCAATAAGTGGCATTTTACTGCCCCCTGCTGTCATTTCATCATACTACTCCCTAATATTGTTATAAAATTCATATTTAGACTTTATAAAATCATTATTTTAACATTTACAATCACATTTTGTCAAAACTCATCTATTGAGTATTACTATTGACAATTGTGTTACACTGAGATATGGAAATGGACGAAAGTAAATGAATGAAATGAAACGAAAGTATAACAGCATTTAAGCCACGCCCCCGAATACAAATTCATTCATAACTCGAAAACGGAAAGTCGTTGCGCGCTCAAATTTTGATGGTGAGGACCTCTCCGGGCTCTTGATCGAAACGTGTCGTCGCGGGCCTCGGGAGCGCGCCCCCCGCGCATCGCCATCCCGCGGGACCCCCGATTTTGAACGGCCATTACTCCAGACCCAGACCACCCCGAACATTGTGTGAGAGCTCGTTGGAAAGGGCCCGTCCTTGGCTAGCTTCGATTCAAATGTGGTGTTATTTGCCCTGGGCATTCCAGAGATAATAGCCCGAACAGATATGCCTTATTACAGTCATAACTCCCAGCCCCAATCGCCCAAAAACACCTTGATGGTCTCATTCAACAGGGCTCCTCAAGCACTATCTATGCTCTGAGTTTCAGAATTTTTCGCCTTTTGGTTCCTGAGATACAAGTAAAAAAACAAATTCCCATTCATTCATTCAAACACTTCAACTGTAAAATGTAAGCTATAATACCACTGTTGTCCACTAGAGGGAGCAGCAGGATTACGCATGATCTTTTAATTCGCTTTCAGTATTGGGAAATAAACAAATGCTTTAAGAAGCAATCTTTTTTATTATGATGTTTTTTTTTTTTATTATGATATTTGTATATATTTTATTTTTTTATTATGATTATGAACGGTTTGATTGACATTAGTGATTCTTGAGGCAAAGTTGTTCAAGATGAGGAGATGAAGATATTTTCACAATATCACATCCTAAAAACATTGAAAACATATTTGTCTTTGTGTGTGTGTGTGTGTGTGTGTGTGTGTGTGTGTGTGTGTGTGTGTGTGTGTGTGTGTGTGTGTGTGTGTGTGTGTGTGGATGTGTTTGTGTTTGTGTGTCTGTGTGTGTAAGCATGCTTAATGGAAAGAACATGGAGAAACTGCTTTGTTTTACTGGTGGATAAAAAAGTCTTTCAAATGAAAGTGAGTCAATTAGTAGTCTTCTACTGCCCTCTGCAGGACATTCTACTTAATAAAATATTTTCATCTGTGCTTTTGCATTAGTTTTTGGACTATATAAAATTACTTGCATGAAAATCACCTATTATAACACAGTCATGTTTTGTCAAAGTTTATCACTTCATTTTTACTGAGCTCTTAGTTTGAACAATTCTGCCTCTCAGTGATTAATTTGAAATCTGAAAATGGTGTTATACAGAGGAGATTTGCAATTATCATTTTGTTACCTATCTTTTATTTTAAATATCTACATCTACAACAAAATGTGTGTGCATGTGTGTGTTCAAGCATGGTTAGTGTATTAAGTATTATTGTTTAAGTATTATTGTTTTCATTTACATTTTAACCACCAGAAGAAGAACACTCATTGGTTCATTCTGCTCACTAAAATATTATTTTTCATTTTTTTCCATTTGAAATATTGTTTAAACTTAATAAAATCATTAAAATAACATTTCAAATCATATTTTGTCTGTTTATAAATCCCACAGACTCACATTGGCTGCAATACTAATGTTTTTGTAAGACACAGACCTTATAGTCTAATCTGTGTGTATTGTGCATATATTATTGATATTATTACTATTGCAAATCATGTTATTGTAACTCATATCTTAATAGAATATTATTTGTAATTTTAATTCTTTATTTCTTAATTGTTTTTTTATGATTACTACAGATATTATCACCAAAGATATCAACTACACCTTCACTTTTAGTATTGACACGCTGCACACACAGCACAATCACACACTCACTAATGCATTCAAATAAATGTAATCTTACTGTGCTACTTTATTTGTACATGATTAGAATGAACAGAAATCTAAGACTATTTTTCTTCTTTTGTTAAAGCCATTTTAGACTCCAAGTAAGCATTATATTACTAATCATCTATTTTAAAGGTGCCATACAATTGAAAACTGTATTTATCTTGGCATAGTTGAATGATAAGAGTTCTGGACATGGAACTGACATACCGTGAGCCTCAAACACCATCGTTTCCTCCTTCATGTGTAAATCTCCTGTTTGCAAAAGACCGCTGAAAAATGAGTGAATCCCACCATAACACCGACTGTGACGTTGGAGTCAGGATCATTAATATTTATACCCCCCAAATTTGCATTTTCCATCCATGTTCTAGGCCAGGCAGTGTTAATGTGGACCTGCACAGCCGAATCATCAGAAGATCTGCAGGTATTGTGAAGAAGCAAGCAAGGACAATAGTGAAAATGGCAGATCATGGATATAAATGTTATGTCTGAGGCTGTCTGTGCTGCAGATTTGAGAACTTTTCATTCCCTTCCCACAAAAGAGAACTGTCAACAGGCATGGTTGATGTTTACAACAGGATACCTCACCATTTTAATTCAAAGCTGTTAGTTTGCTCTTAACGGAGGCCGATCAGAACGAAACTCGGTGGGCATGTTCGACTCGTGGCCCTAGAGGTCTGTAAGAATTTTGAAAGAAATCGGCCACTAGTTGGCGCTAACGAGTTTTACGGCTATGTAATCACGTGATGCATATCATTTGATAGATCTCCTCATACTGAACAACTTTGCCTCAAGAACTACTGCTGTCAATCAATTTGTTCATTAAATACTTGCGATTATGTTAAAAACCTACTTTTGCGAACTAGTCCTAGGTTTTTCGCCCGATCGGAAATATACCAGTGCAGTACAATTCTCTGGAAGCTCTAGATTATTAATTATATAAAAAACTTTAACTTTACCCATTGGGTAGCCATAACAGGATCATTTAGAAAATGGGTATGGCAAAAAACACTCAAAAGCCTGTAAATCCTAAACAAAAACTCAGACAACTCACTAAACTGCCTTATGTGCTTAAAGACCCTAAATGCTTGAACCCCGCTAAATGCTGCTTGCAGCTTTAATTAGGGGTTCAAGCACGAAGTGCTGAAACCCTATTGTAATTGTACTGATTTTTATTATTAGGGGTTCAAGCATGAAATGCTGAAACCCTATTGTAATTGTGCTGATTTTTATTATTATTATTATTATTCCGCCGTAAAACGCATCGTGCAGCCTAAACCGTAAGTGCTAGAGACTTGAAACTTGGCCAGAAGGTAGTACAAAAATCGAGGAGAGGTTCAGAGAATATGAGCTAGATTGGCCAATAGGTGGCGCTACAGTGCAAAAAACAAAAAAATTGCATATTTTTGCTTAAATCTCATCAACCCTTTGTCACAGACTCAAGTGTCTTATATCTTTGGAATCCTTGGGTCAAGCCGAACAAAAAAGGCCTCAAGGATTTCATTTCCGGTATGCAAATTTTTCCGCCATTTTGGATTTTGTCCAAAACCTACTTTTGCGAACTAGTCCCTGGTTTTTCGCCCGATCGGAACCAAACCAGTGCAGAAATATTCACAGGAGTCTGAATATCAATAATTATCGAAAAAAAGTTAAAATTTCGATCCACGGTTGCTAAGGGGCATCAAAACGTTCGCAGGAGGCGGAGCTAATTATACAAAAATGGCTATAACTCGTGAACGAAATGAGATATTTTCACCAAACTCGGTACACATATGTATGAGCTCAAGTTGAGGTCACAGTAAAAAAATCGCGGTGATTGGCCTCATGGTGGCGCTATAATATGAAAAAAACATAAAACAGGCTATAACCACCTGACCGTTAGTCCGATTGACTTGAAAATTGGTATGCAGTGTCTTGGTCCAAGGTGCCATGTATGTCTATGAGGACATTGGTGTATCTCAAAAAACATGGCCGCTATCGGCCAATGAAGTTTGAGCACCTATTAGACAAGGTTAACGGAGGCCGATCGGAACAAAACTCAGTAGGCATGTTCGGCTCAAGCCCCTAGAGGTCTGTAAGAATTTTGAAAGAAATCGGCCACTAGTTGGCGCTAACGAGTTTTATGGCTCTGTAATCACGTGGTGTTACACTTATCGTCACAAAATGCATATCATATGATAGATCTGCTCATGCTGAACAACTTTGCCTCTAGAACCATTGCTGTCAATCAAACAGTTCATTAAATATTCATGAATATGTTAAAAACCTACTTTTGCGAACTAGTCCTAGGTTTTTTGCCCGATCGGAACCAGACCAGTCTAGGACAATTCTCTGGACTCTCTAGATCAATAATTATCAAAAAAAAGTTGAACTTTTGCATTTGGATGGCTGTAATAGGGTAATTTATAAAATGGGCGTGTCAAAATACATTAAAAAGCCTATAAATCCTAAATAAAAACTCAGAACTTCACAAAAATTGGTCAGCATATGTGACATAACATCATTAACAAGCATGAAAAATTCTATGGAGATCGGACGATAGGTGGCGCTATAACTGTTAAAAAGCTTTAAAATCATATATTTCCTATGGTAAACTGCCTGTATTGGCTGTAAATGGTCTTTTCCATCTCTGATCATATAATTTTCATATCATAATGTTAAAAAACTAGTGCAATACAATTCTCTGGACTCACTAGATCAATAATTGTCAGAAAGTTGAACTACTTCATTTGGATAGCTATAATAGGTTCACTTCAAAATCTGGCCTTTACCAAGTGTCCCCGAAAGCCTATATCTCTTTAATCAATGCTCAGACCTTCTTAAAAACAAGTCAGAACGTGTGAAATATCACCCTGAACAAGCATGAAAATTTTCAGACAGATCGGACAAAATTTGCCTCTATAACAGTTAAAAAGGTGAAAATGATATGAATTAATGGCATGTTAAGCCAATAAGTGGTATTTTACTGCCCCCTGCTGTTTAAAATAGTCATTTTCTCATATTGGTATTGGTATCAGCCATGGTAAATCATGATAAATGATGTGTGTGTGTGTGTGTGTGTGTGTGTGTGTGTGTGTGTGTGTGTGTGTGTGTGTGTGTGTGGTACAAATATAACAAAGGTTTTATTTTCCAACATGAAAACAAACATAACAGAGTGCTAGTGCACAAACAATAACCGACAATGATAATGGATGAGAGGGGAACTTAAATACACAGATCAAGACAAGGACAACAGGTGACGGTTATGATGATGAGGAGCAGGTGATGATAAGGAGGGTGATGAGGAGCAGGTGCAGGTGATGACGACAGATGGTGAATGTGATGAAGACAGAAGGTGAATGTGATGAAGGTGAATGTGACACCAATATCACTGAAACATTTGTGTGTGTGTGTGTGTGTGTGTGTGTGTGTGTGTAGCATTATTGTGTGTAGCATATGTAGCAAGTATGCATTATTGAGTTAACATGGAAACACTGGTTTGCTTTAGTGCAGAAAACTGGTCAAAATCATGAGGTTTAAAGTGAAAGTGAGCCAATAAGTGGTCTTCTACTGCCCTCTGCTGGCCATTCTACTTATTAATTAAATTTTTCCACATGTGCTTGCATTTATACTTGAATACACACTAAAAATCACTTATATAGCAATAACTATTATAACACAATCATATTTTGTCAGTGTTAATCACTTTATTTGCACTGACACTTCAAATAATTGCTAGTAATGTGGTAAATCATGGTTAACTATGCTGTGTGTGTGTGTGTGTGTGTGTGTGTGTGTGTGTGTGTAAGCATGCATTGAGTTAACATGGATAAATTGGTTTGCTTTAGTGCAGAAAACTGGTTTAAAGTGAAAGTGAGCCAATAAGTGGTCTTCTACTGCCCTCTGCAGGCCATTCTACTTATTAATGAAATATTTCAACATGTGCTTGCATTCATACTTGAATACACACTAAAAAAATCACTTATATAGCAATAACCATTATAACACAATCATATTTTGTCAGTGTTAATCACTTTATTTGCACTGACACTTCAAATAATTGCTAGTAATGTGATAAATCAGGCTAGAAACATGGTAAATCAAAGTAAATAATACTAGATTGTCGTTTATCTCCTGGTAAATAATACTAGAACGTGGTATATCATGGTAAATCATGGTTAACTATGCTGTGTGTGTGTGTGTGTGTGTGTGTGTGTGTGTGTGTGTGTGTGTGTGTGTGTGTGTGTGTGTGTAAGCATGCATTGAGTTAACATGGAAAAACTGGTTTGCTTTAGTGCAGAAAACTGGTTTAAAGTGAAAGTGAGCCAATAAGTGGTCTTCTAGTGCCCTCTGCTGGCCATTCTACTTAATAATGAAATATTTTACATGTGCTTTTGCATTCATACTTGGACACACACACAAAAATCACGTATATAACTAACTATTATAACACAATAATATTTTGTCAGTGTTCATCACCTCATTTGCACTGACACTTCACATAATTGCTAGTAATGTGGTTAATCATGCTAGAAACATTGTAAATCATAGTAAATAATACTGAAATGAGGTGTATCAAGGTAAATCATGCTAGAATCCTAATAAATCATTCTGGAACATGGTATATGATAGTAAATCATGCTAGAATCATATTAAATAATTCTAGAATGTGGCAAATCGTTGTGGGAGGAGCCTATTTTACTCAAATGGCTATAACTCAAGAAGTAAATGAGATATCTTCACCAAACTCAGTACACATGTGTATGGGTTCAATTTGAGGTCACAGTAAACAATTTTATGGAGATCGGACCATAGGTGGCGCTATAACTGTTAAAAAGCTTTAAAACCATATATATCCCATGGCAAATTGCCTGTATTGGCTGTAAATGGTCTTTTCCATCTATTATGTCAGTGGTTACATGCTTCCTAAATAAATCTTAATAACTTTTGATGCTTTTGTGCTTAAATGCCTTAAAGGCCTTAACTGCTTGAACCCCGATAAATGCTGCTTGCAGCTTTAATTATTATTATTATTATTCTGCCGTAAAACGCATCGTGCAGCCCAAACCGTAGGGGCTAGAGCATTGAAACTTTGCCAGATGGTAGTACAAAAATCGAGGAGAGGTTCAGAGATTATGACCACGATTGGCCCATAGGTGGCGCTATAGCGACCAAAAGCGCGAAACTGCTCATAACTCCTAGACCGTATGTCGTAGACTCAAGTGTCTTATATCATTGGAAAGCTGGACGCCTGACGAACAAAACGTATATCTCCGATTTCATTTCCGTCATGATAGATTTTCCGCCATTTTGAATTTTGTCAAAAACCTACTTTTGCGAACTAGTCCGTGGTTTTTTGCCCGATCGGAACCAAACCAGTGCAGAAATGTTCTCTAGAGTCTGAAGATTAATAATTATTGAAAAAAAGTTGAAATTTCGATTCACGGACGCTAAGGGTCGCCAAAATGGACGTTGTGGGAGGAGCCTATTTTACTAAAATGGTTATAACTCCAGAAGTAAATGAGGTATTTTCACCAAACTTGGTACACATATGTAAGAGGTCAATCTGAGGTCACGGTAAAAAAATCGCGGCGATTGGCCAAATGGTGGCGCTATAACATGAAAAAAACATAAAACAGGCTATAACCACCTGACCGTTAGTCCGATTGACTTGAAAATTGGTATGCAGTGTCTTGGTCCAAGGTGCCATGTATGTCTATGAGGACATTGGCGTATCTCAAAAAACATGGCCGCCATTGGCCAATGAAGTTGAGCACCTATTAGACAAGGTTAACGGAGGCCGATCAGAAGGAAACTCGGTGGGCATGTTCGACTCATGGCCCTAGAAGTCTGTAAGAATTTTGAAAGAAATCGGCCACTAGTTGGCGCTAACGAGTTTTATGGCTCTGTAATCACGTGGTGTTACACATATTATCACAAAATGCATATCATTTGATAGATCTGCTCATGCTGAACAACTTTGCCTCTAGAACCATTGCTGTCAATCAAACCTTTCATTAAATATTCATGAATATGTTAAAAACCTACTTTTGCGAACTAGTCCCTGGTTTTTCGCCCGATCGGAACCAGACCAGTCTAGGACAATTCTCTGGACTCTCTAGATCAATAATTATCGAAAAAAAGTTGAACTTTTGCATTTGGATGGCTTTAAAAGGGTCATTTATAAAATGGGCGTGGCAAAATACACTAAAAAGCCTATAAATCCTAAATGAAAACTCAGAACTTCACAAAAATTGGTGAGCATATGTGTCATAACATCATAAACAAGCATGCAAAATTTTATGGAGATCGGACAATAGTTGGCGCTATAACTGGTAAAAGGCTTTAAAACCATATATTTCCTATGGTAAACTGCCTGTATTGGCTGTAAATGGTCTTTTCCATGTCTGATCATATAATTTTCATATCATAATGTTAAAAACTAGTGCATAACCATTCTCTGGATTCACTAGAACAATAGTTGTCAGAAAAAGTTGAACTACTTCATTTGGATAGCTATAATAGGTTCACTTCAAAATGTGGCCTTTACCAAGTGTCCCCGAAAGCCTATATCTCTTTAATGAATGTTCAAACCTTCTTAAAAACAAGTCAGAACATGTGAAATATCACTCTGAACATGCATGAAAATTTTCAGACAGATCGGACAAAATTTGCCTCTATAACAGTTAAAAAGGTGAAAATGATATGAATTAATGGCATGTTAAGCCAATAAGTGGTATTTTACTGCCCCCCGCTGTTTAAAATAGTCATTTTCTCATATTGGTATTGGTATCAGCCATGGTAAATCATGATAAATGATGGTGTGTGTGTGTGTGTGTGTGTGTGTGTGTGTGTGTGTGTGTGTGTGTGTGTGTGTGTGTGTGGTACAAATATAACAAAGGTTTTATTTTCCAACATGAAAACAAACATAACAGAGTGCTAGTGCACAAACAATAACCGACAATGATAATGGATGAGAGGGGAACTTAAATACACAGATCAAGACAAGGACAACAGGTGACGGTTATGATGATGAGGAGCAGGTGATGATGAGGAGGGTGATGAGGAGCAGGTGCAGGTGATGACGACAGATAGTGAATGTGATGAAGACAGAAGGTGAATGTGATGAAGGTGAATGTGACACCAATATCACTAAAACATTTGTGTGTGTGTGTGTGTGTGTGTGTGTGTGTGTGTGTGTGTGTGTGTGTGTAGCATTATTGTGTGTAGCATATGTAGCAAGTATGCATTATTGAGTTAACATGGAAACACTGGTTTGCTTTAGTGCAGAAAACTGGTCAAAATCATGAGGTTTAAAGTGAAAGTGAGCCAATAAGTGGTCTTCTACTGCCCTCTGCTGGCCATTCTACTTATTAATTAAATTTTTCCACATGTGCTTGCATTTATACTTGAATACACACTAAAAATCACTTATATAGCAATAACTATTATAACACAATCATATTTTGTCAGTGTTAATCACTTTATTTGCACTGACACTTCAAATAATTGCTAGTAATGTGGTAAATCATGGTAAATCATGGTTAACTATGCTGTGTGTGTGTGTCTGTGTGTGTGTGTGTGTGTGTGTGTGTGTGTGTGTGTGTGTGTGTGTGTGTGTGTGTAAGCATGCATTGAGTTAACATGGATAAACTGGTTTGCTTTAGTGCAGAAAACTGGTTTAAAGTGAAAGTGAGCCAATAAGTGGTCTTCTACTGCCCTCTGCTGGCCATTCTACTTATTAATGAAATATTTCAACATGTGCTTGCATTCATACTTGAATACACACTAAAAAAATCACTTATATAGCAATAACTTTTATAACACAATCATATTTTGTCAGTGTTAATCACTTTATTTGCACTGACACTTCAAATAATTGCTAGTAATGTGATAAATCAGGCTAGAAACATGGTAAATCAAAGTAAATAATACTAGATTGTCGTTTATCTCCTGGTAAATAATACTAGAACGTGGTATATCATGGTAAATCATGGTTAACTAAACTGTGTGTGTATGTGTGTGTGTGTGTGTGTGTGTGTGTGTGTGTGTGTGTGTGTGTGTGTGTGTGTGTGTGTGTAAGCATGCATTGAGTTAACATGGAAAAACTGGTTTGCTTTAGTGCAGAAAACTGGTTTAAAGTGAAAGTGAGCCAATAAGTGGTCTTCTAGTGCCCTCTGCTGGCCATTCTACTCAATAATGAAATATTTTAAGTCAAGTCAAGTCAAGTCAAGTATATTTGTATAGCGCTTTTCACAATACAGATTGTATCAAAGCAGCTTCACAGTATTAAATTAAAATAATACAACAAGGTTTGTTTCTAGTGGAATTTATTGATAAAATCAAATTAGATATCCCCAGAATATCCCCAACTGAGCAAGCCAAAGGCAACAGTGGCAAGGAACCGAAAAACTCCATCAAGTGACCTAATAGTGTCCTAAAACTCCATCAGGTGACCCAATGGAGAAAAAAAAAACCTTGGGAGAACCCAGGCTCAGTCGGGGGCCAGTTCTCCTCTGGCGTTTATTAACTAGAGGCCGGATTGTAATTTGAACTGTAAGATTAAAAATATTATATGAATGCCTGGCTGAAGAGATGCGACTTTAATCTAGTTTTAAACTGGGAGAGCGAGTCTGAGCAACGAACAGTATCAGGAAGGCTATTCCAGAGTTTTGGAGCTTTTACATGTGCTTTTGCATTCATACTTGGACACACACTAAAAATCACGTATATAACTAACTATTATAACACAATAATATTTTGTCAGTGTTCATCACCTCATTTGCACTGACACTTCACATAATTGCTAGTAATGTGGTTAATCATGCTAGAAACATTGTAAATCATAGTAAATAATACTGAAATGAGGTGTATCAAGGTAAATCATGCTAGAATCCTAATAAATCATTCTGGAACATGGTATATGATAGTAAATCATGCTAGAATCATATTAAATAATTCTAGAATGTGGCAAATCGTTGTGGGAGGAGCCTATTTTACTCAAATGGCTATAACTCAAGAAGTAAATGAGATATCTTCACCAAACTCAGTACACATGTGTATGGGTTCAATTTGAGGTCACAGTAAACAATTTTATGGAGATCGGACCATAGGTGGCGCTATAACTGTTAAAAAGCTTTAAAACCATATATATCCCATGGCAAATTGCCTGTATTGGCTGTAAATGGTCTTTTCCATCTATTATGTCAGTGGTTACATGCTTGCTAAATAAATCTTAATAACTTTTGATGCTTTTGTGCTTAAATGCCTTAAAGGCCTTAACTGCTTGAACCCCGATAAATGCTGCTTGCAGCTTTAATTATTATTATTCTTCTGCCGTAAAACGCATCGTGCAGCCCAAACCGTAAGGGCTAGAGCTTTGAAACTTTGCCAGATGGTAGTACAAAAATCGAGGAGAGGTTCAGAGATTATGACCCCGATTGGCCCATAGGTGGCGCTATAGCGACCAAAAGCGCGAAACTGCTCATAACTCCTAGACCGTATGTCGCAGCCTCAAGTGTCTTATATCATTGGAAAGCTGGACGCCTGACGAACAAAACGTATATCTCCGATTTTATTTCCGTCATGATAGATTTTCCGCCATTTTGAATTTTGTCGAAAATCTACTTTTGCGAACTAGTCCCTGGTTTTTCGCCCGATCGGAACCAAACCAGTGCAGAATTGTTCTCTGGAGTCTGAAGATCAATAATTATCGAAAAAAAGTTGAAATTTCGATTCACAGTCGCTAGGGGGTGCAAAATTAACGTTGTGGGAGGAGCCTATTTTACTAAAATGGCTATAACTCCAGAAGTAATTCAGTAAACTTCACCAAACTTGGTATACATGTGTAGGAGGTCAGTCTGAGGTCACAGTAAAAAAATTGCGGCGATCGGCCACATGGTGGCGCTATAACATGACAAAAACATAAAACAGGCTATAACCACCTGACCGTTAGTCTGATTGACTTGAAAATTGGTATGCAGTGTCTTGGTCCAAGGTGCCATGTATGTCTATGAGGACATTGGTGTATCTCAAAAAACATGGCCGCCATTGGCCAATAAATTTGAGCACCTATTAGACAAGGTTAACAGAGGCCGATCGGAACGAAACTCGATGGGCATGTTCGACTCATGGCCCTGGAGGTCTGTAAGAATTTTAAAAGAAATCGGCCACTAGTTGGCGCTAACGAGTTTTATGGCTCTGTAATCACGTGGTGTTACACATATCATCACAATATGCATATCATTTGATAGATCTGCTCATGCTGAACAACTTTGCCTCAAGAACCATTGCTGTCAATCAAACCGTTCATTAAATATTTGTGAATATGTTAAAAACCTACTTTTGCGAACTAGTCCTAGGTTTTTCGCCCGATCGGAACCAAACCAGTCTAGGACAATTCTCTGGACTCTCTAGATCAATAATTATCAAAAAAAAGTTGAACTTTTGCATTTGGATGGCTGTAATAGGATCATTTATAAAATGGGCGTGGCAAAATACATTAAAAAGCCTATAAATCCTAAATAAAAACCCAGAACTTCACAAAAATTGGTGAACTTATGTGACATAACATCATTAACAAGCATGCAAAATTTCATGGAGATCGGACCATAGTTGGCGCTATAACTGTTAAAAGGCTTTAAAACTATATATTTCCTATGGTAAACTGCCTGTATTGGCTGTAAATGGTCTTTTCCATCTCTGATCATATCATTTTCATATCATAATGTTAAAAACTAGTGCAATACAATTCTCTGGACTCACTAGAACAATAATTGTCAGAAAAAGTTGAACTACTTCATTTGGATTGCTATAATAGGTTCACTTCAAAATGTGGCCTTTACCAATTGTCCCTGAAAGCCTATATCTCTTTAAAGAATGTTCAAACCTTCTTAAAAACAAGTCAGAACATGTGAAATATCACTCTGAACATGCATGAAAATTTTCAGACAGATCTGACAAAATTTGCCTCTATAACAGTTAAAAAGGTGAAAATGATATGAATATAATGGCATATTAAGCCAATAAGTGGTTTTTTACTGCCCCCTGCTGTTTAAAATAGTCATGTTCTCATATTGTTCTATAATTCATATTTAGACTTTATAAAATCACTATTTTAACATTTACAATTACATTTAGTCAAAATCCATCTGTTAAAGTATTAGTATTGACAGTTTGATCACATTATATATTTCAAATGTCTGTATCTACAACATAATGTGTGTGTGTAGTCTTAGGTTTCTGAATAAATTCTGAATCATCTGATTAATAGCTTACAAAGACTTTGTGAAATGTTTATAGACCATTGAAATATATTTTCATAATGACATATCCCAATAGCATTGAAAAAACAACAACATTTGTCTTTGTGTGTGTGTGTGTGTGTGTGTGTGTGTGTGTGTGTGTGTGTGTGTGTGTGTGTGTGTGTGTGTGTGTGTGTGTGTGTGTAAACATGCATTATGGAGTTAAAATGGAAAAACTGGTTTGATTTAGTACAGAAAAATGGTGAAAATCATGAAGTTTAAAGTCAAAGTGAGCCAATAAGTGGTCTTCTACTGCCCTCTGCTGGCCATTCTACGTATTAATGAAGTCTACTCACATATGCTTTGGCATTCATTATACACTAAAAATCACTTATATAACAATAAGACACTAAAAAATAACGTATATAACAATTACTATTGTAGCACAATCATATTTTGTCAGAGTTTATCACTCATAAATCATATTTTGTCAGAGTATACAATCACAGTAAACAATGGTAAATCCTACTAGAATGTAGTATATCATGGTAAATCATGCTAGAATATGGCTAATCAGGCTAGAATCATAGTAAATAATACTAGAATGTGGTAAATTGTTGTGGGAGGAGCCTATTTTACTAAAATGGCTATAACTCAAGAAGTAAATGAGATATTTTCACCAAACTCAGTACACATGTGTATGGTTTCAATTTGAGGTCACAGTAAACATTTTTATGGAGATCGGACCATAGGTAGCGCTATAACTGTTAAAAAGCTTTAAAACCATATATATCCCATGGTAAACTGCCTGTATTGGCTGTAAATGGTCTTCTCCATCTATTATGTCCGTGGTTACATGCTTGCTAAATAAATCTTAATAACTTTTGATGCTTTTGTGCTTAAATGCCTAAAAGGCTTTAACTGGATCCAGACGGACAAAATGGCTATCTCCAAATTCACCTACGAGCAAAAAAAAAATTGTTATGGCCAATTTTGTCCAAAACCTACTTTTGCGAACTAGTCCTAGGTTTTTGGCCCAATCGGAACCAGACCAGTCTAGGACAATTCTATGGACTCTCTAGATCAATAATTATCGAAAAAAAAGTGGAACTTTTGCATTTGCCTGGCTGTAGCAGGGTAATTTAGGAAAGGGGTGGGACAAAAAAAACACTCAAAAGCCTATACAACCTAAGGGAAAACCCCAAACTTCACAAAAATCGATGAGCAGATGTGTCATAGCATGGTGAAGAAGCATGCCAAGTTTCGTGAAGATCGGACAAGAGGTGGCGCTATAACTGTCCAAAACGTCTCTTCTTATTAGGGGTTCAAGCACGAAGTGCTGAAACCCTATTGTAATTGTACTGATTTTTATTATTATTATTATTAATATTTGGATGGCTGTAATAGGGTCATTTATAAAATGGGCCTGGCAAAATACACTAAAAAGCCTATAAATCCTAAATGAAAACTCAAAACTTCACAAAAATTGGTGAGCATATGTCACATAACATCATTAACAAGCATGCCAAATTTTATGGACATCGGACCAAAGGTGGCACTATAACTGTTAAAAAGCTTTAAAACCACATATTTCCTATGGTAAATTGCCTGTATTGACTGTAAATGGTCTTTTCCATCTATTATGTCAGTGGTTAGATGCTTGCTAATTAAAATTTGATAACTTTTGTGCTTAAAAACCCTTAAAGGCCTTAATAGCTTGAACCCCGATAAATGCTGCTTGCAGCTTTAATTAGGGGTTCAAGCACGAAGTGCTGAAACCCTATTGTAATTGTACTGATTTTTATTAGGGGTTCAAGCACGAAGTGCTGAAACCCTATTGTAATTGTACTGATTTTTATTATTATTATTATTATTCTTCTGCCGTAAAACGCATCGTGCAGCCCAAACCGTAAGAGCTGGAACTTTGAAACTTTGCCAGATGGTAGTACAAAAATCGAGGAGAGGTTCAGAGATTATGACCCCGATTGGCCCATAGGTGGCGCTATAACAACCAAAAGCGCGAAACTGCTCATAACTCCTAGACCGTATGTCGTAGACTCAAGTGTCTTATATCATTGGAAAGCTGGACGCCTGACGAACAAAACGTATATCTCCGATTTCATTTCCGCCATGATAGATTTTCCGCCATTTTGAATTTTGTCAAAAACCTACTTTTGCGAACTAGTCCCTGGTTTTTTACCCGATTGGAACCAAACCAGTGCAGAAATGTTCTCTGGAGACTGAATATCAATAATTATCGAAAAAAAGTTGAAATTTCGATTCACGGTCGCTAAGGGGCGCCAAAACGTACGTTGTGGGAGGGGCCTATTTTATTAAAATGGCTATAACTCCCGAAGTAAATGAGGTATCTTCACCAAACTTGGTACACATGTGTATGAGTTCAATCTGGGGTCACAGTAAAAAAATCGCGACGATTGGCCTCATGGTGGCGCTATAACATGAAAAAAACATAAATCAGGCTATAACCACCTGACCGTTAGTCCGATTGACTTGAAAATTGGTATGCAGTGTCTTGGTCCAAGGTGCCATGTATGTGTATGAGGACATTGGCATATCTCAAAAAACATGGCCGCCATCGGCCAATGAAGTTTGAGCACCTATTAGACAAGGTTAACGGAGGCCGATCGAAACGAAACTCAATGGGCATGTTCGGCTCATGGCCCTAGAGGTCTGTAAGAATTTTAAAAGAAATCGGCCACTAGTTGGCGCTAACGAGTTTTACGGCTCTGTAATCACGTGGTGTTACAAATATCCACACAATATGCATATCATTTGATAGATCTCCTCATCCTGAATAACTTTGCCTCAAGAACCATTGCTGTCAATCAAACTGTTCATTAATTATTCATGAATATGTTAAAAACCTACTTTTGCGAACTAGTCCTAGGTTTTTTGCCCGATCGGAACCAGACCAGTCTAGGACAATTCTCTGGACTCTCTAGATCAATAATTATCAAAAAAAAGTTGAACTTTTGCATTTGGATGGCTGTAATAGGGTCATTTATAAAATGGGCGTGGCAAAATACACTAAAAACCCTATAAATCCTAAATGAAAACTCATAACTTCACAAAAGTTGGTGAGCATATGTGACATAACATCATTAACAAGCATGCAACATTTTATGGAGATCGGACCAAAGGTGGCGCTATAACAGTTAAAAGGCTTTTAAACCATATATTTCCTATGGCAAACTGCCTGTATTGGCTGTAAATGGTCTTTTCCATGTCTGATCATATAATTTTCATATCATAATGTTAAAAACTATCGCATAACCATTCTCTGGACTCACTAGAACAATAGTTGTCAGAAAAAGTTTAACTTCTTCATTTGGATAGCTATAATAGGTTCACTTCAAAATGTGGCCTTTACCAAGTGTCCCCGAAAGCCTATATCTCTTTAATGAATGTTCAAACCTTCTTAAAAACAAGTCAGAACATGTGAAATATCACTCTGAACATGCATGGAAATTTTCAGACAGATCGGACAAAATTTGCCTCTATAACAGTTAAAAATGTGAAAATGATATGAATATAATGGTATATTAAGCCAATAAGTGGTATTTTACTGCCCCCTGCTGTTTAAAATAGTCATTTTGTCATATTGTTCTATAATTTATATTGAGACTTTATAAAATCCCTTTTTTAACATTTACAATTACATTTAGTCAAAATCCATCTGTTAAAGTATTAGTATTGACAGTTTGATCACATCATATATATCAAATATCTGTATCTACAACATAACGTGTGTGTGTAGTCTTAGGTTTCTGAATAAATTCTGAATAATCTGATTAATACCTTACAAAGATTTTGTGAAATGTTTATAGACCATTCAAATATATTTTCATAATGACATCCCAATAGCATTGAAAAAACAACAACATTTGTCTTTGTGTGTGTGTGTGTGTGTGTGTGTGTGTGTGTGTGTGTGTGTGTGTGTGTGTGTGTGTGTGTGTGTGTGTGTGTGTAAAATGCATTATGGAGTTAAAATGGAAAAACTGGTTTGCTTTAGTGCAGAAAAATGGTGAAAAACAAGAAGTTTAAAGTGAAAGTGTGCCAATATGTGGTCTTCTACTGCCCTCTGCTGGCCATTCTACTTATTAATGAAGTCTACTCACATATGCTTTTACATTTATTAGACACTAAAAATCACTTATATAACAATAAGACACTAAAAAATCACTTATATAACAATTACTATTGTAGCACAATCGTGCTAGAATCATAGTAAATAATACTAGAATGTGGTAAATTGTTGTGGGAGGAGCCTATTTTACTAAAATGGCTATAAGTCAAGAAGTAAATGAGATATCTTCACCAAACTCAGTACACATGTGTATGGGTTCAATTTGAGGTCACAGTAAACAATTTTATGGAGACTGGACCATAGGTGGCGCTATAACTGTTAAAAAGCTTTAAAACCATATTTTTCCTATGGTACATTGCCTGTATTGGCTGTAAATAGTCTTTTTCATCTATTATGTCAGTGGTTAGATGCTTGCTAAATAAAACTAATAACTTTTGATGCTTTTGTGCTTAAAGGCCTTAAAGGCCTTAACTGCTTGAACCCCGATAAATGCTGCTTGCAGCTTTAATTATTATTATTATTATTATTCTTCTGCCGTAAAACGCATCGTGCAGCCCAAACCGTAGGGGCTAGAGCATTGAAACTTTGCCAGATGGTAGTACAAAAATCGAGGAGAGGTTCAGAGATTATGACCACGATTGGCCCATAGGTGGCGCTATAGCGACCAAAAGCGCGAAACTGCTCATAACTCCTAGACCGTATGTCGTAGACTCAAGTGTCTTATATCATTGGAAAGCTGGACGCCTGACGAACAAAACGTATATCTCCGATTTCATTTCCGTCATGATAGATTTTCCGCCATTTTGAATTTTGTCAAAAACCTACTTTTGCGAACTAGTCCGTGGTTTTTTGCCCGATCGGAACCAAACCAGTGCAGAAATGTTCTCTAGAGTCTGAAGATTAATAATTATTGAAAAAAAGTTGAAATTTCGATTCACGGACGCTAAGGGTCGCCAAAATGGACGTTGTGGGAGGAGCCTATTTTACTAAAATGGTTATAACTCCAGAAGTAAATGAGGTATTTTCACCAAACTTGGTACACATATGTAAGAGGTCAATCTGAGGTCACGGTAAAAAAATCGCGGCGATTGGCCAAATGGTGGCGCTATAACATGAAAAAAACATAAAACAGGCTATAACCACCTGACCGTTAGTCCGATTGACTTGAAAATTGGTATGCAGTGTCTTGGTCCAAGGTGCCATGTATGTCTATGAGGACATTGGCGTATCTCAAAAAACATGGCCGCCATTGGCCAATGAAGTTGAGCACCTATTAGACAAGGTTAACGGAGGCCGATCAGAAGGAAACTCGGTGGGCATGTTCGACTCATGGCCCTAGAAGTCTGTAAGAATTTTGAAAGAAATCGGCCACTAGTTGGCGCTAACGAGTTTTATGGCTCTGTAATCACGTGGTGTTACACATATTATCACAAAATGCATATCATTTGATAGATCTGCTCATGCTGAACAACTTTGCCTCTAGAACCATTGCTGTCAATCAAACCTTTCATTAAATATTCATGAATATGTTAAAAACCTACTTTTGCGAACTAGTCCCTGGTTTTTCGCCCGATCGGAACCAGACCAGTCTAGGACAATTCTCTGGACTCTCTAGATCAATAATTATCGAAAAAAAGTTGAACTTTTGCATTTGGATGGCTTTAAAAGGGTCATTTATAAAATGGGCGTGGCAAAATACACTAAAAAGCCTATAAATCCTAAATGAAAACTCAGAACTTCACAAAAATTGGTGAGCATATGTGTCATAACATCATAAACAAGCATGCAAAATTTTATGGAGATCGGACAATAGTTGGCGCTATAACTGGTAAAAGGCTTTAAAACCATATATTTCCTATGGTAAACTGCCTGTATTGGCTGTAAATGGTCTTTTCCATGTCTGATCATATAATTTTCATATCATAATGTTAAAAACTAGTGCATAACCATTCTCTGGATTCACTAGAACAATAGTTGTCAGAAAAAGTTGAACTACTTCATTTGGATAGCTATAATAGGTTCACTTCAAAATGTGGCCTTTACCAAGTGTCCCCGAAAGCCTATATCTCTTTAATGAATGTTCAAACCTTCTTAAAAACAAGTCAGAACATGTGAAATATCACTCTGAACATGCATGAAAATTTTCAGACAGATCGGACAAAATTTGCCTCTATAACAGTTAAAAAGGTGAAAATGATATGAATTAATGGCATGTTAAGCCAATAAGTGGTATTTTACTGCCCCCCGCTGTTTAAAATAGTCATTTTCTCATATTGGTATTGGTATCAGCCATGGTAAATCATGATAAATGATGGTGTGTGTGTGTGTGTGTGTGTGTGTGTGTGTGTGTGTGTGTGTGTGTGTGTGTGTGTGTGTGTGTGTGTGTGTGTGTGTGTGTGTACAAATATAACAAAGGTTTTATTTTCCAACATGAAAACAAACATAACAGAGTGCTAGTGCACAAACAATAACCGACAATGATAATGGATGAGAGGGGAACTTAAATACACAGATCAAGACAAGGACAACAGGTGACGGTTATGATGATGAGGAGCAGGTGATGATGAGGAGGGTGATGAGGAGCAGGTGCAGGTGATGACGACAGATAGTGAATGTGATGAAGACAGAAGGTGAATGTGATGAAGGTGAATGTGACACCAATATCACTAAAACATTTGTGTGTGTGTGTGTGTGTGTGTGTGTGTGTGTGTGTGTGTGTGTGTGTGTGTAGCATTATTGTGTGTAGCATATGTAGCAAGTATGCATTATTGAGTTAACATGGAAACACTGGTTTGCTTTAGTGCAGAAAACTGGTCAAAATCATGAGGTTTAAAGTGAAAGTGAGCCAATAAGTGGTCTTCTACTGCCCTCTGCTGGCCATTCTACTTATTAATTAAATTTTTCCACATGTGCTTGCATTTATACTTGAATACACACTAAAAATCACTTATATAGCAATAACTATTATAACACAATCATATTTTGTCAGTGTTAATCACTTTATTTGCACTGACACTTCAAATAATTGCTAGTAATGTGGTAAATCATGGTAAATCATGGTTAACTATGCTGTGTGTGTGTGTGTGTCTGTGTGTGTGTGTGTGTGTGTGTGTGTGTGTGTGTGTGTGTGTGTGTGTGTGTGTGTGTAAGCATGCATTGAGTTAACATGGATAAACTGGTTTGCTTTAGTGCAGAAAACTGGTTTAAAGTGAAAGTGAGCCAATAAGTGGTCTTCTACTGCCCTCTGCTGGCCATTCTACTTATTAATGAAATATTTCAACATGTGCTTGCATTCATACTTGAATACACACTAAAAAAATCACTTATATAGCAATAACTTTTATAACACAATCATATTTTGTCAGTGTTAATCACTTTATTTGCACTGACACTTCAAATAATTGCTAGTAATGTGATAAATCAGGCTAGAAACATGGTAAATCAAAGTAAATAATACTAGATTGTCGTTTATCTCCTGGTAAATAATACTAGAACGTGGTATATCATGGTAAATCATGGTTAACTAAACTGTGTGTGTATGTGTGTGTGTGTGTGTGTGTGTGTGTGTGTGTGTGTGTGTGTGTGTGTGTGTGTGTGTGTGTAAGCATGCATTGAGTTAACATGGAAAAACTGGTTTGCTTTAGTGCAGAAAACTGGTTTAAAGTGAAAGTGAGCCAATAAGTGGTCTTCTAGTGCCCTCTGCTGGCCATTCTACTCAATAATGAAATATTTTAAGTCAAGTCAAGTCAAGTCAAGTATATTTGTATAGCGCTTTTCACAATACAGATTGTATCAAAGCAGCTTCACAGTATTAAATTAAAATAATACAACAAGGTTTGTTTCTAGTGGAATTTATTGATAAAATCAAATTAGATATCCCCAGAATATCCCCAACTGAGCAAGCCAAAGGCAACAGTGGCAAGGAACCGAAAAACTCCATCAAGTGACCTAATAGTGTCCTAAAACTCCATCAGGTGACCCAATGGAGAAAAAAAAAACCTTGGGAGAACCCAGGCTCAGTCGGGGGCCAGTTCTCCTCTGGCGTTTATTAACTAGAGGCCGGATTGTAATTTGAACTGTAAGATTAAAAATATTATATGAATGCCTGGCTGAAGAGATGCGACTTTAATCTAGTTTTAAACTGGGAGAGCGAGTCTGAGCAACGAACAGTATCAGGAAGGCTATTCCAGAGTTTTGGAGCTTTTACATGTGCTTTTGCATTCATACTTGGACACACACTAAAAATCACGTATATAACTAACTATTATAACACAATAATATTTTGTCAGTGTTCATCACCTCATTTGCACTGACACTTCACATAATTGCTAGTAATGTGGTTAATCATGCTAGAAACATTGTAAATCATAGTAAATAATACTGAAATGAGGTGTATCAAGGTAAATCATGCTAGAATCCTAATAAATCATTCTGGAACATGGTATATGATAGTAAATCATGCTAGAATCATATTAAATAATTCTAGAATGTGGCAAATCGTTGTGGGAGGAGCCTATTTTACTCAAATGGCTATAACTCAAGAAGTAAATGAGATATCTTCACCAAACTCAGTACACATGTGTATGGGTTCAATTTGAGGTCACAGTAAACAATTTTATGGAGATCGGACCATAGGTGGCGCTATAACTGTTAAAAAGCTTTAAAACCATATATATCCCATGGCAAATTGCCTGTATTGGCTGTAAATGGTCTTTTCCATCTATTATGTCAGTGGTTACATGCTTGCTAAATAAATCTTAATAACTTTTGATGCTTTTGTGCTTAAATGCCTTAAAGGCCTTAACTGCTTGAACCCCGATAAATGCTGCTTGCAGCTTTAATTATTATTATTATTCTTCTGCCGTAAAACGCATCGTGCAGCCCAAACCGTAGGGGCTAGAGCATTGAAACTTTGCCAGATGGTAGTACAAAAATCGAGGAGAGGTTCAGAGATTATGACCACGATTGGCCCATAGGTGGCGCTATAGCGACCAAAAGCGCGAAACTGCTCATAACTCCTAGACCGTATGTCGTAGACTCAAGTGTCTTATATCATTGGAAAGCTGGACGCCTGACGAACAAAACGTATATCTCCGATTTCATTTCCGTCATGATAGATTTTCCGCCATTTTGAATTTTGTCAAAAACCTACTTTTGCGAACTAGTCCGTGGTTTTTTGCCCGATCGGAACCAAACCAGTGCAGAAATGTTCTCTAGAGTCTGAAGATTAATAATTATTGAAAAAAAGTTGAAATTTCGATTCACGGACGCTAAGGGTCGCCAAAATGGACGTTGTGGGAGGAGCCTATTTTACTAAAATGGTTATAACTCCAGAAGTAAATGAGGTATTTTCACCAAACTTGGTACACATATGTAAGAGGTCAATCTGAGGTCACGGTAAAAAAATCGCGGCGATTGGCCAAATGGTGGCGCTATAACATGAAAAAAACATAAAACAGGCTATAACCACCTGACCGTTAGTCCGATTGACTTGAAAATTGGTATGCAGTGTCTTGGTCCAAGGTGCCATGTATGTCTATGAGGACATTGGCGTATCTCAAAAAACATGGCCGCCATTGGCCAATGAAGTTGAGCACCTATTAGACAAGGTTAACGGAGGCCGATCAGAAGGAAACTCGGTGGGCATGTTCGACTCATGGCCCTAGAAGTCTGTAAGAATTTTGAAAGAAATCGGCCACTAGTTGGCGCTAACGAGTTTTATGGCTCTGTAATCACGTGGTGTTACACATATTATCACAAAATGCATATCATTTGATAGATCTGCTCATGCTGAACAACTTTGCCTCTAGAACCATTGCTGTCAATCAAACCTTTCATTAAATATTCATGAATATGTTAAAAACCTACTTTTGCGAACTAGTCCCTGGTTTTTCGCCCGATCGGAACCAGACCAGTCTAGGACAATTCTCTGGACTCTCTAGATCAATAATTATCGAAAAAAAGTTGAACTTTTGCATTTGGATGGCTTTAAAAGGGTCATTTATAAAATGGGCGTGGCAAAATACACTAAAAAGCCTATAAATCCTAAATGAAAACTCAGAACTTCACAAAAATTGGTGAGCATATGTGACATAACATCATAAACAAGCATGCAAAATTTTATGGAGATCGGACAATAGTTGGCGCTATAACTGGTAAAAGGCTTTAAAACCATATATTTCCTATGGTAAACTGCCTGTATTGGCTGTAAATGGTCTTTTCCATGTCTGATCATATAATTTTCATATCATAATGTTAAAAACTAGTGCATAACCATTCTCTGGATTCACTAGAACAATAGTTGTCAGAAAAAGTTGAACTACTTCATTTGGATAGCTATAATAGGTTCACTTCAAAATGTGGCCTTTACCAAGTGTCCCCGAAAGCCTATATCTCTTTAATCAATGCTCAGACCTTCTTAAAAACAAGTCAGAACGTGTGAAATATCACCCTGAACAAGGATGAAAAATTTCAGACAGATCGGACAAAATTTGCCTCTGTAACAGTTAAAAAGGTGAAAATGATATGAATTAATGGCATATTAAGCCAATAAGTGGTATTTTACTGCCCCCTGCTGTTTAAAATAGTCATTTTGTCATATTGTTCTATAATTTATATTTAAACTTTATAAAATCCCTATTTTAACATTTACAATTACATTTACTCAAAATCCATCTGTTAAAGTATTAGTATTGACAGTTTGATCACATCATATATTTCAAATATCTGTATCTACAACATAATGTGTGTGTGTAGTCTTAGGTTTCTAAATAAATTCTGAATAATCTGATTAATAGCTTACAAAGACTTTGTGAAATGTTTATAGACCATTGAAATATATTTTCATAATGACATATCCCAATAGCATTGAAAAAACAACAACATTTGTCTTTGTGTGTGTGTGTGTGTGTGTGTGTGTGTGTGTGTGTGTGTGTGTGTGTGTGTGTGTGTGTGTGTGTGTGTGTGTGTGTGTGTGTAAACATGCATTATGGAGTTAAAATGGAAAAACTGGTTTGCTTTAGTACAGAAAAATGGTGAAAATCATGAAGTTTAAAGTGAAAGTGAGCCAATAACTGGTCTTCTACTGCCCTCTGCTGGCCATTCTACTTATTAATGAAGTCTACTCACATATGCTTTTGCATTCATTATACACTAAAAATCACTTATATAACAATAAGACACTAAAAAATCACTTATATAACAATTACTATTGTAGCACAATCATGCTAGAATCATAGTAAATAATACTAGAATGTGGTAAATTGTTGTGGGAGGAGCCTATTTTACTAAAATGGCTATAAGTCAAGAAGTAAATGAGATATCTTCACCAAACTCAGTACACATGTGTATGGGTTCAATTTGAGGTCACAGTAAGCAATTTTATGGAGATCGGACCATAGGTGGCGCTATAACTGTTAAAAAAGCTTTAAAACCATATATTTCCTATGGTACATTGCCTGTATTGGCTGTAAATAGTCTTTTTCATCTATTATGTCAGTGGTTAGATGCTTGCTAAATAAAACTAATAACTTTTGATGCTTTTGTGCTTAAAGGCCTTAAAGGCCTTAACTGCTTGAACCCCGATAAATGCTGCTTGCAGCTTTAATTATTATTATTATTCTTCTGCCGTAAAACGCATCGTGCAGCCCAAACCGTAGGGGCTAGAGCATTGAAACTTTGCCAGATGGTAGTACAAAAATCGAGGAGAGGTTCAGAGATTATGACCACGATTGGCCCATAGGTGGCGCTATAGCGACCAAAAGCGCGAAACTGCTCATAACTCCTAGACCGTATGTCGTAGACTCAAGTGTCTTATATCATTGGAAAGCTGGACGCCTGACGAACAAAACGTATATCTCCGATTTCATTTCCGTCATGATAGATTTTCCGCCATTTTGAATTTTGTCAAAAACCTACTTTTGCGAACTAGTCCGTGGTTTTTTGCCCGATCGGAACCAAACCAGTGCAGAAATGTTCTCTAGAGTCTGAAGATTAATAATTATTGAAAAAAAGTTGAAATTTCGATTCACGGACGCTAAGGGTCGCCAAAATGGACGTTGTGGGAGGAGCCTATTTTACTAAAATGGTTATAACTCCAGAAGTAAATGAGGTATTTTCACCAAACTTGGTACACATATGTAAGAGGTCAATCTGAGGTCACGGTAAAAAAATCGCGGCGATTGGCCAAATGGTGGCGCTATAACATGAAAAAAACATAAAACAGGCTATAACCACCTGACCGTTAGTCCGATTGACTTGAAAATTGGTATGCAGTGTCTTGGTCCAAGGTGCCATGTATGTCTATGAGGACATTGGCGTATCTCAAAAAACATGGCCGCCATTGGCCAATGAAGTTGAGCACCTATTAGACAAGGTTAACGGAGGCCGATCAGAAGGAAACTCGGTGGGCATGTTCGACTCATGGCCCTAGAAGTCTGTAAGAATTTTGAAAGAAATCGGCCACTAGTTGGCGCTAACGAGTTTTATGGCTCTGTAATCACGTGGTGTTACACATATTATCACAAAATGCATATCATTTGATAGATCTGCTCATGCTGAACAACTTTGCCTCTAGAACCATTGCTGTCAATCAAACCTTTCATTAAATATTCATGAATATGTTAAAAACCTACTTTTGCGAACTAGTCCCTGGTTTTTCGCCCGATCGGAACCAGACCAGTCTAGGACAATTCTCTGGACTCTCTAGATCAATAATTATCGAAAAAAAGTTGAACTTTTGCATTTGGATGGCTTTAAAAGGGTCATTTATAAAATGGGCGTGGCAAAATACACTAAAAAGCCTATAAATCCTAAATGAAAACTCAGAACTTCACAAAAATTGGTGAGCATATGTGTCATAACATCATAAACAAGCATGCAAAATTTTATGGAGATCGGACAATAGTTGGCGCTATAACTGGTAAAAGGCTTTAAAACCATATATTTCCTATGGTAAACTGCCTGTATTGGCTGTAAATGGTCTTTTCCATGTCTGATCATATAATTTTCATATCATAATGTTAAAAACTAGTGCATAACCATTCTCTGGATTCACTAGAACAATAGTTGTCAGAAAAAGTTGAACTACTTCATTTGGATAGCTATAATAGGTTCACTTCAAAATGTGGCCTTTACCAAGTGTCCCCGAAAGCCTATATCTCTTTAATGAATGTTCAAACCTTCTTAAAAACAAGTCAGAACATGTGAAATATCACTCTGAACATGCATGAAAATTTTCAGACAGATCGGACAAAATTTGCCTCTATAACAGTTAAAAAGGTGAAAATGATATGAATTAATGGCATGTTAAGCCAATAAGTGGTATTTTACTGCCCCCCGCTGTTTAAAATAGTCATTTTCTCATATTGGTATTGGTATCAGCCATGGTAAATCATGATAAATGATGGTGTGTGTGTGTGTGTGTGTGTGTGTGTGTGTGTGTGTGTGTGTGTGTGTGTGTGTGTGTGTGTGTGTGTGTGTGTGTGTGTGTGGTACAAATATAACAAAGGTTTTATTTTCCAACATGAAAACAAACATAACAGAGTGCTAGTGCACAAACAATAACCGACAATGATAATGGATGAGAGGGGAACTTAAATACACAGATCAAGACAAGGACAACAGGTGACGGTTATGATGATGAGGAGCAGGTGATGATGAGGAGGGTGATGAGGAGCAGGTGCAGGTGATGACGACAGATAGTGAATGTGATGAAGACAGAAGGTGAATGTGATGAAGGTGAATGTGACACCAATATCACTAAAACATTTGTGTGTGTGTGTGTGTGTGTGTGTGTGTGTGTGTGTGTGTGTAGCATTATTGTGTGTAGCATATGTAGCAAGTATGCATTATTGAGTTAACATGGAAACACTGGTTTGCTTTAGTGCAGAAAACTGGTCAAAATCATGAGGTTTAAAGTGAAAGTGAGCCAATAAGTGGTCTTCTACTGCCCTCTGCTGGCCATTCTACTTATTAATTAAATTTTTCCACATGTGCTTGCATTTATACTTGAATACACACTAAAAATCACTTATATAGCAATAACTATTATAACACAATCATATTTTGTCAGTGTTAATCACTTTATTTGCACTGACACTTCAAATAATTGCTAGTAATGTGGTAAATCATGGTAAATCATGGTTAACTATGCTGTGTGTGTGTGTGTGTGTGTGTGTGTGTGTGTGTGTGTGTGTGTGTGTGTGTGTGTGTGTGTGTGTGTGTGTGTGTGTGTGTGTGTGTGTGTGTGTGTGTGTGTGTGTGTGTGTAAGCATGCATTGAGTTAACATGGATAAACTGGTTTGCTTTAGTGCAGAAAACTGGTTTAAAGTGAAAGTGAGCCAATAAGTGGTCTTCTACTGCCCTCTGCTGGCCATTCTACTTATTAATGAAATATTTCAACATGTGCTTGCATTCATACTTGAATACACACTAAAAAAATCACTTATATAGCAATAACTTTTATAACACAATCATATTTTGTCAGTGTTAATCACTTTATTTGCACTGACACTTCAAATAATTGCTAGTAATGTGATAAATCAGGCTAGAAACATGGTAAATCAAAGTAAATAATACTAGATTGTCGTTTATCTCCTGGTAAATAATACTAGAACGTGGTATATCATGGTAAATCATGGTTAACTAAACTGTGTGTGTATGTGTGTGTGTGTGTGTGTGTGTGTGTGTGTGTGTGTGTGTGTGTGTGTGTGTGTGTGTGTGTGTGTGTGTGTGTGTAAGCATGCATTGAGTTAACATGGAAAAACTGGTTTGCTTTAGTGCAGAAAACTGGTTTAAAGTGAAAGTGAGCCAATAAGTGGTCTTCTAGTGCCCTCTGCTGGCCATTCTACTCAATAATGAAATATTTTAAGTCAAGTCAAGTCAAGTCAAGTATATTTGTATAGCGCTTTTCACAATACAGATTGTATCAAAGCAGCTTCACAGTATTAAATTAAAATAATACAACAAGGTTTGTTTCTAGTGGAATTTATTGATAAAATCAAATTAGATATCCCCAGAATATCCCCAACTGAGCAAGCCAAAGGCAACAGTGGCAAGGAACCGAAAAACTCCATCAAGTGACCTAATAGTGTCCTAAAACTCCATCAGGTGACCCAATGGAGAAAAAAAAAACCTTGGGAGAACCCAGGCTCAGTCGGGGGCCAGTTCTCCTCTGGCGTTTATTAACTAGAGGCCGGATTGTAATTTGAACTGTAAGATTAAAAATATTATATGAATGCCTGGCTGAAGAGATGCGACTTTAATCTAGTTTTAAACTGGGAGAGCGAGTCTGAGCAACGAACAGTATCAGGAAGGCTATTCCAGAGTTTTGGAGCTTTTACATGTGCTTTTGCATTCATACTTGGACACACACTAAAAATCACGTATATAACTAACTATTATAACACAATAATATTTTGTCAGTGTTCATCACCTCATTTGCACTGACACTTCACATAATTGCTAGTAATGTGGTTAATCATGCTAGAAACATTGTAAATCATAGTAAATAATACTGAAATGAGGTGTATCAAGGTAAATCATGCTAGAATCCTAATAAATCATTCTGGAACATGGTATATGATAGTAAATCATGCTAGAATCATATTAAATAATTCTAGAATGTGGCAAATCGTTGTGGGAGGAGCCTATTTTACTCAAATGGCTATAACTCAAGAAGTAAATGAGATATCTTCACCAAACTCAGTACACATGTGTATGGGTTCAATTTGAGGTCACAGTAAACAATTTTATGGAGATCGGACCATAGGTGGCGCTATAACTGTTAAAAAGCTTTAAAACCATATATATCCCATGGCAAATTGCCTGTATTGGCTGTAAATGGTCTTTTCCATCTATTATGTCAGTGGTTACATGCTTGCTAAATAAATCTTAATAACTTTTGATGCTTTTGTGCTTAAATGCCTTAAAGGCCTTAACTGCTTGAACCCCGATAAATGCTGCTTGCAGCTTTAATTATTATTATTATTATTATTCTTCTGCCGTAAAACGCATCGTGCAGCCCAAACCGTAGGGGCTAGAGCATTGAAACTTTGCCAGATGGTAGTACAAAAATCGAGGAGAGGTTCAGAGATTATGACCACGATTGGCCCATAGGTGGCGCTATAGCGACCAAAAGCGCGAAACTGCTCATAACTCCTAGACCGTATGTCGTAGACTCAAGTGTCTTATATCATTGGAAAGCTGGACGCCTGACGAACAAAACGTATATCTCCGATTTCATTTCCGTCATGATAGATTTTCCGCCATTTTGAATTTTGTCAAAAACCTACTTTTGCGAACTAGTCCGTGGTTTTTTGCCCGATCGGAACCAAACCAGTGCAGAAATGTTCTCTAGAGTCTGAAGATTAATAATTATTGAAAAAAAGTTGAAATTTCGATTCACGGACGCTAAGGGTCGCCAAAATGGACGTTGTGGGAGGAGCCTATTTTACTAAAATGGTTATAACTCCAGAAGTAAATGAGGTATTTTCACCAAACTTGGTACACATATGTAAGAGGTCAATCTGAGGTCACGGTAAAAAAAATCGCGGCGATTGGCCAAATGGTGGCGCTATAACATGAAAAAAACATAAAACAGGCTATAACCACCTGACCGTTAGTCCGATTGACTTGAAAATTGGTATGCAGTGTCTTGGTCCAAGGTGCCATGTATGTCTATGAGGACATTGGCGTATCTCAAAAAACATGGCCGCCATTGGCCAATGAAGTTGAGCACCTATTAGACAAGGTTAACGGAGGCCGATCAGAAGGAAACTCGGTGGGCATGTTCGACTCATGGCCCTAGAAGTCTGTAAGAATTTTGAAAGAAATCGGCCACTAGTTGGCGCTAACGAGTTTTATGGCTCTGTAATCACGTGGTGTTACACATATTATCACAAAATGCATATCATTTGATAGATCTGCTCATGCTGAACAACTTTGCCTCTAGAACCATTGCTGTCAATCAAACCTTTCATTAAATATTCATGAATATGTTAAAAACCTACTTTTGCGAACTAGTCCCTGGTTTTTCGCCCGATCGGAACCAGACCAGTCTAGGACAATTCTCTGGACTCTCTAGATCAATAATTATCGAAAAAAAGTTGAACTTTTGCATTTGGATGGCTTTAAAAGGGTCATTTATAAAATGGGCGTGGCAAAATACACTAAAAAGCCTATAAATCCTAAATGAAAACTCAGAACTTCACAAAAATTGGTGAGCATATGTGTCATAACATCATAAACAAGCATGCAAAATTTTATGGAGATCGGACAATAGTTGGCGCTATAACTGGTAAAAGGCTTTAAAACCATATATTTCCTATGGTAAACTGCCTGTATTGGCTGTAAATGGTCTTTTCCATGTCTGATCATATAATTTTCATATCATAATGTTAAAAACTAGTGCATAACCATTCTCTGGATTCACTAGAACAATAGTTGTCAGAAAAAGTTGAACTACTTCATTTGGATAGCTATAATAGGTTCACTTCAAAATGTGGCCTTTACCAAGTGTCCCCGAAAGCCTATATCTCTTTAATGAATGTTCAAACCTTCTTAAAAACAAGTCAGAACATGTGAAATATCACTCTGAACATGCATGAAAATTTTCAGACAGATTGGACAAAATTTGCCTCTATAACAGTTAAAAATGTGAAAATGATATGAATATAATGGTATATTATCCAATAAGTGGTATTTTACTGCCCCCTGCTGTTTAAAATAGTCATTTTGTCATATTGTTCTATAATTTATATTTAGACTTTATAAAATCACTATTTTAACATTTACAATTACATTTAGTCAAAATCCATCGGTTAAAGTATAAGTATTGACAGTTTGATCACATCATATATTTCAAATGTCTGTATCTACAACATAATGTGTGTGTGTAGTCTTAGGTTTCTGAATAAATTCTGAATCATCTGATTAATAGCTTACAAAGACTTTGTGAAATGTTTATAGACCATTCAAATATATTTTCATAATGACATATCCCAATAGCACTGAAAAAACAACAACATTTGTCTTTGTGTGTGTGTGTGTGTGTGTGTGTGTGTGTGTGTGTGTGTGTGTGTGTGTGTAAACATGCATTATGGAGTTAAAATGGAAAAACTGGTTTGCTTTAGTGCAGAAAAATGGTGAAAAACAAGAAGTTTAAAGTGAAAGTGTGCCAATATGTGGTCTTCTACTGCCCTCTGCTGGCCATTCTACTTATTAATGAAGTCTACTCACATATGCTTTTACATTTATTAGACACTAAAAATCACTTATATAACAATAAGACACTAAAAAATCACTTATATAACAATTACTATTGTAGCACAGTCGTGCTAGAATCATAGTAAATAATACTAGAATGTGGTAAATTGTTGTGGGAGGAGCCTATTTTACTAAAATGGCTATAAGTCAAGAAGTAAATGAGATATCTTCACCAAACTCAGTACACATGTGTATGGGTTCAATTTGAGGTCACAGTAAACAATTTTATGGAGACTGGACCATAGGTGGCGCTATAACAGTTAAAAAGCTTTAAAACCATATATTTCCTATGGTACATTGCCTGTAAATGGTCTTTTTCATCTATTATGTCAGTGGTTAGATGCTTGCTAAATAAAACTAATAACTTTTGATGCTTTTGTGCTTAAAGGCCTTAACTGCTTGAACCCCGATAAATGCTGCTTGCAGCTTTAATTATTATTATTATTATTATTCTTCTGCCGTAAAACGCATCGTGCAGCCCAAACCGTAGGGGCTAGAGCATTGAAACTTTGCCAGATGGTAGTACAAAAATCGAGGAGAGGTTCAGAGATTATGACCACGATTGGCCCATAGGTGGCGCTATAGCGACCAAAAGCGCGAAACTGCTCATAACTCCTAGACCGTATGTCGTAGACTCAAGTGTCTTATATCATTGGAAAGCTGGACGCCTGACGAACAAAACGTATATCTCCGATTTCATTTCCGTCATGATAGATTTTCCGCCATTTTGAATTTTGTCAAAAACCTACTTTTGCGAACTAGTCCGTGGTTTTTTGCCCGATCGGAACCAAACCAGTGCAGAAATGTTCTCTAGAGTCTGAAGATTAATAATTATTGAAAAAAAGTTGAAATTTCGATTCACGGACGCTAAGGGTCGCCAAAATGGACGTTGTGGGAGGAGCCTATTTTACTAAAATGGTTATAACTCCAGAAGTAAATGAGGTATTTTCACCAAACTTGGTACACATATGTAAGAGGTCAATCTGAGGTCACGGTAAAAAAATCGCGGCGATTGGCCAAATGGTGGCGCTATAACATGAAAAAAACATAAAACAGGCTATAACCACCTGACCGTTAGTCCGATTGACTTGAAAATTGGTATGCAGTGTCTTGGTCCAAGGTGCCATGTATGTCTATGAGGACATTGGCGTATCTCAAAAAACATGGCCGCCATTGGCCAATGAAGTTGAGCACCTATTAGACAAGGTTAACGGAGGCCGATCAGAAGGAAACTCGGTGGGCATGTTCGACTCATGGCCCTAGAAGTCTGTAAGAATTTTGAAAGAAATCGGCCACTAGTTGGCGCTAACGAGTTTTATGGCTCTGTAATCACGTGGTGTTACACATATTATCACAAAATGCATATCATTTGATAGATCTGCTCATGCTGAACAACTTTGCCTCTAGAACCATTGCTGTCAATCAAACCTTTCATTAAATATTCATGAATATGTTAAAAACCTACTTTTGCGAACTAGTCCCTGGTTTTTCGCCCGATCGGAACCAGACCAGTCTAGGACAATTCTCTGGACTCTCTAGATCAATAATTATCGAAAAAAAGTTGAACTTTTGCATTTGGATGGCTTTAAAAGGGTCATTTATAAAATGGGCGTGGCAAAATACACTAAAAAGCCTATAAATCCTAAATGAAAACTCAGAACTTCACAAAAATTGGTGAGCATATGTGTCATAACATCATAAACAAGCATGCAAAATTTTATGGAGATCGGACAATAGTTGGCGCTATAACTGGTAAAAGGCTTTAAAACCATATATTTCCTATGGTAAACTGCCTGTATTGGCTGTAAATGGTCTTTTCCATGTCTGATCATATAATTTTCATATCATAATGTTAAAAACTAGTGCATAACCATTCTCTGGATTCACTAGAACAATAGTTGTCAGAAAAAGTTGAACTACTTCATTTGGATAGCTATAATAGGTTCACTTCAAAATGTGGCCTTTACCAAGTGTCCCCGAAAGCCTATATCTCTTTAATGAATGTTCAAACCTTCTTAAAAACAAGTCAGAACATGTGAAATATCACTCTGAACATGCATGAAAATTTTCAGACAGATTGGACAAAATTTGCCTCTATAACAGTTAAAAATGTGAAAATGATATGAATATAATGGTATATTATCCAATAAGTGGTATTTTACTGCCCCCTGCTGTTTAAAATAGTCATTTTGTCATATTGTTCTATAATTTATATTTAGACTTTATAAAATCACTATTTTAACATTTACAATTACATTTAGTCAAAATCCATCGGTTAAAGTATAAGTATTGACAGTTTGATCACATCATATATTTCAAATGTCTGTATCTACAACATAATGTGTGTGTGTAGTCTTAGGTTTCTGAATAAATTCTGAATCATCTGATTAATAGCTTACAAAGACTTTGTGAAATGTTTATAGACCATTCAAATATATTTTCATAATGACATATCCCAATAGCACTGAAAAAACAACAACATTTGTCTTTGTGTGTGTGTGTGTGTGTGTGTGTGTGTGTGTGTGTGTGTGTGTGTGTGTGTGTGTGTGTGTGTGTGTGTGTGTGTGAACATGCATTATGGAGTTGAAAATCAAGAAGTTTAAAGTGAAAGTGAGCCAATATGTGGTCTTATACTGCCCTCTGCTGGCCATTTTACTTATTAATGAAGTCTACTCACATATGCTTTTGCATTCATTATACACTAAAAATCACTTATATAACAATAAGACACTAAAAAATCACTTATATAACAATTACTATTGTAGCACAATCATGCTAGAATCATAGTAAATAATACTAGAATGTGGTAAATTGTTGTGGGAGGAGCCTATTTTACTAAAATGGCTATAAGTCAAGAAGTAAATGAGATATCTTCACCAAACTCAGTACACATGTGTATGGGTTCAATTTGAGGTCACAGTAAGCAATTTTATGGAGATCGGACCATAGGTGGCGCTATAACTGTTAAAAAAGCTTTAAAACCATATATTTCCTATGGTACATTGCCTGTATTGGCTGTAAATGGTCTTTTTCATCTATTATGTCAGTGGTTAGATGCTTGCTAAATAAAACTAATAACTTTTGATGCTTTTGTGCTTAAAGGCCTTAAAGGCCTTAACTGCTTGAACCCCGATAAATGCTGCTTGCAGCTTTAATTATTAGGGGTTCAAGCACGAAGTGCTGAAACCCTATTGTAATTGTACTGATTTTTATTATTATTAGGGGTTCAAGCACGAAGTGCTGAAACCCTATTGTAATTGTACTGATTTTTAGGGGTTCAAGCACGAAGTGCTGAAACCCTATTGTAATTGTACTGATTTTTATTATTATTATTATTATTATTATTATTATTATTATTCTGCCGTAAAACGCATCGTGCAGCCCAAACCGTAAGGGCTAGAGCTTTGAAACTTTGCCAGATGGTAGTACAAAAATCGAGGAGAGGTTCAGAGATTATGACCCCGATTGGCCCATAGGTGGCGCTATAGCGACCAAAAGCGCGAAACTGCTCATAACTCCTAGACCGTATGTCGCAGCCTCAAGTGTCTTATATCATTGGAAAGCTGGACGCCTGACGAACAAAACGTATATCTCCGATTTTATTTCCGTCATGATAGATTTTCCGCCATTTTGAATTTTGTCGAAAATCTACTTTTGCGAACTAGTCCCTGGTTTTTCGCCCGATCGGAACCAAACCAGTGCAGAATTGTTCTCTGGAGTCTGAAGATCAATAATTATCGAAAAAAAGTTGAAATTTCGATTCACAGTCGCTAGGGGGTGCAAAATTAACGTTGTGGGAGGAGCCTATTTTACTAAAATGGCTATAACTCCAGAAGTAATTCAGTAAACTTCACCAAACTTGGTATACGTGTGTAGGAGGTCAGTCTGAGGTCACAGTAAAAAAATCGCGGCGATCGGCCACATGGTGGCGCTATAACATGACAAAAACATAAAACAGGCTATAACCACCTGACCGTTAGTCCGATTGACTTGAAAATTGGTATGCAGTGTCTTGGTCCAAGGTGCCATGTATGTCTATGAGGACATTGGTGTATCTCAAAAAACATGGCCGCCATTGGCCAATAAATTTGAGCACCTATTAGACAAGGTTAACAGAGGCCGATCGGAACGAAACTCGATGGGCATGTTCGACTCATGGCCCTGGAGGTCTGTATGAATTTTAAAAGAAATCGGCCACTAGTTGGCGCTAACGAGTTTTATGGCTCTGTAATCACGTGGTGTTACACATATCATCACAATATGCATATCATTTGATAGATCTGCTCATGCTGAACAACTTTGCCTCAAGAACCATTGCTGTCAATCAAACCGTTCATTAAATATTTGTGAATATGTTAAAAACCTACTTTTGCGAACTAGTCCTAGGTTTTTCGCCCGATCGGAACCAAACCAGTCTAGGACAATTCTCTGGACTCTCTAGATCAATAATTATCAAAAAAAGTTGAACTTTTGCATTTGGATGGCTGTAATAGGATCATTTATAAAATGGGCGTGGCAAAATACATTAAAAAGCCTATAAATCCTAAATAAAAACCCAGAACTTCACAAAAATTGGTGAACTTATGTGACATAACATCATTAACAAGCATGCAAAATTTCATGGAGATCGGACCATAGTTGGCGCTATAACTGTTAAAAGGCTTTAAAACTATATATTTCCTATGGTAAACTGCCTGTATTGGCTGTAAATGGTCTTTTCCATCTCTGATCATATCATTTTCATATCATAATGTTAAAAACTAGTGCAATACAATTCTCTGGACTCACTAGAACAATAATTGTCAGAAAAAGTTGAACTACTTCATTTGGATTGCTATAATAGGTTCACTTCAAAATGTGGCCTTTACCAATTGTCCCTGAAAGCCTATATCTCTTTAAAGAATGTTCAAACCTTCTTAAAAACAAGTCAGAACATGTGAAATATCACTCTGAACATGCATGAAAATTTTCAGACAGATCTGACAAAATTTGCCTCTATAACAGTTAAAAAGGTGAAAATGATATGAATATAATGGCATATTAAGCCAATAAGTGGTTTTTTACTGCCCCCTGCTGTTTAAAATAGTCATGTTGTCATATTGTTCTATAATTCATATTTAGACTTTATAAAATCACTATTTTAACATTTACAATTACATTTAGTCAAAATCCATCTGTTAAAGTATTAGTATTGACAGTTTGATCACATTATATATTTCAAATGTCTGTATCTACAACATAATGTGTGTGTGTAGTCTTAGGTTTCTGAATAAATTCTGAATCATCTGATTAATAGCTTACAAAGACTTTGTGAAATGTTTATAGACCATTGAAATATATTTTCATAATGACATATCCCAATAGCATTGAAAAAACAACAACATTTGTCTTTGTGTGTGTGTGTGTGTGTGTGTGTGTGTGTGTGTGTGTGTGTGTGTGTGTGTGTGTGTGTGTGTGTGTAAACATGCATTATGGAGTTAAAATGGAAAAACTGGTTTGATTTAGTACAGAAAAATGGTGAAAATCATGAAGTTTAAAGTCAAAGTGAGCCAATAAGTGGTCTTCTACTGCCCTCTGCTGGCCATTCTACGTATTAATGAAGTCTACTCACATATGCTTTGGCATTCATTATACACTAAAAATCACTTATATAACAATAAGACACTAAAAAATAACGTATATAACAATTACTATTGTAGCACAATCATATTTTGTCAGAGTTTATCACTCATAAATCATATTTTGTCAGAGTATACAATCACAGTAAACAATGGTAAATCCTACTAGAATGTAGTATATCATGGTAAATCATGCTAGAATATGGCAAATCAGGCTAGAATCATAGTAAATAATACTAGAATGTGGTAAATTGTTGTGGGAGGAGCCTATTTTACTAAAATGGCTATAACTCAAGAAGTAAATGAGATATTTTCACCAAACTCAGTACACATGTGTATGGTTTCAATTTGAGGTCACAGTAAACATTTTTATGGAGATCGGACCATAGGTAGCGCTATAACTGTTAAAAAGCTTTAAAACCATATATATCCCATGGTAAACTGCCTGTATTGGCTGTAAATGGTCTTCTCCATCTATTATGTCCGTGGTTACATGCTTGCTAAATAAATCTTAATAACTTTTGATGCTTTTGTGCTTAAATGCCTAAAAGGCTTTAACTGCTTGAACCCCGATAAATGCTGCTTGCAGCTTTAATTATTATTATTATTATTATTATTCTTCTGCCGTAAAACGCATCGTGCAGCCCAAACCGTAAGGGCTAGAGCTTTGAAACTTTGCCAGATGGTAGTACAAAAATCGAGGAGAGGTTCAGAGATTATGACCCCGATTGGCCCATAGGTGGCGCTATAGCGACCAAAAGCGCGAAACTGCTCATAACTCCTAGACCGTATGTCGCAGCCTCAAGTGTCTTATATCATTGGAAAGCTGGACGCCTGACGAACAAAACGTATATCTCCGATTTTATTTCCGTCATGATAGATTTTCCGCCATTTTGAATTTTGTCGAAAATCTACTTTTGCGAACTAGTCCCTGGTTTTTCGCCCGATCGGAACCAAACCAGTGCAGAATTGTTCTCTGGAGTCTGAAGATCAATAATTATCGAAAAAAAGTTGAAATTTCGATTCACAGTCGCTAGGGGGTGCAAAATTAACGTTGTGGGAGGAGCCTATTTTACTAAAATGGCTATAACTCCAGAAGTAATTCAGTAAACTTCACCAAACTTGGTATACATGTGTAGGAGGTCAGTCTGAGGTCACAGTAAAAAAATCGCGGCGATCGGCCACATGGTGGCGCTATAACATGACAAAAACATAAAACAGGCTATAACCACCTGACCGTTAGTCTGATTGACTTGAAAATTGGTATGCAGTGTCTTGGTCCAAGGTGCCATGTATGTCTATGAGGACATTGGTGTATCTCAAAAAACATGGCCGCCATTGGCCAATAAATTTGAGCACCTATTAGACAAGGTTAACAGAGGCCGATCGGAACGAAACTCGATGGGCATGTTCGACTCATGGCCCTGGAGGTCTGTAAGAATTTTAAAAGAAATCGGCCACTAGTTGGCGCTAACGAGTTTTATGGCTCTGTAATCACGTGGTGTTACACATATCATCACAATATGCATATCATTTGATAGATCTGCTCATGCTGAACAACTTTGCCTCAAGAACCATTGCTGTCAATCAAACCGTTCATTAAATATTTGTGAATATGTTAAAAACCTACTTTTGCGAACTAGTCCTAGGTTTTTCGCCCGATCGGAACCAAACCAGTCTAGGACAATTCTCTGGACTCTCTAGATCAATAATTATCAAAAAAAAGTTGAACTTTTGCATTTGGATGGCTGTAATAGGATCATTTATAAAATGGGCGTGGCAAAATACATTAAAAAGCCTATAAATCCTAAATAAAAACCCAGAACTTCACAAAAATTGGTGAACTTATGTGACATAACATCATTAACAAGCATGCAAAATTTCATGGAGATCGGACCATAGTTGGCGCTATAACTGTTAAAAGGCTTTAAAACTATATATTTCCTATGGTAAACTGCCTGTATTGGCTGTAAATGGTCTTTTCCATCTCTGATCATATCATTTTCATATCATAATGTTAAAAACTAGTGCAATACAATTCTCTGGACTCACTAGAACAATAATTGTCAGAAAAAGTTGAACTACTTCATTTGGATTGCTATAATAGGTTCACTTCAAAATGTGGCCTTTACCAATTGTCCCTGAAAGCCTATATCTCTTTAAAGAATGTTCAAACCTTCTTAAAAACAAGTCAGAACATGTGAAATATCACTCTGAACATGCATGAAAATTTTCAGACAGATCTGACAAAATTTGCCTCTATAACAGTTAAAAAGGTGAAAATGATATGAATATAATGGCATATTAAGCCAATAAGTGGTTTTTTACTGCCCCCTGCTGTTTAAAATAGTCATGTTCTCATATTGTTCTATAATTCATATTTAGACTTTATAAAATCACTATTTTAACATTTACAATTACATTTAGTCAAAATCCATCTGTTAAAGTATTAGTATTGACAGTTTGATCACATTATATATTTCAAATGTCTGTATCTACAACATAATGTGTGTGTGTAGTCTTAGGTTTCTGAATAAATTCTGAATCATCTGATTAATAGCTTACAAAGACTTTGTGAAATGTTTATAGACCATTGAAATATATTTTCATAATGACATATCCCAATAGCATTGAAAAAACAACAACATTTGTCTTTGTGTGTGTGTGTGTGTGTGTGTGTGTGTGTGTGTGTGTGTGTGTGTGTGTGTGTGTGTGTGTGTGTGTGTGTGTGTGTGTGTGTGTGTGTAAACATGCATTATGGAGTTAAAATGGAAAAACTGGTTTGATTTAGTACAGAAAAATGGTGAAAATCATGAAGTTTAAAGTCAAAGTGAGCCAATAAGTGGTCTTCTACTGCCCTCTGCTGGCCATTCTACGTATTAATGAAGTCTACTCACATATGCTTTGGCATTCATTATACACTAAAAATCACTTATATAACAATAAGACACTAAAAAATAACGTATATAACAATTACTATTGTAGCACAATCATATTTTGTCAGAGTTTATCACTCATAAATCATATTTTGTCAGAGTATACAATCACAGTAAACAATGGTAAATCCTACTAGAATGTAGTATATCATGGTAAATCATGCTAGAATATGGCAAATCAGGCTAGAATCATAGTAAATAATACTAGAATGTGGTAAATTGTTGTAGGAGGAGCCTATTTTACTAAAATGGCTATAACTCAAGAAGTAAATGAGATATTTTCACCAAACTCAGTACACATGTGTATGGTTTCAATTTGAGGTCACAGTAAACATTTTTATGGAGATCGGACCATAGGTAGCGCTATAACTGTTAAAAAGCTTTAAAACCATATATATCCCATGGTAAACTACCTGTATTGGCTGTAAATGGTCTTCTCCATCTATTATGTCCGTGGTTACATGCTTGCTAAATAAATCTTAATAACTTTTGATGCTTTTGTGCTTAAATGCCTAAAAGGCTTTAACTGGATCCAGACGGACAAAATGGCTATCTCCAAATTCACCTACGAGCAAAAAAAAAATTGTTATGGCCAATTTTGTCCAAAACCTACTTTTGCGAACTAGTCCTAGGTTTTTGGCCCAATCGGAACCAGACCAGTCTAGGACAATTCTATGGACTCTCTAGATCAATAATTATCGAAAAAAAAGTGGAACTTTTGCATTTGCCTGGCTGTAGCAGGGTAATTTAGGAAAGGGGTGGGACAAAAAAAACACTCAAAAGCCTATACAACCTAAGGGAAAACCCCAAACTTCACAAAAATCGATGAGCAGATGTGTCATAGCATGGTGAAGAAGCATGCCAAGTTTCGTGAAGATCGGACAAGAGGTGGCGCTATAACTGTCCAAAACGTCTCTTCTTATTAGGGGTTCAAGCACGAAGTGCTGAAACCCTATTGTAATTGTACTGATTTTTATTATTATTATTATTAATATTTGGATGGCTGTAATAGGGTCATTTATAAAATGGGCCTGGCAAAATACACTAAAAAGCCTATAAATCCTAAATGAAAACTCAAAACTTCACAAAAATTGGTGAGCATATGTCACATAACATCATTAACAAGCATGCCAAATTTTATGGACATCGGACCAAAGGTGGCACTATAACTGTTAAAAAGCTTTAAAACCACATATTTCCTATGGTAAATTGCCTGTATTGACTGTAAATGGTCTTTTCCATCTATTATGTCAGTGGTTAGATGCTTGCTAATTAAAATTTGATAACTTTTGTGCTTAAAAACCCTTAAAGGCCTTAATAGCTTGAACCCCGATAAATGCTGCTTGCAGCTTTAATTATTATTATTATTCTTCTGCCGTAAAACGCATCGTGCAGCCCAAACCGTAGGGGCTAGAGCATTGAAACTTTGCCAGATGGTAGTACAAAAATCGAGGAGAGGTTCAGAGATTATGACCACGATTGGCCCATAGGTGGCGCTATAGCGACCAAAAGCGCGAAACTGCTCATAACTCCTAGACCGTATGTCGTAGACTCAAGTGTCTTATATCATTGGAAAGCTGGACGCCTGACGAACAAAACGTATATCTCCGATTTCATTTCCGTCATGATAGATTTTCCGCCATTTTGAATTTTGTCAAAAACCTACTTTTGCGAACTAGTCCGTGGTTTTTTGCCCGATCGGAACCAAACCAGTGCAGAAATGTTCTCTAGAGTCTGAAGATTAATAATTATTGAAAAAAAGTTGAAATTTCGATTCACGGACGCTAAGGGTCGCCAAAATGGACGTTGTGGGAGGAGCCTATTTTACTAAAATGGTTATAACTCCAGAAGTAAATGAGGTATTTTCACCAAACTTGGTACACATATGTAAGAGGTCAATCTGAGGTCACGGTAAAAAAATCGCGGCGATTGGCCAAATGGTGGCGCTATAACATGAAAAAAACATAAAACAGGCTATAACCACCTGACCGTTAGTCCGATTGACTTGAAAATTGGTATGCAGTGTCTTGGTCCAAGGTGCCATGTATGTCTATGAGGACATTGGCGTATCTCAAAAAACATGGCCGCCATTGGCCAATGAAGTTGAGCACCTATTAGACAAGGTTAACGGAGGCCGATCAGAAGGAAACTCGGTGGGCATGTTCGACTCATGGCCCTAGAAGTCTGTAAGAATTTTGAAAGAAATCGGCCACTAGTTGGCGCTAACGAGTTTTATGGCTCTGTAATCACGTGGTGTTACACATATTATCACAAAATGCATATCATTTGATAGATCTGCTCATGCTGAACAACTTTGCCTCTAGAACCATTGCTGTCAATCAAACCTTTCATTAAATATTCATGAATATGTTAAAAACCTACTTTTGCGAACTAGTCCCTGGTTTTTCGCCCGATCGGAACCAGACCAGTCTAGGACAATTCTCTGGACTCTCTAGATCAATAATTATCGAAAAAAAGTTGAACTTTTGCATTTGGATGGCTTTAAAAGGGTCATTTATAAAATGGGCGTGGCAAAATACACTAAAAAGCCTATAAATCCTAAATGAAAACTCAGAACTTCACAAAAATTGGTGAGCATATGTGTCATAACATCATAAACAAGCATGCAAAATTTTATGGAGATCGGACAATAGTTGGCGCTATAACTGGTAAAAGGCTTTAAAACCATATATTTCCTATGGTAAACTGCCTGTATTGGCTGTAAATGGTCTTTTCCATGTCTGATCATATAATTTTCATATCATAATGTTAAAAACTAGTGCATAACCATTCTCTGGATTCACTAGAACAATAGTTGTCAGAAAAAGTTGAACTACTTCATTTGGATAGCTATAATAGGTTCACTTCAAAATGTGGCCTTTACCAAGTGTCCCCGAAAGCCTATATCTCTTTAATGAATGTTCAAACCTTCTTAAAAACAAGTCAGAACATGTGAAATATCACTCTGAACATGCATGAAAATTTTCAGACAGATCGGACAAAATTTGCCTCTATAACAGTTAAAAAGGTGAAAATGATATGAATTAATGGCATGTTAAGCCAATAAGTGGTATTTTACTGCCCCCCGCTGTTTAAAATAGTCATTTTCTCATATTGGTATTGGTATCAGCCATGGTAAATCATGATAAATGATGGTGTGTGTGTGTGTGTGTGTGTGTGTGTGTGTGTGTGTGTGTGTGTGTGTGTGTGTGTGTGTGTGTGTGTGTGTGTGTGTGTGTGTGGTACAAATATAACAAAGGTTTTATTTTCCAACATGAAAACAAACATAACAGAGTGCTAGTGCACAAACAATAACCGACAATGATAATGGATGAGAGGGGAACTTAAATACACAGATCAAGACAAGGACAACAGGTGACGGTTATGATGATGAGGAGCAGGTGATGATGAGGAGGGTGATGAGGAGCAGGTGCAGGTGATGACGACAGATAGTGAATGTGATGAAGACAGAAGGTGAATGTGATGAAGGTGAATGTGACACCAATATCACTAAAACATTTGTGTGTGTGTGTGTGTGTGTGTGTGTGTGTGTGTGTGTGTGTGTGTGTGTGTGTGTGTGTAGCATTATTGTGTGTAGCATATGTAGCAAGTATGCATTATTGAGTTAACATGGAAACACTGGTTTGCTTTAGTGCAGAAAACTGGTCAAAATCATGAGGTTTAAAGTGAAAGTGAGCCAATAAGTGGTCTTCTACTGCCCTCTGCTGGCCATTCTACTTATTAATTAAATTTTTCCACATGTGCTTGCATTTATACTTGAATACACACTAAAAATCACTTATATAGCAATAACTATTATAACACAATCATATTTTGTCAGTGTTAATCACTTTATTTGCACTGACACTTCAAATAATTGCTAGTAATGTGGTAAATCATGGTAAATCATGGTTAACTATGCTGTGTGTGTGTGTCTGTGTGTGTGTGTGTGTGTGTGTGTGTGTGTGTGTGTGTGTGTGTGTGTGTGTGTGTGTGTGTGTGTGTGTAAGCATGCATTGAGTTAACATGGATAAACTGGTTTGCTTTAGTGCAGAAAACTGGTTTAAAGTGAAAGTGAGCCAATAAGTGGTCTTCTACTGCCCTCTGCTGGCCATTCTACTTATTAATGAAATATTTCAACATGTGCTTGCATTCATACTTGAATACACACTAAAAAAATCACTTATATAGCAATAACTTTTATAACACAATCATATTTTGTCAGTGTTAATCACTTTATTTGCACTGACACTTCAAATAATTGCTAGTAATGTGATAAATCAGGCTAGAAACATGGTAAATCAAAGTAAATAATACTAGATTGTCGTTTATCTCCTGGTAAATAATACTAGAACGTGGTATATCATGGTAAATCATGGTTAACTAAACTGTGTGTGTATGTGTGTGTGTGTGTGTGTGTGTGTGTGTGTGTGTGTGTGTGTGTGTGTGTGTGTAAGCATGCATTGAGTTAACATGGAAAAACTGGTTTGCTTTAGTGCAGAAAACTGGTTTAAAGTGAAAGTGAGCCAATAAGTGGTCTTCTAGTGCCCTCTGCTGGCCATTCTACTCAATAATGAAATATTTTAAGTCAAGTCAAGTCAAGTCAAGTATATTTGTATAGCGCTTTTCACAATACAGATTGTATCAAAGCAGCTTCACAGTATTAAATTAAAATAATACAACAAGGTTTGTTTCTAGTGGAATTTATTGATAAAATCAAATTAGATATCCCCAGAATATCCCCAACTGAGCAAGCCAAAGGCAACAGTGGCAAGGAACCGAAAAACTCCATCAAGTGACCTAATAGTGTCCTAAAACTCCATCAGGTGACCCAATGGAGAAAAAAAAAACCTTGGGAGAACCCAGGCTCAGTCGGGGGCCAGTTCTCCTCTGGCGTTTATTAACTAGAGGCCGGATTGTAATTTGAACTGTAAGATTAAAAATATTATATGAATGCCTGGCTGAAGAGATGCGACTTTAATCTAGTTTTAAACTGGGAGAGCGAGTCTGAGCAACGAACAGTATCAGGAAGGCTATTCCAGAGTTTTGGAGCTTTTACATGTGCTTTTGCATTCATACTTGGACACACACTAAAAATCACGTATATAACTAACTATTATAACACAATAATATTTTGTCAGTGTTCATCACCTCATTTGCACTGACACTTCACATAATTGCTAGTAATGTGGTTAATCATGCTAGAAACATTGTAAATCATAGTAAATAATACTGAAATGAGGTGTATCAAGGTAAATCATGCTAGAATCCTAATAAATCATTCTGGAACATGGTATATGATAGTAAATCATGCTAGAATCATATTAAATAATTCTAGAATGTGGCAAATCGTTGTGGGAGGAGCCTATTTTACTCAAATGGCTATAACTCAAGAAGTAAATGAGATATCTTCACCAAACTCAGTACACATGTGTATGGGTTCAATTTGAGGTCACAGTAAACAATTTTATGGAGATCGGACCATAGGTGGCGCTATAACTGTTAAAAAGCTTTAAAACCATATATATCCCATGGCAAATTGCCTGTATTGGCTGTAAATGGTCTTTTCCATCTATTATGTCAGTGGTTACATGCTTGCTAAATAAATCTTAATAACTTTTGATGCTTTTGTGCTTAAATGCCTTAAAGGCCTTAACTGCTTGAACCCCGATAAATGCTGCTTGCAGCTTTAATTATTAGGGGTTCAAGCACGAAGTGCTGAAACCCTATTGTAATTGTACTGATTTTTATTATTAGGGGTTCAAGCACGAAGTGCTGAAACCCTATTGTAATTGTCCTGATTTTTATTATTATTTTTCTTCTGCCGTAAAACGCATCGTGCAGCCCAAACCGTAAGAGCTGGAACCTTGAAACTTTGCCAGATGGTAGTACAAAAATCGAGGAGAGGTTATCAAATTATGACCCCGATTGGCCCATAGGTGGCGCTATAGCAACCAAAAGCGCGAAACTGCTCAGAACTCCTAGACCGTATGTCGTAGACTCAAGTGTCTTATATCATTGGAAAGCTGGACGCCAGACGAACAAAACGTATATCTCCGATTTCATTTCCGCCATGATAGATTTTCCGCCATTTTGAATTTTGTCAAAAACCTACTTTTGCGAACTAGTCCCTGGTTTTTCGCCCGATCGGAACCAAACCAGTGCAGAAATGTTCTCTAGAAACTGAAGATCAATAATTATCGAAAAAAAGTCGAAATTTCGATTCACGGACGCTAAGGGGCGCCAAAACGTACGTTGTGGGAGGGGCCTATTTTACTAAAATGGCTATAACTCCAGAAGTAAATGAGGTATCTTCACCAATCTCGGTACACATATGTATGAGCTCAATATGAGGTAACAGTAAAAAAATCGCGGCGATTTGCCACATGGTGGCGCTATAATATGAAAAAAACATAAAACAGGCTTTAACCACCTGACCGTTAGTCCGATTGACTTGAAAATTGGTATGCAGTGTCTTGGTCCAAGGTGTCATGTATGTGTATGAGGACATTGGCGTATCTAAAAAAACTTGGCCGCCATCAGCCAATGAAATTTGAGCACCTATTAGACAAGGTTAACGGAGGCCGATCGGAACGAAACTCGGTGGGCATGTTCTACTCATGGCCCTAGAGGTCTGTAAGAATTTTAAAAGAAATCGGCCACTAGTTGGCGCTAACGAGTTTTATGGCTCTGTAATCACGTGGTGTTACACTTATTGTCACAAAATGCATACCATTTGATAGATCTCCTCTTGTTGAACAACTTTGCCTCAAGAACCATTGCTGTCAATCAAACCGTTCATTAAATATTCGTAATTATGTTAAAAACCTACTTTTGCGAACTAGTCCTAGGTTTTTCGCCCGATCGGAACCAAACCAGTCTAGGACAATTCTATGGACTCTCTAGGTCAATAATTATCAAAAAAAAGTTGAACTTTTGCATTTTTCGCATGGCTAACAGGGTCATTTAGAAAATGGGCGTGGTAAAATGCACTCAAAAGCCTATAAATCCTAAACGAAAACTCAGAACTTCACGAAAATTGATGAGCATATCGTCGCTGTCGGGCGGAATCCTCGTATCTCCAAAACCATTATTTTTCAGGAAATTAAAAAAACTGCTTATTTTTTTAATTATTAAACATTGTATCGTTAAAGTTGGTATTCTAACTTATATTGCTATCATATACTGTTGTATACCAACATTAACACAACATTTCCCCAAAATCATGTTTAATCGGAGATACGAGCTTTATGACTTGGGAGCGGGGAGATACGAGGTTACGCTGTCATTGATTAGAATGGTATGGACACAGACGTCGCTGCTGCCAGCAGTGTTCATCAAAGTCTGCGGTCGCGATGAGCCTTTTGACAAGAGATAAGGCTTTAAGAGCTATTCAAATCTAATGATTGTGGTTACATACATCTTCCTAAACCCTATTTTAAACGTTTAAGAGATATGAGTGCGCAATACCAAAATACTAGGCTGTCTAAAATAGGCGGAAATTAATCTGCACGCAAAAAGTCGGCGGTCGCGTTGAGCCTTTTGACAAGAGAAAAGGCTTCAATAGTTAACCAAAGCTAACGACTGTGGTTACATACATCTTCCTAAACTCTATTTTAAAGGTTTAAGAGCTATACGTGAAGCAGAACAAAAAACGATGAGGTAACTAGGCTGTCTAATAGGCGGAAATTTGCCTAATCTGCATACAAACTTACCGTGACTCACAGGCTTCCTTCTGCACCAAAGCATTACAGGCAATCGATTTTTAACAAAACAAGTTTACTCAAATGTATCTAACCTAACTATTTTCACTCGTTATTGTCTAAAATAACAGACAGAGTTATGCAATGATAGACTTAGGCTACTGGCGCCAGTAAGGTTAGACAGACCCTTTTTCTTCCATAAATAAAACCTGCTACTTTGGGTATTTTACATGCACAGTGCCAACTTCGAGTCAGTAAAATAATAATAAAACAATAATTTAATGCTGGTATCCAAAACATTTATTTCAATTCAAGTATTATATTAGATACATTTTAAAACAATGCACACGTATAATAAGCCTAGTAATAATAAGCCTAGTAATAAGTAGACATTTAAAATACATCAATAACTGATATCATAGTTTAACACAGATAAAATCAGAGTTAAGGCTTTCTTTACGTGTTGCTCGACGAGGACTTCTTATCGTTGTGACTTTCAATCCTGAGGAGACAAAATGCCGCGAGGCTCCCACCCGCCGCGGAGTGAAGAAGAGGTGGAGTTACGAGGATTCTCAGACAGTTGAAGTGTCCAATGGAGTTACGAGATTTGCTCTCAAGCTATTTTCAACACTTTAGATTGGTTAAAAATTTGTAAAAATAACAGAACCACGTGGGGACTGACCAATAGCATCGATTTGTGAAAAAATATGAAATTGACCAAATTTGGACATACGAGGTTTCCGCCCGACAGCGACGATATGTGTCATAACCTGCTTAAGAAGCATGGAAAATTTTATGGAGAGTTGGCGCTATAACTGTTAAAACGCTTTAAAACCATATATTTCCTATGGTAAATTGCCTGTATTTGCTGTAAATGGTGTCTTCTATCATATAATGTTCATATCATAATGTTCAAAACCAGTGCAGCACAATTCTCTGAACTCTCTAGATCAATAATTATCAGAAAAAAAGTTTAACTTCTTCAAAAGGTGATTTTATATGAATATAATGACATATTAAGCCAATAAGTGGTATTTTACTGCCCCCTGCTGTCATTTCATCATACTACTCCCTAATATTGTTATAAAATTCATATTTAGACTTTATAAAATCATTATTTTAACATTTACAATCACATTTTGTCAAAACTCATCTATTGAGTATTACTATTGACAATTGTGTTACACTGAGATATGGAAATGGACGAAAGTAAATGAATGAAATGAAACGAAAGTATAACGGCATTTAAGCCACGCCCCCGAATACAAATTCATTCATAACTCGAAAACGGAAAGTCGTTGCGCGCTCAAATTTTGATGGTGAGGACCTCTCCGGGCTCTTGATCGAAACGTGTCGTCGCGGGCCTCGGGAGCGCGCCCCCCGCGCATCGCCATCCCGCGGGACCCCCGATTTTGAACGGCCATTACTCCAGACCCAGACCACCCCGAACATTGTGTGAGAGCTCGTTGGAAAGAGCCCGTCCTTGGCTAGCTTCGATTCAAATGTGGTGTTATTTGCCCTGGGCATTCCAGAGATAATAGCCCGAACAGATATGCCTTATTACAGTCATAACTCCCAGCCCCAATCGCCCAAAAACACCTTGATGGTCTCATTCAACAGGGCTCCTCAAGCACTATCTATGCTCTGAGTTTCAGAATTTTTCGCCTTTTGGTTCCTGAGATACAAGTAAAAAAACAAATTCCCATTCATTCATTCAAACACTTCAACTGTAAAATGTAAGCTATAATACCACTGTTGTCCACTAGAGGGAGCAGCAGGATTACGCATGATCTTTTAATTCGCTTTCAGTATTGGGAAATAAACAAATGCTTTAAGAAGCAATCTTTTTTATTATGATGTTTTTTTTTTTTATTATGATATTTGTATATATTTTATTTTTTTATTATGATTATGAACGGTTTGATTGACATTAGTGATTCTTGAGGCAAAGTTGTTCAAGATGAGGAGATGAAGATATTTTCACAATATCACATCCTAAAAACATTGAAAACATATTTGTCTTTGTGTGTGTGTGTGTGTGTGTGTGTGTGTGTGTGTGTGTGTGTGTGTGTGTGTGTGTGTGTGTGTGTGTGTGTGTGTGTGTGTGTGTGGATGTGTTTGTGTTTGTGTGTCTGTGTGTGTAAGCATGCTTAATGGAAAGAACATGGAGAAACTGCTTTGTTTTACTGGTGGATAAAAAAGTCTTTCAAATGAAAGTGAGTCAATTAGTAGTCTTCTACTGCCCTCTGCAGGACATTCTACTTAATAAAATATTTTCATCTGTGCTTTTGCATTAGTTTTTGGACTATATAAAATTACTTGCATGAAAATCACCTATTATAACACAGTCATGTTTTGTCAAAGTTTATCACTTCATTTTTACTGAGCTCTTAGTTTGAACAATTCTGCCTCTCAGTGATTAATTTGAAATCTGAAAATGGTGTTATACAGAGGAGATTTGCAATTATCATTTTGTTACCTATCTTTTATTTTAAATATCTACATCTACAACAAAATGTGTGTGCATGTGTGTGTTCAAGCATGGTTAGTGTATTAAGTATTATTGTTTAAGTATTATTGTTTTCATTTACATTTTAACCACCAGAAGAAGAACACTCATTGGTTCATTCTGCTCACTAAAATATTATTTTTCATTTTTCTTCCATTTGAAATATTGTTTAAACTTAATAAAATCATTAAAATAACATTTCAAATCATATTTTGTCTGTTTATAAATCCCACAGACTCACATTGGCTGCAATACTAATGTTTTTGTAAGACACAGACCTTATAGTCTAATCTGTGTGTATTGTGCATATATTATTGATATTATTACTATTGCAAATCATGTTATTGTAACTCATATCTTAATAGAATATTATTTGTAATTTTAATTCTTTATTTCTTAATTGTTTTTTTATGATTACTACAGATATTATCACCAAAGATATCAACTACACCTTCACTTTTAGTATTGACACGCTGCACACACAGCACAATCACACACTCACTAATGCATTCAAATAAATGTAATCTTACTGTGCTACTTTATTTGTACATGATTAGAATGAACAGAAATCTAAGACTATTTTTCTTCTTTTGTTAAAGCCATTTTAGACTCCAAGTAAGCATTATATTACTAATCATCTATTTTAAAGGTGCCATACAATTGAAAACTGTATTTATCTTGGCATAGTTGAATGATAAGAGTTCTGGACATGGAACTGACATACCGTGAGCCTCAAACACCATCGTTTCCTCCTTCATGTGTAAATCTCCTGTTTGCAAAAGACAGCTGAAAAATGAGTGAATCCCACCATAACACCGACTGTGACGTTGGAGTCAGGATCATTAATATTTATACCCCCCAAATTTGCATTTTCCATCCATGTTCTAGGCCAGGCAGTGTTAATGTGGACCTGCACAGCCGAATCATCAGAAGATCTGCAGGTATTGTGAAGAAGCAAGCAAGGACAATAGTGAAAATGGCAGATCATGGATATAAATGTTATGTCTGAGGCTGTCTGTGCTGCAGATTTGAGAACTTTTCATTCCCTTCCCACAAAAGAGAACTGTCAACAGGCATGGTTGATGTTTACAACAGGATACCTCACCATTTTAATTCAAAGCTGTTAGTTTGCTCTTAACGGAGGCCGATCAGAACGAAACTCGGTGGGCATGTTCGACTCATGGCCCTAGAGGTCTGTAAGAATTTTGAAAGAAATCGGCCACTAGTTGGCGCTAACGAGTTTTACGGCTATGTAATCACGTGATGCATATCATTTGATAGATCTCCTCATACTGAACAACTTTGCCTCAAGAACTACTGCTGTCAATCAATTTGTTCATTAAATACTTGCGATTATGTTAAAAACCTACTTTTGCGAACTAGTCCTAGGTTTTTCGCCCGATCGGAAATATACCAGTGCAGTACAATTCTCTGGAAGCTCTAGATTATTAATTATATAAAAAACTTTAACTTTACCCATTGGGTAGCCATAACAGGATCATTTAGAAAATGGGTATGGCAAAAAACACTCAAAAGCCTGTAAATCCTAAACAAAAACTCAGACAACTCACTAAACTGCCTTATGTGCTTAAAGACCCTAAATGCTTGAACCCCGCTAAATGCTGCTTGCAGCTTTAATTATTATTATTATTATTATTATTATTATTATTCCGCCCTAAAACGCATTGTGCAGCCCAAACCGTAAGAGCTGGAACCTTGAAACTTGGCCAAATGGTAGTCCTCAATTTGGGGAGAACCTATCAAAACATGACCCAGATTGGCCCATAGGTGGCGCTACAATGACCACATTTACTGAATTGCTCACAACTCCTAGACAGTTTGTCCTAGATTCTCCATTTTAGCATCACTGTGTTCCCTGGATCCAGACGGACAAAATGGCTATCTCCAAATCCCGATTCGGGCCAAAAAAAATTTATATGGCCAATTTTGTCCAAAACCTACTTTTACGAACTAGTCCCTGGTTTTTGGCCCAATCAGAACCAGACCAATCTAGCACAGTTCTCTGGAGTCTCTAGATCAATAATTATCGAAAAAAAGTGGAACTTTTGCATTGGCCTGGCTGTAACAGGGTCATTTAGGAAAGGGGCGGGACAAAAAAAAAATCAAAAGCCTATACAACCTAAGGGAAAACCCCAAACTTCACAAAAATCGATGAGCAGATGTGCCATAGCATGGTGAAGAAGCATGCCAAGTTTCGTGAAGATCGGACAATAGGTGGCGCTATAACTGTCCAAAACGTCTCTTCTTATTAGGGGTTCAAGCACAAAGTGCTGAAACCCTATTGTAATTGTACTGATTTTTATTATTATTATTATTATTATTATTATTATTCCGCCCTAAAACGCATTGTGCAGCCCAAACCGTAAGAGCTGGAACCTTGAAACTTGGCCAAATGGTAGTCCTCAATTTGGGGAGAACCTATCAAAACATGACCCAGATTGGCCCATAGGTGGCGCTACAATGACCACATTTACTGAATTGCTCACAACTCCTAGACAGTTTGTCCTAGATTCTCCATTTTAGCATCACTGTGTTCCCTGGATCCAGACGGACAAAATGGCTATCTCCAAATCCCGATTCGGGCCAAAAAAAAATTTATATGGCCAATTTTGTCCAAAACCTACTTTTACGAACTAGTCCCTGGTTTTTGGCCCAATCGGAACCAGACCAATCTAGCACAGTTCTCTGGAGTCTCTAGATCAATAATTATCGAAAAAAAGTGGAACTTTTGCATTGGCCTGGCTGTAACAGGGTCATTTAGGAAAGGGGCGGGACAAAAAAAAAATCAAAAGCCTATACAACCTAAGGGAAAACCCCAAACTTCACAAAAATCGATGAGCAGATGTGCCATAGCATGGTGAAGAAGCATGCCAAGTTTCGTGAAGATCGGACAATAGGTGGCGCTATAACTGTCCAAAACGTCTCTTCTTATTAGGGGTTCAAGCACAAAGTGCTGAAACCCTATTGTAATTGTACTGATTTTTAGGGGTTCAAGCACGAAGTGCTGAAACCCTATTGTAATTGTACTGATTTTTAGGGGTTCAAGCACGAAGTGCTGAAACCCTATTGTAATTGTACTGATTTTTATTATTATTATTATTATTAGGGGTTCAAGCACGAAGTGCTGAAACCCTATTGTAATTGTACTGATTTTTATTAGGGGTTCAAGCACGAAGTGCTGAAACCCTATTGTAATTGTACTGATTTTTAGGGGTTCAAGCACGAAGTGCTGAAACCCTATTGTAATTGTCCTGATTTTTATTATTATTTTTCTTCTGCCGTAAAACGCATCGTGCAGCCCAAACCGTAAGAGCTGGAACCTTGAAACTTTGCCAGATGGTAGTACAAAAATCGAGGAGAGGTTATCAAATTATGACCCCGATTGGCCCATAGGTGGCGCTATAGCAACCAAAAGCGCGAAACTGCTCAGAACTCCTAGACCGTATGTCGTAGACTCAAGTGTCTTATATCATTGGAAAGCTGGACGCCAGACGAACAAAACGTATATCTCCGATTTCATTTCCGCCATGATAGATTTTCCGCCATTTTGAATTTTGTCAAAAACCTACTTTTGCGAACTAGTCCCTGGTTTTTCGCCCGATCGGAACCAAACCAGTGCAGAAATGTTCTCTAGAAACTGAAGATCAATAATTATCGAAAAAAAGTCGAAATTTCGATTCACGGACGCTAAGGGGCGCCAAAACGTACGTTGTGGGAGGGGCCTATTTTACTAAAATGGCTATAACTCCAGAAGTAAATGAGGTATCTTCACCAATCTCGGTACACATATGTATGAGCTCAATATGAGGTAACAGTAAAAAAATCGCGGCGATTTGCCACATGGTGGCGCTATAATATGAAAAAAACATAAAACAGGCTTTAACCACCTGACCGTTAGTCCGATTGATTTGAAAATTGGTATGCAGTGTCTTGGTCCAAGGTGTCATGTATGTGTATGAGGACATTGGCGTATCTAAAAAAACTTGGCCGCCATCAGCCAATGAAATTTGAGCACCTATTAGACAAGGTTAACGGAGGCCGATCGGAACGAAACTCGGTGGGCATGTTCTACTCATGGCCCTAGAGGTCTGTAAGAATTTTAAAAGAAATCGGCCACTAGTTGGCGCTAACGAGTTTTATGGCTCTGTAATCACGTGGTGTTACACTTATTGTCACAAAATGCATACCATTTGATAGATCTCCTCTTGTTGAACAACTTTGCCTCAAGAACCATTGCTGTCAATCAAACCGTTCATTAAATATTTGTAATTATGTTAAAAACCTACTTTTGCGAACTAGTCCTAGGTTTTTCGCCCGATCGGAACCAAACCAGTCTAGGACAATTCTATGGACTCTCTAGGTCAATAATTATCAAAAAAAAGTTGAACTTTTGCATTTTTCGCATGGCTAACAGGGTCATTTAGAAAATGGGCGTGGTAAAATGCACTCAAAAGCCTATAAATCCTAAACGAAAACTCAGAACTTCACGAAAATTGATGAGCATATGTGTCATAACCTGCTTAAGAAGCATGGAAAATTTTATGGAGAGTTGGCGCTATAACTGTTAAAACGCTTTAAAACCATATATTTCCTATGGTAAATTGCCTGTATTTGCTGTAAATGGTGTCTTCTATCATATAATGTTCATATCATAATGTTCAAAACCAGTGCAGCACAATTCTCTGAACTCTCTAGATCAATAATTATCAGAAAAAAAGTTTAACTTCTTCAAAAGGTGATTTTATATGAATATAATGACATATTAAGCCAATAAGTGGTATTTTACTGCCCCCTGCTGTCATTTCATCATACTACTCCCTAATATTGTTATAAAATTCATATTTAGACTTTATAAAATCATTATTTTAACATTTACAATCACATTTTGTCAAAACTCATCTATTGAGTATTACTATTGACAATTGTGTTACACTGAGATATGGAAATGGACGAAAGTAAATGAATGAAATGAAACGAAAGTATAACGGCATTTAAGCCACGCCCCCGAATACAAATTCATTCATAACTCGAAAACGGAAAGTCGTTGCGCGCTCAAATTTTGATGGTGAGGACCTCTCCGGGCTCTTGATCGAAACGTGTCGTCGCGGGCCTCGGGAGCGCGCCCCCCGCGCATCGCCATCCCGCGGGACCCCCGATTTTGAACGGCCATTACTCCAGACCCAGACCACCCCGAACATTGTGTGAGAGCTCGTTGGAAAGAGCCCGTCCTTGGCTAGCTTCGATTCAAATGTGGTGTTATTTGCCCTGGGCATTCCAGAGATAATAGCCCGAACAGATATGCCTTATTACAGTCATAACTCCCAGCCCCAATCGCCCAAAAACACCTTGATGGTCTCATTCAACAGGGCTCCTCAAGCACTATCTATGCTCTGAGTTTCAGAATTTTTCGCCTTTTGGTTCCTGAGATACAAGTAAAAAAACAAATTCCCATTCATTCATTCAAACACTTCAACTGTAAAATGTAAGCTATAATACCACTGTTGTCCACTAGAGGGAGCAGCAGGATTACGCATGATCTTTTAATTCGCTTTCAGTATTGGGAAATAAACAAATGCTTTAAGAAGCAATCTTTTTTATTATGATGTTTTTTTTTTTTATTATGATATTTGTATATATTTTATTTTTTTATTATGATTATGAACGGTTTGATTGACATTAGTGATTCTTGAGGCAAAGTTGTTCAAGATGAGGAGATGAAGATATTTTCACAATATCACATCCTAAAAACATTGAAAACATATTTGTCTTTGTGTGTGTGTGTGTGTGTGTGTGTGTGTGTGTGTGTGTGTGTGTGTGTGTGTGTGTGTGTGTGTGTGTGTGTGTGTGGATGTGTTTGTGTTTGTGTGTCTGTGTGTGTAAGCATGCTTAATGGAAAGAACATGGAGAAACTGCTTTGTTTTACTGGTGGATAAAAAAGTCTTTCAAATGAAAGTGAGTCAATTAGTAGTCTTCTACTGCCCTCTGCAGGACATTCTACTTAATAAAATATTTTCATCTGTGCTTTTGCATTAGTTTTTGGACTATATAAAATTACTTGCATGAAAATCACCTATTATAACACAGTCATGTTTTGTCAAAGTTTATCACTTCATTTTTACTGAGCTCTTAGTTTGAACAATTCTGCCTCTCAGTGATTAATTTGAAATCTGAAAATGGTGTTATACAGAGGAGATTTGCAATTATCATTTTGTTACCTATCTTTTATTTTAAATATCTACATCTACAACAAAATGTGTGTGCATGTGTGTGTTCAAGCATGGTTAGTGTATTAAGTATTATTGTTTAAGTATTATTGTTTTCATTTACATTTTAACCACCAGAAGAAGAACACTCATTGGTTCATTCTGCTCACTAAAATATTATTTTTCATTTTTCTTCCATTTGAAATATTGTTTAAACTTAATAAAATCATTAAAATAACATTTCAAATCATATTTTGTCTGTTTATAAATCCCACAGACTCACATTGGCTGCAATACTAATGTTTTTGTAAGACACAGACCTTATAGTCTAATCTGTGTGTATTGTGCATATATTATTGATATTATTACTATTGCAAATCATGTTATTGTAACTCATATCTTAATAGAATATTATTTGTAATTTTAATTCTTTATTTCTTAATTGTTTTTTTATGATTACTACAGATATTATCACCAAAGATATCAACTACACCTTCACTTTTAGTATTGACACGCTGCACACACAGCACAATCACACACTCACTAATGCATTCAAATAAATGTAATCTTACTGTGCTACTTTATTTGTACATGATTAGAATGAACAGAAATCTAAGACTATTTTTCTTCTTTTGTTAAAGCCATTTTAGACTCCAAGTAAGCATTATATTACTAATCATCTATTTTAAAGGTGCCATACAATTGAAAACTGTATTTATCTTGGCATAGTTGAATGATAAGAGTTCTGGACATGGAACTGACATACCGTGAGCCTCAAACACCATCGTTTCCTCCTTCATGTGTAAATCTCCTGTTTGCAAAAGACAGCTGAAAAATGAGTGAATCCCACCATAACACCGACTGTGACGTTGGAGTCAGGATCATTAATATTTATACCCCCCAAATTTGCATTTTCCATCCATGTTCTAGGCCAGGCAGTGTTAATGTGGACCTGCACAGCCGAATCATCAGAAGATCTGCAGGTATTGTGAAGAAGCAAGCAAGGACAATAGTGAAAATGGCAGATCATGGATATAAATGTTATGTCTGAGGCTGTCTGTGCTGCAGATTTGAGAACTTTTCATTCCCTTCCCACAAAAGAGAACTGTCAACAGGCATGGTTGATGTTTACAACAGGATACCTCACCATTTTAATTCAAAGCTGTTAGTTTGCTCTTAACGGAGGCCGATCAGAACGAAACTCGGTGGGCATGTTCGACTCATGGCCCTAGAGGTCTGTAAGAATTTTGAAAGAAATCGGCCACTAGTTGGCGCTAACGAGTTTTACGGCTATGTAATCACGTGATGCATATCATTTGATAGATCTCCTCATACTGAACAACTTTGCCTCAAGAACTACTGCTGTCAATCAATTTGTTCATTAAATACTTGCGATTATGTTAAAAACCTACTTTTGCGAACTAGTCCTAGGTTTTTCGCCCGATCGGAAATATACCAGTGCAGTACAATTCTCTGGAAGCTCTAGATTATTAATTATATAAAAAACTTTAACTTTACCCATTGGGTAGCCATAACAGGATCATTTAGAAAATGGGTATGGCAAAAAACACTCAAAAGCCTGTAAATCCTAAACAAAAACTCAGACAACTCACTAAACTGCCTTATGTGCTTAAAGACCCTAAATGCTTGAACCCCGCTAAATGCTGCTTGCAGCTTTAATTATTATTATTATTATTATTATTATTATTATTCCGCCCTAAAACGCATTGTGCAGCCCAAACCGTAAGAGCTGGAACCTTGAAACTTGGCCAAATGGTAGTCCTCAATTTGGGGAGAACCTATCAAAACATGACCCAGATTGGCCCATAGGTGGCGCTACAATGACCACATTTACTGAATTGCTCACAACTCCTAGACAGTTTGTCCTAGATTCTCCATTTTAGCATCACTGTGTTCCCTGGATCCAGACGGACAAAATGGCTATCTCCAAATCCCGATTCGGGCCAAAAAAAATTTATATGGCCAATTTTGTCCAAAACCTACTTTTACGAACTAGTCCCTGGTTTTTGGCCCAATCAGAACCAGACCAATCTAGCACAGTTCTCTGGAGTCTCTAGATCAATAATTATCGAAAAAAAGTGGAACTTTTGCATTGGCCTGGCTGTAACAGGGTCATTTAGGAAAGGGGCGGGACAAAAAAAAAATCAAAAGCCTATACAACCTAAGGGAAAACCCCAAACTTCACAAAAATCGATGAGCAGATGTGCCATAGCATGGTGAAGAAGCATGCCAAGTTTCGTGAAGATCGGACAATAGGTGGCGCTATAACTGTCCAAAACGTCTCTTCTTATTAGGGGTTCAAGCACAAAGTGCTGAAACCCTATTGTAATTGTACTGATTTTTATTATTATTATTATTATTATTATTATTATTCCGCCCTAAAACGCATTGTGCAGCCCAAACCGTAAGAGCTGGAACCTTGAAACTTGGCCAAATGGTAGTCCTCAATTTGGGGAGAACCTATCAAAACATGACCCAGATTGGCCCATAGGTGGCGCTACAATGACCACATTTACTGAATTGCTCACAACTCCTAGACAGTTTGTCCTAGATTCTCCATTTTAGCATCACTGTGTTCCCTGGATCCAGACGGACAAAATGGCTATCTCCAAATCCCGATTCGGGCCAAAAAAAAATTTATATGGCCAATTTTGTCCAAAACCTACTTTTACGAACTAGTCCCTGGTTTTTGGCCCAATCGGAACCAGACCAATCTAGCACAGTTCTCTGGAGTCTCTAGATCAATAATTATCGAAAAAAAGTGGAACTTTTGCATTGGCCTGGCTGTAACAGGGTCATTTAGGAAAGGGGCGGGACAAAAAAAAAATCAAAAGCCTATACAACCTAAGGGAAAACCCCAAACTTCACAAAAATCGATGAGCAGATGTGCCATAGCATGGTGAAGAAGCATGCCAAGTTTCGTGAAGATCGGACAATAGGTGGCGCTATAACTGTCCAAAACGTCTCTTCTTATTAGGGGTTCAAGCACAAAGTGCTGAAACCCTATTGTAATTGTACTGATTTTTAGGGGTTCAAGCACGAAGTGCTGAAACCCTATTGTAATTGTACTGATTTTTAGGGGTTCAAGCACGAAGTGCTGAAACCCTATTGTAATTGTACTGATTTTTATTATTATTATTATTATTAGGGGTTCAAGCACGAAGTGCTGAAACCCTATTGTAATTGTACTGATTTTTATTAGGGGTTCAAGCACGAAGTGCTGAAACCCTATTGTAATTGTACTGATTTTTAGGGGTTCAAGCACGAAGTGCTGAAACCCTATTGTAATTGTCCTGATTTTTATTATTATTTTTCTTCTGCCGTAAAACGCATCGTGCAGCCCAAACCGTAAGAGCTGGAACCTTGAAACTTTGCCAGATGGTAGTACAAAAATCGAGGAGAGGTTATCAAATTATGACCCCGATTGGCCCATAGGTGGCGCTATAGCAACCAAAAGCGCGAAACTGCTCAGAACTCCTAGACCGTATGTCGTAGACTCAAGTGTCTTATATCATTGGAAAGCTGGACGCCAGACGAACAAAACGTATATCTCCGATTTCATTTCCGCCATGATAGATTTTCCGCCATTTTGAATTTTGTCAAAAACCTACTTTTGCGAACTAGTCCCTGGTTTTTCGCCCGATCGGAACCAAACCAGTGCAGAAATGTTCTCTAGAAACTGAAGATCAATAATTATCGAAAAAAAGTCGAAATTTCGATTCACGGACGCTAAGGGGCGCCAAAACGTACGTTGTGGGAGGGGCCTATTTTACTAAAATGGCTATAACTCCAGAAGTAAATGAGGTATCTTCACCAATCTCGGTACACATATGTATGAGCTCAATATGAGGTAACAGTAAAAAAATCGCGGCGATTTGCCACATGGTGGCGCTATAATATGAAAAAAACATAAAACAGGCTTTAACCACCTGACCGTTAGTCCGATTGATTTGAAAATTGGTATGCAGTGTCTTGGTCCAAGGTGTCATGTATGTGTATGAGGACATTGGCGTATCTAAAAAAACTTGGCCGCCATCAGCCAATGAAATTTGAGCACCTATTAGACAAGGTTAACGGAGGCCGATCGGAACGAAACTCGGTGGGCATGTTCTACTCATGGCCCTAGAGGTCTGTAAGAATTTTAAAAGAAATCGGCCACTAGTTGGCGCTAACGAGTTTTATGGCTCTGTAATCACGTGGTGTTACACTTATTGTCACAAAATGCATACCATTTGATAGATCTCCTCTTGTTGAACAACTTTGCCTCAAGAACCATTGCTGTCAATCAAACCGTTCATTAAATATTTGTAATTATGTTAAAAACCTACTTTTGCGAACTAGTCCTAGGTTTTTCGCCCGATCGGAACCAAACCAGTCTAGGACAATTCTATGGACTCTCTAGGTCAATAATTATCAAAAAAAAGTTGAACTTTTGCATTTTTCGCATGGCTAACAGGGTCATTTAGAAAATGGGCGTGGTAAAATGCACTCAAAAGCCTATAAATCCTAAACGAAAACTCAGAACTTCACGAAAATTGATGAGCATATGTGTCATAACCTGCTTAAGAAGCATGGAAAATTTTATGGAGAGTTGGCGCTATAACTGTTAAAACGCTTTAAAACCATATATTTCCTATGGTAAATTGCCTGTATTTGCTGTAAATGGTGTCTTCTATCATATAATGTTCATATCATAATGTTCAAAACCAGTGCAGCACAATTCTCTGAACTCTCTAGATCAATAATTATCAGAAAAAAAGTTTAACTTCTTCAAAAGGTGATTTTATATGAATATAATGACATATTAAGCCAATAAGTGGTATTTTACTGCCCCCTGCTGTCATTTCATCATACTACTCCCTAATATTGTTATAAAATTCATATTTAGACTTTATAAAATCATTATTTTAACATTTACAATCACATTTTGTCAAAACTCATCTATTGAGTATTACTATTGACAATTGTGTTACACTGAGATATGGAAATGGACGAAAGTAAATGAATGAAATGAAACGAAAGTATAACGGCATTTAAGCCACGCCCCCGAATACAAATTCATTCATAACTCGAAAACGGAAAGTCGTTGCGCGCTCAAATTTTGATGGTGAGGACCTCTCCGGGCTCTTGATCGAAACGTGTCGTCGCGGGCCTCGGGAGCGCGCCCCCCGCGCATCGCCATCCCGCGGGACCCCCGATTTTGAACGGCCATTACTCCAGACCCAGACCACCCCGAACATTGTGTGAGAGCTCGTTGGAAAGAGCCCGTCCTTGGCTAGCTTCGATTCAAATGTGGTGTTATTTGCCCTGGGCATTCCAGAGATAATAGCCCGAACAGATATGCCTTATTACAGTCATAACTCCCAGCCCCAATCGCCCAAAAACACCTTGATGGTCTCATTCAACAGGGCTCCTCAAGCACTATCTATGCTCTGAGTTTCAGAATTTTTCGCCTTTTGGTTCCTGAGATACAAGTAAAAAAACAAATTCCCATTCATTCATTCAAACACTTCAACTGTAAAATGTAAGCTATAATACCACTGTTGTCCACTAGAGGGAGCAGCAGGATTACGCATGATCTTTTAATTCGCTTTCAGTATTGGGAAATAAACAAATGCTTTAAGAAGCAATCTTTTTTATTATGATGTTTTTTTTTTTTATTATGATATTTGTATATATTTTATTTTTTTATTATGATTATGAACGGTTTGATTGACATTAGTGATTCTTGAGGCAAAGTTGTTCAAGATGAGGAGATGAAGATATTTTCACAATATCACATCCTAAAAACATTGAAAACATATTTGTCTTTGTGTGTGTGTGTGTGTGTGTGTGTGTGTGTGTGTGTGTGTGTGTGTGTGTGTGTGTGTGTGTGTGTGTGTGTGTGGATGTGTTTGTGTTTGTGTGTCTGTGTGTGTAAGCATGCTTAATGGAAAGAACATGGAGAAACTGCTTTGTTTTACTGGTGGATAAAAAAGTCTTTCAAATGAAAGTGAGTCAATTAGTAGTCTTCTACTGCCCTCTGCAGGACATTCTACTTAATAAAATATTTTCATCTGTGCTTTTGCATTAGTTTTTGGACTATATAAAATTACTTGCATGAAAATCACCTATTATAACACAGTCATGTTTTGTCAAAGTTTATCACTTCATTTTTACTGAGCTCTTAGTTTGAACAATTCTGCCTCTCAGTGATTAATTTGAAATCTGAAAATGGTGTTATACAGAGGAGATTTGCAATTATCATTTTGTTACCTATCTTTTATTTTAAATATCTACATCTACAACAAAATGTGTGTGCATGTGTGTGTTCAAGCATGGTTAGTGTATTAAGTATTATTGTTTAAGTATTATTGTTTTCATTTACATTTTAACCACCAGAAGAAGAACACTCATTGGTTCATTCTGCTCACTAAAATATTATTTTTCATTTTTCTTCCATTTGAAATATTGTTTAAACTTAATAAAATCATTAAAATAACATTTCAAATCATATTTTGTCTGTTTATAAATCCCACAGACTCACATTGGCTGCAATACTAATGTTTTTGTAAGACACAGACCTTATAGTCTAATCTGTGTGTATTGTGCATATATTATTGATATTATTACTATTGCAAATCATGTTATTGTAACTCATATCTTAATAGAATATTATTTGTAATTTTAATTCTTTATTTCTTAATTGTTTTTTTATGATTACTACAGATATTATCACCAAAGATATCAACTACACCTTCACTTTTAGTATTGACACGCTGCACACACAGCACAATCACACACTCACTAATGCATTCAAATAAATGTAATCTTACTGTGCTACTTTATTTGTACATGATTAGAATGAACAGAAATCTAAGACTATTTTTCTTCTTTTGTTAAAGCCATTTTAGACTCCAAGTAAGCATTATATTACTAATCATCTATTTTAAAGGTGCCATACAATTGAAAACTGTATTTATCTTGGCATAGTTGAATGATAAGAGTTCTGGACATGGAACTGACATACCGTGAGCCTCAAACACCATCGTTTCCTCCTTCATGTGTAAATCTCCTGTTTGCAAAAGACAGCTGAAAAATGAGTGAATCCCACCATAACACCGACTGTGACGTTGGAGTCAGGATCATTAATATTTATACCCCCCAAATTTGCATTTTCCATCCATGTTCTAGGCCAGGCAGTGTTAATGTGGACCTGCACAGCCGAATCATCAGAAGATCTGCAGGTATTGTGAAGAAGCAAGCAAGGACAATAGTGAAAATGGCAGATCATGGATATAAATGTTATGTCTGAGGCTGTCTGTGCTGCAGATTTGAGAACTTTTCATTCCCTTCCCACAAAAGAGAACTGTCAACAGGCATGGTTGATGTTTACAACAGGATACCTCACCATTTTAATTCAAAGCTGTTAGTTTGCTCTTAACGGAGGCCGATCAGAACGAAACTCGGTGGGCATGTTCGACTCATGGCCCTAGAGGTCTGTAAGAATTTTGAAAGAAATCGGCCACTAGTTGGCGCTAACGAGTTTTACGGCTATGTAATCACGTGATGCATATCATTTGATAGATCTCCTCATACTGAACAACTTTGCCTCAAGAACTACTGCTGTCAATCAATTTGTTCATTAAATACTTGCGATTATGTTAAAAACCTACTTTTGCGAACTAGTCCTAGGTTTTTCGCCCGATCGGAAATATACCAGTGCAGTACAATTCTCTGGAAGCTCTAGATTATTAATTATATAAAAAACTTTAACTTTACCCATTGGGTAGCCATAACAGGATCATTTAGAAAATGGGTATGGCAAAAAACACTCAAAAGCCTGTAAATCCTAAACAAAAACTCAGACAACTCACTAAACTGCCTTATGTGCTTAAAGACCCTAAATGCTTGAACCCCGCTAAATGCTGCTTGCAGCTTTAATTATTATTATTATTATTATTATTCTTCTGCCGTAAAACGCATCGTGCAGCCCAAACCGTAGGGGCTAGAGCATTGAAACTTTGCCAGATGGTAGTACAAAAATCGAGGAGAGGTTCAGAGATTATGACCACGATTGGCCCATAGGTGGCGCTATAGCGACCAAAAGCGCGAAACTGCTCATAACTCCTAGACCGTATGTCGTAGACTCAAGTGTCTTATATCATTGGAAAGCTGGACGCCTGACGAACAAAACGTATATCTCCGATTTCATTTCCGTCATGATAGATTTTCCGCCATTTTGAATTTTGTCAAAAACCTACTTTTGCGAACTAGTCCGTGGTTTTTTGCCCGATCGGAACCAAACCAGTGCAGAAATGTTCTCTAGAGTCTGAAGATTAATAATTATTGAAAAAAAGTTGAAATTTCGATTCACGGACGCTAAGGGTCGCCAAAATGGACGTTGTGGGAGGAGCCTATTTTACTAAAATGGTTATAACTCCAGAAGTAAATGAGGTATTTTCACCAAACTTGGTACACATATGTAAGAGGTCAATCTGAGGTCACGGTAAAAAAATCGCGGCGATTGGCCAAATGGTGGCGCTATAACATGAAAAAAACATAAAACAGGCTATAACCACCTGACCGTTAGTCCGATTGACTTGAAAATTGGTATGCAGTGTCTTGGTCCAAGGTGCCATGTATGTCTATGAGGACATTGGCGTATCTCAAAAAACATGGCCGCCATTGGCCAATGAAGTTGAGCACCTATTAGACAAGGTTAACGGAGGCCGATCAGAAGGAAACTCGGTGGGCATGTTCGACTCATGGCCCTAGAAGTCTGTAAGAATTTTGAAAGAAATCGGCCACTAGTTGGCGCTAACGAGTTTTATGGCTCTGTAATCACGTGGTGTTACACATATTATCACAAAATGCATATCATTTGATAGATCTGCTCATGCTGAACAACTTTGCCTCTAGAACCATTGCTGTCAATCAAACCTTTCATTAAATATTCATGAATATGTTAAAAACCTACTTTTGCGAACTAGTCCCTGGTTTTTCGCCCGATCGGAACCAGACCAGTCTAGGACAATTCTCTGGACTCTCTAGATCAATAATTATCGAAAAAAAGTTGAACTTTTGCATTTGGATGGCTTTAAAAGGGTCATTTATAAAATGGGCGTGGCAAAATACACTAAAAAGCCTATAAATCCTAAATGAAAACTCAGAACTTCACAAAAATTGGTGAGCATATGTGTCATAACATCATAAACAAGCATGCAAAATTTTATGGAGATCGGACAATAGTTGGCGCTATAACTGGTAAAAGGCTTTAAAACCATATATTTCCTATGGTAAACTGCCTGTATTGGCTGTAAATGGTCTTTTCCATGTCTGATCATATAATTTTCATATCATAATGTTAAAAACTAGTGCATAACCATTCTCTGGATTCACTAGAACAATAGTTGTCAGAAAAAGTTGAACTACTTCATTTGGATAGCTATAATAGGTTCACTTCAAAATGTGGCCTTTACCAAGTGTCCCCGAAAGCCTATATCTCTTTAATGAATGTTCAAACCTTCTTAAAAACAAGTCAGAACATGTGAAATATCACTCTGAACATGCATGAAAATTTTCAGACAGATCGGACAAAATTTGCCTCTATAACAGTTAAAAAGGTGAAAATGATATGAATTAATGGCATGTTAAGCCAATAAGTGGTATTTTACTGCCCCCCGCTGTTTAAAATAGTCATTTTCTCATATTGGTATTGGTATCAGCCATGGTAAATCATGATAAATGATGGTGTGTGTGTGTGTGTGTGTGTGTGTGTGTGTGTGTGTGTGTGTGTGTGTGTGTGTGTGTGTGTGTGTGTGTGTGTGTGTGTGTGGTACAAATATAACAAAGGTTTTATTTTCCAACATGAAAACAAACATAACAGAGTGCTAGTGCACAAACAATAACCGACAATGATAATGGATGAGAGGGGAACTTAAATACACAGATCAAGACAAGGACAACAGGTGACGGTTATGATGATGAGGAGCAGGTGATGATGAGGAGGGTGATGAGGAGCAGGTGCAGGTGATGACGACAGATAGTGAATGTGATGAAGACAGAAGGTGAATGTGATGAAGGTGAATGTGACACCAATATCACTAAAACATTTGTGTGTGTGTGTGTGTGTGTGTGTGTGTGTGTGTAGCATTATTGTGTGTAGCATATGTAGCAAGTATGCATTATTGAGTTAACATGGAAACACTGGTTTGCTTTAGTGCAGAAAACTGGTCAAAATCATGAGGTTTAAAGTGAAAGTGAGCCAATAAGTGGTCTTCTACTGCCCTCTGCTGGCCATTCTACTTATTAATTAAATTTTTCCACATGTGCTTGCATTTATACTTGAATACACACTAAAAATCACTTATATAGCAATAACTATTATAACACAATCATATTTTGTCAGTGTTAATCACTTTATTTGCACTGACACTTCAAATAATTGCTAGTAATGTGGTAAATCATGGTAAATCATGGTTAACTATGCTGTGTGTGTGTGTCTGTGTGTGTGTGTGTGTGTGTGTGTGTGTGTGTGTGTGTGTGTGTGTGTGTGTGTGTGTGTGTGTGTGTGTGTAAGCATGCATTGAGTTAACATGGATAAACTGGTTTGCTTTAGTGCAGAAAACTGGTTTAAAGTGAAAGTGAGCCAATAAGTGGTCTTCTACTGCCCTCTGCTGGCCATTCTACTTATTAATGAAATATTTCAACATGTGCTTGCATTCATACTTGAATACACACTAAAAAAATCACTTATATAGCAATAACTTTTATAACACAATCATATTTTGTCAGTGTTAATCACTTTATTTGCACTGACACTTCAAATAATTGCTAGTAATGTGATAAATCAGGCTAGAAACATGGTAAATCAAAGTAAATAATACTAGATTGTCGTTTATCTCCTGGTAAATAATACTAGAACGTGGTATATCATGGTAAATCATGGTTAACTAAACTGTGTGTGTATGTGTGTGTGTGTGTGTGTGTGTGTGTGTGTGTGTGTGTGTGTGTGTGTGTGTGTGTGTGTGTGTGTGTGTGTGTAAGCATGCATTGAGTTAACATGGAAAAACTGGTTTGCTTTAGTGCAGAAAACTGGTTTAAAGTGAAAGTGAGCCAATAAGTGGTCTTCTAGTGCCCTCTGCTGGCCATTCTACTCAATAATGAAATATTTTAAGTCAAGTCAAGTCAAGTCAAGTATATTTGTATAGCGCTTTTCACAATACAGATTGTATCAAAGCAGCTTCACAGTATTAAATTAAAATAATACAACAAGGTTTGTTTCTAGTGGAATTTATTGATAAAATCAAATTAGATATCCCCAGAATATCCCCAACTGAGCAAGCCAAAGGCAACAGTGGCAAGGAACCGAAAAACTCCATCAAGTGACCTAATAGTGTCCTAAAACTCCATCAGGTGACCCAATGGAGAAAAAAAAAACCTTGGGAGAACCCAGGCTCAGTCGGGGGCCAGTTCTCCTCTGGCGTTTATTAACTAGAGGCCGGATTGTAATTTGAACTGTAAGATTAAAAATATTATATGAATGCCTGGCTGAAGAGATGCGACTTTAATCTAGTTTTAAACTGGGAGAGCGAGTCTGAGCAACGAACAGTATCAGGAAGGCTATTCCAGAGTTTTGGAGCTTTTACATGTGCTTTTGCATTCATACTTGGACACACACTAAAAATCACGTATATAACTAACTATTATAACACAATAATATTTTGTCAGTGTTCATCACCTCATTTGCACTGACACTTCACATAATTGCTAGTAATGTGGTTAATCATGCTAGAAACATTGTAAATCATAGTAAATAATACTGAAATGAGGTGTATCAAGGTAAATCATGCTAGAATCCTAATAAATCATTCTGGAACATGGTATATGATAGTAAATCATGCTAGAATCATATTAAATAATTCTAGAATGTGGCAAATCGTTGTGGGAGGAGCCTATTTTACTCAAATGGCTATAACTCAAGAAGTAAATGAGATATCTTCACCAAACTCAGTACACATGTGTATGGGTTCAATTTGAGGTCACAGTAAACAATTTTATGGAGATCGGACCATAGGTGGCGCTATAACTGTTAAAAAGCTTTAAAACCATATATATCCCATGGCAAATTGCCTGTATTGGCTGTAAATGGTCTTTTCCATCTATTATGTCAGTGGTTACATGCTTGCTAAATAAATCTTAATAACTTTTGATGCTTTTGTGCTTAAATGCCTTAAAGGCCTTAACTGCTTGAACCCCGATAAATGCTGCTTGCAGCTTTAATTATTATTATTATTATTATTCTTCTGCCGTAAAACGCATCGTGCAGCCCAAACCGTAGGGGCTAGAGCATTGAAACTTTGCCAGATGGTAGTACAAAAATCGAGGAGAGGTTCAGAGATTATGACCACGATTGGCCCATAGGTGGCGCTATAGCGACCAAAAGCGCGAAACTGCTCATAACTCCTAGACCGTATGTCGTAGACTCAAGTGTCTTATATCATTGGAAAGCTGGACGCCTGACGAACAAAACGTATATCTCCGATTTCATTTCCGTCATGATAGATTTTCCGCCATTTTGAATTTTGTCAAAAACCTACTTTTGCGAACTAGTCCGTGGTTTTTTGCCCGATCGGAACCAAACCAGTGCAGAAATGTTCTCTAGAGTCTGAAGATTAATAATTATTGAAAAAAAGTTGAAATTTCGATTCACGGACGCTAAGGGTCGCCAAAATGGACGTTGTGGGAGGAGCCTATTTTACTAAAATGGTTATAACTCCAGAAGTAAATGAGGTATTTTCACCAAACTTGGTACACATATGTAAGAGGTCAATCTGAGGTCACGGTAAAAAAATCGCGGCGATTGGCCAAATGGTGGCGCTATAACATGAAAAAAACATAAAACAGGCTATAACCACCTGACCGTTAGTCCGATTGACTTGAAAATTGGTATGCAGTGTCTTGGTCCAAGGTGCCATGTATGTCTATGAGGACATTGGCGTATCTCAAAAAACATGGCCGCCATTGGCCAATGAAGTTGAGCACCTATTAGACAAGGTTAACGGAGGCCGATCAGAAGGAAACTCGGTGGGCATGTTCGACTCATGGCCCTAGAAGTCTGTAAGAATTTTGAAAGAAATCGGCCACTAGTTGGCGCTAACGAGTTTTATGGCTCTGTAATCACGTGGTGTTACACATATTATCACAAAATGCATATCATTTGATAGATCTGCTCATGCTGAACAACTTTGCCTCTAGAACCATTGCTGTCAATCAAACCTTTCATTAAATATTCATGAATATGTTAAAAACCTACTTTTGCGAACTAGTCCCTGGTTTTTCGCCCGATCGGAACCAGACCAGTCTAGGACAATTCTCTGGACTCTCTAGATCAATAATTATCGAAAAAAAGTTGAACTTTTGCATTTGGATGGCTTTAAAAGGGTCATTTATAAAATGGGCGTGGCAAAATACACTAAAAAGCCTATAAATCCTAAATGAAAACTCAGAACTTCACAAAAATTGGTGAGCATATGTGTCATAACATCATAAACAAGCATGCAAAATTTTATGGAGATCGGACAATAGTTGGCGCTATAACTGGTAAAAGGCTTTAAAACCATATATTTCCTATGGTAAACTGCCTGTATTGGCTGTAAATGGTCTTTTCCATGTCTGATCATATAATTTTCATATCATAATGTTAAAAACTAGTGCATAACCATTCTCTGGATTCACTAGAACAATAGTTGTCAGAAAAAGTTGAACTACTTCATTTGGATAGCTATAATAGGTTCACTTCAAAATGTGGCCTTTACCAAGTGTCCCCGAAAGCCTATATCTCTTTAATGAATGTTCAAACCTTCTTAAAAACAAGTCAGAACATGTGAAATATCACTCTGAACATGCATGAAAATTTTCAGACAGATCGGACAAAATTTGCCTCTATAACAGTTAAAAAGGTGAAAATGATATGAATTAATGGCATGTTAAGCCAATAAGTGGTATTTTACTGCCCCCCGCTGTTTAAAATAGTCATTTTCTCATATTGGTATTGGTATCAGCCATGGTAAATCATGATAAATGATGGTGTGTGTGTGTGTGTGTGTGTGTGTGTGTGTGTGTGTGTGTGTGTGTGTGTGTGTGTGTGTGTGTGTGGTACAAATATAACAAAGGTTTTATTTTCCAACATGAAAACAAACATAACAGAGTGCTAGTGCACAAACAATAACCGACAATGATAATGGATGAGAGGGGAACTTAAATACACAGATCAAGACAAGGACAACAGGTGACGGTTATGATGATGAGGAGCAGGTGATGATGAGGAGGGTGATGAGGAGCAGGTGCAGGTGATGACGACAGATAGTGAATGTGATGAAGACAGAAGGTGAATGTGATGAAGGTGAATGTGACACCAATATCACTAAAACATTTGTGTGTGTGTGTGTGTGTGTGTGTGTGTGTGTGTGTGTGTGTAGCATTATTGTGTGTAGCATATGTAGCAAGTATGCATTATTGAGTTAACATGGAAACACTGGTTTGCTTTAGTGCAGAAAACTGGTCAAAATCATGAGGTTTAAAGTGAAAGTGAGCCAATAAGTGGTCTTCTACTGCCCTCTGCTGGCCATTCTACTTATTAATTAAATTTTTCCACATGTGCTTGCATTTATACTTGAATACACACTAAAAATCACTTATATAGCAATAACTATTATAACACAATCATATTTTGTCAGTGTTAATCACTTTATTTGCACTGACACTTCAAATAATTGCTAGTAATGTGGTAAATCATGGTAAATCATGGTTAACTATGCTGTGTGTGTGTGTGTGTGTGTGTGTGTGTGTGTGTGTGTGTGTGTGTGTGTGTGTGTGTGTGTGTGTGTGTGTGTGTGTGTGTGTGTGTGTGTGTGTGTGTGTGTAAGCATGCATTGAGTTAACATGGATAAACTGGTTTGCTTTAGTGCAGAAAACTGGTTTAAAGTGAAAGTGAGCCAATAAGTGGTCTTCTACTGCCCTCTGCTGGCCATTCTACTTATTAATGAAATATTTCAACATGTGCTTGCATTCATACTTGAATACACACTAAAAAAATCACTTATATAGCAATAACTTTTATAACACAATCATATTTTGTCAGTGTTAATCACTTTATTTGCACTGACACTTCAAATAATTGCTAGTAATGTGATAAATCAGGCTAGAAACATGGTAAATCAAAGTAAATAATACTAGATTGTCGTTTATCTCCTGGTAAATAATACTAGAACGTGGTATATCATGGTAAATCATGGTTAACTAAACTGTGTGTGTATGTGTGTGTGTGTGTGTGTGTGTGTGTGTGTGTGTGTGTGTGTGTGTGTGTGTGTGTGTGTAAGCATGCATTGAGTTAACATGGAAAAACTGGTTTGCTTTAGTGCAGAAAACTGGTTTAAAGTGAAAGTGAGCCAATAAGTGGTCTTCTAGTGCCCTCTGCTGGCCATTCTACTCAATAATGAAATATTTTAAGTCAAGTCAAGTCAAGTCAAGTATATTTGTATAGCGCTTTTCACAATACAGATTGTATCAAAGCAGCTTCACAGTATTAAATTAAAATAATACAACAAGGTTTGTTTCTAGTGGAATTTATTGATAAAATCAAATTAGATATCCCCAGAATATCCCCAACTGAGCAAGCCAAAGGCAACAGTGGCAAGGAACCGAAAAACTCCATCAAGTGACCTAATAGTGTCCTAAAACTCCATCAGGTGACCCAATGGAGAAAAAAAAAACCTTGGGAGAACCCAGGCTCAGTCGGGGGCCAGTTCTCCTCTGGCGTTTATTAACTAGAGGCCGGATTGTAATTTGAACTGTAAGATTAAAAATATTATATGAATGCCTGGCTGAAGAGATGCGACTTTAATCTAGTTTTAAACTGGGAGAGCGAGTCTGAGCAACGAACAGTATCAGGAAGGCTATTCCAGAGTTTTGGAGCTTTTACATGTGCTTTTGCATTCATACTTGGACACACACTAAAAATCACGTATATAACTAACTATTATAACACAATAATATTTTGTCAGTGTTCATCACCTCATTTGCACTGACACTTCACATAATTGCTAGTAATGTGGTTAATCATGCTAGAAACATTGTAAATCATAGTAAATAATACTGAAATGAGGTGTATCAAGGTAAATCATGCTAGAATCCTAATAAATCATTCTGGAACATGGTATATGATAGTAAATCATGCTAGAATCATATTAAATAATTCTAGAATGTGGCAAATCGTTGTGGGAGGAGCCTATTTTACTCAAATGGCTATAACTCAAGAAGTAAATGAGATATCTTCACCAAACTCAGTACACATGTGTATGGGTTCAATTTGAGGTCACAGTAAACAATTTTATGGAGATCGGACCATAGGTGGCGCTATAACTGTTAAAAAGCTTTAAAACCATATCCCATGGCAAATTGCCTGTATTGGCTGTAAATGGTCTTTTCCATCTATTATGTCAGTGGTTACATGCTTGCTAAATAAATCTTAATAACTTTTGATGCTTTTGTGCTTAAATGCCTTAAAGGCCTTAACTGCTTGAACCCCGATAAATGCTGCTTGCAGCTTTAATTAGGGGTTCAAGCACGAAGTGCTGAAACCCTATTGTAATTGTACTGATTTTTATTATTAGGGGTTCAAGCACGAAGTGCTGAAACCCTATTGTAATTGTACTGATTTTTATTATTAGGGGTTCAAGCACGAAGTGCTGAAACCCTATTGTAATTGTACTGATTTTTATTAGGGGTTCAAGCACGAAGTGCTGAAACCCTATTGTAATTGTCCTGATTTTTATTATTATTTTTCTTCTGCCGTAAAACGCATCGTGCAGCCCAAACCGTAAGAGCTGGAACCTTGAAACTTTGCCAGATGGTAGTACAAAAATCGAGGAGAGGTTATCAAATTATGACCCCGATTGGCCCATAGGTGGCGCTATAGCAACCAAAAGCGCGAAACTGCTCAGAACTCCTAGACCGTATGTCGTAGACTCAAGTGTCTTATATCATTGGAAAGCTGGACGCCAGACGAACAAAACGTATATCTCCGATTTCATTTCCGCCATGATAGATTTTCCGCCATTTTGAATTTTGTCAAAAACCTACTTTTGCGAACTAGTCCCTGGTTTTTCGCCCGATCGGAACCAAACCAGTGCAGAAATGTTCTCTAGAAACTGAAGATCAATAATTATCGAAAAAAAGTCGAAATTTCGATTCACGGACGCTAAGGGGCGCCAAAACGTACGTTGTGGGAGGGGCCTATTTTACTAAAATGGCTATAACTCCAGAAGTAAATGAGGTATCTTCACCAATCTCGGTACACATATGTATGAGCTCAATATGAGGTAACAGTAAAAAAATCGCGGCGATTTGCCACATGGTGGCGCTATAATATGAAAAAAACATAAAACAGGCTTTAACCACCTGACCGTTAGTCCGATTGACTTGAAAATTGGTATGCAGTGTCTTGGTCCAAGGTGTCATGTATGTGTATGAGGACATTGGCGTATCTAAAAAAACTTGGCCGCCATCAGCCAATGAAATTTGAGCACCTATTAGACAAGGTTAACGGAGGCCGATCGGAACGAAACTCGGTGGGCATGTTCTACTCATGGCCCTAGAGGTCTGTAAGAATTTTAAAAGAAATCGGCCACTAGTTGGCGCTAACGAGTTTTATGGCTCTGTAATCACGTGGTGTTACACTTATTGTCACAAAATGCATACCATTTGATAGATCTCCTCTTGTTGAACAACTTTGCCTCAAGAACCATTGCTGTCAATCAAACCGTTCATTAAATATTCGTAATTATGTTAAAAACCTACTTTTGCGAACTAGTCCTAGGTTTTTCGCCCGATCGGAACCAAACCAGTCTAGGACAATTCTATGGACTCTCTAGGTCAATAATTATCAAAAAAAAGTTGAACTTTTGCATTTTTCGCATGGCTAACAGGGTCATTTAGAAAATGGGCGTGGTAAAATGCACTCAAAAGCTTATAAATCCTAAACGAAAACTCAGAACTTCACGAAAATTGATGAGCATATGTGTCATAACCTGCTTAAGAAGCATGGAAAATTTTATGGAGAGTTGGCGCTATAACTGTTAAAACGCTTTAAAACCATATATTTCCTATGGTAAATTGCCTGTATTTGCTGTAAATGGTGTCTTCTATCATATAATGTTCATATCATAATGTTCAAAACCAGTGCAGCACAATTCTCTGAACTCTCTAGATCAATAATTATCAGAAAAAAAGTTTAACTTCTTCAAAAGGTGATTTTATATGAATATAATGACATATTAAGCCAATAAGTGGTATTTTACTGCCCCCTGCTGTCATTTCATCATACTACTCCCTAATATTGTTATAAAATTCATATTTAGACTTTATAAAATCATTATTTTAACATTTACAATCACATTTTGTCAAAACTCATCTATTGAGTATTACTATTGACAATTGTGTTACACTGAGATATGGAAATGGACGAAAGTAAATGAATGAAATGAAACGAAAGTATAACGGCATTTAAGCCACGCCCCCGAATACAAATTCATTCATAACTCGAAAACGGAAAGTCGTTGCGCGCTCAAATTTTGATGGTGAGGACCTCTCCGGGCTCTTGATCGAAACGTGTCGTCGCGGGCCTCGGGAGCGCGCCCCCCGCGCATCGCCATCCCGCGGGACCCCCGATTTTGAACGGCCATTACTCCAGACCCAGACCACCCCGAACATTGTGTGAGAGCTCGTTGGAAAGAGCCCGTCCTTGGCTAGCTTCGATTCAAATGTGGTGTTATTTGCCCTGGGCATTCCAGAGATAATAGCCCGAACAGATATGCCTTATTACAGTCATAACTCCCAGCCCCAATCGCCCAAAAACACCTTGATGGTCTCATTCAACAGGGCTCCTCAAGCACTATCTATGCTCTGAGTTTCAGAATTTTTCGCCTTTTGGTTCCTGAGATACAAGTAAAAAAACAAATTCCCATTCATTCATTCAAACACTTCAACTGTAAAATGTAAGCTATAATACCACTGTTGTCCACTAGAGGGAGCAGCAGGATTACGCATGATCTTTTAATTCGCTTTCAGTATTGGGAAATAAACAAATGCTTTAAGAAGCAATCTTTTTTATTATGATGTTTTTTTTTTTTATTATGATATTTGTATATATTTTATTTTTTTATTATGATTATGAACGGTTTGATTGACATTAGTGATTCTTGAGGCAAAGTTGTTCAAGATGAGGAGATGAAGATATTTTCACAATATCACATCCTAAAAACATTGAAAACATATTTGTCTTTGTGTGTGTGTGTGTGTGTGTGTGTGTGTGTGTGTGTGTGTGTGTGTGTGTGTGTGTGTGTGTGTGTGTGTGTGGGTGTGTGTGTGTGTGTGTGTGTGTGTGTGTGGATGTGTTTGTGTTTGTGTGTCTGTGTGTGTAAGCATGCTTAATGGAAAGAACATGGAGAAACTGCTTTGTTTTACTGGTGGATAAAAAAGTCTTTCAAATGAAAGTGAGTCAATTAGTAGTCTTCTACTGCCCTCTGCAGGACATTCTACTTAATAAAATATTTTCATCTGTGCTTTTGCATTAGTTTTTGGACTATATAAAATTACTTGCATGAAAATCACCTATTATAACACAGTCATGTTTTGTCAAAGTTTATCACTTCATTTTTACTGAGCTCTTAGTTTGAACAATTCTGCCTCTCAGTGATTAATTTGAAATCTGAAAATGGTGTTATACAGAGGAGATTTGCAATTATCATTTTGTTACCTATCTTTTATTTTAAATATCTACATCTACAACAAAATGTGTGTGCATGTGTGTGTTCAAGCATGGTTAGTGTATTAAGTATTATTGTTTAAGTATTATTGTTTTCATTTACATTTTAACCACCAGAAGAAGAACACTCATTGGTTCATTCTGCTCACTAAAATATTATTTTTCATTTTTCTTCCATTTGAAATATTGTTTAAACTTAATAAAATCATTAAAATAACATTTCAAATCATATTTTGTCTGTTTATAAATCCCACAGACTCACATTGGCTGCAATACTAATGTTTTTGTAAGACACAGACCTTATAGTCTAATCTGTGTGTATTGTGCATATATTATTGATATTATTACTATTGCAAATCATGTTATTGTAACTCATATCTTAATAGAATATTATTTGTAATTTTAATTCTTTATTTCTTAATTGTTTTTTTATGATTACTACAGATATTATCACCAAAGATATCAACTACACCTTCACTTTTAGTATTGACACGCTGCACACACAGCACAATCACACACTCACTAATGCATTCAAATAAATGTAATCTTACTGTGCTACTTTATTTGTACATGATTAGAATGAACGGAAATCTAAGACTATTTTTCTTCTTTTGTTAAAGCCATTTTAGACTCCAAGTAAGCATTATATTACTAATCATCTATTTTAAAGGTGCCATACAATTGAAAACTGTATTTATCTTGGCATAGTTGAATGATAAGAGTTCTGGACATGGAACTGACATACCGTGAGCCTCAAACACCATCGTTTCCTCCTTCATGTGTAAATCTCCTGTTTGCAAAAGACAGCTGAAAAATGAGTGAATCCCACCATAACACCGACTGTGACGTTGGAGTCAGGATCATTAATATTTATACCCCCCAAATTTGCATTTTCCATCCATGTTCTAGGCCAGGCAGTGTTAATGTGGACCTGCACAGCCGAATCATCAGAAGATCTGCAGGTATTGTGAAGAAGCAAGCAAGGACAATAGTGAAAATGGCAGATCATGGATATAAATGTTATGTCTGAGGCTGTCTGTGCTGCAGATTTGAGAACTTTTCATTCCCTTCCCACAAAAGAGAACTGTCAACAGGCATGGTTGATGTTTACAACAGGATACCTCACCATTTTAATTCAAAGCTGTTAGTTTGCTCTTAACGGAGGCCGATCAGAACGAAACTCGGTGGGCATGTTCGACTCATGGCCCTAGAGGTCTGTAAGAATTTTGAAAGAAATCGGCCACTAGTTGGCGCTAACGAGTTTTACGGCTATGTAATCACGTGATGCATATCATTTGATAGATCTCCTCATACTGAACAACTTTGCCTCAAGAACTACTGCTGTCAATCAATTTGTTCATTAAATACTTGCGATTATGTTAAAAACCTACTTTTGCGAACTAGTCCTAGGTTTTTCGCCCGATCGGAAATATACCAGTGCAGTACAATTCTCTGGAAGCTCTAGATTATTAATTATATAAAAAACTTTAACTTTACCCATTGGGTAGCCATAACAGGATCATTTAGAAAATGGGTATGGCAAAAAACACTCAAAAGCCTGTAAATCCTAAACAAAAACTCAGACAACTCACTAAACTGCCTTATGTGCTTAAAGACCCTAAATGCTTGAACCCCGCTAAATGCTGCTTGCAGCTTTAATTATTATTATTATTATTCTTCTGCCGTAAAACGCATCGTGCAGCCCAAACCGTAGGGGCTAGAGCATTGAAACTTTGCCAGATGGTAGTACAAAAATCGAGGAGAGGTTCAGAGATTATGACCACGATTGGCCCATAGGTGGCGCTATAGCGACCAAAAGCGCGAAACTGCTCATAACTCCTAGACCGTATGTCGTAGACTCAAGTGTCTTATATCATTGGAAAGCTGGACGCCTGACGAACAAAACGTATATCTCCGATTTCATTTCCGTCATGATAGATTTTCCGCCATTTTGAATTTTGTCAAAAACCTACTTTTGCGAACTAGTCCGTGGTTTTTTGCCCGATCGGAACCAAACCAGTGCAGAAATGTTCTCTAGAGTCTGAAGATTAATAATTATTGAAAAAAAGTTGAAATTTCGATTCACGGACGCTAAGGGTCGCCAAAATGGACGTTGTGGGAGGAGCCTATTTTACTAAAATGGTTATAACTCCAGAAGTAAATGAGGTATTTTCACCAAACTTGGTACACATATGTAAGAGGTCAATCTGAGGTCACGGTAAAAAAATCGCGGCGATTGGCCAAATGGTGGCGCTATAACATGAAAAAAACATAAAACAGGCTATAACCACCTGACCGTTAGTCCGATTGACTTGAAAATTGGTATGCAGTGTCTTGGTCCAAGGTGCCATGTATGTCTATGAGGACATTGGCGTATCTCAAAAAACATGGCCGCCATTGGCCAATGAAGTTGAGCACCTATTAGACAAGGTTAACGGAGGCCGATCAGAAGGAAACTCGGTGGGCATGTTCGACTCATGGCCCTAGAAGTCTGTAAGAATTTTGAAAGAAATCGGCCACTAGTTGGCGCTAACGAGTTTTATGGCTCTGTAATCACGTGGTGTTACACATATTATCACAAAATGCATATCATTTGATAGATCTGCTCATGCTGAACAACTTTGCCTCTAGAACCATTGCTGTCAATCAAACCTTTCATTAAATATTCATGAATATGTTAAAAACCTACTTTTGCGAACTAGTCCCTGGTTTTTCGCCCGATCGGAACCAGACCAGTCTAGGACAATTCTCTGGACTCTCTAGATCAATAATTATCGAAAAAAAGTTGAACTTTTGCATTTGGATGGCTTTAAAAGGGTCATTTATAAAATGGGCGTGGCAAAATACACTAAAAAGCCTATAAATCCTAAATGAAAACTCAGAACTTCACAAAAATTGGTGAGCATATGTGTCATAACATCATAAACAAGCATGCAAAATTTTATGGAGATCGGACAATAGTTGGCGCTATAACTGGTAAAAGGCTTTAAAACCATATATTTCCTATGGTAAACTGCCTGTATTGGCTGTAAATGGTCTTTTCCATGTCTGATCATATAATTTTCATATCATAATGTTAAAAACTAGTGCATAACCATTCTCTGGATTCACTAGAACAATAGTTGTCAGAAAAAGTTGAACTACTTCATTTGGATAGCTATAATAGGTTCACTTCAAAATGTGGCCTTTACCAAGTGTCCCCGAAAGCCTATATCTCTTTAATGAATGTTCAAACCTTCTTAAAAACAAGTCAGAACATGTGAAATATCACTCTGAACATGCATGAAAATTTTCAGACAGATCGGACAAAATTTGCCTCTATAACAGTTAAAAAGGTGAAAATGATATGAATTAATGGCATGTTAAGCCAATAAGTGGTATTTTACTGCCCCCCGCTGTTTAAAATAGTCATTTTCTCATATTGGTATTGGTATCAGCCATGGTAAATCATGATAAATGATGGTGTGTGTGTGTGTGTGTGTGTGTGTGTGTGTGTGTGTGTGTGTGTGTGTGTGTGTGTGTGTGTGTGTGTGTGTGTGTGTGGTACAAATATAACAAAGGTTTTATTTTCCAACATGAAAACAAACATAACAGAGTGCTAGTGCACAAACAATAACCGACAATGATAATGGATGAGAGGGGAACTTAAATACACAGATCAAGACAAGGACAACAGGTGACGGTTATGATGATGAGGAGCAGGTGATGATGAGGAGGGTGATGAGGAGCAGGTGCAGGTGATGACGACAGATAGTGAATGTGATGAAGACAGAAGGTGAATGTGATGAAGGTGAATGTGACACCAATATCACTAAAACATTTGTGTGTGTGTGTGTGTGTGTGTGTGTGTGTGTGTGTGTAGCATTATTGTGTGTAGCATATGTAGCAAGTATGCATTATTGAGTTAACATGGAAACACTGGTTTGCTTTAGTGCAGAAAACTGGTCAAAATCATGAGGTTTAAAGTGAAAGTGAGCCAATAAGTGGTCTTCTACTGCCCTCTGCTGGCCATTCTACTTATTAATTAAATTTTTCCACATGTGCTTGCATTTATACTTGAATACACACTAAAAATCACTTATATAGCAATAACTATTATAACACAATCATATTTTGTCAGTGTTAATCACTTTATTTGCACTGACACTTCAAATAATTGCTAGTAATGTGGTAAATCATGGTAAATCATGGTTAACTATGCTGTGTGTGTGTGTGTGTGTGTGTGTGTGTGTGTGTGTGTGTGTGTGTGTGTGTGTGTGTGTGTGTGTGTGTGTGTGTGTGTGTGTGTGTGTGTGTGTGTGTAAGCATGCATTGAGTTAACATGGATAAACTGGTTTGCTTTAGTGCAGAAAACTGGTTTAAAGTGAAAGTGAGCCAATAAGTGGTCTTCTACTGCCCTCTGCTGGCCATTCTACTTATTAATGAAATATTTCAACATGTGCTTGCATTCATACTTGAATACACACTAAAAAAATCACTTATATAGCAATAACTTTTATAACACAATCATATTTTGTCAGTGTTAATCACTTTATTTGCACTGACACTTCAAATAATTGCTAGTAATGTGATAAATCAGGCTAGAAACATGGTAAATCAAAGTAAATAATACTAGATTGTCGTTTATCTCCTGGTAAATAATACTAGAACGTGGTATATCATGGTAAATCATGGTTAACTAAACTGTGTGTGTATGTGTGTGTGTGTGTGTGTGTGTGTGTGTGTGTGTGTGTGTGTGTGTGTGTGTGTGTGTGTGTGTGTAAGCATGCATTGAGTTAACATGGAAAAACTGGTTTGCTTTAGTGCAGAAAACTGGTTTAAAGTGAAAGTGAGCCAATAAGTGGTCTTCTAGTGCCCTCTGCTGGCCATTCTACTCAATAATGAAATATTTTAAGTCAAGTCAAGTCAAGTCAAGTATATTTGTATAGCGCTTTTCACAATACAGATTGTATCAAAGCAGCTTCACAGTATTAAATTAAAATAATACAACAAGGTTTGTTTCTAGTGGAATTTATTGATAAAATCAAATTAGATATCCCCAGAATATCCCCAACTGAGCAAGCCAAAGGCAACAGTGGCAAGGAACCGAAAAACTCCATCAAGTGACCTAATAGTGTCCTAAAACTCCATCAGGTGACCCAATGGAGAAAAAAAAAACCTTGGGAGAACCCAGGCTCAGTCGGGGGCCAGTTCTCCTCTGGCGTTTATTAACTAGAGGCCGGATTGTAATTTGAACTGTAAGATTAAAAATATTATATGAATGCCTGGCTGAAGAGATGCGACTTTAATCTAGTTTTAAACTGGGAGAGCGAGTCTGAGCAACGAACAGTATCAGGAAGGCTATTCCAGAGTTTTGGAGCTTTTACATGTGCTTTTGCATTCATACTTGGACACACACTAAAAATCACGTATATAACTAACTATTATAACACAATAATATTTTGTCAGTGTTCATCACCTCATTTGCACTGACACTTCACATAATTGCTAGTAATGTGGTTAATCATGCTAGAAACATTGTAAATCATAGTAAATAATACTGAAATGAGGTGTATCAAGGTAAATCATGCTAGAATCCTAATAAATCATTCTGGAACATGGTATATGATAGTAAATCATGCTAGAATCATATTAAATAATTCTAGAATGTGGCAAATCGTTGTGGGAGGAGCCTATTTTACTCAAATGGCTATAACTCAAGAAGTAAATGAGATATCTTCACCAAACTCAGTACACATGTGTATGGGTTCAATTTGAGGTCACAGTAAACAATTTTATGGAGATCGGACCATAGGTGGCGCTATAACTGTTAAAAAGCTTTAAAACCATATATATCCCATGGCAAATTGCCTGTATTGGCTGTAAATGGTCTTTTCCATCTATTATGTCAGTGGTTACATGCTTGCTAAATAAATCTTAATAACTTTTGATGCTTTTGTGCTTAAATGCCTTAAAGGCCTTAACTGCTTGAACCCCGATAAATGCTGCTTGCAGCTTTAATTATTATTATTATTATTATTCTTCTGCCGTAAAACGCATCGTGCAGCCCAAACCGTAGGGGCTAGAGCATTGAAACTTTGCCAGATGGTAGTACAAAAATCGAGGAGAGGTTCAGAGATTATGACCACGATTGGCCCATAGGTGGCGCTATAGCGACCAAAAGCGCGAAACTGCTCATAACTCCTAGACCGTATGTCGTAGACTCAAGTGTCTTATATCATTGGAAAGCTGGACGCCTGACGAACAAAACGTATATCTCCGATTTCATTTCCGTCATGATAGATTTTCCGCCATTTTGAATTTTGTCAAAAACCTACTTTTGCGAACTAGTCCGTGGTTTTTTGCCCGATCGGAACCAAACCAGTGCAGAAATGTTCTCTAGAGTCTGAAGATTAATAATTATTGAAAAAAAGTTGAAATTTCGATTCACGGACGCTAAGGGTCGCCAAAATGGACGTTGTGGGAGGAGCCTATTTTACTAAAATGGTTATAACTCCAGAAGTAAATGAGGTATTTTCACCAAACTTGGTACACATATGTAAGAGGTCAATCTGAGGTCACGGTAAAAAAAATCGCGGCGATTGGCCAAATGGTGGCGCTATAACATGAAAAAAACATAAAACAGGCTATAACCACCTGACCGTTAGTCCGATTGACTTGAAAATTGGTATGCAGTGTCTTGGTCCAAGGTGCCATGTATGTCTATGAGGACATTGGCGTATCTCAAAAAACATGGCCGCCATTGGCCAATGAAGTTGAGCACCTATTAGACAAGGTTAACGGAGGCCGATCAGAAGGAAACTCGGTGGGCATGTTCGACTCATGGCCCTAGAAGTCTGTAAGAATTTTGAAAGAAATCGGCCACTAGTTGGCGCTAACGAGTTTTATGGCTCTGTAATCACGTGGTGTTACACATATTATCACAAAATGCATATCATTTGATAGATCTGCTCATGCTGAACAACTTTGCCTCTAGAACCATTGCTGTCAATCAAACCTTTCATTAAATATTCATGAATATGTTAAAAACCTACTTTTGCGAACTAGTCCCTGGTTTTTCGCCCGATCGGAACCAGACCAGTCTAGGACAATTCTCTGGACTCTCTAGATCAATAATTATCGAAAAAAAGTTGAACTTTTGCATTTGGATGGCTTTAAAAGGGTCATTTATAAAATGGGCGTGGCAAAATACACTAAAAAGCCTATAAATCCTAAATGAAAACTCAGAACTTCACAAAAATTGGTGAGCATATGTGTCATAACATCATAAACAAGCATGCAAAATTTTATGGAGATCGGACAATAGTTGGCGCTATAACTGGTAAAAGGCTTTAAAACCATATATTTCCTATGGTAAACTGCCTGTATTGGCTGTAAATGGTCTTTTCCATGTCTGATCATATAATTTTCATATCATAATGTTAAAAACTAGTGCATAACCATTCTCTGGATTCACTAGAACAATAGTTGTCAGAAAAAGTTGAACTACTTCATTTGGATAGCTATAATAGGTTCACTTCAAAATGTGGCCTTTACCAAGTGTCCCCGAAAGCCTATATCTCTTTAATGAATGTTCAAACCTTCTTAAAAACAAGTCAGAACATGTGAAATATCACTCTGAACATGCATGAAAATTTTCAGACAGATTGGACAAAATTTGCCTCTATAACAGTTAAAAATGTGAAAATGATATGAATATAATGGTATATTATCCAATAAGTGGTATTTTACTGCCCCCTGCTGTTTAAAATAGTCATTTTGTCATATTGTTCTATAATTTATATTTAGACTTTATAAAATCACTATTTTAACATTTACAATTACATTTAGTCAAAATCCATCGGTTAAAGTATAAGTATTGACAGTTTGATCACATCATATATTTCAAATGTCTGTATCTACAACATAATGTGTGTGTGTAGTCTTAGGTTTCTGAATAAATTCTGAATCATCTGATTAATAGCTTACAAAGACTTTGTGAAATGTTTATAGACCATTCAAATATATTTTCATAATGACATATCCCAATAGCACTGAAAAAACAACAACATTTGTCTTTGTGTGTGTGTGTGTGTGTGTGTGTGTGTGTGTGTGTGTGTGTGTGTGTGTGTGTGTAAACATGCATTATGGAGTTAAAATGGAAAAACTGGTTTGCTTTAGTGCAGAAAAATGGTGAAAAACAAGAAGTTTAAAGTGAAAGTGTGCCAATATGTGGTCTTCTACTGCCCTCTGCTGGCCATTCTACTTATTAATGAAGTCTACTCACATATGCTTTTACATTTATTAGACACTAAAAATCACTTATATAACAATAAGACACTAAAAAATCACTTATATAACAATTACTATTGTAGCACAGTCGTGCTAGAATCATAGTAAATAATACTAGAATGTGGTAAATTGTTGTGGGAGGAGCCTATTTTACTAAAATGGCTATAAGTCAAGAAGTAAATGAGATATCTTCACCAAACTCAGTACACATGTGTATGGGTTCAATTTGAGGTCACAGTAAACAATTTTATGGAGACTGGACCATAGGTGGCGCTATAACAGTTAAAAAGCTTTAAAACCATATATTTCCTATGGTACATTGCCTGTAAATGGTCTTTTTCATCTATTATGTCAGTGGTTAGATGCTTGCTAAATAAAACTAATAACTTTTGATGCTTTTGTGCTTAAAGGCCTTAACTGCTTGAACCCCGATAAATGCTGCTTGCAGCTTTAATTATTATTAGGGGTTCAAGCACGAAGTGCTGAAACCCTATTGTAATTGTCCTGATTTTTATTATTATTTTTCTTCTGCCGTAAAACGCATCGTGCAGCCCAAACCGTAAGAGCTGGAACCTTGAAACTTTGCCAGATGGTAGTACAAAAATCGAGGAGAGGTTATCAAATTATGACCCCGATTGGCCCATAGGTGGCGCTATAGCAACCAAAAGCGCGAAACTGCTCAGAACTCCTAGACCGTATGTCGTAGACTCAAGTGTCTTATATCATTGGAAAGCTGGACGCCAGACGAACAAAACGTATATCTCCGATTTCATTTCCGCCATGATAGATTTTCCGCCATTTTGAATTTTGTCAAAAACCTACTTTTGCGAACTAGTCCCTGGTTTTTCGCCCGATCGGAACCAAACCAGTGCAGAAATGTTCTCTAGAAACTGAAGATCAATAATTATCGAAAAAAAGTCGAAATTTCGATTCACGGACGCTAAGGGGCGCCAAAACGTACGTTGTGGGAGGGGCCTATTTTACTAAAATGGCTATAACTCCAGAAGTAAATGAGGTATCTTCACCAATCTCGGTACACATATGTATGAGCTCAATATGAGGTAACAGTAAAAAAATCGCGGCGATTTGCCACATGGTGGCGCTATAATATGAAAAAAACATAAAACAGGCTTTAACCACCTGACCGTTAGTCCGATTGACTTGAAAATTGGTATGCAGTGTCTTGGTCCAAGGTGTCATGTATGTGTATGAGGACATTGGCGTATCTAAAAAAACTTGGCCGCCATCAGCCAATGAAATTTGAGCACCTATTAGACAAGGTTAACGGAGGCCGATCGGAACGAAACTCGGTGGGCATGTTCTACTCATGGCCCTAGAGGTCTGTAAGAATTTTAAAAGAAATCGGCCACTAGTTGGCGCTAACGAGTTTTATGGCTCTGTAATCACGTGGTGTTACACTTATTGTCACAAAATGCATACCATTTGATAGATCTCCTCTTGTTGAACAACTTTGCCTCAAGAACCATTGCTGTCAATCAAACCGTTCATTAAATATTCGTAATTATGTTAAAAACCTACTTTTGCGAACTAGTCCTAGGTTTTTCGCCCGATCGGAACCAAACCAGTCTAGGACAATTCTATGGACTCTCTAGGTCAATAATTATCAAAAAAAAGTTGAACTTTTGCATTTTTCGCATGGCTAACAGGGTCATTTAGAAAATGGGCGTGGTAAAATGCACTCAAAAGCCTATAAATCCTAAACGAAAACTCAGAACTTCACGAAAATTGATGAGCATATGTGTCATAACCTGCTTAAGAAGCATGGAAAATTTTATGGAGAGTTGGCGCTATAACTGTTAAAACGCTTTAAAACCATATATTTCCTATGGTAAATTGCCTGTATTTGCTGTAAATGGTGTCTTCTATCATATAATGTTCATATCATAATGTTCAAAACCAGTGCAGCACAATTCTCTGAACTCTCTAGATCAATAATTATCAGAAAAAAAGTTTAACTTCTTCAAAAGGTGATTTTATATGAATATAATGACATATTAAGCCAATAAGTGGTATTTTACTGCCCCCTGCTGTCATTTCATCATACTACTCCCTAATATTGTTATAAAATTCATATTTAGACTTTATAAAATCATTATTTTAACATTTACAATCACATTTTGTCAAAACTCATCTATTGAGTATTACTATTGACAATTGTGTTACACTGAGATATGGAAATGGACGAAAGTAAATGAATGAAATGAAACGAAAGTATAACGGCATTTAAGCCACGCCCCCGAATACAAATTCATTCATAACTCGAAAACGGAAAGTCGTTGCGCGCTCAAATTTTGATGGTGAGGACCTCTCCGGGCTCTTGATCGAAACGTGTCGTCGCGGGCCTCGGGAGCGCGCCCCCCGCGCATCGCCATCCCGCGGGACCCCCGATTTTGAACGGCCATTACTCCAGACCCAGACCACCCCGAACATTGTGTGAGAGCTCGTTGGAAAGAGCCCGTCCTTGGCTAGCTTCGATTCAAATGTGGTGTTATTTGCCCTGGGCATTCCAGAGATAATAGCCCGAACAGATATGCCTTATTACAGTCATAACTCCCAGCCCCAATCGCCCAAAAACACCTTGATGGTCTCATTCAACAGGGCTCCTCAAGCACTATCTATGCTCTGAGTTTCAGAATTTTTCGCCTTTTGGTTCCTGAGATACAAGTAAAAAAACAAATTCCCATTCATTCATTCAAACACTTCAACTGTAAAATGTAAGCTATAATACCACTGTTGTCCACTAGAGGGAGCAGCAGGATTACGCATGATCTTTTAATTCGCTTTCAGTATTGGGAAATAAACAAATGCTTTAAGAAGCAATCTTTTTTATTATGATGTTTTTTTTTTTTATTATGATATTTGTATATATTTTATTTTTTTATTATGATTATGAACGGTTTGATTGACATTAGTGATTCTTGAGGCAAAGTTGTTCAAGATGAGGAGATGAAGATATTTTCACAATATCACATCCTAAAAACATTGAAAACATATTTGTCTTTGTGTGTGTGTGTGTGTGTGTGTGTGTGTGTGTGTGTGTGTGTGTGTGTGTGTGTGTGTGTGTGTGTGTGGATGTGTTTGTGTTTGTGTGTCTGTGTGTGTAAGCATGCTTAATGGAAAGAACATGGAGAAACTGCTTTGTTTTACTGGTGGATAAAAAAGTCTTTCAAATGAAAGTGAGTCAATTAGTAGTCTTCTACTGCCCTCTGCAGGACATTCTACTTAATAAAATATTTTCATCTGTGCTTTTGCATTAGTTTTTGGACTATATAAAATTACTTGCATGAAAATCACCTATTATAACACAGTCATGTTTTGTCAAAGTTTATCACTTCATTTTTACTGAGCTCTTAGTTTGAACAATTCTGCCTCTCAGTGATTAATTTGAAATCTGAAAATGGTGTTATACAGAGGAGATTTGCAATTATCATTTTGTTACCTATCTTTTATTTTAAATATCTACATCTACAACAAAATGTGTGTGCATGTGTGTGTTCAAGCATGGTTAGTGTATTAAGTATTATTGTTTAAGTATTATTGTTTTCATTTACATTTTAACCACCAGAAGAAGAACACTCATTGGTTCATTCTGCTCACTAAAATATTATTTTTCATTTTTCTTCCATTTGAAATATTGTTTAAACTTAATAAAATCATTAAAATAACATTTCAAATCATATTTTGTCTGTTTATAAATCCCACAGACTCACATTGGCTGCAATACTAATGTTTTTGTAAGACACAGACCTTATAGTCTAATCTGTGTGTATTGTGCATATATTATTGATATTATTACTATTGCAAATCATGTTATTGTAACTCATATCTTAATAGAATATTATTTGTAATTTTAATTCTTTATTTCTTAATTGTTTTTTTATGATTACTACAGATATTATCACCAAAGATATCAACTACACCTTCACTTTTAGTATTGACACGCTGCACACACAGCACAATCACACACTCACTAATGCATTCAAATAAATGTAATCTTACTGTGCTACTTTATTTGTACATGATTAGAATGAACAGAAATCTAAGACTATTTTTCTTCTTTTGTTAAAGCCATTTTAGACTCCAAGTAAGCATTATATTACTAATCATCTATTTTAAAGGTGCCATACAATTGAAAACTGTATTTATCTTGGCATAGTTGAATGATAAGAGTTCTGGACATGGAACTGACACCGTGAGCCTCAAACACCATCGTTTCCTCCTTCATGTGTAAATCTCCTGTTTGCAAAAGACAGCTGAAAAATGAGTGAATCCCACCATAACACCGACTGTGACGTTGGAGTCAGGATCATTAATATTTATACCCCCCAAATTTGCATTTTCCATCCATGTTCTAGGCCAGGCAGTGTTAATGTGGACCTGCACAGCCGAATCATCAGAAGATCTGCAGGTATTGTGAAGAAGCAAGCAAGGACAATAGTGAAAATGGCAGATCATGGATATAAATGTTATGTCTGAGGCTGTCTGTGCTGCAGATTTGAGAACTTTTCATTCCCTTCCCACAAAAGAGAACTGTCAACAGGCATGGTTGATGTTTACAACAGGATACCTCACCATTTTAATTCAAAGCTGTTAGTTTGCTCTTAACGGAGGCCGATCAGAACGAAACTCGGTGGGCATGTTCGACTCATGGCCCTAGAGGTCTGTAAGAATTTTGAAAGAAATCGGCCACTAGTTGGCGCTAACGAGTTTTACGGCTATGTAATCACGTGATGCATATCATTTGATAGATCTCCTCATACTGAACAACTTTGCCTCAAGAACTACTGCTGTCAATCAATTTGTTCATTAAATACTTGCGATTATGTTAAAAACCTACTTTTGCGAACTAGTCCTAGGTTTTTCGCCCGATCGGAAATATACCAGTGCAGTACAATTCTCTGGAAGCTCTAGATTATTAATTATATAAAAAACTTTAACTTTACCCATTGGGTAGCCATAACAGGATCATTTAGAAAATGGGTATGGCAAAAAACACTCAAAAGCCTGTAAATCCTAAACAAAAACTCAGACAACTCACTAAACTGCCTTATGTGCTTAAAGACCCTAAATGCTTGAACCCCGCTAAATGCTGCTTGCAGCTTTAATTAGGGGTTCAAGCACGAAGTGCTGAAACCCTATTGTAATTGTACTGATTTTTATTATTAGGGGTTCAAGCACGAAGTGCTGAAACCCTATTGTAATTGTACTGATTTTTATTAGGGGTTCAAGCACGAAGTGCTGAAACCCTATTGTAATTGTCCTGATTTTTATTATTATTTTTCTTCTGCCGTAAAACGCATCGTGCAGCCCAAACCGTAAGAGCTGGAACCTTGAAACTTTGCCAGATGGTAGTACAAAAATCGAGGAGAGGTTATCAAATTATGACCCCGATTGGCCCATAGGTGGCGCTATAGCAACCAAAAGCGCGAAACTGCTCAGAACTCCTAGACCGTATGTCGTAGACTCAAGTGTCTTATATCATTGGAAAGCTGGACGCCAGACGAACAAAACGTATATCTCCGATTTCATTTCCGCCATGATAGATTTTCCGCCATTTTGAATTTTGTCAAAAACCTACTTTTGCGAACTAGTCCCTGGTTTTTCGCCCGATCGGAACCAAACCAGTGCAGAAATGTTCTCTAGAAACTGAAGATCAATAATTATCGAAAAAAAGTCGAAATTTCGATTCACGGACGCTAAGGGGCGCCAAAACGTACGTTGTGGGAGGGGCCTATTTTACTAAAATGGCTATAACTCCAGAAGTAAATGAGGTATCTTCACCAATCTCGGTACACATATGTATGAGCTCAATATGAGGTAACAGTAAAAAAATCGCGGCGATTTGCCACATGGTGGCGCTATAATATGAAAAAAACATAAAACAGGCTTTAACCACCTGACCGTTAGTCCGATTGACTTGAAAATTGGTATGCAGTGTCTTGGTCCAAGGTGTCATGTATGTGTATGAGGACATTGGCGTATCTAAAAAAACTTGGCCGCCATCAGCCAATGAAATTTGAGCACCTATTAGACAAGGTTAACGGAGGCCGATCGGAACGAAACTCGGTGGGCATGTTCTACTCATGGCCCTAGAGGTCTGTAAGAATTTTAAAAGAAATCGGCCACTAGTTGGCGCTAACGAGTTTTATGGCTCTGTAATCACGTGGTGTTACACTTATTGTCACAAAATGCATACCATTTGATAGATCTCCTCTTGTTGAACAACTTTGCCTCAAGAACCATTGCTGTCAATCAAACCGTTCATTAAATATTCGTAATTATGTTAAAAACCTACTTTTGCGAACTAGTCCTAGGTTTTTCGCCCGATCGGAACCAAACCAGTCTAGGACAATTCTATGGACTCTCTAGGTCAATAATTATCAAAAAAAAGTTGAACTTTTGCATTTTTCGCATGGCTAACAGGGTCATTTAGAAAATGGGCGTGGTAAAATGCACTCAAAAGCCTATAAATCCTAAACGAAAACTCAGAACTTCACGAAAATGGATGAGCATATGTGTCATAACCTGCTTAAGAAGCATGGAAAATTTTATGGAGAGTTGGCGCTATAACTGTTAAAACGCTTTAAAACCATATATTTCCTATGGTAAATTGCCTGTATTTGCTGTAAATGGTGTCTTCTATCATATAATGTTCATATCATAATGTTCAAAACCAGTGCAGCACAATTCTCTGAACTCTCTAGATCAATAATTATCAGAAAAAAAGTTTAACTTCTTCAAAAGGTGATTTTATATGAATATAATGACATATTAAGCCAATAAGTGGTATTTTACTGCCCCCTGCTGTCATTTCATCATACTACTCCCTAATATTGTTATAAAATTCATATTTAGACTTTATAAAATCATTATTTTAACATTTACAATCACATTTTGTCAAAACTCATCTATTGAGTATTACTATTGACAATTGTGTTACACTGAGATATGGAAATGGACGAAAGTAAATGAATGAAATGAAACGAAAGTATAACGGCATTTAAGCCACGCCCCCGAATACAAATTCATTCATAACTCGAAAACGGAAAGTCGTTGCGCGCTCAAATTTTGATGGTGAGGACCTCTCCGGGCTCTTGATCGAAACGTGTCGTCGCGGGCCTCGGGAGCGCGCCCCCGCGCATCGCCATCCCGCGGGACCCCCGATTTTGAACGGCCATTACTCCAGACCCAGACCACCCCGAACATTGTGTGAGAGCTCGTTGGAAAGAGCCCGTCCTTGGCTAGCTTCGATTCAAATGTGGTGTTATTTGCCCTGGGCATTCCAGAGATAATAGCCCGAACAGATATGCCTTATTACAGTCATAACTCCCAGCCCCAATCGCCCAAAAACACCTTGATGGTCTCATTCAACAGGGCTCCTCAAGCACTATCTATGCTCTGAGTTTCAGAATTTTTCGCCTTTTGGTTCCTGAGATACAAGTAAAAAAACAAATTCCCATTCATTCATTCAAACACTTCAACTGTAAAATGTAAGCTATAATACCACTGTTGTCCACTAGAGGGAGCAGCAGGATTACGCATGATCTTTTAATTCGCTTTCAGTATTGGGAAATAAACAAATGCTTTAAGAAGCAATCTTTTTTATTATGATGTTTTTTTTTTTTTATTATGATATTTGTATATATTTTATTTTTTTATTATGATTATGAACGGTTTGATTGACATTAGTGATTCTTGAGGCAAAGTTGTTCAAGATGAGGAGATGAAGATATTTTCACAATATCACATCCTAAAAACATTGAAAACATATTTGTCTTGTGTGTGTGTGTGTGTGTGTGTGTGTGTGTGTGTGTGTGTGTGTGTGTGTGTGTGTGTGTGTGTGTGTGTGTGTGTGTGGATGTGTTTGTGTTTGTGTGTCTGTGTGTGTAAGCATGCTTAATGGAAAGAACATGGAGAAACTGCTTTGTTTTACTGGTGGATAAAAAAGTCTTTCAAATGAAAGTGAGTCAATTAGTAGTCTTCTACTGCCCTCTGCAGGACATTCTACTTAATAAAATATTTTCATCTGTGCTTTTGCATTAGTTTTTGGACTATATAAAATTACTTGCATGAAAATCACCTATTATAACACAGTCATGTTTTGTCAAAGTTTATCACTTCATTTTTACTGAGCTCTTAGTTTGAACAATTCTGCCTCTCAGTGATTAATTTGAAATCTGAAAATGGTGTTATACAGAGGAGATTTGCAATTATCATTTTGTTACCTATCTTTTATTTTAAATATCTACATCTACAACAAAATGTGTGTGCATGTGTGTGTTCAAGCATGGTTAGTGTATTAAGTATTATTGTTTAAGTATTATTGTTTTCATTTACATTTTAACCACCAGAAGAAGAACACTCATTGGTTCATTCTGCTCACTAAAATATTATTTTTCATTTTTCTTCCATTTGAAATATTGTTTAAACTTAATAAAATCATTAAAATAACATTTCAAATCATATTTTGTCTGTTTATAAATCCCACAGACTCACATTGGCTGCAATACTAATGTTTTTGTAAGACACAGACCTTATAGTCTAATCTGTGTGTATTGTGCATATATTATTGATATTATTACTATTGCAAATCATGTTATTGTAACTCATATCTTAATAGAATATTATTTGTAATTTTAATTCTTTATTTCTTAATTGTTTTTTTATGATTACTACAGATATTATCACCAAAGATATCAACTACACCTTCACTTTTAGTATTGACACGCTGCACACACAGCACAATCACACACTCACTAATGCATTCAAATAAATGTAATCTTACTGTGCTACTTTATTTGTACATGATTAGAATGAACAGAAATCTAAGACTATTTTTCTTCTTTTGTTAAAGCCATTTTAGACTCCAAGTAAGCATTATATTACTAATCATCTATTTTAAAGGTGCCATACAATTGAAAACTGTATTTATCTTGGCATAGTTGAATGATAAGAGTTCTGGACATGGAACTGACATACCGTGAGCCTCAAACACCATCGTTTCCTCCTTCATGTGTAAATCTCCTGTTTGCAAAAGACAGCTGAAAAATGAGTGAATCCCACCATAACACCGACTGTGACGTTGGAGTCAGGATCATTAATATTTATACCCCCCAAATTTGCATTTTCCATCCATGTTCTAGGCCAGGCAGTGTTAATGTGGACCTGCACAGCCGAATCATCAGAAGATCTGCAGGTATTGTGAAGAAGCAAGCAAGGACAATAGTGAAAATGGCAGATCATGGATATAAATGTTATGTCTGAGGCTGTCTGTGCTGCAGATTTGAGAACTTTTCATTCCCTTCCCACAAAAGAGAACTGTCAACAGGCATGGTTGATGTTTACAACAGGATACCTCACCATTTTAATTCAAAGCTGTTAGTTTGCTCTTAACGGAGGCCGATCAGAACGAAACTCGGTGGGCATGTTCGACTCATGGCCCTAGAGGTCTGTAAGAATTTTGAAAGAAATCGGCCACTAGTTGGCGCTAACGAGTTTTACGGCTATGTAATCACGTGATGCATATCATTTGATAGATCTCCTCATACTGAACAACTTTGCCTCAAGAACTACTGCTGTCAATCAATTTGTTCATTAAATACTTGCGATTATGTTAAAAACCTACTTTTGCGAACTAGTCCTAGGTTTTTCGCCCGATCGGAAATATACCAGTGCAGTACAATTCTCTGGAAGCTCTAGATTATTAATTATATAAAAAACTTTAACTTTACCCATTGGGTAGCCATAACAGGATCATTTAGAAAATGGGTATGGCAAAAAACACTCAAAAGCCTGTAAATCCTAAACAAAAACTCAGACAACTCACTAAACTGCCTTATGTGCTTAAAGACCCTAAATGCTTGAACCCCGCTAAATGCTGCTTGCAGCTTTAATTAGGGGTTCAAGCATGAAATGCTGAAACCCTATTGTAATTGTAAGGATTTGTAAAACGCATCGTGCAGGACAAACCGTAAGGCCTAGAGACTTGAAACCTGGCCAGATGGTAGGCCTCAATTTGGGGACAACCTATCAGAGTATGACCCCGATTGGCCCATAGGTGGCGCTACAGCGACCAAAAGTACAAAATCGCCCATGACTCTTAGACCGTTTGTCCCAGGATCAAGTGTCTTATATCGTTGGAATCCTTGGCTCAGGGCGGACAAAATGGCTATCTCCGATTTGCTCGCCGGCAGGGAACATTTTCTTCTATGTCGAATTTTGTCCAAAACCTACTTTTGCGAACTAGTCCCTGGTTTTTCACCCGATCGGAACCAAACCAGTCTAGGACAATTCTATGGACTCTCTAGATCAATAATTATCGAAAAAAAGTTGAACTTTTGCATTTGGGTGGCTGTAACAGGGTCATTTAGAAAAGGGGTGTGGCAAAATACACTAAAAAGCCTATAAATCCCAAATGAAAACTCAGAACTTTACCAAAATCGATGAGCATATGTGCCAGAACATGGTGAGGAAGCATGCAGAGTTTCATGGAGATCGGACCTTAGGTGGCGCTATAACTGGCAAAAAGCCTTCATTCTTATTAGGGGTTCAAGCATGAAATGCTGAAACCCTATTGTAATTGTAAGGATTTGTAAAACGCATCGTGCAGGACAAACCGTAAGGCCTAGAGACTTGAAACCTGGCCAGATGGTAGGCCTCAATTTGGGGACAACCTATCAGAGTATGACCCCGATTGGCCCATAGGTGGCGCTACAGCGACCAAAAGTACAAAATCGCCCATGACTCTTAGACCGTTTGTCCCAGGATCAAGTGTCTTATATCGTTGGAATCCTTGGCTCAGGGCGGACAAAATGGCTATCTCCGATTTGCTCGCCGGCAGGGAACATTTTCTTCTATGTCGAATTTTGTCCAAAACCTACTTTTGCGAACTAGTCCCTGGTTTTTCGCCCGATCGGAACCAAACCAGTCTAGGACAATTCTATGGACTCTCTAGATCAATAATTATCGAAAAAAAGTTGAACTTTTGCATTTGGGTGGCTGTAACAGGGTCATTTAGAAAAGGGGTGTGGCAAAATACACTAAAAAGCCTATAAATCCCAAATGAAAACTCAGAACTTTACCAAAATCGATGAGCATATGTGCCAGAACATGGTGAGGAAGCATGCAGAGTTTCATGGAGATCGGACCTTAGGTGGCGCTATAACTGGCAAAAAGCCTTCATTCTTATTAGGGGTTCAAGCATGAAATGCTGAAACCCTATTGTAATTGTAAGGATTTGTAAAACGCATCGTGCAGGACAAACCGTAAGGCCTAGAGACTTGAAACCTGGCCAGATGGTAGGCCTCAATTTGGGGACAACCTATCAGAGTATGACCCCGATTGGCCCATAGGTGGCGCTACAGCGACCAAAAGTACAAAATCGCCCATGACTCTTAGACCGTTTGTCCCAGGATCAAGTGTCTTATATCGTTGGAATCCTTGGCTCAGGGCGGACAAAATGGCTATCTCCGATTTGCTCGCCGGCAGGGAAAATTTTCTTCTATGTCGAATTTTGTCCAAAACCTACTTTTGCGAACTAGTCCCTGGTTTTTCGCCCGATCGGAACCAAACCAGTCTAGGACAATTCTATGGACTCTCTAGATCAATAATTATCGAAAAAAAGTTGAACTTTTGCATTTGGGTGGCTGTAACAGGGTCATTTAGAAAAGGGGTGTGGCAAAATACACTAAAAAGCCTATAAATCCCAAATGAAAACTCAGAACTTTACCAAAATCGATGAGCATATGTGCCAGAACATGGTGAGGAAGCATGCAGAGTTTCATGGAGATCGGACCTTAGGTGGCGCTATAACTGGCAAAAAGCCTTCATTCTTATTAGGGGTTCAAGCATGAAATGCTGAAACCCTATTGTAATTGTAAGGATTTGTAAAACGCATCGTGCAGGACAAACCGTAAGGCCTAGAGACTTGAAACCTGGCCAGATGGTAGGCCTCAATTTGGGGACAACCTATCAGAGTATGACCCCGATTGGCCCATAGGTGGCGCTACAGCGACCAAAAGTACAAAATCGCCCATGACTCTTAGACCGTTTGTCCCAGGATCAAGTGTCTTATATCGTTGGAATCCTTGGCTCAGGGCGGACAAAATGGCTATCTCCGATTTGTTCGCCCTTCTGGCTCCAATTTCGAGTAAATTGCATTTTTTTGAAAAACCTTTTTTTGCGAACTTCTCCTAGGTTTTTCGCCCGATCGGAACCAAACCACTGCAAGAATATTCTCTGGAGTCTGACAATCAATAATCATCCAACAAATTCAAAATTTCAATTAACGGTCGATAAGGGGAACCAAAATATTTGATGGCACCAGGGCCACTTTTACTAAAATGGTTATAAATTGTGAACGGAAAGAGATTTTTTTGCTTAACTTGGGATACATCTTCCTGAGCTCAACTTGAGATCACTTGAAAAAAATCGCATCAATTGGCCACTTGGTAGCACTATAAAACGGTTATAACTTGTGAACGGAAAGAGATATTTTCGCAAAACTTGGGACACATGTTCATGAGCTCATTCTGAGGTCACGTGAAAAAAAATCATGACAATTGGCCACTTGGTGGCACTATAAAACGGTTATAACTTGTGAACGGAAAGAGATATTTTCGCTAAACTTGGGACACATGTTCATAAGCTCAATCTGAGTTGAAATGAAAAAAATCGTGACAGTTGGCCACTTGGTGGCACTATAACAGTGAAAAAAATCATGAAAATAGCTATAAGCGCACCCAACTGTTAGTCTACTGAAAATTGGCACGCAGTGTCTTTGTCCAGGGTGCCATGATAGTCTATGAGAACATTGCTGTATCTCAAAAAACTCAGTATACGTCATTGGCACAATGCCTTGAAGGAGCCTTAGAAGTTTCAAGCCAGTGTTTTTTCACAGGAGTGACCTCCTAAGACTCCTGAATCCTTGCCGTGTCCAACAATACCAAACATGCCAGGTTTCGCCTTATGGTTTTTGTAAGTGTCATTTAGAGCTTTAAAAAATTGTGTTTATCTTCAAAGCCGTTAGTCCGATCGAGACAACAACAAAAAAACAAAGGAAATTTGAAAACATAGGTAAATAGCTAAACAATAACGCCAAAATTTTTAAATTATGATAGGAACTGACAAAAAAATGAATTAAATCCGATCAATTTCACCCATGGATCATTTTGATGCTCTCACATGTTTGAAACAAACAATGATGGATTGTCATGAAATTTGTTTTGAATTGGGACTGGCGAATACCCGTCCATACTGTCAATGACCATTCGCAAAGACCCGCCCACTTTAGTTACTGTTGCTATAGGCTTGTTTGAGATGCGCCTTGCCTCGCCTGAAATGTACGCGAGAGTAGGCGGCTGCAGTGAGAGGAGGAGTGAAAAAAGCGCAGGCAAGCCGGACAGTTCTCTCTTCTCGCAGTGGATCTGACACCTGCGAGATCAAAGGCGGATATCGCGGGATTCACCGGATTCACGCTCGTGCACAGTGTTGCTAATAAACTGGATGGAATTTAAGTTCTGTTGCTTTTATATGAAAATAAATATAATGAACAAGACACCCAAAGTAGCCTACTTATTTAATTCCATTCCAAATACATGTTTATCAGTCTTTTTTTCTTTAATACAGACATGTGTTTTTTTTTTTTTATATAGAAAAAATTACATTGCATTTAAACCATAGTGATCGCACTGTTAGATAGTTTGGGAATATTCACACATAACGTATACACATAAAACATGATATCAGAGTTTTAAAATCAAACATTTTAAAAGAGAACAATACATCACGGTTGTTAAACCAATGAACATTAAGCTGTGTCGTCAGCAAGTCGTTTCCCATCATGCTTTTGATCAGCGCAGTCAGTGGAGAGCAACTGCGCTCGACTGCAGAATCCGACAGGTGTGCCTTGCGCTCGCGAGAGATTTTTGACATACGTCAGCATGACATCAGAGCAAGGCGGACCGCACTCGGACACATTTCTAACCGGCATGCATCTCGCGCTGATCACCGGTGATCGATTCTGCGCAGATTTTGCTCATCTCAAACAAGCCTAATGTCTGACAAGCGACGCCACTTTCACACCACACCAAGTTCTCACGCAGTGAAAAATACATTGCGAATCAGAGAGGAGACTGCGCGCTGACAGACAAGTACTTTTCATATGAAACAAATGGTGCTTTTCCACTACACAGTACCAGCTCGCCTCGGCTCGGCTCAGCTCGGCTCGACTCGGCTTTGTTTGGTTTTCCACTGTGTAAAAGTTGTACCTGTACCTGCTTCCAGGTACTTTTTTTCGTACCACCTCCGGCGAGGTTCTAAGCGAGCTGGGGCAAGCTGAGGCGATACTAAAATGTGACGTGAAAACACGGCAGACTGCTGATTGGTCAGAGAATCGTCACTATTCACTGCGTCATCATTGCACGCGCCAGACGGAGTATCCTGAATAAAAAACATCTCGCGTAGAAGATTAAGTCACGGCAATTTCCTGCGACGTCGCTATGACGACCAGGTACTATTGTGGAGGTACTATCTGCAATGGAAAACGGAGCAAAAAGCGAGCCGAGTCGAGTCAAGTTGAGTTGAGCTGGTACTGGTAATGGAAAAGCGCCAAAAGTCTCACCTTTCAAATGTAGTCATTTTTTAGAGACATTTAAACAATAAATACCGTTTTGTGACTCTTTAATGTGTCTGACAGATCGCTGTAGACTCAAGGCTCAGTTAAAGCTGCTCGTGATCCGATCATCTCTTCCTTCTAGTTAATTTATAGGATTAAAATAAACATGAATGAACATAAAAGGAATGTTGTTTTAAAGTGCTAAGACGTCAGTACACTTTGTTTTTCAAATTTAAATTCTCCAAAGTTAATCTACTAACTCTCCTGACTGCTTTGTGGGACAAAATGGCGGATTATGATTAGTCAGATCGCCTGTCAATCAAACTCCCTGCGAAGGGTCAATTGAGAATGCCCGTGCGCACAATCCTGATCTAATCGACAACTTTGCAGTTGCACATAGGAAAACCCGAAAAATCCTGCTATAATGTAAGAGAGCATCTTTTTTATGTATTTGGACCTAGGCCTAACAATGTGTTATGGTGCACTGTCACCAGTGTTTTTTTTGTTTTGTTTTTGGTGAGCGTAAGCTCCTCCTGATTTTGTTAGTCATCTCATCTCTTATATGCTGTGTATGATCATATCCTGCCCTATTCATGGTAGCCTACTCGCGGACATTGCGTCATCAATGTCATCAATTGCGTCATCAAGGGGCCCGCCTAGATAATCCTATTTAAGGGCCTGGGCCAAAATTACATATTTACAACAAATTTGACACATATATATGGGCACACTTTGAGTACTACTAATAAAAGTGGTGGAGGTCAGGCAAGACTGTAAGAAGACTCAGGCAAAAAGGTGCTATACTGTAAAAACGCTTTAAAACCATATATTTCCTATGGTAAACTGCCTGTATTGGCTGTAAATTGACTTTTTTTAATCTATGATGGCAGTTGTTAAATGCTTGCTAAATAAAACGTAATGTCTTTTGATGCTTGTGTGCTTAAAGGCCTTAAAGGCCTTAACTGCTTGAACCCCGATAAATGCTGCTTGCAGCTTTAATTATTATTATTATTCTTCTGCCGTAAAACGCATCGTGCAGCCCAAACCGTAGGGGCTAGAGCATTGAAACTTTGCCAGATGGTAGTACAAAAATCGAGGAGAGGTTCAGAGATTATGACCACGATTGGCCCATAGGTGGCGCTATAGCGACCAAAAGCGCGAAACTGCTCATAACTCCTAGACCGTATGTCGTAGACTCAAGTGTCTTATATCATTGGAAAGCTGGACGCCTGACGAACAAAACGTATATCTCCGATTTCATTTCCGTCATGATAGATTTTCCGCCATTTTGAATTTTGTCAAAAACCTACTTTTGCGAACTAGTCCGTGGTTTTTTGCCCGATCGGAACCAAACCAGTGCAGAAATGTTCTCTAGAGTCTGAAGATTAATAATTATTGAAAAAAAGTTGAAATTTCGATTCACGGACGCTAAGGGTCGCCAAAATGGACGTTGTGGGAGGAGCCTATTTTACTAAAATGGTTATAACTCCAGAAGTAAATGAGGTATTTTCACCAAACTTGGTACACATATGTAAGAGGTCAATCTGAGGTCACGGTAAAAAAATCGCGGCGATTGGCCAAATGGTGGCGCTATAACATGAAAAAAACATAAAACAGGCTATAACCACCTGACCGTTAGTCCGATTGACTTGAAAATTGGTATGCAGTGTCTTGGTCCAAGGTGCCATGTATGTCTATGAGGACATTGGCGTATCTCAAAAAACATGGCCGCCATTGGCCAATGAAGTTGAGCACCTATTAGACAAGGTTAACGGAGGCCGATCAGAAGGAAACTCGGTGGGCATGTTCGACTCATGGCCCTAGAAGTCTGTAAGAATTTTGAAAGAAATCGGCCACTAGTTGGCGCTAACGAGTTTTATGGCTCTGTAATCACGTGGTGTTACACATATTATCACAAAATGCATATCATTTGATAGATCTGCTCATGCTGAACAACTTTGCCTCTAGAACCATTGCTGTCAATCAAACCTTTCATTAAATATTCATGAATATGTTAAAAACCTACTTTTGCGAACTAGTCCCTGGTTTTTCGCCCGATCGGAACCAGACCAGTCTAGGACAATTCTCTGGACTCTCTAGATCAATAATTATCGAAAAAAAGTTGAACTTTTGCATTTGGATGGCTTTAAAAGGGTCATTTATAAAATGGGCGTGGCAAAATACACTAAAAAGCCTATAAATCCTAAATGAAAACTCAGAACTTCACAAAAATTGGTGAGCATATGTGTCATAACATCATAAACAAGCATGCAAAATTTTATGGAGATCGGACAATAGTTGGCGCTATAACTGGTAAAAGGCTTTAAAACCATATATTTCCTATGGTAAACTGCCTGTATTGGCTGTAAATGGTCTTTTCCATGTCTGATCATATAATTTTCATATCATAATGTTAAAAACTAGTGCATAACCATTCTCTGGATTCACTAGAACAATAGTTGTCAGAAAAAGTTGAACTACTTCATTTGGATAGCTATAATAGGTTCACTTCAAAATGTGGCCTTTACCAAGTGTCCCCGAAAGCCTATATCTCTTTAATGAATGTTCAAACCTTCTTAAAAACAAGTCAGAACATGTGAAATATCACTCTGAACATGCATGAAAATTTTCAGACAGATCGGACAAAATTTGCCTCTATAACAGTTAAAAAGGTGAAAATGATATGAATTAATGGCATGTTAAGCCAATAAGTGGTATTTTACTGCCCCCCGCTGTTTAAAATAGTCATTTTCTCATATTGGTATTGGTATCAGCCATGGTAAATCATGATAAATGATGGTGTGTGTGTGTGTGTGTGTGTGTGTGTGTGTGTGTGTGTGTGTGTGTGTGTGTGTGTGTGTGTGTGTGGTACAAATATAACAAAGGTTTTATTTTCCAACATGAAAACAAACATAACAGAGTGCTAGTGCACAAACAATAACCGACAATGATAATGGATGAGAGGGGAACTTAAATACACAGATCAAGACAAGGACAACAGGTGACGGTTATGATGATGAGGAGCAGGTGATGATGAGGAGGGTGATGAGGAGCAGGTGCAGGTGATGACGACAGATAGTGAATGTGATGAAGACAGAAGGTGAATGTGATGAAGGTGAATGTGACACCAATATCACTAAAACATTTGTGTGTGTGTGTGTGTGTGTGTGTGTGTGTGTGTGTGTGTGTGTGTGTGTAGCATTATTGTGTGTAGCATATGTAGCAAGTATGCATTATTGAGTTAACATGGAAACACTGGTTTGCTTTAGTGCAGAAAACTGGTCAAAATCATGAGGTTTAAAGTGAAAGTGAGCCAATAAGTGGTCTTCTACTGCCCTCTGCTGGCCATTCTACTTATTAATTAAATTTTTCCACATGTGCTTGCATTTATACTTGAATACACACTAAAAATCACTTATATAGCAATAACTATTATAACACAATCATATTTTGTCAGTGTTAATCACTTTATTTGCACTGACACTTCAAATAATTGCTAGTAATGTGGTAAATCATGGTAAATCATGGTTAACTATGCTGTGTGTGTGTGTCTGTGTGTGTGTGTGTGTGTGTGTGTGTGTGTGTGTGTGTGTGTGTGTGTGTGTGTGTAAGCATGCATTGAGTTAACATGGATAAACTGGTTTGCTTTAGTGCAGAAAACTGGTTTAAAGTGAAAGTGAGCCAATAAGTGGTCTTCTACTGCCCTCTGCTGGCCATTCTACTTATTAATGAAATATTTCAACATGTGCTTGCATTCATACTTGAATACACACTAAAAAAATCACTTATATAGCAATAACTTTTATAACACAATCATATTTTGTCAGTGTTAATCACTTTATTTGCACTGACACTTCAAATAATTGCTAGTAATGTGATAAATCAGGCTAGAAACATGGTAAATCAAAGTAAATAATACTAGATTGTCGTTTATCTCCTGGTAAATAATACTAGAACGTGGTATATCATGGTAAATCATGGTTAACTAAACTGTGTGTGTATGTGTGTGTGTGTGTGTGTGTGTGTGTGTGTGTGTGTGTGTGTGTGTGTGTGTGTGTAAGCATGCATTGAGTTAACATGGAAAAACTGGTTTGCTTTAGTGCAGAAAACTGGTTTAAAGTGAAAGTGAGCCAATAAGTGGTCTTCTAGTGCCCTCTGCTGGCCATTCTACTCAATAATGAAATATTTTAAGTCAAGTCAAGTCAAGTCAAGTATATTTGTATAGCGCTTTTCACAATACAGATTGTATCAAAGCAGCTTCACAGTATTAAATTAAAATAATACAACAAGGTTTGTTTCTAGTGGAATTTATTGATAAAATCAAATTAGATATCCCCAGAATATCCCCAACTGAGCAAGCCAAAGGCAACAGTGGCAAGGAACCGAAAAACTCCATCAAGTGACCTAATAGTGTCCTAAAACTCCATCAGGTGACCCAATGGAGAAAAAAAAAACCTTGGGAGAACCCAGGCTCAGTCGGGGGCCAGTTCTCCTCTGGCGTTTATTAACTAGAGGCCGGATTGTAATTTGAACTGTAAGATTAAAAATATTATATGAATGCCTGGCTGAAGAGATGCGACTTTAATCTAGTTTTAAACTGGGAGAGCGAGTCTGAGCAACGAACAGTATCAGGAAGGCTATTCCAGAGTTTTGGAGCTTTTACATGTGCTTTTGCATTCATACTTGGACACACACTAAAAATCACGTATATAACTAACTATTATAACACAATAATATTTTGTCAGTGTTCATCACCTCATTTGCACTGACACTTCACATAATTGCTAGTAATGTGGTTAATCATGCTAGAAACATTGTAAATCATAGTAAATAATACTGAAATGAGGTGTATCAAGGTAAATCATGCTAGAATCCTAATAAATCATTCTGGAACATGGTATATGATAGTAAATCATGCTAGAATCATATTAAATAATTCTAGAATGTGGCAAATCGTTGTGGGAGGAGCCTATTTTACTCAAATGGCTATAACTCAAGAAGTAAATGAGATATCTTCACCAAACTCAGTACACATGTGTATGGGTTCAATTTGAGGTCACAGTAAACAATTTTATGGAGATCGGACCATAGGTGGCGCTATAACTGTTAAAAAGCTTTAAAACCATATATATCCCATGGCAAATTGCCTGTATTGGCTGTAAATGGTCTTTTCCATCTATTATGTCAGTGGTTACATGCTTGCTAAATAAATCTTAATAACTTTTGATGCTTTTGTGCTTAAATGCCTTAAAGGCCTTAACTGCTTGAACCCCGATAAATGCTGCTTGCAGCTTTAATTAGGGGTTCAAGCACGAAGTGCTGAAACCCTATTGTAATTGTACTGATTTTTAGGGGTTCAAGCACGAAGTGCTGAAACCCTATTGTAATTGTACTGATTTTTATTATTATTATTATTATTATTATTCTTCTGCCGTAAAACGCATCGTGCAGCCCAAACCGTAGGGGCTAGAGCATTGAAACTTTGCCAGATGGTAGTACAAAAATCGAGGAGAGGTTCAGAGATTATGACCACGATTGGCCCATAGGTGGCGCTATAGCGACCAAAAGCGCGAAACTGCTCATAACTCCTAGACCGTATGTCGTAGACTCAAGTGTCTTATATCATTGGAAAGCTGGACGCCTGACGAACAAAACGTATATCTCCGATTTCATTTCCGTCATGATAGATTTTCCGCCATTTTGAATTTTGTCAAAAACCTACTTTTGCGAACTAGTCCGTGGTTTTTTGCCCGATCGGAACCAAACCAGTGCAGAAATGTTCTCTAGAGTCTGAAGATTAATAATTATTGAAAAAAAGTTGAAATTTCGATTCACGGACGCTAAGGGTCGCCAAAATGGACGTTGTGGGAGGAGCCTATTTTACTAAAATGGTTATAACTCCAGAAGTAAATGAGGTATTTTCACCAAACTTGGTACACATATGTAAGAGGTCAATCTGAGGTCACGGTAAAAAAATCGCGGCGATTGGCCAAATGGTGGCGCTATAACATGAAAAAAACATAAAACAGGCTATAACCACCTGACCGTTAGTCCGATTGACTTGAAAATTGGTATGCAGTGTCTTGGTCCAAGGTGCCATGTATGTCTATGAGGACATTGGCGTATCTCAAAAAACATGGCCGCCATTGGCCAATGAAGTTGAGCACCTATTAGACAAGGTTAACGGAGGCCGATCAGAAGGAAACTCGGTGGGCATGTTCGACTCATGGCCCTAGAAGTCTGTAAGAATTTTGAAAGAAATCGGCCACTAGTTGGCGCTAACGAGTTTTATGGCTCTGTAATCACGTGGTGTTACACATATTATCACAAAATGCATATCATTTGATAGATCTGCTCATGCTGAACAACTTTGCCTCTAGAACCATTGCTGTCAATCAAACCTTTCATTAAATATTCATGAATATGTTAAAAACCTACTTTTGCGAACTAGTCCCTGGTTTTTCGCCCGATCGGAACCAGACCAGTCTAGGACAATTCTCTGGACTCTCTAGATCAATAATTAACGAAAAAAAGTTGAACTTTTGCATTTGGATGGCTTTAAAAGGGTCATTTATAAAATGGGCGTGGCAAAATACACTAAAAAGCCTATAAATCCTAAATGAAAACTCAGAACTTCACAAAAATTGGTGAGCATATGTGTCATAACATCATAAACAAGCATGCAAAATTTTATGGAGATCGGACAATAGTTGGCGCTATAACTGGTAAAAGGCTTTAAAACCATATATTTCCTATGGTAAACTGCCTGTATTGGCTGTAAATGGTCTTTTCCATGTCTGATCATATAATTTTCATATCATAATGTTAAAAACTAGTGCATAACCATTCTCTGGATTCACTAGAACAATAGTTGTCAGAAAAAGTTGAACTACTTCATTTGGATAGCTATAATAGGTTCACTTCAAAATGTGGCCTTTACCAAGTGTCCCCGAAAGCCTATATCTCTTTAATGAATGTTCAAACCTTCTTAAAAACAAGTCAGAACATGTGAAATATCACTCTGAACATGCATGAAAATTTTCAGACAGATCGGACAAAATTTGCCTCTATAACAGTTAAAAAGGTGAAAATGATATGAATTAATGGCATGTTAAGCCAATAAGTGGTATTTTACTGCCCCCCGCTGTTTAAAATAGTCATTTTCTCATATTGGTATTGGTATCAGCCATGGTAAATCATGATAAATGATGGTGTGTGTGTGTGTGTGTGTGTGTGTGTGTGTGTGTGTGTGTGTGTGTGTGTGTGTGTGTGGTACAAATATAACAAAGGTTTTATTTTCCAACATGAAAACAAACATAACAGAGTGCTAGTGCACAAACAATAACCGACAATGATAATGGATGAGAGGGGAACTTAAATACACAGATCAAGACAAGGACAACAGGTGACGGTTATGATGATGAGGAGCAGGTGATGATGAGGAGGGTGATGAGGAGCAGGTGCAGGTGATGACGACAGATAGTGAATGTGATGAAGACAGAAGGTGAATGTGATGAAGGTGAATGTGACACCAATATCACTAAAACATTTGTGTGTGTGTGTGTGTGTGTGTGTGTGTGTGTGTGTGTGTGTAGCATTATTGTGTGTAGCATATGTAGCAAGTATGCATTATTGAGTTAACATGGAAACACTGGTTTGCTTTAGTGCAGAAAACTGGTCAAAATCATGAGGTTTAAAGTGAAAGTGAGCCAATAAGTGGTCTTCTACTGCCCTCTGCTGGCCATTCTACTTATTAATTAAATTTTTCCACATGTGCTTGCATTTATACTTGAATACACACTAAAAATCACTTATATAGCAATAACTATTATAACACAATCATATTTTGTCAGTGTTAATCACTTTATTTGCACTGACACTTCAAATAATTGCTAGTAATGTGGTAAATCATGGTAAATCATGGTTAACTATGCTGTGTGTGTGTGTCTGTGTGTGTGTGTGTGTGTGTGTGTGTGTGTGTGTGTGTGTGTGTGTGTGTGTGTGTGTGTGTGTGTGTGTAAGCATGCATTGAGTTAACATGGATAAACTGGTTTGCTTTAGTGCAGAAAACTGGTTTAAAGTGAAAGTGAGCCAATAAGTGGTCTTCTACTGCCCTCTGCTGGCCATTCTACTTATTAATGAAATATTTCAACATGTGCTTGCATTCATACTTGAATACACACTAAAAAAATCACTTATATAGCAATAACTTTTATAACACAATCATATTTTGTCAGTGTTAATCACTTTATTTGCACTGACACTTCAAATAATTGCTAGTAATGTGATAAATCAGGCTAGAAACATGGTAAATCAAAGTAAATAATACTAGATTGTCGTTTATCTCCTGGTAAATAATACTAGAACGTGGTATATCATGGTAAATCATGGTTAACTAAACTGTGTGTGTATGTGTGTGTGTGTGTGTGTGTGTGTGTGTGTGTGTGTGTGTGTGTGTGTGTGTGTGTGTGTGTGTAAGCATGCATTGAGTTAACATGGAAAAACTGGTTTGCTTTAGTGCAGAAAACTGGTTTAAAGTGAAAGTGAGCCAATAAGTGGTCTTCTAGTGCCCTCTGCTGGCCATTCTACTCAATAATGAAATATTTTAAGTCAAGTCAAGTCAAGTCAAGTATATTTGTATAGCGCTTTTCACAATACAGATTGTATCAAAGCAGCTTCACAGTATTAAATTAAAATAATACAACAAGGTTTGTTTCTAGTGGAATTTATTGATAAAATCAAATTAGATATCCCCAGAATATCCCCAACTGAGCAAGCCAAAGGCAACAGTGGCAAGGAACCGAAAAACTCCATCAAGTGACCTAATAGTGTCCTAAAACTCCATCAGGTGACCCAATGGAGAAAAAAAAAACCTTGGGAGAACCCAGGCTCAGTCGGGGGCCAGTTCTCCTCTGGCGTTTATTAACTAGAGGCCGGATTGTAATTTGAACTGTAAGATTAAAAATATTATATGAATGCCTGGCTGAAGAGATGCGACTTTAATCTAGTTTTAAACTGGGAGAGCGAGTCTGAGCAACGAACAGTATCAGGAAGGCTATTCCAGAGTTTTGGAGCTTTTACATGTGCTTTTGCATTCATACTTGGACACACACTAAAAATCACGTATATAACTAACTATTATAACACAATAATATTTTGTCAGTGTTCATCACCTCATTTGCACTGACACTTCACATAATTGCTAGTAATGTGGTTAATCATGCTAGAAACATTGTAAATCATAGTAAATAATACTGAAATGAGGTGTATCAAGGTAAATCATGCTAGAATCCTAATAAATCATTCTGGAACATGGTATATGATAGTAAATCATGCTAGAATCATATTAAATAATTCTAGAATGTGGCAAATCGTTGTGGGAGGAGCCTATTTTACTCAAATGGCTATAACTCAAGAAGTAAATGAGATATCTTCACCAAACTCAGTACACATGTGTATGGGTTCAATTTGAGGTCACAGTAAACAATTTTATGGAGATCGGACCATAGGTGGCGCTATAACTGTTAAAAAGCTTTAAAACCATATATATCCCATGGCAAATTGCCTGTATTGGCTGTAAATGGTCTTTTCCATCTATTATGTCAGTGGTTACATGCTTGCTAAATAAATCTTAATAACTTTTGATGCTTTTGTGCTTAAATGCCTTAAAGGCCTTAACTGCTTGAACCCCGATAAATGCTGCTTGCAGCTTTAATTATTATTAGGGGTTCAAGCACGAAGTGCTGAAACCCTATTGTAATTGTACTGATTTTTATTATTATTATTATTATTCTTCTGCCGTAAAACGCATCGTGCAGCCCAAACCGTAGGGGCTAGAGCATTGAAACTTTGCCAGATGGTAGTACAAAAATCGAGGAGAGGTTCAGAGATTATGACCACGATTGGCCCATAGGTGGCGCTATAGCGACCAAAAGCGCGAAACTGCTCATAACTCCTAGACCGTATGTCGTAGACTCAAGTGTCTTATATCATTGGAAAGCTGGACGCCTGACGAACAAAACGTATATCTCCGATTTCATTTCCGTCATGATAGATTTTCCGCCATTTTGAATTTTGTCAAAAACCTACTTTTGCGAACTAGTCCGTGGTTTTTTGCCCGATCGGAACCAAACCAGTGCAGAAATGTTCTCTAGAGTCTGAAGATTAATAATTATTGAAAAAAAGTTGAAATTTCGATTCACGGACGCTAAGGGTCGCCAAAATGGACGTTGTGGGAGGAGCCTATTTTACTAAAATGGTTATAACTCCAGAAGTAAATGAGGTATTTTCACCAAACTTGGTACACATATGTAAGAGGTCAATCTGAGGTCACGGTAAAAAAATCGCGGCGATTGGCCAAATGGTGGCGCTATAACATGAAAAAAACATAAAACAGGCTATAACCACCTGACCGTTAGTCCGATTGACTTGAAAATTGGTATGCAGTGTCTTGGTCCAAGGTGCCATGTATGTCTATGAGGACATTGGCGTATCTCAAAAAACATGGCCGCCATTGGCCAATGAAGTTGAGCACCTATTAGACAAGGTTAACGGAGGCCGATCAGAAGGAAACTCGGTGGGCATGTTCGACTCATGGCCCTAGAAGTCTGTAAGAATTTTGAAAGAAATCGGCCACTAGTTGGCGCTAACGAGTTTTATGGCTCTGTAATCACGTGGTGTTACACATATTATCACAAAATGCATATCATTTGATAGATCTGCTCATGCTGAACAACTTTGCCTCTAGAACCATTGCTGTCAATCAAACCTTTCATTAAATATTCATGAATATGTTAAAAACCTACTTTTGCGAACTAGTCCCTGGTTTTTCGCCCGATCGGAACCAGACCAGTCTAGGACAATTCTCTGGACTCTCTAGATCAATAATTATCGAAAAAAAGTTGAACTTTTGCATTTGGATGGCTTTAAAAGGGTCATTTATAAAATGGGCGTGGCAAAATACACTAAAAAGCCTATAAATCCTAAATGAAAACTCAGAACTTCACAAAAATTGGTGAGCATATGTGACATAACATCATAAACAAGCATGCAAAATTTTATGGAGATCGGACAATAGTTGGCGCTATAACTGGTAAAAGGCTTTAAAACCATATATTTCCTATGGTAAACTGCCTGTATTGGCTGTAAATGGTCTTTTCCATGTCTGATCATATAATTTTCATATCATAATGTTAAAAACTAGTGCATAACCATTCTCTGGATTCACTAGAACAATAGTTGTCAGAAAAAGTTGAACTACTTCATTTGGATAGCTATAATAGGTTCACTTCAAAATGTGGCCTTTACCAAGTGTCCCCGAAAGCCTATATCTCTTTAATCAATGCTCAGACCTTCTTAAAAACAAGTCAGAACGTGTGAAATATCACCCTGAACAAGGATGAAAAATTTCAGACAGATCGGACAAAATTTGCCTCTGTAACAGTTAAAAAGGTGAAAATGATATGAATTAATGGCATATTAAGCCAATAAGTGGTATTTTACTGCCCCCTGCTGTTTAAAATAGTCATTTTGTCATATTGTTCTATAATTTATATTTAAACTTTATAAAATCCCTATTTTAACATTTACAATTACATTTACTCAAAATCCATCTGTTAAAGTATTAGTATTGACAGTTTGATCACATCATATATTTCAAATATCTGTATCTACAACATAATGTGTGTGTGTAGTCTTAGGTTTCTAAATAAATTCTGAATAATCTGATTAATAGCTTACAAAGACTTTGTGAAATGTTTATAGACCATTGAAATATATTTTCATAATGACATATCCCAATAGCATTGAAAAAACAACAACATTTGTCTTTGTGTGTGTGTGTGTGTGTGTGTGTGTGTGTGTGTGTGTGTGTGTGTGTAAACATGCATTATGGAGTTAAAATGGAAAAACTGGTTTGCTTTAGTACAGAAAAATGGTGAAAATCATGAAGTTTAAAGTGAAAGTGAGCCAATAACTGGTCTTCTACTGCCCTCTGCTGGCCATTCTACTTATTAATGAAGTCTACTCACATATGCTTTTGCATTCATTATACACTAAAAATCACTTATATAACAATAAGACACTAAAAAATCACTTATATAACAATTACTATTGTAGCACAATCATGCTAGAATCATAGTAAATAATACTAGAATGTGGTAAATTGTTGTGGGAGGAGCCTATTTTACTAAAATGGCTATAAGTCAAGAAGTAAATGAGATATCTTCACCAAACTCAGTACACATGTGTATGGGTTCAATTTGAGGTCACAGTAAGCAATTTTATGGAGATCGGACCATAGGTGGCGCTATAACTGTTAAAAAAGCTTTAAAACCATATATTTCCTATGGTACATTGCCTGTATTGGCTGTAAATAGTCTTTTTCATCTATTATGTCAGTGGTTAGATGCTTGCTAAATAAAACTAATAACTTTTGATGCTTTTGTGCTTAAAGGCCTTAAAGGCCTTAACTGCTTGAACCCCGATAAATGCTGCTTGCAGCTTTAATTATTATTATTATTATTATTATTCTGCCGTAAAACGCATCGTGCAGCCCAAACCGTAAGAGCTGGAACTTTGAAACTTTGCCAGATGGTAGTACAAAAATCGAGGAGAGGTTCAGAGATTATGACCCCGATTGGCCCATAGGTGGCGCTATAACAACCAAAAGCGCGAAACTGCTCATAACTCCTAGACCGTATGTCGTAGACTCAAGTGTCTTATATCATTGGAAAGCTGGACGCCTGACGAACAAAACGTATATCTCCGATTTCATTTCCGCCATGATAGATTTTCCGCCATTTTGAATTTTGTCAAAAACCTACTTTTGCGAACTAGTCCCTGGTTTTTTACCCAATTGGAACCAAACCAGTGCAGAAATGTTCTCTGGAGACTGAATATCAATAATTATCGAAAAAAAGTTGAAATTTCGATTCACGGTCGCTAAGGGGCGCCAAAACGTACGTTGTGGGAGGGGCCTATTTTATTAAAATGGCTATAACTCCCGAAGTAAATGAGGTATCTTCACCAATCTTGGTACACATGTGTATGAGTTCAATCTGGGGTCACAGTAAAAAAATCGCGACGATTGGCCTCATGGTGGCGCTATAACATGAAAAAAACATAAATCAGGCTATAACCACCTGACCGTTAGTCCGATTGACTTGAAAATTGGTATGCAGTGTCTTGGTCCAAGGTGCCATGTATGTGTATGAGGACATTGGCATATCTCAAAAAACATGGCCGCCATCGGCCAATGAAGTTTGAGCACCTATTAGACAAGGTTAACGGAGGCCGATCGAAACGAAACTCAATGGGCATGTTCGGCTCATGGCCCTAGAGGTCTGTAAGAATTTTAAAAGAAATCGGCCACTAGTTGGCGCTAACGAGTTTTACGGCTCTGTAATCACGTGGTGTTACAAATATCCACACAATATGCATATCATTTGATAGATCTCCTCATCCTGAATAACTTTGCCTCAAGAACCATTGCTGTCAATCAAACTGTTCATTAATTATTCATGAATATGTTAAAAACCTACTTTTGCGAACTAGTCCTAGGTTTTTTGCCCGATCGGAACCAGACCAGTCTAGGACAATTCTCTGGACTCTCTAGATCAATAATTATCAAAAAAAAGTTGAACTTTTGCATTTGGATGGCTGTAATAGGGTCATTTATAAAATGGGCGTGGCAAAATACACTAAAAACCCTATAAATCCTAAATGAAAACTCATAACTTCACAAAAGTTGGTGAGCATATGTGACATAACATCATTAACAAGCATGCAACATTTTATGGAGATCGGACCAAAGGTGGCGCTATAACAGTTAAAAGGCTTTTAAACCATATATTTCCTATGGCAAACTGCCTGTATTGGCTGTAAATGGTCTTTTCCATGTCTGATCATATAATTTTCATATCATAATGTTAAAAACTATCGCATAACCATTCTCTGGACTCACTAGAACAATAGTTGTCAGAAAAAGTTGAACTTCTTCATTTGGATAGCTATAATAGGTTCACTTCAAAATGTGGCCTTTACCAAGTGTCCCCGAAAGCCTATATCTCTTTAATGAATGTTCAAACCTTCTTAAAAACAAGTCAGAACATGTGAAATATCACTCTGAACATGCATGGAAATTTTCAGACAGATCGGACAAAATTTGCCTCTATAACAGTTAAAAAGGTGAAAATGATATGAATATAATGGTATATTAAGCCAATAAGTGGTATTTTACTGCCCCCTGCTGTTTAAAATAGTCATTTTGTCATATTGTTCTATAATTTATATTGAGACTTTATAAAATCCCTTTTTTAACATTTACAATTACATTTAGTCAAAATCCATCTGTTAAAGTATTAGTATTGACAGTTTGATCACATCATATATATCAAATATCTGTATCTACAACATAACGTGTGTGTGTAGTCTTAGGTTTCTGAATAAATTCTGAATAATCTGATTAATACCTTACAAAGATTTTGTGAAATGTTTATAGACCATTCAAATATATTTTCATAATGACATCCCAATAGCATTGAAAAAACAACAACATTTGTCTTTGTGTGTGTGTGTGTGTGTGTGTGTGTGTGTGTGTGTGTGTGTGTGTGTGTGTGTGTGTGTGTGTGTGTAAAATGCATTATGGAGTTAAAATGGAAAAACTGGTTTGCTTTAGTGCAGAAAAATGGTGAAAAACAAGAAGTTTAAAGTGAAAGTGTGCCAATATGTGGTCTTCTACTGCCCTCTGCTGGCCATTCTACTTATTAATGAAGTCTACTCACATATGCTTTTACATTTATTAGACACTAAAAATCACTTATATAACAATAAGACACTAAAAAATCACTTATATAACAATTACTATTGTAGCACAATCGTGCTAGAATCATAGTAAATAATACTAGAATGTGGTAAATTGTTGTGGGAGGAGCCTATTTTACTAAAATGGCTATAAGTCAAGAAGTAAATGAGATATCTTCACCAAACTCAGTACACATGTGTATGGGTTCAATTTGAGGTCACAGTAAACAATTTTATGGAGACTGGACCATAGGTGGCGCTATAACTGTTAAAAAGCTTTAAAACCATATTTTTCCTATGGTACATTGCCTGTATTGGCTGTAAATAGTCTTTTTCATCTATTATGTCAGTGGTTAGATGCTTGCTAAATAAAACTAATAACTTTTGATGCTTTTGTGCTTAAAGGCCTTAAAGGCCTTAACTGCTTGAACCCCGATAAATGCTGCTTGCAGCTTTAATTATTATTATTATTATTATTCTTCTGCCGTAAAACGCATCGTGCAGCCCAAACCGTAGGGGCTAGAGCATTGAAACTTTGCCAGATGGTAGTACAAAAATCGAGGAGAGGTTCAGAGATTATGACCACGATTGGCCCATAGGTGGCGCTATAGCGACCAAAAGCGCGAAACTGCTCATAACTCCTAGACCGTATGTCGTAGACTCAAGTGTCTTATATCATTGGAAAGCTGGACGCCTGACGAACAAAACGTATATCTCCGATTTCATTTCCGTCATGATAGATTTTCCGCCATTTTGAATTTTGTCAAAAACCTACTTTTGCGAACTAGTCCGTGGTTTTTTGCCCGATCGGAACCAAACCAGTGCAGAAATGTTCTCTAGAGTCTGAAGATTAATAATTATTGAAAAAAAGTTGAAATTTCGATTCACGGACGCTAAGGGTCGCCAAAATGGACGTTGTGGGAGGAGCCTATTTTACTAAAATGGTTATAACTCCAGAAGTAAATGAGGTATTTTCACCAAACTTGGTACACATATGTAAGAGGTCAATCTGAGGTCACGGTAAAAAAATCGCGGCGATTGGCCAAATGGTGGCGCTATAACATGAAAAAAACATAAAACAGGCTATAACCACCTGACCGTTAGTCCGATTGACTTGAAAATTGGTATGCAGTGTCTTGGTCCAAGGTGCCATGTATGTCTATGAGGACATTGGCGTATCTCAAAAAACATGGCCGCCATTGGCCAATGAAGTTGAGCACCTATTAGACAAGGTTAACGGAGGCCGATCAGAAGGAAACTCGGTGGGCATGTTCGACTCATGGCCCTAGAAGTCTGTAAGAATTTTGAAAGAAATCGGCCACTAGTTGGCGCTAACGAGTTTTATGGCTCTGTAATCACGTGGTGTTACACATATTATCACAAAATGCATATCATTTGATAGATCTGCTCATGCTGAACAACTTTGCCTCTAGAACCATTGCTGTCAATCAAACCTTTCATTAAATATTCATGAATATGTTAAAAACCTACTTTTGCGAACTAGTCCCTGGTTTTTCGCCCGATCGGAACCAGACCAGTCTAGGACAATTCTCTGGACTCTCTAGATCAATAATTATCGAAAAAAAGTTGAACTTTTGCATTTGGATGGCTTTAAAAGGGTCATTTATAAAATGGGCGTGGCAAAATACACTAAAAAGCCTATAAATCCTAAATGAAAACTCAGAACTTCACAAAAATTGGTGAGCATATGTGACATAACATCATAAACAAGCATGCAAAATTTTATGGAGATCGGACAATAGTTGGCGCTATAACTGGTAAAAGGCTTTAAAACCATATATTTCCTATGGTAAACTGCCTGTATTGGCTGTAAATGGTCTTTTCCATGTCTGATCATATAATTTTCATATCATAATGTTAAAAACTAGTGCATAACCATTCTCTGGATTCACTAGAACAATAGTTGTCAGAAAAAGTTGAACTACTTCATTTGGATAGCTATAATAGGTTCACTTCAAAATGTGGCCTTTACCAAGTGTCCCCGAAAGCCTATATCTCTTTAATCAATGCTCAGACCTTCTTAAAAACAAGTCAGAACGTGTGAAATATCACCCTGAACAAGGATGAAAAATTTCAGACAGATCGGACAAAATTTGCCTCTGTAACAGTTAAAAAGGTGAAAATGATATGAATTAATGGCATATTAAGCCAATAAGTGGTATTTTACTGCCCCCTGCTGTTTAAAATAGTCATTTTGTCATATTGTTCTATAATTTATATTTAAACTTTATAAAATCCCTATTTTAACATTTACAATTACATTTACTCAAAATCCATCTGTTAAAGTATTAGTATTGACAGTTTGATCACATCATATATTTCAAATATCTGTATCTACAACATAATGTGTGTGTGTAGTCTTAGGTTTCTAAATAAATTCTGAATAATCTGATTAATAGCTTACAAAGACTTTGTGAAATGTTTATAGACCATTGAAATATATTTTCATAATGACATATCCCAATAGCATTGAAAAAACAACAACATTTGTCTTTGTGTGTGTGTGTGTGTGTGTGTGTGTGTGTGTGTGTGTGTGTGTGTGTGTGTGTGTGTGTGTGTGTGTGTAAACATGCATTATGGAGTTAAAATGGAAAAACTGGTTTGCTTTAGTACAGAAAAATGGTGAAAATCATGAAGTTTAAAGTGAAAGTGAGCCAATAACTGCTCTTCTACTGCCCTCTGCTGGCCATTCTACTTATTAATGAAGTCTACTCACATATGCTTTTGCATTCATTATACACTAAAAATCACTTATATAACAATAAGACACTAAAAAATCACTTATATAACAATTACTATTGTAGCACAATCATGCTAGAATCATAGTAAATAATACTAGAATGTGGTAAATTGTTGTGGGAGGAGCCTATTTTACTAAAATGGCTATAAGTCAAGAAGTAAATGAGATATCTTCACCAAACTCAGTACACATGTGTATGGGTTCAATTTGAGGTCACAGTAAGCAATTTTATGGAGATCGGACCATAGGTGGCGCTATAACTGTTAAAAAAGCTTTAAAACCATATATTTCCTATGGTACATTGCCTGTATTGGCTGTAAATAGTCTTTTTCATCTATTATGTCAGTGGTTAGATGCTTGCTAAATAAAACTAATAACTTTTGATGCTTTTGTGCTTAAAGGCCTTAAAGGCCTTAACTGCTTGAACCCCGATAAATGCTGCTTGCAGCTTTAATTATTATTATTTTTCTTCTGCCGTAAAACGCATCGTGCAGCCCAAACCGTAAATGCTAGAGACTTGAAACTTTGCCAGATGGTAGTACAAAAATCGAGGAGAGGTTATCAAAATATGACCCCGATTGGCCCATAGGTGGCGCTACAGTGCAAAAAACAAAAAAAAATCACATTTTTGCTTAAATCTCATTAACCGTTTGTCACAGACTCAAGTGTCTTATATCATTGGAATCCTTGGGTCAAGTCGAACAAAAAAGGCCTCAAGGATTTCATTTCCGGTATGCAAATTTTCCGCCATTTTGAATTATGTCCAAAACCTACTTTTGCGAACTAGTCCCTGGTTTTGTGTCCGATCGGAACCAAACCAGTGCAGAAATGTTCTCTGGAGTCAGAATATCAATAATTATCGAAAAAAAGTTGAAATTTCGATTGACGGTCGCTAAGAGGCGCCAAAATGTTTGAAGAAGGCGGAGCCTATTTTACTAAAATGGCTATAACTCCAGAAGTAAATGAGGTATCTTCACCAAACTCGGTACACCTGTGTAAGAGGTCAATCTGAGGTCATAGTAAAAAGATTGCGGCGATTGGCCACATGGTGGCGCTATAACATGAAAAAAACATAAATCAGGCTGTAACCACCTGACCGTTAGTCCGATTGACTTGAAAATTGGTATGCAGTGTCTTGGTCCAAGCTGTCATGTATATCTATGAGGACATTGGTGTATCTCGAAAAACATGGCCGCCATCGGCCAATGAAGTTTGAGCACCTATTAGACAAGGTTAACGGAGGCCAATCAGAACGAAACTCAGTGGGCATGTTCGGCTCAAGCCCCTAGAGGTCTGTAAGAATTTTGAAAGAAATCGGCCACTAGTTGGCGCTAACGAGTTTTATGGCTCTGTAATCACGTGGTGTTACACTTATCGTTACAAAATGCATATCATTTGATAGATCTGCTCATGCTGAACAACTTTGCCTCTAGAACCATTGCCGTCTATCAAACCATTCATTAAATATTCATGAATATGTTAAAAACCTACTTTTGCGAACTAGTCCCTGGTTTTTCGCCCGATCGGAACCAGACCAGTCTAGGACAATTCTCTGGACTCTCTAGATCAATAATTATCAAAAAAAAGTTGAACTTTTGCATTTGTATGGCTGTAATAGGGTCATTTATAAAATGGGTGTGGCAAAATACACTCAAAAGCCTATAAATCATAAATGAAAACTCAGAACTTCACAAAAATTGGTCAGCATATGTGACATACCATCATTAACAAGCATGCAAAATTTTATGGAGATCGGACCAAAGGTGGCGCTATAACTGTTAAAAAGCTTTAAAACCATATATTTCCTATGGTATGTTGCCTGTATTGGCTGTAAATGGTCTTTTCCATCTCTGATCATATAATTTTCATATCATAATGTTCAAAACTAGTGCAATACAATTCTCTGGACTCACTAGATCAATAATTGTCAGAAAAAGTTGAACTACTTCATTTGGATAGCTATAATAGGGTCACTTCAAAATGTAGCCTTTACCAAGTGTCCCCGAAAGCCTATATCTCTTTAATGAATGACTCAGACCTTCTTAAAAACAAGTCAGAACATGTGAAATATCACTCTGAACATGCATGAAAATTTTCAGACAGATCAGACAAAATTTGCCTCTATAACAGTTAAAAAGGTGAAAATGATATGAATATAATGGTATATTAAGCCAATAAGTGGTATTTTACTGCCCCCTGCTGTTTAAAATAGTCATTTTGTCATATTGTTCTATAATTTATATTGAGACTTTATAAAATCCCTATTTTAACATTTACAATTACATTTAGTCAAAATCCATCTGTTAAAGTATTAGTATTGACAGTTTGATCACATCATATATATCAAATATCGGTATCTACAACATAATGTGTGTGTGTAGTCTTAGGTTTCTGAATAAATTCTGAATAATCTGATTAATAGCTTACAAAGACTTTGTGAAATGTTTATAGACCATTCAAATATATTTTCATAATGACATATCCCAATAGCATTGAAAAAATAAAAACATTTGTGTGTGTGTGTGTGTGTATGTAAACATGCATTATGGAGTTAAAATGGAAAAACTGGTGTCACAGTAAAAAAATCGCGACGATTGGCCTCATGGTGGCGCTATAACGTGAAAAAAACATAAATCAGGCTATAACCACCTGACCGTTAGTCCGATTGACTTGAAAATTGGTATGCAGTGTCTTGGTCCAAGGTGCCATGTATGTATATGAGGACATTGGCGTATCTCAAAAAACATGGCCGCCATCGGCCAATGAAGTTTGAGCACCTATTAGACAAGGTTAACGGAGGCCGATCAAAACGAAACTCAATGGGCATGTTCGGCTCATGGCCCTAGAGGTCTGTAAGAATTTTAAAAGAAATCGGCCACTAGTTGGCGCTAACGAGTTTTACGGCTCTGTAATCACGTGGTGTTACAAATATCCACACAATATGCATATCATTTGATAGATCTCCTCATCCTGAACAACTTTGCCTCAAGAACCATTGCTGTCAATCAAACTGTTCATTAATTATTCATGAATATGTTAAAAACCTACTTTTGCGAACTAGTCCTAGGTTTTTTGCCCGATCGCAACCAGACCAGTCTAGGACAATTCTCTGGACTCTCTAGATCAATAATTATCAAAAAAAAGTTGAACTTTTGCATTTGGATGGCTGTAATAGGGTCATTTATAAAATGGGCGTGGCAAAATACACTAAAAACCCTATAAATCCTAAATGAAAACTCATAACTTCACAAAAGTTGGTGAGCATATGTGACATAATATCATTAACAAGCATGCAACATTTTATGGAGATCGGACCAAAGGTGGCGCTATAACAGTTAAAAGGCTTTTAAACCATATATTTCCTATGGCAAACTGCCTGTATTGGCTGTAAATGGTCTTTTCCATGTCTGATCATATAATTTTCATATCATAATGTTAAAAACTATCGCATAACCATTCTCTGGACTCACTAGAACAATAGTTGTCAGAAAAAGTTGAACTTCTTCATTTGGATAGCTATAATAGGTTCACTTCAAAATGTGGCCTTTACCAAGTGTCCCCGAAAGCCTATATCTCTTTAATCAATGCTCAGACCTTCTTAAAAACAAGTCAGAACGTGTGAAATATCACCCTGAACAAGGATGAAAAATTTCAGACAGATCGGACAAAATTTGCCTCTGTAACAGTTAAAAAGGTGAAAATGATATGAATTAATGGCATATTAAGCCAATAAGTGGTATTTTACTGCCCCCTGCTGTTTAAAATAGTCATTTTGTCATATTGTTCTATAATTTATATTTAGACTTTATAAAATCCCTATTTTAACATTTACAATTACATTTACTCAAAATCCATCTGTTAAAGTATTAGTATTGACAGTTTGATCACATCATATATTTCAAATATCTGTATCTACAACATAATGTGTGTGTGTAGTCTTAGGTTTCTAAATAAATTCTGAATAATCTGATTAATAGCTTACAAAGACTTTGTGAAATGTTTATAGACCATTGAAATATATTTTCATAATGACATATCCCAATAGCATTGAAAAAACAACAACATTTGTCTTTGTGTGTGTGTGTGTGTGTGTGTGTGTGTGTGTGTGTGTGTGTGTGTGTGTGTGTGTGTGTGTGTGTGTGTGTGTGTGTGTAAACATGCATTATGGAGTTAAAATGGAAAAACTGGTTTGCTTTAGTACAGAAAAATGGTGAAAATCATGAAGTTTAAAGTGAAAGTGAGCCAATAAGTGGTCTTCTAGTGCCCTCTGCTGGCCATTCTACTTATTAATTAAATATTTCCACATGTGCTTGCATTTATACTTGAATACACACTAAAAAATCACTTATATAGCAATAACTATTATAACACAATCATATTTTGTCAGTGTTAATCACTTTATTTGCACTGACACTTCAAATAATTGCTAGTAATGTGATAAATCAGGCTAGAAACATGGTAAATCAAAGTAAATAATACTAGATTGTCGTTTATCTCCTGGTAAATAATACTAGAACGTGGTATATCATGGTAAATCATGGTTAACTATGCTGTGTGTGTATGTGTGTGTGTGTGTGTGTGTGTGTGTGTGTGTGTGTGTGTGTGTGTGTGTAAGCATGCATTGAGTTAACATGGAAAAACTGGTTTGCTTTAGTGCAGAAAACTGGTTTAAAGTGAAAGTGAGCCAATAAGTGGTCTTCTAGTGCCCTCTGCTGGCCATTCTACTTAATAATGAAATATTTTACATGTGCTTTTGCATTCATACTTGGACACACACTAAAAATCACGTATATAACTAACTATTATAACACAATAATATTTTGTCAGTGTTCATCACCTCATTTGCACTGACACTTCACATAATTGCTAGTAATGTGGTTAATCATGCTAGAAACATTGTAAATCATAGTAAATAATACTGAAATGAGGTGTATCAAGGTAAATCATGCTAGAATCCTAATAAATCATTCTGGAACATGGTATATGATAGTAAATCATGCTAGAATCATATTAAATAATTCTTGAATGTGGCAAATCGTTGTGGGAGGAGCCTATTTTACTCAAATGGCTATAACTCAAGAAGTAAATGAGATATCTTCACCAAAATCAGTACACATGTGTATGGGTTCAATTTGAGGTCACAATAAACAATTTTATGGAGATCGGACCATAGGTGGCGCTATAACTGTTAAAAAGCTTTAAAACCATATATATCCCATGGCAATTTGCCTGTATTGGCTGTAAATGGTCTTTTCCATCTATTATGTCAGTGTTTACATGCTTGCTAAATAAATCTTAATGACTTTTGATGCTTTTGTGCTTAAATGCCTTAAAGGCCTTAACTGCTTGAACCCCGATAAATGCTGCTTGCAGCTTTAATTATTATTATTATTGTTATTATTATTATTAAATTTGCTCTATTCCTTTCAGTTCCTTGTGGCGATGTTCCTTGCAGTCCGGATAATTTGATTGTCAGTACAAGTATTTCATCAATCAGTGCTTCATTGTGTTGCAGGCAACATGATCAGGGGCGTTTAAGGTCAAAGAAGGAGAGAAAGAGGCTCCACCATGACCTGGGGAAACTGAGGCAAAGCCTGAAAAAGAAAAAGAAAAACAAAAGACAAATAATTACAAAAAAAGATACTTCCGCCTAAAGAATAAAACAACATCCCCTTCTTCTAAAGTCAAACATCAATTGAGCACCGCAGCTGTGCAGTCGCAAGCTCGAAAAATCCTCAAATTTCATTCTGCACTGTTGAGGGACATAAAAAGCAAATATACAACTTAATATGATGAACGAGAGAGGCAGATTATCTCCAAATTGGTATCTGGGCAGATTGTGAAAAAGTACCGCATGCAGAAATATGGACAGAGTGCCATTGGTCTTCCAAGAAGAGAAAGGGTCCTCTCTCGTAAAGAAAAGCTCTGCATTCCAACACATATAAAATCAAGTATCAGAGCCTTCTATGACCGGGATGATGTCAGTCTGGTCACCACTGGGAGAAAACAGACAATAACGCGAAACAAAGTAAAAAAACAGAAGAGATTTCTTGTTGATACACTGTTAAACCTTCACAGAAAGTTTCTGTCTGAAAATGCAAACAGAGCTTTGTCCTACACTCTCTTTTGCAGACTTCGTCCCTTCTGGGTTGTACATGTGCAAAATCCATGAGAACTTCGGCTTTGTGGTTGACAAGTTGAAGCATACCGTAACATTCCAGCAAACATCCCATGGGACAATGCGAATACACCACTTGGTCACCAACAGAAAAGGCCACTTGATCTCCAGGGACGTCAGCTGTCTGTGTGCTACACTGAATAACCTGTCCTGCACATGTTTCAACACTGTCCTCACATGAATGCATAATACATGTGGACTTCTCGGGAAAACTACTCGTGCAAATACAGTGCTGAGATCCAGGCTGTACATTTCGGTGCCTCACACCAACAGGCAACAATGCACACAGGTGTGTTATATGTTGGTGACAATGCTAGCCCTCTCTGCTTCTGCACCATCTCTCAATCCAAGTAAAAAGGTCCCCCGGCAATCTGGAAACATCTTGAACCAGTACTGGACTACATACAAGCCCATCATCCATCTGTGTCTGTGGTCCACTTCTTCAGTGATGGCCCTTGTACTCAGTACAGGCAGAAAGGTAATTTCTTCCTGTTCAGTACTGAGTTGAGCAAGAGGGGCTTTGAGAGTGGCACCTGGAATTTCTTTGAAGCGAGCCACGGCAAGGGTGCTCCTGATGGTGTTGGGGGAGTGTTAAAAAGACTGGCAGATCAGCTTGTGAGTCAAGGTCGTGACATGTGACCACTGGCACCACAGTGAAGCTCTTTTATGTGGAAACCGAGAATATTGTTGATGCATAGCGTAACATTCCAGCAAACATCCCATTGACCCTGGGACAATGCGAATACACCAAGTGGTCACCAACAGAAAAGGCCACTTGATCTCCAGGGACGTCAGCTGTCTGTGTGCTACACTGAATAACCTGTCCTGCACATGTTTCAACACTCACCACTTCACCTTCCCTCCACTGTCAGCTACCTCAAGCACACCAGTCAGACCTCAACCAATCCAGTCAGAGGAGCACCTGACAGAAGAACTTCAGGGACCCCAGGAGATCGACTGGAATGACGACCAGATTATCGGAAAATGGTGTGTCCTGACATATGACAAGGAGATCTACCCAGGAATCATCGTGGAAAAAGATGAAGGATATGCCCAAGTGAAGTGCATGCACTGTGTTGGCCCGAATATATATTTCTGGCCAGCCAGTGAGGACAGCATCTGGTACATACTTGATGACATTTTAAGAATGATTCCTGCTCCTCTTAATGTGACAGCACGGCACGTAGAAATACGGAAAGACATCTGGTCAAAACTTGTTGGGTAGGCAGACAGGAATGTTACATTAAGTGATCATTAGTGATCATTGACTTTTGTTTATTCTGTTAAGGCCAAACATGTTCAACGGTTAGCTTTTCCTTTACCGAGTCCTTTTGCTCCGGTCCTGAGCGCCAGTACTTAAAACGTTGTTGTGGGCGTAGTTGAGGACTAACGACTGTCTGCTGGGCGGGAATGGTTAACAAAAGAAATCGCTGCATCACCATTCACCTTCAGGATAGAAGCAGAATCATTATATGATCTGCATTTTGTTTTTTATTTTTTTTATAGTGGCCTTTAGTAAGTGATCGTTAGTGGTTTTTGCTTATTCTGTTAAGGCCAAACATGTTCAATTGGTCATTTAATTGCAATGTAATGTTAATGTTTTAATAAAACAATTGGTTTACATTTACATCCGCAGAATCATCATTTTTCATAATATAGAGCTGTCTCCAAAATATGCTGATTAGTCATGTTGAATTAAAGGTTTATGAATGTCCAATTAAGACTCCATTACACCCATAACTGTAACTCTAACAAGCAGTATAACCAATACGGTAACTGTTGTCAACCCTGTTACTGATGTGCCAACTCTGTTACTTGTATAATATTCTAATATCATTTAAAAAATGAAAATAAAAATGTAATCAACTAATTGTAAATGTTTAGTAAGAGAGGCTAATACTCCACTCAAAATTGAATTGAGGTGTTTTATTTTTGTTTCCATACATTTTTCTTAAAACAGAAGATGCTGGGAGAGTGTCATTTGGAAATTAACGTATTCATCCACTAAAAAAAATAAAACTTTCAATATTCTCAATTCACAAACACTCTTAATGTAACAAGGGGGGGTTTATCTTTCACAGCATATCAGATTTGTTCTATATATATATATATTTAAAACCTTTTCAAAAAGTAATTAATATGTCGGTAACAGGGTTGACCAAACATACACATTTACGTTGGTTATATGAAAATAAAATAAAAAATAAGATAGCCTGAGATGGCACAGCACATTTTCCTGAGAGGTAAGGATCTACTTCATTCAAAAAGGGGCTTAAAGATTTTCAAAACAGTACTTTGAAAATCAAACATTAAAAGTGGGAAATGGCACGTTTTCGTATAATGACCCCACTGCCAGCACCAGAGTCCACCCTCGCTCCAGCTACAACTCCACTGCCAGAGCCCACCTTAACTCCACTGCCAGCACCAGAGTCCACCCTCGCTCCAGTCCACCGTCCCTCCACTGCCAGCACCAGAGTCCACCCTCGCTCCAGCTACAACTCTACTGCCAGAGCCCACCTTCACTCCACTGCCAGCACCAGAGTCCACCCTCGCTCCAGTCCACCCTCCCTCCAGTCCACCCTCCCTCCACTGCCAGCACCAGAGTCCACCCTCGCTCCAGCTACAGCTCTACTGCCAGAGCCCACCCTCGCTCCACTGCCAGCACCAGAGCCCACCCTCACTCCAGCCACAGCCCCACCAATGAGAGATCTGTGTAAATGCACAAGAAAATGCACAGACAAATTTAGTGAGGAGAGGCGTAAAGAGATCTGTAAGAGGTACTGGGACATCAACTACACAGACAAACGTGCATTCATGTTCCACAGTGTCAGCCAGCTACCAACAGCAACAGTTTGTGGGGATGGAAAAACAAGTCGACGGGGCTGGTCCTTTGTTTACAGGCTAAAGAATGCAGATCAGGTCCCACAGCAGGTCTGTAAAACTTTTTTCTTGGCCACTTTGGGGTACCACCTGGCGAATGACAGTCTGGTCCTCTCTGTGATGGGGAATGTGATGGGGAATGAGATGGGGAATGAGATGGGGAAAGAGGCGATCACAAGAGACCAAAGAGGAAGACATGCATCATCCAACAAGCTGGACATGCAGCCTTTTTACGACCACATTGAATCATTCCACCCATCAGTGAGCCACTACCGAAGAGAGCATGCCCCACATCATCACTACCTCCCTAGCGATGTTAACATCAAGCTACTGCAAAGCTGTAAAACATAAGAACATCAGCTTTGCAAAGCTTGGAGAGGAGGAATGTGAGGAGTGCGTACTGCAGGATCAGCACATGAAAAATGACCATGATGGGGATGGCCATGACATGGACTGCTTGCAGTGCCAGAGGTGGTGTGGACATAAAGAGTCTGCCGTGCAGAGCCGAGTAATATACCAGGCTGATGCAGAGAAGGACTGGCCAGAGGACACATTGGTGAAGAGTCAAAAAGTCATCATGTTGCCTCATATGCCTGGTTTGAAAACATCAATCTTCACAAAACGCATCGTGGCATTCCATGAGACCTTTGCCTCTGTAGGCAAAAAAAAACAAAAAAAACACCATCTCTGTGGTCTGTGGCCATCTCTATTGTTACTGTGAATTTTTATCTAAACAACTGCCATAATATATTCACCAAACTTCTAACAACAATATGAACAGCAGTCTTCATACAGCAATATAACAGTAACAATGACAATAATAATAGTTCAGCTATCCTGTTACATTATGGTTTCATAACAACACTGGGGCACATATTAGTCGGAGCACAGCACTCGCACACAATTTTGTCTAGTAAGACCATGTTTTCGCCTTCACAGGGAACCACCATGCTTAGTGGAATTGTGTCGTTCAATATGCATACTTTTTTTTTTGTGAAAGTGCCGTGAGCAAACAAGCATGTATTTGGAAATATTATCGAAGGTGATGGTTTTCCTCCGTACAGCGGCGACCCAAGCCATCCAACGCCTCTTGGTGATTTCAGACACCAAGTCTCCTTGTGTTTTTTTCCAAGTAGGAAAATGGTGAAAACTAATATGATTCATGAGGCGTTTGCCCTGTCGATCGTGAGACCGATTACAGCAGTTCCCAATACAGCAATACTGAACCATTTTCCAAAAAATAACCTAAATTAATGACCAAATGACCAACGTTACCTACTGCCTACTATACGCTACTATACAGTACATCTACTTCCGTACCGTGATTCCCACAATGCATTGCGACATGACGTAACGATCCCGAACTCTATTCATTCGAATGTAATAATCATAATGGTCGCCTAAGTGCGCTCAACCACCACGTCATCTGTGAGCATAAGAGTTTCTAACAATTTCAATCGACTAAACTACAAAGCTGGCACGGATATAAAGTCATTTTGATTGTTATTGTTGTTAATATTATTTACATTATCTATGTGTGACAAAGCCGTTTCTGTGACAGCTCCAGCTCCGACGCACAGTGTAAACGTCAGCGTCCGAATTCACTCACTTCATTTCATTCACTCCTTGCAGATATAGTGCACTGAAATGCCATACACTATATAGGGACTTAGTGAATGAGTGAACGAGTGAGCGGTTTCGGACATGACGTTTAAAAATAGTTTAGTTCAATGTCCTCTCCGGCAGCTTGCCTTGAATGTGTCCCCGGTTACCATGGCAACTCAACGGTCATCCACCAGCATTATACATAACAATAAAAAAGTTTTTAGCCTCTTTCCAGGGTTCAAGTACATACTTTATTTTATACATTTTTATAAAAGCTATTTATTTGTTTTGAAGTGTAAGACTGACTTCAGAAAAACGAATTCCTTCATCAGGAAAACCCAGTGCGCTGCACGTGAAGCCCACTCTTCAATTGTGTGCGCACATGTGAATTACGTTACGTTGTGTGTTAGCTGGGATAAAAGTATAATGAAAATGTAATAAATTTTTAGCAAAATACGCTCTAGAATGGCTTCCATGGCTTTTCTGAGGTAAATTTAACATTAGGTGACTGTTTACAAGCTGTTGTATTGATATCTAAGGGTTGAAACAGCACTTAAACGAGACACGTATTCTATATTCGTTCCTACAACATATGAATTCATTGCCTCGTTTTAATTAAACTATGGCCACACATTAAAAAATAATTCCCTCATGGCCGCATTGCAATTCTTTCACTTGTTTTAATTAAAAATGAGGAAACGTAGTGTAACATGGCCACAATTTAATAAAACGAGGGAACAAATTAATAAGTGAAGTGAATAAATTCTTACTTCGTGGACAAGACTTAACTATAAAGAGGGAACGAATTCGAGGCCACGATAAATATATTTTTGACCGCATGTCATGTGCAGGTGCAGCAGCTGTGTTTTACGGACACCCGCACGACATGCGGCCAAAAATATATTTATCGTGTGTAATGTGTATCTATTTCACACTTAATTTAACAAGCATTTTCATAAAAACAAGTAAGATAGAAGTTCAAGCTTACCTCAGGAACTCTTGATCCAAAATGGAAGTGTTGTAAGGGTGTGCTCTGTGGGGTTTCCCTATACGTATTTATGCAGGGGCCGCTCATACAACTAAGAAATCTATGTTGCCTGAACTACTCTGATTAAACGGAGTGGTTGGGCACAGGTAAACTTGATATCTTAAGTACACTCAACATTTTAGTTGAACTGACTTTAGTTGAACTGAAAATGAGTTGAGGTAGCAAAAGCCTCAAATCCTTTTTACAGTGCACTTACTTCAGATTGTGTTTGTTTTTCATCCTCGGGTGAGTCGGCCTCATGCGCATCTTTTGCATGTACCTGTTCCGAACTCAACTCTGGCTGTGTGACTATGGGCATGTCATCAGCTACCTGAGCAACCTCAGCTACAGTATATCCACTGCACTCCATCTTTCCTCATGCTCCTCGAGCGAGCTGACTCCGCTTCGGCCTGTGGAAGTAGTAACGGTGCAGCGTCCACAAAGTCAGAACCTCACGCCCTATCATCAACCATATTATCTGCCAAAACGTCATTAACGCCATTATTTCTATTACGATTTGGGCAAGTCTGCCTTATGTGTCCGAATTCGCCACAAATAAAGCATTTCATGGACTCAGAACTAAAAAAATTTTTGTAATCCTTGGTTTTTGCATCCGAGCGTATTCATCTCAATGGGACTCACTAATTTACCATATCTCAATAGTATTTCCTCTAGCTTCTCATTTTTGACAAATGGAGGTACATTTGACAAGTCTATCTTCTTTGATGGGCTCAACAGAGGCAAAATGGGCACAAACATTTCATTTATCGTTAATCCACTCTCTATTAAATCATTGACCATTTGACTCAGGACTTAGACTTAGGGGAGCGCGGGGCACAAAGTAACGCAGGGTAAAAGCACAGAGTTAAGCATGACATGCTTCCGGGCTTTTCACCACACTGTCGGCAGACGTCTTCCCGCCATCTTTCGAGAAAGTTCAGCGAAGTTTGGATGAAAACCATAGGAGAAACTCTTTCGTCAGCATGTAAGTATTGTTTTTTATAGTAGTTGTTTTTCGATTTTCGAAGAATGTGTTAAAGTATGTTAGTCCAATCTTATATTGTTGTGATTACCATCTTCTTGGCTAAAAGATGTTACCATTTTGAAAGATGTGAAACACGCATAGTGACTGCTCTAGCTTCTCATAGGTTAGTTGTTAGCAGAGGTGTGGACTCGAGTCATGTGAGTCAGACTCGAGTCATGAATTTGATGACTTCAGACTCGACTCGACAAAATGTACAAAGACTTGCAACTCGACTTGGACTTTAACATCAATGACTCGTGACTTCACTTGGACTTGTGCCTTTTGACTCGAGAAGACTTGCTACTTCCCATGAAAACTGGGGAAAAAATGTTCACACGGCCGCGCCGCTCTCAGTTTATCTGCATCTGTGAAAAAATGTGCACCACCTTGTATGCATGCAGAGAGCACGCGCGCTGCCTGCACGACATCCAATCAATGTAGTCCCACGTTGTTTTGATTCGACAGCATCTAAGCAGGCACATTGCAAGACAACCAATGAAGCGCAACAAGGAACAACGCATGCTACGATTTTGAACGAATGCTAAGCACCTTATCGGATGTACCGTAACTTACTAGCTGCTACATAGCTGCCAACTCTCACGCATTCACCGTGAGACACACGGAATTGACACTTTTCACACGCTCTCACGCCACACATCCATTTTCTCACACAGAAAAATCGCGAAGCAAAGAGGACATGGAGACCGACAGACTAGACAGAGCAGGTTAGTTATGATATAAAAAAATCTCTGCTCTCAGATTCTGTCAATTTTATTACGAAATTCAGACAATAAATACCGTTTTGCCGCTTGTAAATGTGACACAACAGATCCCTAGCGGCACGTGAACCGATCATCTCTAGCTGATAGTAAATAACGTTAAACACGAATGAACACTGTTGAAAGATACAGTACAACTTACCGAAATGTATATTCCTCATTCATAATATCGACCCATCAATCAAAGGGGTCAATAAAACAGCTGGAGAACAATCATATCACATAACATTTACCTCAGGAAAGCCATTTAATGACCATAATAGGATAGCACGTTAGTTGGCTAGAAAAAAAGAGCTATAGAGAGTATTTTGCTAAATATGTGTACTAGGCTATATTGCATGTTTATTATATTTTTACTTATATCATTAAATAAAGTTGTTATTATAATAAAAAAAAAACGCATTATATTTAATTTGTGTTATTTTTAACCTTAAATAATTCTGCCAGCTGATAGGGCTCTCTGTATGTTTACAACATTAGGTGAGTTGTTTTTTTCTTGAGAAAAAGTAATGCCTATATTGTGTAGCCTACCTAATATTTATCCAAATGAGTCAATATTAAATCAAATCACAATAATTGAATTGAACTGAAATAATAAAAAAGCGTAGCTTACCAGAAATTGAACCATGTAAACATTGTAACATGTTGTCACTAAACCTAATAAAATTCAGTTTAGTTACTAAAATGTTTTGACAATCACAATACACTTATTGTGATGCAAAAATCAATGGGACCCAGAAACTGCTTGGTTACTGACACTCCTTCAGCAGAAGAAATAAATTCATGTGAATTTTTTTGTGAAAATTACATTTTCTGTTTTTTACTGTATTTGATTAATGTGACTTGCCTCATCTTTGACTCGACTTGACTTGGGACTCGAGGTCAAAGACTTGAGACTTACTTGTGACTTGCATAACAATGACTTTGTCCCACCTCTGGTTGTTAGTTGTAACACGGTGTTACAACTAAGCCGCACATTGCGTACATCAATAATCGGCAATGTCAGATTGTATTAAGTACAGTTTGCACAAACACTTGTTGCATTTCTTTTGTTCACAGGGTGAGAAATAGTAGAAGGTCCACAACTAGGTGAGTGACCAGGGAAGTGGAGAGAGGCAGGTCCTTACGGAGTGTGGCAGATACTTACGGCATCTGCCATGTAACTCTACACCGCTTTATCAGTTGTAAACGCAAACTGCAGGAGCAGGGTATAAAATCACCACTACCTCCAGTGGGCTACTCATCGCACAAAAAAGTTTTTACATCAGAGCAGGAGGAGCAGCTTGTTGCTCGCAATATGTGCGGCAGCAATATGTTATGGGCTGAGCCCCAAGCAGGTAGGCTGGTTAAACTAGGATAAGTTAGGAAATAAGATTAATATAAGAAGAAATATTGCTCTGTTCTGTTGAATTCTGTTCACATTCAAGTGCCTGTTTCTGTTATTGTCACGAATCAGACCTCTGTGGCTCTCTCTGATGGCCACCGGAGGGCACCCTCACCTGAGTATTGACTTTCCCGGACTCCATTTCCCATGCACCCCGTACAGAGACTAATCACCTGCACAGGTGTTTTCCATTATCTGCTCTACTTAAGCAGCATTCACACTCATACTGATTGCGAAGTCTTGTTTTTGCCCTGGCTGACATTTCTAAGCATTTACCTGGATATTCTGTGACTCTTCTGTGTATGACCTTGGATTGTTTGACTTCTGTTGATTCTCTGCCGCCTGCCCTTGTGACCTTGCTCTCTGGAACTTTGACTGCTTTGCTGCCTGCCCTGACTCTTGCCCGGTATCGTTTACGTTTCTGCTCTGCCTCTGATATTCCTGCCACTGTTGTTTTGAACACTGCCTGTTTGACTCTGATCTTGATTATTAAAGTGTATCTGCAAATGGATCCACATGCTTCTGACCCCTCATTACAGAAGACTTCGCCACTTATGGATCCAGCAGCCGTGTATCATCTCACCTCTGAGGTTTCAGCTCAGGCTACCGTGTTAGCGTCACACCAACAACAACTCCAACGCCTTACGTCTGTCACGGAGGAGCTGGTTAAGACTCTGCAAGCACTTCAGTTAACCATACCACCGCCAACCACACCACCGCCAAACCCACCAGTACCTGATCCTCAGCCCATCAGCCCTAATATGAACCCTCGACTATCTTTACCGGAGAAATATGATGGCTCTCCAGATAAATGTAAGGGATTTCTGTTACAATGTTCTCTGTTTATGGATCAACAACCACTGTTATACACCATTGACAATAGCTGCGTATCATTTATCTGCTCCCTGTTAACTGGCCGAGCGTTAGCCTGGGCTACTGCAGTATGGGAGGGAGGTAGCATGGCATTTCCCTCATACGCCAACTTTCTTAAGCAGTTTCGAGAAGTATTCGAACACTCTGCTGGTGGCAAGGAGGCAGGTGAACAACTGCTCGCGCTCCGTCAAGGGAAAGACACGGCAGCTGACTACTCTCTCACTTTCCGCACACTCGCAGCCCAGACCGGTTGGGGTAACGATCCATTGAAGCTGCTATATCGCAAGGGCTTATCGCATGAGCTTCAAACTGAACTGGCTTGTCGTGATGAAGGAAGGACGCTGGAACAATTTATCGATCTAGCTATCCGCCTCGATAATCTATTGCGCTCACGACGTCCCTCACGGCACTCTTCCATTCCACCATCTGCCTTCGCTTTCGCTCCAGAACCTGAACCCATGCAAGTGGGTGTTACTCATCTATCTACGGAGGAGAGGGAACGCAGAATGCGAAACCACCTCTGCCTATACTGCGGGCTATCCGGTCACCTGCGAGCCAACTGTCCCACTCGGCCGCCTACCAAAGATACTAAGTTCTACTAATAGTTTAAATGTACCCATCTCTCTGACCTGTATGAATGTCACGGTTGAAACAATGGCTTTAATCGACTCTGGGGCAGCAGGAAACTTCATTGATATTAACTTTGCTAATTTTCACAAACTTCCTCTCCTTCCATGTGGATCTCGGTTGGCAGTGGCGGCGCTAGACGGGCGCCCTTTGGGCACAGGACTGGTCAAGTGCACTACCCAGGACCTCATTCTTAAGGCGAGACACGGCAGGCAAAAACATCGATTTTCATGCAGTGGTCAGTTTTGAGATTTTGGGCTAGTTTACTCCTTCAATATGTGTTCTTTCAAGCTGCTATAAAGAAAACGTTGAAAATATACATTAAGATGTTTATTTTATTACATTTTGTTTACTTGCGGCTGTAAGTTTCTCCCGAATTTACCAGGAAGTTAGCATTACAACGCGACACGCCGAGCTCCGTGAGCCTCCGTCTGTTTACTGAAGTCTGTCATGACCGGTATCTTTGTGAAGCTCTGAGTCTCCTGCACAACGCTATGTAACCCAAATATGGGCATTTCCTTTCCATCAGTAACCAATCGTGAATGTCCAAAGGGGGATTTAAAGCTAACGCCGATTTCTCATTTACAGCTATTTAAATCTTTAACTGCCGTTTTCTCAAAATGAGTTTTTTGTCATTCTCCAGTAGAAACATCTCAGCCTGTGTAGCACCTGTGTACACCAAACTTTCCAGTTATACTCTTAGCAGTATTCTGAAGATATTTTCAGAGGGATTTGTTAATAAATCATTCCTGGCCTGATTTATGTGATATTTTAATGAAAAAAATATGGCTAAAATCTATTTTTTATGGCTATGGACAGTATATTTTGATTCCCTAGGTAATGAAAGCATATATCCTGAAATCCCTCTGAGTTTTTATTTTCATCTTGTGTGTAAACAAAATGAAAAAAGAATTTTGCACCTGGCTTTATCATATGTTCAGATCTATCTACCGAAAATATATGCAAAATCGTGCATATTTAATGAGATAATGCCTAATTTGCATAATTAAACATACAAATTTCTAAAACTTGTAATACATTTTTTTTATATACTTGTGGAAGTAATCAACTGAGGAAGTTTCATGGTGATATCTATTATTTTAAAATTTTACCCTATTCACCTGTAGTGTCTCGCCTTAAGGTTGAAGAACACCTCCACACCGAGCTCATTCGTCTCTTCGCCATTGACTCACCACAAAACCCGGTAATTCTCGGCCTACCCTGGCTGGAGAGACACAACCCTCATATTTCCTGGACCACTAAACAGATTCAACAATGGTCAGAACCCTGTCAAAGAGAATGCCTGCAGTTCCAACTTCATGTCACAACCCCTGAATCACCTTTGTCATCAGAAACCAAGGTCATACCAGACCTTCCAGCAGAATATCAAGCTCTCTCTGAGGCGTTCAGCAAATCACGGGCCTGTCAACTGCCACCACATCGATCTAGTGATTGCGCCATCGATTTGCTTCCTGGAGCTATGCCGACGAGAGGCAGAGTATTTCCCCTATCACAACCTGAGTCTGAAGCTATGAAAGCATACATCGAGGAGGAGCTGGCCAAGGGCTTCATTAGACCCTCCACCTCTCCTGCATCAGCCGGGTTCTTCTTTGTCAAGAAGAAGGACGGGGGTCTACGACCTTGCATTGATTACCGAAGTCTCAACGATATCACAGTTAAATTCCGTTACCCACTGCCTCTGGTCCCAGCCGCTCTGGATTAACTCCGTACTGCCAAGTACTTTACCAAACTCGACCTTCGCAGTGCCTACAATCTAATTCGCATCCGGGACGGAGACGAGTGGAAGACAGCTTTCTCAACGACCACAGGACACTATGAATATCTCGTTATGCCTTTCGGCCTGTCCAATAGTCCATCCGTCTTTCAAGCCTACATCAATGATGTGTTCCGCGACATGCTCAATCGCTGGGTTATAGTCTACATCGATGACATACTAATTTACTCAGACTCTCTGGAAACACACATTCAACACGTCCGGGCAGTTCTAAATCGTCTAATTGAACACCAACTGTATGCCAAGAAAGAGAAGTGTGAGTTCCATCAAACACGAGTGTCATTCCTGGGTTACATCATCAGCACCGACGGGGTCGCCATGGACAATAACAAGGTCCAATCAGTGCTGAACTGGCCTCAACCCACAACCGTGAAAGAACTGCAACGATTCCTGGGCTTTGCCAATTTCTACAGGCGGTTCATACGAAACTTCAGCACCATAGCAGCTCCGCTCACTTCGTTGCTCAGGGGAGGGAGACAGCGCTTAAACTGGTCGCCGTCAGCTCAGAACACTTTTCAACAACTCAAGGATCGCTTCACCACCGCTCCTATCCTTCATCACCCAGACCCAGATCAAGAATTCATAGTCGAAGTTGACGCTTCCAACACTGGCATTGGAGCTATCTTATCTCAACGTCAGGGCAGTCCTCCCAAGCTATTCCCATGTGCTTATTATTCACGCAAATTGAATTCCGCCGAGATCAACTATGACGTTGGGGACCGGGAGTTGTTGGCTATGAAGGCAGCCTTTGAGGAATGGCGACATTGGCTAGAGGGTGCCAAAGTTCCCTTCACTGTTCTCACCGATCACCGTAATCTAGAGTATATCCGCTCCGCCAGAAGACTCAATCCCCGGCAGGCACGATGGTCATTGTTCTTCTCACGCTTCGATTTTAAAGTCACCTATAGACCCGGGTCCAAGAACTGCAAAGCCGATGCACTGTCAAGACTACATGACTCTTCATCATCTCTGAGAAGTATCAATGAGACTATCATTCCATCAACACTAATCGTAGCTCCAGTCCAATGGGACATTCTCACTGAGATCACCGAGGCGCAAATGAATGATCCCACTCCACCAAATTGTCCCAACGATCGAACTTATGTTCCTCATGATTTTCGCAAACGGGTCTTACATCTGGTACACGACTCCCCTAGCTCTGGTCACCCCGGGATTACAGCATCCCTTCAGCTGGTGTCTGAACGCTTCTGGTGGCCAACGCTACAGGCTGACACCATCGCATTTGTTCAACAATGTCCAACTTGCAATATGTCCAAATCATCTCACCAACGCCCTGCTGGGTTGTTACAGCCTCTGCCCGTTCCTCGACGCCCATGGTCTCATATTGCCATTGACTTTGTTACTGACCTCCCCAACTCCAGGAATTGTATAACCATTCTGACCGTGATTGACCGGTTCTCCAAGACTTGCCGACTCATACCCTTACCCAAACTACCAACAGCCTTCGAGACTGCAGAGGTGCTCTTAGAACAGGTCTTTCGATTCTATGGACTCCCCGAAGACATTGTTTCAGACCGGGGCCCGCAATTCACGTCACGAGTCTGGAAGTCCTTTTGTCAACAACTCAACATCAACGTCAGTCTCACCTCAGGTTACCATCCACAATCCAACGGCCAGGTGGAGAGACTCAATCAAGAGATAACCCGTTTTCTAAGATCTTACTGCCATCAAAACCAAAACGATTGGAGTCGGTTCCTGATATGGGCCGAGTACGCCCAGAATTCGCTCCGCAAACCTTCAACCAATCTCACCCCATTCCAGTGTGTTCTCGGCTTCCAACCGCCCCTGTTTCCCTGGTCCGGAGAACCCTCTGAACTCCCTGCGGTCAACGACTGGCTAATCAGGAGTGAGAATACTTGGAATGCTGCTCATGTACATCTACAACGAGCTGTTCGACGAACTAAGGAACAAGCCGACCGTCGAAGAAGGGAGGAACCTGAATATACACCTGGACAATGGGTCTGGCTCTCCACTAGAGACTTACGACTCCGACTGCCAAGCAAGAAATTAAGTCCCAGGTACGTGGGTCCATTCGAAATACTCAGACAAATCACTCCTGTTTCATATCGTTTAGCTTTACCTGCCAATTATCGTATCTCACCCACCTTTCATGTTTCCCTGCTCAAGCCCGCCGGTGGTACCAGAGGAGAGAGGGACCAGGAGGAGGTCGCTGACGAGACAACCCCTCCCATCATTGTGGACGGCGAGGAGGCTTACCAGGTCAGAGAAATTCTGAATTCTCGACGTCGTGGACGAGTGTTGCAGTATCTGATCGATTGGGAAGGATATGGCCCAGAGGAAAGATCCTGGGTCAACGCCCATGACATCTTGGATCCCACACTTACCACTGAATTTCACCAAACTCATCCAGACAGACCTGCACCACGTGCTCGTGGACGACCTCAGCGTCGAAATGCTCCTCGCGTCCGGAGCCGCTCGCAGGGGAGGGGCTCTGTCACGAATCAGACCTCTGTGGCTCTCTCTGATGGCCACCGGAGGGCACCCTCACCTGAGTATTGACTTTCCCGGACTCCATTTCCCATGCACCCCGTACAGAGACTAATCACCTGCACAGGTGTTTTCCATTATCTGCTCTACTTAAGCAGCATTCACACTCATACTGATTGCGAAGTCTTGTTTTTGCCCTGGCTGACATTTCTAAGCATTTACCTGGATATTCTGTGACTCTTCTGTGTATGACCTTGGATTGTTTGACTTCTGTTGATTCTCTGCCGCCTGCCCTTGTGACCTTGCTCTCTGGAACTTTGACTGCTTTGCTGCCTGCCCTGACTCTTGCCCGGTATCGTTTACGTTTCTGCTCTGCCTCTGATATTCCTGCCACTGTTGTTTTGAACACTGCCTGTTTGACTCTGATCTTGATTATTAAAGTGTATCTGCAAATGGATCCACATGCTTCTGACCCCTCATTACAGTTATAAATGGTAGGTCCGTTTGTTTGAATGCTTAGAAAGAATAAATTAATGAATACATGGGCCTACACACTCTCTCTCACACACACACACACATACACACATATAAATACATACATAGGCTACATACATGCATACAAGTATGCATATATACTTACACAAATAACAAAAAGCAATTTTAGGATGCCTTGTGTGATGTATGCAAAAGCAATTCATGTAGTTGACATTATTTATTTTTTTCCCTTTTTATGTTTCTGTTTTTCAGGTGCGAAAACTTGCATTTCAATGTGCTGTAAAGTTTCACTGCACATTCCCGGAATCCTGGTCTAAAACACAAATGGTGGGCAAAGACTGGTTCACTGCTTTCCTCAAAAGGAACCAATCTCTTTCAATCAGAAAACCATAGGCCACTAGTATGGCGAGAGCTACTAGTTTTAATGTTCACAATGTGTTTGTTTTTTTAACAATTTATACACTGTCTACAATACGCACAATTTCACCCCAAATGATATATGGAACATGGATGAAACCGGTGTGACCACAGTGCAGGCCCCAGAGAAGATAATAGCCACAAAAGGAGTCCGCCAGATTGGAGCAATGACCTCTGGAGAAAGGGGTACGCTTGTGACAGTTGCAGTGGACATTAATCCCTGGGGAATTCGATGCCTCCGTTTTTTGTTTTTCCCCGCAAACGATTTTACTCTCACTTCATACACGAATGGCCGCCTGCATCAGCTGGAGCAGCAAATGTATGGAGCTGCAAGCAGAGGAATTTTTGCAGTTCCTTCGCCACTTTGCCAACCATACGAAACCCTCGCTGGAATTGAAGGTACTTCTCTTGCTGGACAATCACGTGTCCCACCTGTCTGTGCCAGCCATGGATTTCTGTAGGGAATGAGGCATCGTTCTACTTACTGTCCCGCCACACTGCACTCATAAGCTCTGTCCCCTGGACAGAACAGTTTTTTGCTCTTTCAAAGGGAAGGTCAACACGCACCTGGATGCCTGGATGAAAGCTCACCCTGGCAAGAATGCCACATTATACAACCTCCCTGGGATTGTCGCAAAAGCGTTGCCACAGCAACACCTGAGAACATCATGTCGGGTTTCAGGTATCTATCTATTAAATAAAAAAAGATCGATTTTTATTTTTCCACCAGCCACACACAGTTTCCTCCACAAAAAGAAGTTGCCAAGCCCAGAAAGAGGATAACAAGTGCCATCCTCACAGACACTCCAGTCGTTGCAGAGGAAGAGGTAAGAAAAAGCAAAAAGACAGCCCCCAAGAAAAGAAGCCTTGGTGTGAAAAAGCAAAGTAAAGCAAGTAACTAGTCGACTGCCTTGTGTGCGGGGAGGAATTTACATCCTCTGCACCTGGAGAGAAATGGGTTAAATGTGTCTTTTGTGATAGGACACATGAGTTATTCACCGAGGGAAATGAACATTATTGTTTGTCACGTCTGTGATGAAGAGTAAGTTGTATTTAAGTTGAAAAATAGCCCATGATTTACTCACCCTGAAGCCATCCTAGGTGTATATGACATTCTTCTTTCAGACGAATATATATATTAACTTAACTTATATATAACTTTTTTTAATAAGTTATATTAAAAAATGTCCTGGCTCTTCCAAGCTTTATAATGGGAGTGAATGAGTATATTTTTTTTGGAAGTCCATCAGAGCGCATCCATCCGTGATGGAAAATATACCCATTCACTCCCATTATAAAGCTTGGAAGAGCCAGGAATTTTTTTTAATAAAACTAAAGACAAAAAGATCAACTCCAGCTCAACATCTCTCACCCACGCCAAACTCTGTTCACTTGCTCCAAGCATGCAAAACACACACACACACACACACACACACAGAGAGAGAGAGAGAGAGAGAGAGAGAGAGAGAGAGAGAGAGATTTTTTATTTTTAGCCCACACTTTTATTAATTCAGTGACAAAGACCCATCATTGCATCATCACAAAACCATCAACACAGCAACAAGCTCAAAATTAAATCCCCCTCAAACACAGCACAACAAACCTCATTGAAACACCACTGCAATATAAAGGTTCCCAAATCTTGCATCTCCTTATAATACTTAAACTCAACTGAGATCCTAGATCTAATGAATGCCTTAAACAACAGTACACTATCCTGGCAATGCATATTTTGAATCATATTTTTCCTTGAAATATATATTGCCATTTTTGCTTGGCCAACTATAAAGTTTATCAACTGCCATTTGAATCTCTGCTTGTAACATTTATACATCACTTTTCCACTTAATTCATCTAGTAGTAAGTCCTGAAGTCCATTCAAATTTAACAAAATACCTGACATCTCCTTTAAATCAGGTGTAATCCAGTGCTTGGGGAAAGAGTCTCTCACATCAGGAAGCAAAAAGCCCTCCTTATATCTTTCAAGAGGTAACAACTCCTCTGCTGTCAGTTTCTTCCTCCATAACTCCATGATTGTTGAGGTTTGTCGCATAGATTTTTGTCCTAGTAACGATGCCACAGCCGTAACGTCTTTTAATTCAGATCCGGCCACTTTAATTATATGACTCATCTTTACAGTCTGGGTGTCACACAGTCTCTGAGAAAGATTTGGCACTTGATCTGTTATGTCCAAGCGGGCCCCCTTAACTAGAGGCTCCTCCAACAACCAGAACAGAGAAGTTGCATTTTCTGGTCTTTTAATGATAAAAGATCCCCAAACTTTGAACAAACCAAGATAAAAAGAAGATAGTCCACTCAAATGTAACTTTTTGGTATCCGTAAGGAACAAAGCAGTATCTAGTCCAAGTCCATCCAGAATGTTTTTTGCAACATCTCTCCATACCACATCCACTGAGCCTGTTAGAAACTTCTGGATGAACTGTAATCGTAATGTTGCATACCTGCTTGATAGAGACACCAACCCTTGTCCTCCCTCCTCCAATGGCAAAAAGAGCACACTTTGAGGGACCCAGTGCAGCCTGTCCCAGAAGAAGTCCACCAATATCCTTTGCAACCTTGCTAATAGTCCAGTGGGAGGTTCAACACAAGAGAGCTTATGCCACATAGTTGAGGCTATTAAATTGTTCAATATTAATACTCTCCCTCTAAAGGACAGCTGGGAATGAATCCATCTCCATTTCTTTAGTCTGCCTTCCATTTTTTCTATAATCCCATCCCAGTTTTTCTGTTGCACAGATACTTCTCCAAGATGCACTCCCAAATACTTAAAACCCCCTTTCTTCCAATTCAGCCCACCAGGTAAAAATGGTAAGCCATTCTTCCATTTACCTCTGATCAGTGCATCGCTTTTCTCCCAGTTCACTCTTGCAGCAGAGATTACACCAAATTCATTAACAGTAGACTCAAAGTTAATAATATCTTTTTTCCCATTAATTAAAATCATCACATCATCTGCATAAGCTGATATTTGATGTTGAACACTGTGAACATTCCCTAATTTAAGACCTTCAATACAAGAACGCAGCTTATTTAACATTGGTTCAATTGCCAGGGAATATAACATTCCGGAGAGAGCACATCCCTGTCTTATTCCTCTCCCAATTTCAAAAGGGGCACTCAAACCACCATTGATCTTCAGCACGCTCTCAATGTCTCTATATAGCACTTGAATCATTCCCCTAAAGGTGGACCCAAAGCCAAAAGCATCAAGCGTATTCCAGAGGTACTGATGCTCTATTCAATCAAAGGCTTTTTCTTGATCAATTGAAATAAAGCCTATATCCAGATCAAGATAACCAGAAACATCCAAAATATCTCTGATGAGAGTAATGTTATCCATAATGGACCTTCCGGGTATACAATAGGTCTGGTCCGAATGAACCACTTGCCCCATCACATCTTTTAACCTATTGGCAGAGGTGGGACAAAGTCATTGTTATGCAAGTCACAAGTAAGTCTCAAGTCTTTGCCCTCGAGTCCCGAGTCAAGTCGAGTCAAAGATGAGGCAAGTCCCGAGTCGAGTCAAAAGTCAAAGCCAACAAGTCTCAAGTCGAGTCCAAAGTCCTACCATTTTAGTTTCGAGTCATTTCAAGTCCTCTTACCACAGAAATAAAATGTATACAAATCATGTATGTCTGTAAGATTTGTATTTATTTAAACCTCTTTTTATACAATGACATTAATCAAATACAGTAAAAAACAGAAAATTTTCACAAAAAATTATTGTATTTCAACAGCATATTGCACTAGAACAATGCACAGCAGCTTCAGTCCTGTATTGTATTGACCTCATATTGCAAAACAGTTTAACTTTCAAATAGACATGGGTCCTTTTAGCCTAAACTTAAGGCTAACTTAAACAAAACTTAAGCCTTAACTTAAACATGTCATCAATAATATCCTCACTCCTCAAAATTATGACTTCTGAAAAACTGGACCAACCTGATAATATGAGAGAGAGAGAGAGAGAGAGAGAGAGAGAGAGAAAGAGAAAGAGAAAGAGAGAGAGGTGGACAGGTGATGAGCAGAGAGTGAGTGTGTGTGCGCATGCGTGCTGTGGACAGGTGGAGGGAGGCCCCTATACTGCATTGCATTTGCAAAAGATCAAATTGGCCAAAAGTCTGTCAGTCATTTGTGCGCGATGGGGACGCAGAATGATGCCACCATGGCTGAAAACTCGCTCCACTGGAGCACTAGAAGCAGGCACTGCCAAGACTCGGATGGCTACTTGAAAGAGTGAAGGAAGAGTCTTACTGTTCAGTGCCCAGAACAAAAGGGCATTCTGTCCTTCTGCCATGTCAATGTAGTGACTTAGCTGTACTGCTGGTGGGGTCCCAACATCCCTTTTCTGCCTCTTATGGAATGCAGCAAACAGCCCTTCTCCTTCCATGTCCTCTAGTTCTTCTTCAGCAGGCATCGGCACAGGCACAGGTTGCTCCGTCTCTGCAGCATCTTGCAGGATCAATTCTAAAAAAAAACGTCACAACAGTAGAAACAAAAGAGCCCTTATTACCATTACTGATGTTGATGACTGTGCAAGACTGAAAATTGTTAATATTGTTAAAGTCAGATTAATATCACATTAGATCCTAGATCAGATTAAGATTAAATTATTTTATGTTGCATTTAAGTTGCATTGCAAGTCAATAATATTTACCTTTAACTCATTGTGTCACCTCTGACTTGATGTCACGGTTGACCAGCACATGGGGCTCAATCCACAGCAGACAAAAGGCTGGATCCAAGACAGCTGCTTTCAGATAGACTGTGTCTGAAAAGAGGGCAGTGATCCCTTCTTGAGACTGGACCATCTTCACATTAATGAAGATCCCAAGAAATCTTTTTTTCAGGGATGCCTGCAGACCTCTGACCAGGCCGCTCAGGAAACGAACTTGAGGCTTCAGCTTCTCAAGATGGTGATTGAGGGACAAGACGGATGGAACAACTGCACTGATTGTAATGACTTTCTCCCCCTGTGTCAAATCAGTTGCTTCTCCGAACGGTTTCAAAATGTCTACCAACTCCTTCAGCAGATTCCACTCTCGTGGTGTGAATGACAGTTCTCTATGCCCGGCCACAATGAAGGACTGCTTTCACCTGCCGCAGTGTGGAATTCCACCTCGTGCTCACTGCAGCAGGGATGCCTCTGTGCTCCGACATCGAAGATGTCTTTAAACGTTGTGCTTGTGTGGAGCAGGGAGCTAAGTTTTGATAACTTGGAGAGAGAAGGACATGCCACTTTTGTTTCTTTCAAACCGTCTCCCACAACCAGCTGCAATGTGTGTGCAAAACACTGCAGGCGCTGTTTCTTTGCCATAGCAGCATCGACGGTTTGCTGGTCTTCTAGGGTTAAGTCATGCCATAGCTCAGGATCATCAAGATTATCTCCAGCATCATCATCTTCCTCCTGTTCGCTGGGGAAGCAGACCGTAAATGCCTTGCGCATGTTAGCAGCATTGTCACTAATGATATAGTCCAATTTAGCTTTGATGTTGTATTCATCACATATTGCCTCAAATTGGTCACAGATGCGCTCCGCTGTGTGAGAGCCTTTGAAGCGGTTGCAGGCCAAGAGATTAGTCTTTAGCTGTACCCGCTCTGCATCTCTCTCCATCCAGTGCACGGTGACACCAAGGAATCCCCTCATCTTTCGATCAGACCAAATGTCCACAGTGACTGAAACATAGTCAGTGTTGCTCAATTGAGTTTTTAACTTTGAACGTCTCTCCTCAGCAAGGCTCTCTGTTTTTGTGGTCAGCGTTCGGCGACAGACTGGAGTATACTTGCTGTCCAGCACAGCCAGAAAGTGACGAAAGCTCTTATTTTCCACAATTGACAGAGGAAAATTGCAGTCAATAATCAAGTCAGACAGTATCGCATTGGAGATGGCCTTCTGCTGTGGGTGGCTCATGCTGTAACGCCCTACACGAGTGTCCAGGAATTGTGAGATTGAAGGCTGTTGTGGTTCATCTATGATGCTTTTGTTCATCTGGTATTCTTCATACCTGTAACAGAGAAGAATATGAAACAGATGTCAGAAAATCCCTCATAGCCACATGTTGTATTTGAAACTATTCTTTACTCATATCAATGTTGTTGTGTTAATATTCATTGTCTATTGTACACTACGGTATACGATAATACATTTCAGTTTCAGTGTAAACAATATTAAGAATATTTTCACTGCTTCAAAAAAAAAGTCATAAGAAAACCCTTTCCCTCAAGAAACTGAAGTCATATGCTTTATAGCAGTGGTTTTCAAATAATACTAAGTAATTGAATAAATTAAATAACTAAAGTAAACCAAATTTAACCAAAAATAAGCTAAACAATATTCCCATTAGTTAATATTATTATTCCAATTAGTTAACACAAACAAAGTAAAAACGATTGAGCCTATTTTGCCAACGTTTTGCACTGGGTGGGGGCGGGGCAAACTTCACGCAGTAATTGACAGGGCGGGACGGGCACATGATCGGTTCAGAATGCATTTTCAAATTGCATTTTGAATTTGAATTTGAATCAATTGAATTTTGCTACATTCATTGCGGGACACTTAATGGAAATGCAATCGCAAGTGTCTTACTTGTGAGTGTAAATTCAATTAAGAAAAAAATAACATTTAAATTACAATTGTTTAAACATGTTAAACATATCTAATAATTTCTGTAATACATTTTATTTTTGCAACTTATAAAGTGTTAAAATTATTATTCAATTTACATATTCAAACTAGTGTATGAAATGGCAAATGTATATTATATAATTGAATTTTCATTTTGCACCACACATTGCACAAATGTATGGGAAAATTCTAATTTAAATACAGAAATGCATTGCCATTTTGCATATTACATTTCAAATAGAATATTGCTACACATAAGCTTCCATACAGTTCAGCTTAGTTGTGATTAACCAAAATTAACTTACATAAACGACCTCAATGAGGCAGCACACCAGCAACTCTGAAACTGAATAATTGAAAGAGTAAAACTGGATGGCCTGTTTTTGTCTCATGTGTGTTGGAGAGACTGAGATACATTTGTGTTTATCCGTCTAGCAGCAAGTAGAAATTGTACTTTAAAACGGACGTTGACATGATGTTGGTGAGGTTTTCCATCTGAGTGTGTTTACGTTACACTCATGTACCTCATATAATCCGGGTTTAAAAATCCCTATTTTTGTTAGCATGACCAGCAAGGGAGACGTGCGTTTACTGTCTCGTTGATACAGTAAATATGCAACAGATATAGTAAGTTACGGTAAGTTACATCCGATAAGGTGCTTAGCATTCGTTCAAAACTTACCTTTCTTTGTGCAGCTTCAGGTGTCGAACAAAGTTGGACGTTGTGGCAGCTCCGTCTGTAATCTTCGACCCACATGTTTTGCAAATTGCAACTCGTTTTTTATTTACTACCTCGTAATTTTTATAACCAAAAGAAACTATCTTTGGGATCATTTTGCCAACTGGCGCGTTGTTGCTTGTTGCGCTTCAGTGGTTGTCTTTGCTGTCGAATCAAAACAACGTGGGACTACAGTGATTGGATGTCGTGCAGGCAGCGCGCGCGCTCTCTGCATGCATACAGTTGGTGCACTTTTTTTCACAGAATAGATGCAGATACACTGAAAGCGGCGCGGCCGTGTGAACATTTTTCCCCCGGTTTTCATGGGAAGTAGCAAGTCTTCTCGAGTCAAAAGGCGCAAGTCCAAGTGAAGTCACGAGTCATTGATGTTAAAGTCCAAGTCGAGTTGCAAGTCTTTGTACATTTTGTCGAGTCGAGTCATCAAATTCATGACTCGAGTCCAAGTCACATGACTCGAGTCCACACCTCTGCCTATTGGCCAACACCTTAGAAAAAATCTTCAAGTCTGTACATAGTAAACTAACAGGTCGCCAATTCTTTATTTCCTGTAAGTCACCTTTCTTAGGCAACAAAGTGACCACTGCCCTCCTACAACTTAGAGGGAGGGAACCCACAGCCAAGCTTTCATTTAAAACATCCAAGAGGTCCTTGCCCATCACTCCCCAAAAAGCCTTGTAAAACTCCACGGAGAGGCCATCAATACCTGGTGCTTTACCAGTCTTCATGTCTTTTAAAGCATTTAAAAGCTCCTGCTCCGTTAGGGACCCATCAAGTTTTACTACATTGTCCTGTGCAATATTTGGCAACCCATCATAAAATTTGGCAGAAATCTCCTCATTCTCTTTGTATTCACTCCTATATAATTCAGCATAGAATTGTACAGCCCTTTTCCTAATACTTTCTGGCTCTTTCAATTCTTGCCCATTTTCTGTTCGAATAGAGTGAATGTATCAACTCTGCCCATTTTTCCGTTCTAGGCCAAAAAAAAACCTTGATGGGGCATCCATTTGTGTGAGCATCTGATAGCGTGATCTAACCAGAGCCCCTTGTGTCTTTATACCCATCAGGTCCATAAGAAAAGACTTTTTACGCTTGAGAGCATCAAGACATTTTTGTTCCTCAGTAACTTCAAATAACTTTTGCAATTCAATTATCTGAGATTCAAGGTTTCTCATTGAGTGCGTAATATCACGTGAGACATTGAAAGCATACTGTTGACATAAAGTTTTTATTTCAACTTTCCCACAATCCCACCACTGTCTTAAATCCTTAAAACAATTTTTCCTTCTTTTAAAAATTCCCCAAAAATTACAGAACACATCTCTACAATTCATATCATCCAACAAAGATGCATTGAAATTCCAATAAGCACTCTTTATTTTAACATTCGCTATAAACACATCACATAAAACCAAACAGTGATCCGAGAAGCCAACTGGAGTTATAAAGCACTTTTTGACAATATTAAACTGATGTCTAGAACAGTAAAACCTATCAAGCCTGGCCATAGAAATAGCATTATCTCTTGAGTGTGTCCATGTGTACTGCCTATTATTATTGTTCAATTCTCTCCACACATCACATAAACTGTGCGTTTCAATCAATTCACGCATTACACGACTTGAAGCATTGTGAGGCTCCAAATGATTCCTATCAAGAACATGATTTTCCGTACAGTTAAAATCCCCCCCCCCCAAAAAAGATAATCATCAGAGTTACAATTTTGTAAAAAAACACTGACATTATTTAAGAAAACAATTCTTTCAGTACTATTTGTAGGAGCATATATATTAAGAAAAACAAAGTTAAAGGGATAGTTCGCCCAAAAATGATATTTAAGCCATGATTTACTCACCCTCAAGCCGTTCGAGATGCATATGTCAATCTTTTTTCAGACGAACACATTTTCAGTTATTTTAGAAAATGTCTTAGATCTTTCAGTGTTTATAATGCGAGGCAATGGGGTCCAGCTGATTCACGTTCGAAAATGTACATGCATCCTTCTCAAAAATAATCCATCCGGCTCCAGGGGGATAAACGAAGGCCTTCTGAGGGTAATCCGTGCGGTTTTGTCGTAAAAATATACATATTTAAAACTTTACAAACTAAAATAACTGGCTTCCGGTGGCGGTCGGCGCGCGTTCATGGAGATGAAAGACGTCATGACGTAGAGCGAACGTTGAGTTTTGTTTTGCTCTGCTCTCTGGCTGCGCTGTCACGTTCGTTCTACGTCACGACGCTTCCTGCGTTACGTCTTACGTCATATGCCAGCAACCATCTCTGTGGTTCATGTCATCTTCACCGCCATTTAAAATCATAAATACTTGGCGTCTAAAACAAACCACATGCTTGAGCAATGGAGATTTGCAACCAAGCGGTATTTTTTTCATTTGCGACATTATTTTACCATGCCTAGACAACTCTGTTGTTAACAACTCGTCCTTAATGAAAGGCGGAACGTTTGAGAGAATAATTCTTTTTGCGGGTTGAATCAACGGTACAACAGAAACTAGGGTATCTTGGATCACAATTCCACTCTGAACAATACTATTCACTTTCTCTATAGCGTCCAAAAAAACAACAACAGCGCTATTCATTCTGGATGCAGAGATAATGCTCTCATAACCTACTGCCTTCCCAACAGCCAAAGCACAATCCTCCACCGAACAATTAAAAGCAGGCAGTACTTTAACACCATTTCTTCGTGAAATTTGGTCAAAACTTTGACTGGGTGCCCCCGGGCCGCCATAGCCACCCGGCCAACGCTGACCGACGGCGTCCTTTTACTTTATACTTCACGCAAACACTATTCCTTTACAAAATTATACCAATATTTTAAAACAATCAACACTAAACACTTATAAAAAGACAGTGTAGGGAAAAAACAGGAATAAAGAAGACAAAAGCTCACTCTCACCACATCAGCGTTCTCACTCACACGCTCCTCGCAACACTCACTCCGCACATGCGCACGAGACGAGAGAGAGAGAGAGAGAGAGAGAGAGAGAGAATGTGCATGTGTGTTTGGACTCATGTAAAGCTGAAATGTGGTGTAACCACTTTTTTGTCAAAAAGATTCCAGAAATCACCCATGTCTTCCATTGGTTATATAATCACAAAGTTGCAGTGTCTGGCTCTGGCTCAATGGATTGATCAAACAATTTGAAGAAAATTTCAATAGTGCCACTAGACTGTTGTGTGTATCGATGTTTTATTAACTTTTCAGTGATAATTTCCAACAATATTTATAGCATATATAGACGGGTGAGAGATAATACAAATACAACTTCTTTACATTTAGCTTACAATTGCTTCTGCAAAAAAAGATTTACAGTGCTTTATTAATTTTATCAAAAGTGATGTTTAACATTAAGCATTTTCCTATTAATGTCAGACTAATGTTTACTCCCTTGTGATTACAGATGCACAAATTTCAAGCATTGGGAATATATACACTTCTTCTCCTGGGAAAAAGGAATGTATCGGGATGTTTCACAACGGAACTAATCACAAATGATTCCTTTTCATCCCCACAGGAGAAGGTGTCCATAGACACAATCAAGAATATTTTTTCAAGTGTTCTAAAAGGTAACTTCTGCTACAGATTTTCCATGTTGCAGTTTTAACCATACCTTAGCAAAACCAATTTAATGCCAGTCAATGTACGGTAGTGAAATTTGATTTTGCCTGTAGGTTTCACATTTGGAGCAATGGCTCCTTTCTTACTGAGCAGCCTTACAGGTCATATCAATATAAGGCTTGTTTTAATGTAGAAATAGAGATGTTTCCTCTGGAATCTACACAAGGTCCTTGCTGCTATCCAACCTGCTATTGTTCTGGAATTGATTTGCACTTTGTGCACAAAATCAGGAAGTTGTACTTGTTACACATACAGTGTGTGTTTGTCAGTTAAAGATATCATTGAAATTGATCTGACAGCTCCTGCTCTGCTAATTTTATATATTCTTATTTTAATATTTTATATATATTATATATTTATTAAATATTCTGCCCTGGACACTGGGAGTTGAGAGTAACCACAGCATGTCGTCCAGTGGGGAAGATGATTGTGATGTGAACACTGGAGAAGAAGGGGATGGTCCCAGTGACAGCCCTGGGAGAGAAGATGTAGATGTTACTTTGATCCTTACTCCAGTGGATCTCCCATCTAAACCCTCTTATACATTCCAGCCACCCATAAAAAAAGAGGATCTTTGAGAAGTCTAAAAGTAATTATGTATAATCTATTTTGTTGAGAAACAACATTTTCTAACTATATACCAAATATACACACGCATCTAATGAATTATTAAGTACTACACTTTCTAACTGTAGCCGCGTTTCCATTACCCTTCAAATTGCGCAAATTGAAATTGCGAATTGAAAATATGCCCAATGGAAACACGTCAATTTCGCAAAAACTCCCATTTATCGCAAAAAAGTTTTTATGCTCGCATGAGGTGGTTTATCAGACAATTTGAAAAAGAAATATTTTGCAAAACTGCAATGGAAACAGTTTTTGCGCATTTACAGTCACCTGACGTAGATGACGCAGAATGTTTGGACAGAAGACGAGACAGAGTTCTTTATTAAATTCATATAAGACAAAAGATTTACAAGAATAATGGATTCTAAACCTCAAATAAATGCCACAATCAAGACCTCGAAGCAGATATGAGGGAGAAACACCCAGAAACACCTCATATGTGCCACTCACAAGTATAATAAGGGTCGTTCCTTACCATTAATGCTTGGAAAACACACATACATCTCCTTCGATTAATAATAATGGCTAGTGCAGTGGCTGGGATAGTACATAAACCTACCAACGTCCGTTACCATGGTTTTTGGAATGATTTTACTTATCGCGAGAGGAAAAACGAAGTTTTAGTCACATAACATCAGTTAATGGAAATGCCCTCATTTCGCAATAGTTTTTTGTCGACATTTAGGGAAAAAAAATCACAAAAGTTTTGCGCAAATCTGTAATGGAAACGCACCTGTTGATGTCACCAGCATTGATATAAATTTAAGGAATATGTTGTTTCACACAATAACTCAAAAGGCTGCTTTACCCGTTTCAGGAGTTAGTGCTTCACCTCCCAAAGCCATCACACCTATTCCACCGACAAATGTCCCTTTTCCAAACTCAGAGTTCATTGCTCCACCCACAAAGGTATGTTCTTCCACATATAAACATTGTTTTCACCTGATGTTAACATGCCTTTCCTATATTCTAAGTTCAATGAACTCTTGATTTAGCACGTTTGATCTAGATGAATAATCACATATACTAATATCTTTACATATGTTTGACTACTGATCTTTGAATTTGTGATCCAGTTAATGCTGTACATTTTTTATACAATTATTATTACATTATTATAAAATTAATGGAGCCAGTCACCATTTAACTGAATGTGTAACATTATTCAAAACGTTATTAGAACGTTCAATTCTCTCGTTATATAAATGTTCTCAATGTTTTTCTAAGATTATGAAAAATGTTCTTAAAATGTCCCATTCACTTATTTAAACGTTCTCAATGTTTTTGCATATAATGTATATGCTATGACATTCTAATCATAATAATTTTATGAAAGCACCTTAAACAGAAGAACCTAACACGTAAGAACCAATTAAGAACTTTCAGATTTTCAAATTAAGACCAAAAGATCTAGAAAGATAATTAAAAACAAAAAGACCCATGAATCATGTCTATAATATGTGTAATATAGTCCACTGAAGGCGAGTTGAGTTGAAGTGAACCCAAGTGTAGTTTATTCCAAGATACAGATACAAACGAAACAGACTTGGGTTGAATTGAAATTGAAATTAACATAAACATAAACCTGGACTAAACATGTGTAACAGATGTTATATCAATTTATTAATTTCACACAAAATCTCTCCCTTTATCAATTTACATAATTATTTTGTATTCTGGCAATTCTTTTAATATTAATTAGTTTCTGTTGTATGTATGTTTATGTGCATTTCTTCAGTGTTTGTAGTAATTGTTAAATATGGTACGTGTCCCCTTTAAGAAATAAGTTCCGGTTGCTTTCCTTCAGTTCGCGGTAAGCGCGGCTGGGGAAAGGCGAGGTTTGCTCGAGCTCTCTCTAAAAAGCTTAAGATGAGTTAGTTTCTTGTCATTTAATATCTATTTTTGTGTTAAAAATGAAATTAATCTTATTGAAGGGTTATGGAACATGAAGTATGTATTCATTTTTTAGTGTTTAACCAAGATCTGTGGCTAAAATGATCTGTTTTGACTGACAGGTCAATGGCGAAACTGTGAAGAAAGGCCTCTTTTTCATAAATGTTCCTTTTTTTATTCTCCCAGGTATGTTTTATATCCATGTTCCTGTTAATATTGTCTTGAATTTGTGAAAAATATTTTATAGTGAGAAAAATGTTAAATATTGTTGATCTGATCATATGCAGTTTATCTGAAAATTGTAATATGAGGTGCAGTTCACGGTAAGCGCGGCTGGGGAAAGAAGAAAAAGTGGTCTGCGGAATTTCTGTTGTCCGGTCTCCTTTAATTGTCAACACAACGCAGAGCGAATAGTCACACATGGAACCACCAACAATGGAACAGGGAACAAAGCTAGACAAGAGAAAATGGGAACATGAGGGCTATTTATACACAAGGACTAATGAGAATTGATGAACACATGACCAACAACAACTAATCAGAACATGACACATTCACAAGGGGAGCACATGAAAGGATAACATGAGGAGCACATGACAAACAGGACAAACTGTGATTAAACTTAGTAAATGTTGAAAAGACTTACACAATTCTAGGCTTGTTCATTATAATGTTTACCAGAAGTGGGAGTAAGTCACACATGTGCAAGTCACAAGTAAGTCTCAAGTCTTAACCTTCAAGTCTCAAGCAAGTCCAAGTCAATTTTGTGAAAAGCAAGTCAAGTCACTGCTTTATGTCAAGCAAGTCAAGTCGTAGCTTGGGTCACAAGTCACTGGCAAGTCATACAAACGTTTGATGATTTCACTGAATTTATATATTAAAATAAGTTAAAAATACATTAGCTGTGGACTATGGTTTTATTTGCAACATTTTTTTAAAAATATGCATTTCCACATACAGCTGAGTGGCTACTACAATAAAAATCTAAAAAATAAATAAAATTTCAAACTACATAGCCTAAAATGTAAATGTAACTGAAATTAGGCCAACATTAAAGCATGAAAAATAAATATGCCTCAAACATTGCAGAAGACCATTAAAAGGTATTAAACAATTCAAGTATAATGGTTCCTATGCTACCAAATGACATTCTTCAAACTGGCATCCCCTTTATGGAACATGAACACATCCCAACAAGTTAGATCTTTCCTTTTTAACAAAAGAATAACAAGAAAAAAACAGTAATAATTGAATTGACACAAAACTTACACCTGTGAATCAGATGGACACAAAACGTACACCTGTCAATCAGGTGGATTGACTATTGTACATTATTAATCTGTGTGAGTGAGTGATTTATTAATATTTGTGAATGAATGTGTGTGCATGTGTATGTGTAAAAAGTGTATTGTTTGCATGTCCATGGTTGTGTTTGACTGTGTGTGTGTGTGTGTGTGTGTGTGTGTGTGTGTGTGTGTGAGAGAGAGAGAGAGAGAGAGAGAGAGAGAGAGAGAGAGAGAGAGAGAGAGAGAGAGAGTGAAAGAGGTGATTTGATTGAGTGTGATTGATTCATTAATATTTGTGAGTGAATGTGTGTGCGTGTGTATGAGTGAAGAGTGTATTGTTTGTTTGCATGTGTGCATGGTTGTGCTTGCAAGTTTGAATTTTTGTTTTGTTTATTTGTGTATGCATGGTTCGGTTCGAAAGTCTGTATGTTTTTTTCTTTGTGTGTAGGTGTCTTTTTACAATCTTTTATGTGCATCCCCAAAAACTATCCAATTATTAGACACTGTACACATGCTATTATGCTATTAAAAGGACAACTCTGGCGCAAAATGAACCTGGGGTTTAATAACACATGGGAACCGAGTCGACCGAAGTAAAAAGAAATCGCTAGTTAAAGAGCAACTTGCAGGTTAGAAGACCCAACAAGTCAATGTATAGAAAAATAATGTAGGAACTAGATTTTCTTTAAAAAAAAATTATAAATATGCTACAGTGGCTTCTGGAGTAGTTTTTGTGAGAAAATTTTACTTCCGCATCTGAAAATGGGCGTGACGGGCGAGAGTCGTGACGTAGCACGAGGGAGAGCGGTCGATTCAAACAACAGGGAAAAATGGATTGCAATGACATTTCGGACGCTGAGGAAATTGTTGACGGACCACAGCCATACAATTATGAGCCTGCTAGGCTGCCAAGAGAGCAGGGACAGGCCAGGATCAATGTTAGACAGAACATATTGGAACTTACAATAACAGAAACTAAGCTTTGATCAGGCGTTTGTCATGCTCATTAATATCCGCCCAGACTAACGTTACGTGATATAACTTAGCGGTTTCTCATCGAGAGACAGAGAGATATTTATTCCTGATACATTTTTTGTTCCATAGGTGCTTGTGTGGGAAATGCGAGGCAATGTTTACAGCTGAGGAAAGTCAGTGTTGCAGGGAGGTGGATGCATACTGGGCCTTAGTGGAAAATGCCAAACTTCCATGGTTGCAGTTAGTGTTACTACAGTAAAGCCATGGTGAATGTTGCTGATCTGTGGACACTGGATAGTTCGTTCATTCATTGCACAATGTTTATTCCTGGTTTCCACGTCAGCGCTGTTTGATCCGTTAATAATGGAGAAATGTGAATATTTCTCACTAGATCTCGCAGCGATGTTATTACTTCAGTGGCGAATTCAAATGCTTTATTTACTGGATCTCGCAGTTACAGTGTTGCTTGATCAGGCTCGCGCTGCACTGGTCCAAACTGATAAACGGTCCACACAAACACAATAACGAGTAGCTCAGTTTCGTTCCGCTTACATTGCGTTTGCCAGTTGATGTTGTGCTCGCGCCTACATCCGGCGGGAGAACCCGAACAAAACGCACCCAAGAACGAAAAGCCTTGTTTTTCCTAGAAGGAAAATGATGGACACGATGTCCTGACAGGCTGGATTTTGTGCAACCAGCACAAACACAATAATTTACCATTATGGCTTCTCTAAAACTCGATCTAAAACTTTCTCTGTCGCTCACTACTGCTCTAACTACTACACCCACAATGAGAGCGCTGGCTGAACGCGAGCTCATATTTACCTCGGCATACGTCATATGACGCGTTGCTATAGGGGGAAAGGCGTATTCCAGAGCCTAGCACATTTTCATCAAAATCTCTACAACCAATTAGATTTCATTAGTAATTTCTACATATGTGTTTTTAAAAAACCTCTTCAGACAGTATCAAGTATTAATTCAATTATAAATTTAACCTGCAAGTTGCTCTTTAATACTACTAACAAGGCTCAAAATAGACCCACACTAACACGGTAGCATAATGAGGGTGCTTGTTAGTGGTATTAACTAGCGATTTCTTTTTACTTACTCTATGCCCTACTAGCGTTATAAGCTAAACAGTTTTTAGAGATAAAACTCTTTACATTCGATTATCATGAAAACAAATCCCAGAGAATGGTAGACTGTACCAATGCATTATTAATTATTATTAAATTACAGTTAATTTTTTTTTATATTTCTTTTAACATTCAAGTCAACCCTGGGATAGCAGACTATATTGGTAGCATATAAGTAGACAATACAAAGGGATGCATGCAGGTAAGAAAAACTGGAATATGGCATATTTTAACATATTTTAACCCCAATTTTCATTTTTGTTTTCAAGAAAATAATATTTTTTCTCTGTGCTTTTGTATGTAAGGGATTATTCAGATCATAAAAAAATCATTAATCCAAGGCACTCGAATATTATTAAAAATATATAGAAAGCCTTTATTTCATCATGGCTTTAATATTTTAAAATCAGGTGACAAGTACTTGCACAACTATGCATTGCGGCTAATGAGCCTTTGTCAGGGTGTGTGACCAAAGCCCCTTTCACACAGAGATTCCGGAAAATACACGGATAAAGTGACCCAAGATTTGACCCGGGTTCGTTTGATTTAGGTTCATTCACACTGCCAGTGATTTTCCGGAATCAGAGAGTGCGTTCACACACAACCCGTAAAAATCCCGTAAAGACTCGTGACATCGATGTGACTTGTAATGTCTCAGCAGTGTCTTAAGTTTGCTTATGAGCTGCGATTTCTCTCTTTTTTTTCTCTGATTCGATCATAAACTTGCGCTTTACGTACCGTTTCACAGCTGGCGAACGATCCCGCGCTTCAGCGTCATCACTACGACACTGCATTATTACGGCTTTTGACACAGCGCGCGTTCCTGCTGCGTCACGTGATTGTTGCGGTGCTTTCAAATACAGATATTTATTTTTAAAAAGACAAGTTATTTCGAGTCATTTACCTCAAGTCCGAGTCAAGTCTCAAGTCATGAATATCAAGTCAAAGTCAAGTCAAGTCTTTTATTAATATTTGTCAAGCAAGTCTCAAGTCCTAAAATTTGCGACTTAAGTCTGACTCGAGTCAAGTCATATGACTCGAGTCCCCCATCTCTGATGTTTACTCAATAGTCTCCTTGGTTACTTATTGATTAATAATTCAGTTTAGCTGTTTGTTTGTTCTATGTATTTAACCCTGCTGTTTCCTCAGTTTAGTTGTCTGGTATTGTCATTATTAATGTGCTTGTTCTGATCATCTCATGAGTTTCTAGTTTGTGGATTATACTAAAGACTGCTTGTTTTTCTAATTATTAGTTGTATGCTTTACTACAGCCACATTTTGCTTGTTGTATGAATAAAAATATTATCTTCTATAAGTTAAATATACTGATCATCAAAAACATCAGAATAACATTATGTAGATCCTCCTTGTGCAACCAAAATAACACACAGACATTCTAAAGTGCTATTATTTTCTGTTCACAATTGTACAAAACAGTTACCATAGACTTTGCCAGTTTGAACCAGTCTGGCAATTGTTATCTGTCATCAAGGTGTTTTTACTCGCATTACAGCTTCTCACTGTTTCTTTTTGTCACCATTCTGGGTAAATGATAGAGACAGTTTTGTCTGTGGAAATCCCAGGAGTTCAGCAGTTTGTAACATTTGGATCATTGATGTTAACAAAAAAATGCAGATATGGGTCATCTTAAGTTCAGGCAATACACTGCATGATTGGTTGATTAGATAATCAAATGGACGATTGTTGGTACCAGATGAGCTTGTTTGAGCACATCTATGGCCATGTCCACACTAATACATTTGAAAACGTATATTTTTCTCTCCGTTTTGGCCTTCCGTCCACACTGACGGCATTTTTATTAATGAAAACAAAGCTATTTGAAAACGCACTCTTAAGTGGATACATTTGGAAACGCTGTTTTCACGTTGTAGTGTGGACTGTGAAACCGGTGGTATTTAAAAACGATGACGTAAATTTAGTCATGTGATGCAGATTGTACCATTCATGTTTATACTAGTATTGTGCCTGTTATGTGCTATTCACTTTAACACTGTTGCTAAAAATATTCTACATTGCACACTCTTCATATCACAGTCCTGCAAAGATGACAGAATTTACTCACATTTGCTGTCCTGCGGCAATACATGAGAGCAGTCGCGTTTTAGACCAAACATATGGTGGCTGGGTGCGACCTGGACCGCATCAGTGAATGGTGAGATATTTTACTAAATAAAATTATCCTGTCAGAAGAATTGTGCGATAACTTCAATATTTATTTTTCCATCTGAATCATATCAGTGATTTTTGTGGGGTTTTACGCATGCGCAGTAAGGTGAATTTAGCGTTTTCAGGCTTTTTTCAAAAGTTTCTCATCCACACTGAAACGTCCGAAAACGCCTGAAAACGTTAGTGCGGACAGAGAGCGTTTATAAACGAAAACGCCGTTTTCAAATGTATCCGGATTAATGTAGACGTAGCCATAGTTCCTCTTTCCACCTGGTATTAAGATGTATTTTGGTTGGTCGGATTACAAGTGGGCGACACTAAATACAGGTGTAAACAGGGTCTAAAATATTTTGAGCTTGTCCACTTTTGACCAATTCCAGAGGTAATTGAAAACAAATTTGACCGGATTGCTTTCGCAGTGTAAATGCTCATGTGATCGAATGTGTTCGAACAGCCACAAAAGACCGTCTTCTCTCCGCCTACTGACCTAATGCGTAATCATTATGGGAAGCATGCTAGCCAGGTGAGAACTTAGTTGGCTGAACACCCAAGTTTCGTTTTAAAGGAGAACTCCGGTCAATTTTAACATTGAGCTCATTTTTTTGTAAATTTGGAGTGCTGTCAGTACAGAGAACGACAAAAATCGATGTTGCCTACACCGTGTTATCCCCTTTTTAAAATTTGCACCCTGTTGACTTAAATGGGGTAAGTTTTAAACCTGCTTTTAGCCTCTTAACATCCTTGATGTGTCATTACAAGTGCCCAGCCATGTGAGTGATTCCTTCAGAGTGAACACGGTGAATCTGACTGCAGTAGATGTGAAAGATATGAATAAAAGTGATGTTAATTCAGCCAGTGCACATACCTGTATTTACATCCTGTTTTCGGTCGAAGTCGTCCACAGTAGTCGATTGTTGAGTTCACGCGCGTGATCATAGGTAACTAAGCAACAGTGGAGACTCAGACTGTCAGCTGTCAGCCGATGACGGTGCTGTGTGGCGTTCTGAGAATATCAGCTCAAATGGATAGTTCATCCGAATCAGATGTTGAACACACGGAGGAGTTTTTTGAGTTTGATGATTGTGGTTATCTGTTTCGAACCTGAATATACGGACGAAGAGTTATTGGTACAAGATGTCGAGAGAACGGCACAAACAGAGGAGCAGGCAGTGGTGCACATGGTGGTGCTCCTGTGGATACTGTATCGCAATGACCACCGAGGAAGAAAGCCTGTGCTGTAAGGAATGGGAACTCATACAGCCTGGTCTGGATGGGTCCCCAGATAACGGACATTGTTTTGCCCATACAGAGAGGTTTCCACATCTGATCTACAAGGATGTTCTTGAAGCTTTTTTTTTGTCCCGAAAGTAAATTGGAAGAAGCAACCTAAACCGGACAGACCTGATGGCCAGCTGTCTAATGAGTGAGTACAACAGGCTTTCCTGAGTCTGTCCTAGCTTTGGTACATTTGTTTTTTTTTTTTTTTTTTTTTGTAAATAGACGTGCCACTTCGTCAGTAAACTGACCAAATTTCGCCCTTCCTCACCTCCAGCCAATGCAGACTCGTGGCCTACCGGGTGATTCTAGAGTGGGTTCTGAGAGGAGAGCGCCTTGGCCGTGGCATCAGAATAACATTGCCTAGCTGTGTTGTAGCAGCAATCAGACAAGAGTACCCCTCCCCCACTGGAATTTACACGGGATTCAAAGAGGCAGAGGAAATCTTCTGAGTCTAATATTATGATTTCTAGTAGTACTTCGTATTGTCATTACTAGGCATAAACAAAGCAATTGCACCGTTCTCTTTTGAAAAAGTATGAATATGTATATTGCACCATTAAAGTTGTATAAATACATTGTAAGAATATGTCAATTGTACAGTTCTATAATAAATTGCAAACACCTGACTGTTATCAGTGGTATTGTCATTACTAGGAATAAACATAGCAATTGAACAGTTATATTATGAATAAGTAATAATATGTATATAGTACAAGTAAAATTGAATAAGTAAATTGTAAGAATAAGTAAATTTTACAGTTTTGTAATATATTGCAAACATGTCTGTTATGAGTGGTTTTATAATATAACAGTACACATTCAATTTTTGTTTTTGTGTCTTTACTTAATAACAAAAAGGTTAAATTATTTAAATTATCACAATATAGACAATCAAGGTGAAGTTTGTACAGTGCGCTGTGTGGTTTTATACATAACCATGGCACAACATAGTCTGAAGTGTAGAAAGAACAAATAGTTCAGTACTGTTAACCTAGGCCTAGAACATGCTCATATAACGCAACCTGGCTTGAGCAACCAGGTCACTCTTATCCGCCCATGGAAATGGGGCTATGTTGTGAAGCAGTCGCTGCCTCCTCTGTCGATGATGGGGTAAGGACTCGGAGAATACTATGGTGCTGTCTTCTCTCCTCCTCCAGACACGCTCCATCAGGTCATCGCGGAATGCCTGATTTGTACGTTCATACATGGGCTTTGCCACCCATTGCTGAGACTGCCGCGAGTAAACAACTTTGTGCTTCGGTTTCCTGACAAAAATCACAATGACATACAATAACTGACTATGTAATATGCGGTGAATGTAGCCTATTGTCTAATAACATCCCCACCAGATACATTGTCTTATATCATACCTTGTTGTGTTGTAGCCAATGGTCTGCCGAGGTTACTGTTGTGATCTATTACGGCAAGCAGTGTGCGAGCCCTCATGCTGTCATAATTAAAGTGCAGTCGTTTCTCTGCATACTTCAGCATAACTGAATAGAACACTTCCAGAGATCCTGTGTAAATGGAAACGCACACACACACACACACCCATTCCACCATGCCCTCAGAACCAATGTAAATACATCATGTGATGGTTATGTAGTGACTATAAAGTATTTGTCTGGAGATCAAGGTGTTTCTTAGAAGTGCTCCAGTGGTACTGTCACTATAGAGTGGCTCAGATGATAATGATACCAGGCCTCACAATAATGTACATTTTCACATTTTTAAGCACCAAACTGCATGACATAAAAACACTTCATGTGTCTAAAGTCTTACCAGTATGTTTGAAGAGTGCCATCTGTCTCAAATCTCTAAGGAGATTGCTGTCCATCACCACACCCTTCAGTTTTTGGCGTGTTCACACCGCAGGAACTAGGAACGATTTTAGTTCTAGGAACTCCTTTTGGAGGAACTCCTTTAGCTCCTACTTAAGAATCAGTCTAAACCAGCACAATAGGTACTATCCATGACGTTAGTGTACACTGATTGGGCGAACGCACTCGAAACACCAGCACCCGCCATTTTTAAAAAAGCTGTGTAAATACACAGATTATTATTACCTATATATTTACTAAAGAAACTGACTCTATGAACATGAAAAACAGTGATAGGTGGACCTCTTAACCTTTACGCTGAGGAGAAAATCCAACACAACTTTGAGGGGACCAAGCGAAACATGATTATGTATTTCTGCTCAGCTAGCGACACTGGACATCAATCACACGGCAAACGCTAATACCTTTTCATTACTGTCTACTTTCTATGTATAAAAGTTCTATCTAATGACGTATTAGACAGGACTGTTAGACAGATCGTAAACTACTGAACACGGAGAATGGTCTGCCGCGCCGTCAAAATAAAAGCCACATCAACAAGTGCGGCTTACGCCACTTCAGAGCTCCGACTGGTGGTGCGAATGCAACCAGGAAAGCGTTCCTAGGGGAACCATTAGTTCTCAGGGAACCACCCTGGTGGCTAGTTACTAGAACTACCCAGTATGATGATAGCCTCTATCGTGCTTCTGTTGTGAAGTACTTGTGTATGGTGTATAGCACAGTCACAATCAATGCAGGTATACTGCTTAGGCAAACAGTCTTTGCACTTTTCCACCTCCACCTTTGCCTTGCACTCTGAACACAACTGCATGTTGATATGCTCTGTTGCAAACCTATTGCTGATTAAAGAGGGTCTAGCCTCCATCTTTCTGATGAAGCTGAATGTTGTGTACTCTCAGAATTATTAGCATTTATATCCAAAAAATACAGGAATTTACAATAACACCTAATAAATGTTAAAAATAATAATAATTAAAGCTGCAAGCAGCATTTATCGGGGTTCAAGCATTTAAGGCCTTTAAACACACAAGGCAATTTACGAAGGAAATATGTTTTTTAAAGCTTTTTGACAGTTATAGCGCCACCTATGGTCCGATCTCAATACAATTTGGCATGCTTGTTTAGAATTTTATGTCACATATGCTCACCAATTTCTGTGAAGGTCTGAATTTTCGTTTAGGATTTATAGGCTTTTGAGTGTTTTTTTTGCCATACACATTTTCTAAATGATCCTGTTATAGCTACCCAAAGGGTAAAGTTCAACTTTTTTTGATAATTATTGATCTAGAGCAGTGCTTCCCAAAGTGTGGGGCACTGCATGGGGGGCGCGTGAGATCAGTAAAAAATAAAAAAATAAAAATAAATAAAAACCGCCGTTGCAGCTGTGTTCAAGTGCGTGAATTGCTCTGCCTTAATAAAGCGCCATTGAACAACAATTACACTGTATCGTTCTTCTTGTCACCCTTGCCTTGTCACCATTGGAACAAGCCCAACATAGAATAGACCGAATCACAAGCTGCTATTGCGCACACAATTCCGCTTCTGTGCGTGTTCCGGTAAGAAGACGATCAAGAATCTAAGCTCGTGATGTGAGGCCCTGTCAAAAATAGTCATATATTTGCGCTTTTATATATTGTTCAGTTCATCCAAAGCATTACTGAAATATTTAAATGTTTTTATTTAAATTAAAAGTTCAGTTCTTTACAGTTCTCAGTTCTGTATTATGATTCTCTCTTACTGTTATATGAAATAATGACATTGCAAAGTGAAACTATTGCAGATTTTTAAAAATGTTTAAAGGGGGGCGTGGCGAAAAAAGTTTGAGAACCACTGATCTAGAGAGTCCAGAGAATTGTACTGCACTGGTTTGGTTCTGATCAGGCGAAAAACCTAGGACTAGTTCGCAAAAGTAGGTTTTTAACATAATCGCAAGTATTTAATGAACAAATTGATTGACAGCATTGGTTCTTGAGGCAAAGTTGTTCAGTATGAGATCTATCAAATGTTATGCATATTGTGTGGATGTATGTAACACCAGAGCTGTAAAATTCGTTAGCGCCCACTAGTGGCCGATTTCTTTCAAATTCTTACAGACCACCATTACACCTTTGAAGATGCCTATTTCGCCTACAGTGTAACGTTCTGCCTAATCAAGGCAGGATACACCAGAAAATATTTGTTCTCGACCCTCTATGAAAGTGTTTGATAGAATTGCTCACAATGTAAACAAAACAACAAGCAAGATCAAATGACAACCCAAAGTGTATTATATAGAAAGCACCGAAAATCAATATAAACAATATACAAAAGCCGTCTATCAGCAGTGATTGTTAAAGTGCATGTCGGAGAATAGCGCAGACGCGCTTCACACCACACGCGGGCACGCGCACCTCTCGGCGGAAAAGGGAGAGAAAGGAAAAAAAGAGACTGCAGCTTTCTGGAGAATAACTTGAGATCGGTGTTTGCGTCCTTGAGAACTGTAAGTCGTATAACTTATGTTGTCAGTTAATTTAAGCCTGTTATTGTATTAGTCTATAGTTCTTGCCAATTTAAATTAAATTAACTGGTGATTTTCGTTGTTTGTATTCTTCACCTGCTAGCTAAATCGTCCCCTTGGAATTATAAGTTTCTATCTGACATTTTTGTCAAAATTTAGTTATTCACATATTCTTATTCTGTGACCACTTCTTTACATTATGTGATGTTGTTTTTTAAGTTGTGTACATTTTGGAACTTTTTATTTAGAAAATAAAAAGGTTCTTTCTACACAGTCGAATGGAATGCAAAAACTTTTAAGCTCAATTTTTCAAAACTGCTCAGAACGCAGATAGAACCTTATAATTCCAAGGGGACGAAATTGCACATGGCTGTTGATTTGATATAATAGCGATTGCTGAACGCCCTTCCTCACGTTTGTATTTTAGGTGCATTATTTACCTGCTGAAGTAGTTACACTGCATTAAGATAATGTAATAATTAATAGTTGGATTATTGTTATTATTAGCTATATATAATTATATACGGAGGTTAAATTGGGCCGGAGTGCAGCTCCGCCTCCTTGGGTTCACAAAACACCCTGCCGGAGCTCAGTTCCGTCTCCTTCAGCACCAAATATTGTTATTGCACTTGAATTATTTTATCTCCTGGCAAATACATGGCATATGAGACTAATTCTCAAGACTACACAGAGACACCCAGGCTGCATGGAATTATCAGACGTCATTATGCATTAATTGCTGTGTTCTCTGTTTCAGCACCCCGCCCACAGCCATCAAGGGAAAACGGTCACAATTCTAAAGCCCCGTTCACACCGCCAGCGACAAAGTGACATGGTCCCATTCATTTCAATGGAGCGCTGGCGACTTTGGGCGACACGAACGACAGTGACCGTTGGCGACAGAATGTGGGCATGTCAAGCGACGCACAACACGACAAAAGTTGAGAAATTTCAACTTTATGCAAATGTGAAGCGATTTTCGCGAGCGACAACCAATAGGAGTGAAGTCAGTGGAGTGCACGTGATCCGTCTGCTGTACTGCAGTGTCGCGTCAAGATGGAGGAGAAGTTGATTTTAGCAGTTAGCAATTTCCCTGTACTTTACAATGTCTCTGTGTACATGCAGAGACACATTTAAAAAAATATATGCATGGAAAAACGTGTCTGCGATTGTGGGCATATCCAGTAAGTTTTGCCTAAATTGCATGCAATATGGTCTACCTATTACAGTACAGTGTGTATGTATTCTAATAACTTACAGTGTTCTGCAAAACACTAGTAATAAAAATGGTACTATTATTTACAAATTATAATTTTATTACTATTACAAATTATGAGTGTGTACAATTACATGCATATGTAAAAATAGAGAGTGAACCCAAAGATTATATATAGCCCCCCCCCCCCTCTCTCTCTCTCTCTCTCTCTCTCTCTCTCTCTCTCTCTCTCTCTATATATATATATATATATATATATATATATATATATATATATATAAAACAAGTGATGCAGCTAGCATTATACATAATGATAATGTGTGTGTGATGTGTATGCTTGTGTTTTGTATTTTTAGTGGAGGAATGTAGAAAAAAGTGGAAGAACCTCCGTGACGCATATAGAAGTGGGTCAGCAGCAGAGGGTCACAAACCGTGGAAGTACAGTGCCATCATGGGCTTTCTCAACCCTTTCATGGAGGCTAGACCCAGCAGTGGGAACATGCTGGAAAGGGTTAGGGAGTCCATGATGGCAACTGCACAGAGAGACAAATCAAACTGGAAGGCAAAGCAAGTCAGCCAGTCAGTACTGAGCATCCAGGAAGGTCCAGCATTCAGCCAGGCAGACCAAGAGCAGGCAGCCCCAGCGTTTAGCCAGGCACACATAGCAAGCAGACAACATATTGAGGCAAGAGGGAGAGCGCTCGAAAAGACACAAGGGTGCAATGGCGGTATTCGAGAAACAACTCATGGCTGCATTACACAGGGCAGAGGCATCATCTAGGCCACAATGTGTACCATCAGAGGACCCAAATGAACTATTCATTCGAAGCTTGTTGCCCAAAATTAAACTGCTAAAACCAGGAAGAAAAGAGAGGCTGAAATTTGAAATACACAAATTAGTTTATGAGGTCCAGTGCAGTCAAGAAGAGGAGGAGAGCGGGGTACAGCTGACGCAAGCTGTGAGGGGTGTTAATAAGCTTATTTACCCTCATGGTCCTGTCAGCTGTACCTTGTGCAGTGTGTTCATATTGTTAACACTTTTGTTATGAGTTAAAAAAAAATGTCAGTTTTGATAAATAAATGTATACATTTGCTTCTGTTTTCAATCTGTTCCTTTTTGTGATTAAGTAGATAATTTGCTGAAAAAATATAATTATTTATGTTTAAAATGAGAATAATTTACTACATTTACCATACTGCATTACCATACTGCACAGTATTTACAATGCTGCATTGACTATAGGTCAAGCTTTAATATCTGCACTTTATGCATTTTGGGGGAGATGTGTTTGCATAAGAAATGACACATGAAAAAATGGCCCTTTTATTCAAATGTGGGTGTCTCTTAAAAGAGCCTTTGGTTTGTTCTGTGAAGAATCTTTCATGTCTGTGGCTGCCAAGGAACTGCACCCTCAGCACTGAAGTAGTTCACTAGTGTCTCCCTCACACGCATTGCTTCCCTACTTGGCTGATGTTGTGCAGTGCAGAGGCTTCTCCGTCACCAACATGGGAAACCGTCCTCGTTGTCCTCCGGAAGTTGTGTAGAACACAGGTGGCTTTTACATAGGTTTCTGCATTGGAATGACTGATGCCAATAACGCGGTACATTCGCCACTGTGCTGCAAGTATACCAAATGCATTCTCCACAGTTAGTCTTGTCCGCGAAAGCCTGTAGTTAAACACCCTGTGTCTACTGGGAAGGGTGGTACCTGGGAAGGGTCTCATGAGGTCTCTACCTAGAGGGAAGGCTTCATCTGCCACAAAGACGTAAGGCTGGGACCCTAGGTGCTCTGCTCCTGGCAGCAGCGTGTCCTCAGGTAAGCCAAGGGTGACACGGCGGAAGAGCATTACCAAAAGGACTATTAGCCAGAGTCCCACCATCACTGGTCTTTCCATAACTGCCAACATCTATGATGCGGAAGCAGTATTTGGCATCTACAACTGCCAAAAGGACAATAGAGTATGTCCCCTTGTAGTTGTAGTGATCCAGAGTTGTTGGGAGCCTGGATCACTACATGCTTCCCATCAATAGATCCTACACAGTTTGGAAAATTCCAGTGATGGTGGAACTCTGCTGCAAATTCCCTCCAATCTTCTGTGGTGGGAACAGGCATATATTCCTCCACCAGGGAGTCCCAAATGGCCTTTGCCACTTCTGCCACAATACCAGCCACAGTGCTGTGCCCAACCTGGTAGCTGAATGTAATACTGCGGTAAGAGTCCCCTGTTGCAAGGAATCTGTAAAAATGTGAAATATGCAATTGTCAAAGCACAGAAATTCACATGTATAACATGTTGAGCTATTAAAAAAAAAGGACTGAATTCAACATATAAGAAACGGCTCTAGAAAGAAAAATGTTTAATGATATAGGCTATGTATACGATAAACATGTTGAACTGTAAAAATACGCACATGGCAGGTAATTCTATGTATGACACAATATTCATTATATCTGGATTGAATGTGATATATAATACCCTTTAAATCAGGGTTCACCAATCTCGGTCCTGGAGGGCCGCTGTCCTGCAGAGTTTAGCTCCAACCAGCTCCAACACACCTGTCTGAAAGTTTATAGTATGCCTAGTGAGACCTTGATTAGCTGGTTCAGGTGTGTTTAATTGGGGTTGGAGCTAAACTCTGCAGGACAGCGGCCCTCCAGGACCGAGATTGGTGAACCCTGCTTTAAATCATACCAGGTTCGGTAGATGCATATACATACCGAATATATACATGCATCTACCGAACCTGGTATGATATAAAGGGTATTAATCCGGATATAATGAATATTATGTAATATAATACATACACATATATACAAATACAAATACAAATATATATATATATATATATATATATACTGTATATATATATTGTAACAACAATGCCTCTGTTTAGGGAATTTATGAGCTCAATTAAGAGGTATCATTCATAAGATATGAATATGCATATGATGTTTACATATATTAAATTATTCCAAATAAGGAATAGGTCAAAACCTCAACTTGTATCAATAATTACACGATTTCTCGTAGTAATTACTGATATAGGTGAGTAGAATTATAGTTTAATTAGGGGAAATTTAGGTAGAAGTTTAATGTTCAGCTATTATACCAACTGTTCGTCCAGCGACCAGTCTGTATAATTTCAGAACAGAAAACTATCGTCTTTAACACCGACAAAATAACCCTTTCCTGTGGCCACAAGAAATTATTATCTTCGGGTTTTAGACCGTTTGGATATCTTACTAGTAAAATTGTGGTAGAGCTGTAACTTAAATCGACACCTTCAGGGATTTAGTAATGGAACAAGATGAGACAGATTCAATTCAAAAGATTATAGAATTTAATATAAAGCAAGCTAAAGATTACATGTACTAATCATTACACGCAGGAGTAAATATGCATACCAAACGAACAAACAATATAACACGATCGTAAAAATAAAACCACAAAATAAAATAAAAGTAAACTAAACAAAAATTATGAGAGAGAGATAGAAAGAAAGAGAGATAGATTGAGAGAGTAAATTAAGGTAATTTAAGTGTGTGTGTGGAATGGTAAGAACTTGTAGGCGAATGTGTGTGTGCCGGAGCACGTGTGGGAGAGCGTAAGTGGGTGTGTGTGTGTGGGTGTGTGTGTGTGTGTGTGGAAGAGTGTAGAAAAGTTTGAGAAAGACAGGCAAACAGTTTCAAATTCCTTAACAACAAAACCCCAAAGCTTCTAGTAATTCTTAGCCAAACTTAGAACAGCATCTTCTTGAATTGCAAATTTAGAAATATACTTTACGTATTTTGCCAATGACCCTCGATCGTGTGTGCGTCGGTGTGGACAAAGAGCCTGGAAACCCGTGGTCAGCTGCGGAGTTGTTGCGATATTAACTCAGGACGTGCGCAAACTTTAACCAAAGATGATTTTAGTCTTAAGTTGGTTAAGTTGAGTTTTAAAGGAAATTATCAACTGAAGTAGAGTCTCAAGAAAAGAAAAACTTAGGATAAAAACGAAACAAAAGCAGATGAAGGTTTCTTGGAAGAAGAAGGCGTGTCTTCTTTTCTCTCTCTGGCAAGCTGCGAAGGATGGAGAGATCGCGCCAGGTTTTTAAAGGAGCAAAATCCCCACCTTCTCCTGTTTCTGAGCCAATCATTTGGAGAGGGCGTGTTGTGTCAACCTCCTCGTGTTTACACAGTTCACGCCTCCTCTGACATGTGTTTTACTAGGATAGATTTGGTTATAAACCTCGATAGCCCGGGATTAAATGAAAGAAAGCATAATTTTATACATTGAGGTAAGAATTCAACATCGTTGGTTCTTCCTGAACACAACGATACCACGGAACGTGGTTCTACTCGTTAATACATGAAATTACATGATTCTTAATGATAATAAGCATTTCACTCTTTGATTATATCATAAAACTTAGTTATAATGGTCTTCCCTATAAGGACCATGCAACACACACAAATACATTTCAAAATACATTGGCAAAAAGATGGTTTTTGACCATAATGTCCAGGGATGAGAATGTCTCTGTATTTTTGCATATCTGGTCGGCTGGAAAGTTCATAACCGCCTGCTGAACTTTTGTCCTCGAGCCGCGGGGTGTGAATGCTATGTGTGTGCGTTTTTAGAAATGATGCACTTAACATGGTTTGGGACATTCGTTCAGATAAAGTCTTGTTGTTCTGAGGTGTAAATCAGTGTGGGGGGGGGAGTCCCAAGGGCGTTCTTCGGAGATCGCTTTCTTGGTCAGCGGATGTTCGTCCGGCCATAAACAAAAGGGTTTCTGTTGATTTAGCAGTAAGTCTGTTTATTTCAGATCGGCCGTCAATGATTTACGCCATTTGTGAGCGCCATTTGGTCTGCACGTCTTACGCGGCAGAATCTTGAGACAATGGAGGTGTTTGTAAATGAGTATTCCAGTACGTTGATTAGGTCCCAGACTAAAGGGGGGGGGAATCTAATCACGGGATAATCTCAGTAATTTAATCAACACGCCGGCTGATCATGTGCTTTGCGTTACAAATATATATATATATATATATATATATATATATATATATATATATATATATATAAAATTTCATGTAGGTGTTACAATTAAATTTAGTTACTTATCTACTTTTGGTCATGACCGAAAGGACAAGATCCCGGATACAGGCGGCCGAAATGAGCTTTCTCCGCAGGGTGGCTGGGCGATCCCTTAGAGATAGGGTGAGAAGCTCGGTCACTCGGGAGGAGCTCAGAGTAGAGCCGCTGCTCCTCCACATCGCGAGGGGCCAGCTGAGGTGGCTCGGGCATCTTTTCCAGATGCCTCCTGTACGCCTTCCCGGGAAGGTGTTCCGGGCATGTCCCACCGGGAGGAGACCCCAGGGAAGACCTAGGACACTGGAGGGACTATGTCTCCCGGCTGGCCTGGGAACGCCTCGGTGTCCCCCCGGAAGAGCTGGAGGAAGTGTCTACGGAGAGGAAAGTCTGGGCATCCCTGCTTAGACTGCTGCCCCCGTGACCCGGCCCCGGATAAGCGGAAGAAGATGGATGGATGGATGGATGGATGGATTAGTTACTTAAAGCTTAATAAATAGGTTACTCACCGTAAACAAATTGCCAGCCGTTCACCGGGTGAAATGGCTCGGCGGTAGTTTGTGTTCTCCTTTGCAATCAAGGGGCCAACTCTCCACAGCAGCTCATCAAACTGGGTCCTGTCCAGCCTGAAGTACTGCTGGAACCGGACTTCATCCAGCCGCAGTTCCTGCTGACTCCGAGCCCGAATGGTTCCGTGAACCCAGACAGACCGGCGTTCATTGTTCACATATTAAACACTTTATGCACTGATTCCATTTATATTAAATAATTTCCCTCCAAAATGTTTGTTTTTAGCGGCTAGAAAAATGATTCAATGTCAATAATGTAGGAGGGTGACATGCAGTGACAAAATCGCTGGCGGTGTGAACGGGCTTAAGCTAACAGCGACGTTACCATGGAAACCCACGAACGGCTAGAGCGATCGAGGAGCTACCACTTAAGTCCTCTGTTTACAGTCTTGAACCTTTGACTTTTTTCTTTTTTTTTGCCGTTTTCAAAAGTTTTTTATGGGCCGAATCAAATGTTTTATGGTCACGATTCATCTCGTACCTGGCTGCCTTGTTCCCAGACTTAACTCTTTATATCAGCAGTTTAATGAGACGTCAACGGAGATATTGAACGGGGGAAAACACTTCGGGTTGAAAAATGGACATCACTGTATAAATCAGATTTCTAAGAGATGCATGTTTGCACTATTGTAGAACAGTTCTTGAAAATAAATATATATATATATATATATATATATATATATATATATATATATTTATTATCAAGTGCAAAGCCCGCGAAAGAACCAAAGGGTATAAGAGGTCATCACCGGACAGAATTTTACTGAGGTAAATTATTTTTTGTATAGGCCTATATAGGTATAGGCTATAAAATGGACGGACTGTAACGTACCACATCTAGATCTACTGTTCACATAAACAGTGGCTTTCTGCCTTTTTTTATGGCTTTTTCCCCTATGGTACACTGTTCAGCACCGCTAATTACCGTTAATACCGTTATATCTGTCTGACGTCATTCGCACTATGGAGCAGATTTGCAAGGATTGAGAAAACCTATTTCGTTTCAGATTCATGTTGGTAAAGGTAACCTTATTTTATTTAATTTTTTTAAGTAATTTTACAATTATTAATAATATTTTACTCTGATGCAGCACTGTCTAAAATTTGGCTGCGTGAGAGCGTGCAAATTCACTCTCTCAAGAGCGTGTGAACTCCTCTCTCACGCACTCTGAGCGCTCTCTTTCTCTCAAAAGCGTGTGATCTCCCTCTCTATTTACATTGAGAGAGTGAGTGAGAGACAGAAATAACTCATAAGCAGCCTATGTAGCCTACCCGTGTGTGATTATAATATTAATAATTGCACGTTTTATATAATAAAAAATACAGTAAAGGTAAAACATGTACAACCAGGAAAAAAAAAATATGAATCATATTCAAGTAAAATTATAATTGTTTGTGTATAATTGTAATATGCCTTCTATTTGTTAGAGGGGTTTTTTTGTACATTTTCAGATGTTTTTTGATTTTATGGTGTATAGCACGAAAATAATTATTTTCTCTGTTTTTTAGTGTCAATTTTCATCTGATTGTTGTAAGTGATCAATCTAGCAGTCATCCTGCATGCATGATTTGCCATCTTCTTAAAATATTGATTAGTCAATGATCATTGATGAACAATCAATATATTTTAATTTGTAAATGCAGTATTTCTGAATCAAATTCAGTGATGCTTTTTCTTTTTCTCGCCTTTTACTCCATTTTCCTTCCCTTGTTTTTTTGTCAATAGCTCTTACATCCACCCAAAGGCTCTTTTAAGGGCCACAGCACAGTGTGTCTTTGGCTTTGTAAGTATATGCATATATTTGTCAGTCACATTCTCAATATTTGTGTTTAGGTTCAGTAAAGCTATGTAGATCATGCAGTTAGTCATTAGTCATGGCTTAATAAAGACAAATAATTAATATTAGCGTTTTCTTCTTCATTGGTGCCTATGGCGAGGAAAAGGCTTAACGTGGTTAATTGATAACGTGTTTTCTGGCGGGGTAAGTTAATGCTGCATTTGCCATATCAAAAGAATGATAGAGATTGAAGATTGTAAGCCCAGAAGTGTGCAGAATCAGTCATTTTGATGTATGGAACTATGCATTTAGTATAAAAGCTCTAAAGAAAGGCACAACCAGCAACCCAGCTCTCAGCAATGGCAGTGGTAGCAGCAGCAGCCCAGCGTCAGCACTCAGTTTGCCAATTTGTTGGACTCTGGTCCAATATGAACACTTCAAAGCCAAATACTCGTTCATCTAATAATGCACTGGGCTGTGAAATATGCAGAGATGCAGGGTCACCAGGTGTGCTAAGATCTGGTGCAAACAAATACACTTTTTCATCAGAGTGCCAATATGGCAGAGTTAAACCTTATGGTGATACTAAAGAGAAGCAGATGAGATTGTTACGAAAAAAAATATGCGAGCATTTAACATCGCATAGCCACAAATTAGCCGAGTCGATCTGTGAAAAAAAGAAGAAAGTACATTAGATGTCAGCTTCCTAAAAGCACAAGAACAGCTGTGCACCACTGACCCCGGATTTCCACCAAATGCAGAACGGCTGCGTGTCGGCTCCGTCCTCCGTGCTCCTCCGTCCTTCAATACCCACCAGGTCCGGATTTGTTGCGGAACAGCTGCGGCCATGACTGACAGCTGAGGTCACGAGGACCCACGAGATCTCGCGATAACAGGATGTAGTTTCTATAAACAGAACCACCAAACTAGCAAACAGTTTCCATCCAGAGTAGAGGGGAAACAACTCTGTGCTGACCTGCTGATCTCCCTTTTTTGTGGAGATTATTGTGATTCTACCATGTGTAAGTACAATAATTATATAATCAACTTATAAAATGCTAAATGTTTATTTTGGGTTCCTTTTTGAATGTATTGGTAAAGTAGTAGGCTGTTTAAATAAAGTTAACCATTGTTCTTGTTGTTGGAAATGGAAAAAATATATTAAAAAAAAAAATGCTGTGGTTTACATTTTACTTATGAGTGACAATAATGTTTTTTTTTTTTAATTTTTTTATTTAACCCAGTAATACTATAGTAATTCACTAAATTATTCTGTGCATTTCAGTGCCCATTACTAGGAGGAGAACAATTGCTTTTTTACTTCTGCTTGCAAGACTGTGGAGGAGGGGTAGAAGGAGAAGGAGCCAGTACTGGGTCCATCCACTGAACCAGCGCAGGCCTCAACAAGGAGATTTTTACCATCTTGTGGATGAACTGCGTTTGGACAGTCAATGGCATCACAAGTACTTTAGGATGAGTGCAGAGAAAATGGATGAGCTTCTCTCAATCATTGGCCCTGAACTCACCAAACAAAACACCAACTACAGGTCTGCCATAGAATCAAAGCAGAGACTGGCTGTTGGACTGAGGTGAGCTTTACATTACATACACAATGAACACTGATCACAATAGGTTTGACCTTTTATTTTCAAAATTAGACATAAAAAAATTAACAAGATCTTTAAAACAAATATAGAAATATAACTATAAAAACCACAGCAAAATAACTATTTACAGCAATAGATGATAAGATTAAAAGTTTGTGTAGGGGTGCTGCCCTACCCACACTGTGTATTCTCATCAAAGGCCAGCATCTGTGGGAATGTCCCTATTGGGTTTATTGGTGGGGGTTGGGTTAATGGCCTGAAAGTACCTGGCCTAGGCAAAGTTGCAGTGGGGGTGTGGAACGTAGGGGGAGGGTGTATGATATACACTTGAATGTGCTGCCGGTTCCTGCCTTGAGGCTGTGCTGCTCTCGATGTTTTGCAGCAGGTTCAAAATACCAATTTTAGGCCTGCTGCCTTCCTGTTGTGGTCAAGTCTATGGAGGAGTGGAACCAGGCTCAAGGCAAAGTGGTAGCTTTCATCAAGCTCAGATTCCGGTCTGGGAAGCGGCTCCTGTAACATGGACAGAAGCCGTTCTTCCACATCAGATATCTGTGGTCTGTGGCTCCTCCTTGTGTCTGTCACAGTAGGGCTGTGAGGCACCCTCTCCCTTTGGCTCCGGGACCTGTGGGGCCTGTCTGTAACCCCAGATGCAGTGGGCCCCGATAGTGATGGTGAAACAGTCTGTGGTCCCTGGCTGTCCTGTGGCACTGATGCACTCAAAGGACCCGGCTCATCAGATCCACACATCGACAGTGGCGTTGAAGATCTTTCTTCTTCTGCCAACACACCACTCAAATTGCTTTTGGAACTACAAAAAAAACAAAAACAAAATTGTTTTAGACCTTCTGAAACATTTATGTCATACACACAACAATAATCTATCACTTTATTTGAAATGTGGATATTGAATTTAAAGATGATATTGTCATCAATACTGTTATATAACTTCATATAGACCTTCTCAGTTGTAGGTGAGGCACAATAAAGGACATGATGACTGTATACTTTCATTCCTTTTGTGATCCTCCTGCTGAACACTTTTTTTCTGTTCTTTACAAAACTGTCCCTCAGTGACCGCCATTTTTCCTTGCAAAGATCAACTGAAAAAAGAAGAGAGACAGATTAAAATAATAATCACACATTTAACTAATCTTTTTTTTTTTTGTTTATTCACTTCACAGATACTTTGCTTCTGGTGACTCATTGATCAGCCTTGCATTTAACTACCGCCTTGGCCACACAACAGTGATGAACTTAAGGTGATGTGCATATGGTGTGCGCTGCCATTGAAAAGGTCATGATGCAGTCATTTTTGCCCCGGCCGACAGCAGACTCATGGAAGGAGGTAGCACAACACTTCTGGGATAAATGGAACTTCCCAAATTGCCTGGGAGCACTTGATGGAAAACACATTGTGATTCAAGCACCACCCCTGTCTGGTATTCAGTACTTTAATTACAAAAAGACTTTCTCCATTGTGCTTTTGGCACTCGTGGATGCAGACTACCGGTTCAGGTGCATACAGGTGGGGGACTTTGGAAGAACCTCTGATGGTGGGGTGTATGCAGGTTCAGATTTGGGGAGGGAAATGGAGAACAACATTCTACACGTTCCTCCTAGTACCTCTCTGCCTGGTGCTGCTCACCTCGGGGATGTCCCACATGGTGGGTGACGCAGCATTCCAGGGTTCCCGCGGGGTCTTAAAAAGCCTTAAAAGCATTGAATTTATTAATTTGGAAATAATACCTTAAAAAGTCTTTAAAAAGTCTTGAATTTTGATGTCTGGGTCTTAAAAATTGTGCTGTATGTAACTTCTCCGTATTGTATTTTTCCTCAAAAGTTTCATTTGTCAACCACGATTATTTTTATTAAATAACGTAGTATATATAAAGAGTGGCGGAACCAATAATTGAGAATGCAACGCAGCCCCGGGTCACAGTGCACAGTACTGTGAACACGTGATGCCTTAAACACAGCACACAAAGCGGAGCTCGCTCGCGTGCTACCAGTACCCCGGGGCTTGATATGAGGTCGCTCGCCAACAGCAGGCAGTTCACATACCGCGTCTTTTTGCGTGCTCAAGTTTATTAAAATGTGGGCATGCGGCAAGCGCTATTGAAACAACGCGCAATTTTTTTCCACCCGCTTGTTGCTGTTGAGAGTGCGTTGTATGGTTGCTTAGCAACGACAGACGCCACAGGAAAATCAGACCAAATGTTATTAATAATATTAGATAAGCGGATGTGCATTGTAAATGTCAGTAATTAATCTTTTTTGACTCATTCTTTTTATAAAAAAATATTTAAAGGCTGAAATATGTGAGGTTTATCTTTTTATAAAACCATTTTTGTAAAAACTTTATTTGAACTTGTACATATTAGTAGATAACTTGTTGCAAGACACTCCTTTAAAATCTGGCCATCATTTTTAATAGTATTTTGATGTTTATGTAAACACAACTTGCATAAAGCGGTCATATAGGGATTGTCAAAGTTTTTTTTTTTTTTTTTTCCCGTCACCTTACTGAATTTTTCGTCAACGATACCAGGGACACCGAAGCACTGGGGAACATGAAATTTGGTGGGCATGTAGCCCCACTAGACTTCTAAGGAAAAATTTCGTTTGGTCCCCGGGGGCCACTCCCCCCCCGCGCTGGGCCCCCCCAAACCCCAAAAAATGCAGTTTTTCCTAAATAACTACCTGAACCGTGGCACCGAGGATGAAGAAATTTTTATGGTATGTTGGTCTACTAGACTTTTACGGAAAAATTTCGTTTGGTCCGCGGGGGCCACTTCCCCCCCCGCGCTGGGGCCCCCGTAAATTTTTCGTCAACGATACCAGGGACACCGAAACACCGGGGAACATGAAATTTGGTGGGCATGTAGCCCCACTAGACTTCTACGGAAAAATTTCGTTTGGTCCCCGGGGGCCACTCCCCCCCCGCGCTGGGCCCCCCCAAAACCAAAAAAATTCAGTTTTTCCTAAATAACTACCTGAACCGTGGCACCGAAGATGAAGAAATTTTTATGGTATGTTGGTCTACTAGACTTTTACGGAAAAATTTCGTTTGGTCCCTGGGGGCCACTTCCCCCCCCGCGCTGGGGCCCCCGTAAATTTTTCGTCAACGATACCAGGGACACCGAAGCACCGGGGAACATGAAATTTGGTGGGCATGTAGCCCCACTACACTTCTACGGAAAAATTTCGTTTGGTCCCCGGGGGCCACTCCCCCCCCCGTGCTGGGCCCCCCCAAACCCAAAAAAATGCATTTTTTCCTAAATAACTACCTGAACCGTGGCACCGAGGATGAAGAAATTTTTATGGTATGTTGCTCTTAAGGGCCCACATCAACCTAGCCCATAATCACTCATTTGTGATTTGCGCCCCTCCCATAAAAAATGAAAATGCAATATTATTCTGCTTTAATCGCCCCTATCTTCAGTGGAGATGTTCAGAACTGCACCATATTTCATGTGTATGATTAACTTGACATCCTCTGGGGGTATCCTCTGCTAAGTTTTGTAGAATTTCATCCATGGGGGGGTATAAAATAAATTCATTTATGTGCACATTTAGTGACTGTACACTCATCGGCCTGTAGATGGTGCTGTTGAGCGAAGGGTTGCTGGTTTAGGATGATACTGTCACACACACACATGCAGGAATACAAACAAACGCAAGCATGCACACACACTGACATCCACACGCACAGACACACACCCATACACACACATACAAATCCACATGCACAGACACACACACACAAACACACACGCGCACACATGTACGCACACATACATACACGCACAAACACACACACACACACACAGACACACACATACACAAACACACACACATACACACACACACACACACAGACAGACATGCACATACTATTACTTTTTTTAGGTATATACATAAACACGCAATACAGCCAAATTACTCCACGTCATTTATTTTTGTGGAAAGCCAGTGCAGGCCTGAGCGGCGGTCATATTTTGTACCGCGATGCGGTACATCTAGTTTTATATGTTATTTGCGGGGTTTCGACAAACTCTAAATTGTAAATTGATTTCATAATAATCGTGAAAATAAATGTTCATGCCATTTCATCTCTAGTTATGATCAACTAAAATCAGCTATAATTATGTGTTTTTAGAGTATAATATGCAAACTACAATTTTCTAAAATAATCTCTGAGCCTGTTCAATCTCTATTAGGCTATTAATATGCTGCTTCGTAATGTAAATAAATATGAGATGAAATATATTATTAGAGGGCAAGTTTGTTTTAGCCTATTTTCATTTTAGGCCTAAGGTTTTGGGCATTTGGCATGTTGTTGTGTGTGGAAGGTTACTAATGTGATTGCTTTGTCTGTAAATTAAATTAATGCTTTTTCAATTACTGAATTCATTGAAATAAATTTTTTTTTTCAGAATTCTTTTAATTATAATTTTTTTTGGGTTATGCGCCGTGTAGGTCTTAAATTTCAATCTGTTTGGTCTTAAAATGTCTTAAAAAGGTCTTAAATTTGACTTACTGAAACCTGCAGGAACCCTGGCATTCCCTCTGAAGCCATACCTAATGAGACCTAATGAGGTTTTTCATCACAGGATTAACCTGCACCCCAAAAATGTGGACACACTTGTGGCGGCAGCATGCACCCTGCACAATTTCCTCCTTGCCCCAAGTGAAAATGTACGGCTGCTGGAAGAGGCAGAGGAACTGGGGAGACACATGGCGCCAGTGAGAAACATGGGGGGAAACAGGGCATCAAGAGAAGCCTGTGCTGTTAGGGAGAGCTTTGCCACTTTCTTCACCTCCCCCGAGGGCAGTGTGTCCTGGCAGGACAGAATGGTGTGAAAAGACTTGTCATTACTGTTGACTGAAATCCTGTATATTTGTATTGTGTGTATGTGTTTAGTGTTTTTTTTTTTTTTTTTTTTCTGGTGTGAAGTATTGTATTATAATAATGTTAAGTTCTGTGAATTGTGAGTGATTTGTATTGAAAATAAAGTTGAATTGAATAATCATTGGTTTGGCCACTCCTTGTCAGCCCCCTCATTTGGCAGTGTGAATCATCCCCCCACAATAGACTTAACTTAAACAGTACACAGCAAATCAGTACTATCAGTACAAACAGTACTATCTGCATTTCTTGGACAAAATTAATGACTTACCATCCACACCCATTACTCCTGCTACTGTTTTCCACACCATATCCTTTTGAAGGTTGTCCTTATAAAAAGGATGCAACGGGTCATAAATGATTTGGTGATTTTGTACTTCCAGAATCAGCATCTCTGGGTAGAAAGGCAGGGGTGTATGCAAAGCTAAAGGCCAGATATCCAGTGGTGGTTGGCTGGCACTGCCTTAATCACAGGCTAGAGCTGTCAGTTGGGGATGCCGTAAGGAGCTGTGTGGAAACCAACCATTTCACCAGTTTCCTGTATAAGCTGTACTGTCTTTATAGTCAGTCCCCAAAGAATTTGAGGGAACTGGATGAGGCTGCATCAGTAGTGGGCACACAGATGAGAAAAATAGGTTGTGTGTTAAATGTGAGATGGGTTGCCTCTTCATACAGGACAGTTGAGGCTGTCTGGAATATGTATCGTGCTTTGCACCAGCACTTTATTAGTGCTGGTAAAGATACATCCAGGACCTCGGCTGAAAGGTGCATGTATGACGGGCTTGCAGCTAAATTATCCTCAGAGGGTTTTGTTGTCAATTTGGGACTAATGTTGGATGCTCTATAAGAGCTTAAAGACTTGTCTGGCAATTAACTACTGTAGTGTCAAACAAGGTTTCAGGAACTACAAGGAAAACCCAAACATGGCAATTGAAGAGGGTCTTCTGAAATTAAAACGCACAGTAGATACACTGGCTGTGAGCACAGCTGAATGTGAAAGGGGATTTTCAGCGATGAATACTATTGTTTCACCACTGAGAAATCAGCTGAAGATTGTCAATGTGTCCTCTTCAATGTTAGTAAAGCTAGAGTTGTGGAACCCAACTAAGGTTGTTAGGAAGTGGGTGATGACAAGGAGGTCAGTAGACCATGCTGCCTGTAGACAAAGGCAGCATAAACCAGAGGATCCTGCCTTTGGAAGTTGATGAATGCATGAATTGTAGTATGTGAATAAGTAAATGTGTGTATTTAAAGTGTAAACTGTTATGTCTGCACACAAGTGCCTCATTTGTTGTTCAGGTTGTTTCATAATGCATTGGGTTGAGTAATTACCTCCCGTGTCTGTGTGATTAAATCAAACATAACATAAACTGCCAAAGAAATTGGCCCTGATTCTCTTAAATCAACATAAATTTCTTGTTTAAAAAGATGTTTACATATTTCGTCCCCTTGGAATTATAAGGTTCTATCTGACATTTTTGTCAAAATTTAGTTATTCACAAATTCTTATTCTGTGACCACTTATTTTACATTATGTGATGTTGTTTTTTAAGTTGTGTACATTTTGGAACTTTTTATTTAGAAAATAAAAAGGTTATTTCTACACAGTCGAATGGAATGCAAAAACTTTAAAGCTCAATATCTCAAAACTGCTCAGAACGCAGATAGAACCTTATAATTCCAAGGGGATGATTTGCCAACCAATATTTTCAAACATGTTCAATTTCATACATTTTCCGAGGGTGAAATCTGTTGCCTGCCTGTTAACATTAAAGCTAAAAAATAATAATAAATAAAAGTAAGTGAATTGTAAAGTATTTATCTTTGTTTGAATAACTACTCAACCCTACCTTACACATTAGTACTGGAAAAAGAGCCCCTTTGGTGTAAAAACACATTAAGTCATTTTATGGCGTGATTTTGAATGATGACCATTCACCATAAATAAGGGCTCCCCCTGCCTACAAAAGCCAATTTAACCACTGATTATATATATATATATATATATATATATATATATATATATATATATATATATATATATATTTATTATGTACAGTGAACTTCGTTTCTGAATTATAACGCTATTATTCATTACTTATTTTTCAGATGAGTTTGTTAAAATATTTCTCTAAGAAAAGGAAGACACCTGATGATGAAGACAACCAGGTATCTTAAGTTCACATTACCTACACAGTGTTTAAAGGAAAGACAGAGCTTAGTCTATCTAACCCATTTAGACTAAAGCCTACGTTTACACTGGAGGGTAGCATGCTGCACTTCAAAGTGCTAGTTGGGAAAAGTGAAAAAAAAAAACTCTGTGCAGGGACGTCACAGTAGATAGGTCTAAATCTAATTTACATTGAGTTTTAAAGCAACATTGCTTAATTAATTAATTAATAAATAGATACTCAACGTCAATAGGGTATTTCAATGAGGACCACTACATTTCTGTTTTCAAATGTTCTTATGGTGGCAATAGGCTAACGTGTGATATCTAAAACAGTGATTACATATACTGGTTAATGTGTACTACCTGAATATACTACATTTATTAGTTCATTAATTAATTCATTAACATTTATAGAATTTTGTAATTTATTTGTAATAAACACTTTAAGTGGGTTAATTAAAAAGTGTTATTAATATGTTAAATTATGTTTTTTTAAACATACGCGCAGATTGTTACGTAATATTGTGTGTGTGTGTAGAAATAATGTGGAGAAAGCTGAGTAGTAGGGGTTACCATCGTCTTTTTCCCGTACATGTCCGGCCGTCGAGATCGTCCAAAATGTCCGGGATTCGGCTTTTGCTTTCTGCAGTCGCCATTCATTGTTTACATGCACAGCTTTTGTTTCAATCTAACTGAATTAATTCCGATTGGTGAATCTGAATGTAGTGTTTACATGAACGCTAAACAAGTGATCGGTTGATGTGCGTTTTAACATTGCCAAGAAAATTCCTGCTCCTCCGTGAGAGATGCGAGACCGGTACGTAATCAGTAATCACGCCACCGACCTCGCGCCGTTCTCCCGCGCCCCTCAGCCTCGTCCTGCTCGCCACAGTAAACATAATGAATGGCGACTGTAGAACGCAAAAGCCGAATCCCGGACAGAGCAGACTCGTCACGAAGACTCATTAGTAGCCTAGCCTTGTTGTTTATTGCCCTCTGTAACCGGTAGGCGTGGCTTGGGAGTGGCCTCCTAGGGCAGCGAAGCAAGTGCATTCTGGGAGTTGCTGTCTTTAATCCACATAAGCCAAAAATACATTTTCTGGCTTTTCTCAGTCTAAAAAGCTCCAAATTCAAAAATAATTTCACATTTCTTCTACATAAATGACCCATTTTAAATACACATTCATCTTTCCAGAGGTGAAGTATCCCTTTAATAACCGTTAGTTATTAATGGTTATTTATTAGTAGACACATAACTATTTATCTACTAATAAATGGTAGATTTAGTCACTAAATCTAGGTAACTAAAGATTTAGTTTAGTTATTTATTAACTAAATAAAATGGTTTATGGTTTAGTTATTAGTTGTACCTCTGAAGTTTATCTTTTTTTTAATGTGGGTATCAACAGGATTCATCCAAACAACATTCTATTGTACTTGTACAGTTGCAATAAATCTATCTATCTACAGTACCTATCTATCTATATTGGCTTAGCAAATGTGCATAGCAAGTATAAACCCTACAGAATAATGAACACTGATGAGAATGATAGTCATGAACACCATTGAAAAAACTGAATTATTTATTGAACAAAATTTTACTACATTGAACAAAAAATAAAATTATTGAACGACATATTAACTTATTGAACAAAATCAACTTAAAATAATAAATATAAATATGAACTCATTGAACAAAATATTAACTTAATAAATATAAGTATGAACTTTTTGAAAATAAATTTAAAATATTAAATATAAATATGTATAATGTACAACACAAACATGATCATAAGTAACATTTTAAATAAAATTACTCCCTTTCCTCCATATCCGCCTCATACACTAAAGAATTTAACCTCGGCCCTCTTGGCCAGGGTCATTCGACAAATGGCGGGCAAGAGGCTAAAAAAAAAAAAATCTAATTTTCATCAGCTACAGACAGAGCTACTTGAGGAGGAGGAGGTGGTGTCAGCTCCATATTACGAGCCTCCTGGAGAGTACTTAAGAGCTCCCGCTCAAACACAGACATGGTCGTCCCTCTCTTCTTCCTCATCTGTGGCCGGAAATGAGAGGTGGAAGGGCCTGCCTCCTCCAGGTCTCCCCCCACCTCTAGGGCTAGGGGTAGGTGCAGGTGGGTGGGTGCAGCCAACAGGGTAGGTGCAGTTAGGGGGGTGGGTACAGCCGAAGGGGTGGGTGCAGGTACAGCCGAAGTGGGTGAAGCTGGAGGGGAGTTAACCAAAGGGATGGGTGCAGCAGGGGGAGTGTGGCAGGGGTAGCTTGGCGGGGCAGATTGGAGGTGGTTGGCCTACCCTCCATGAATGGGTTCAGGAACCCCATCACAGCCATATATTTCCATGGCCGAGCAGATGAGACCCCAGCCCCACTCCTGTTCCTCTCCTTCCTCTTTTCCCTGGTGTACTGGTCCCTCAAACTCTTCCACCTTGAGCGACACACATCCGCTAATAATAATAAAAATATATGTAGGAGAAAATTACAGGCTATGAATCTGTCTGTGCATCTACTGCTAATTATTGGTATTAAGATATTATTTTAATCTTGCTTTAAGCTGCATATTGATATGCCCATTTCAAATGGTTAGATCTGTCATGAGTTATTTATGTATTTATTTTTGTAAAAGTTCATCAGAATCTCTCTACCTACCAACCTACCTGCTATCATAAATACTACTAGCCTATGAACCTGTTTCTGCAGATGCACATGTGCTGTCTGCTACCATTACAACTCATCGGTTGAATTAACATTTTATTTAACACAGTGCAAACTCATAAAACCCACCAGGGACTCCAACGACCTCTACCACCCTTCGCCAGGCAGAATTTTGTTGCTCGTTGTCCCTATAGGACAACAAAGATGGGTCATATAAATTCGGGAAACCTGCAACCGCCACAATCAATTTCTCCTCCATTTTCTACTCGGAACTAAAGTTTCCTGAGCATTTTTGTAGTAGGATGTCTAGAACTGAGGACCTGCAAGAGACTTCCCCCCTGTCTCCATATGCTCTGCTTCTATTGGATAGTCGTGTTCAACGGAATTAATTTGCATAAAGATGGGCATCGGCCAGCTTTTTGACACGCAGCATTTTTCCAAATGAAGCGCCGCCTTCCTGGAATGCTTTGCGGGTGCGTCAAAGTCGCTTGACGTCACCCATAGGAATAAAGTGGAGTGCGGCGCGACAGAAGTGTTGCACGGACAAGTGGATCAGTACCGTTAGACCCCATCATAATACTTTAACACGAGGCAATCATTGGGAGCTTCAAACGCCTATATAACCTAACAAAGAGAGAACTAGCACTCAACACAAACTATCCAGCTCTGCTGGAAAATCTAAAAATCTATTTAAAGAGATCAATGAACAATACATTTTATACAAAAAAAAAATAGATTTAAACCAGATTTTATACAGATTTCACAGAATTTTCCTGAACACAAACATTTTATAAATATTTATTTTGATAAAAATCACATCACAAACACAAGTGCACCACCATTTCATTTAACTTGACTTAGAATTTCTTTCTAACAGATAATAATGTTGTAGATATAAATTATTTTATAAAAGTATACAGGTAACATTTGGGGTCAATAGTTTTTTTTTTAAAAGTAATTAAAACTTTTATTAATCAAGGACAATTGGTAAAAAGTGACAAATATATTTAGGCTATAATGTTACAAAAGATTCTATTTCAAATAAATGCTGTTCTTTTGAACTTTCTATTCATCAAATAATCTTGAAATATAAAATGTATCACAGTTTCCACAAAAATATGAACATTGATAATAATCAGAAATGTTTCTTGAGCAGCAAATCATTATATGTGACCCTGGATCACAAAACCAGTCACAAGTCGCACAGCAATAGCCAACAATACACTGTATGGGTCAAAATGATCGATTTTTCTTTTATTCCAAAAATCATTAGGATATTAAATAAAGATCATGTTTTTGTGAGTGAATGCAGCAATATCGCGAACATAAATGGACAACTTTAAAGGCTTTTTTCTCAATGTTTCGATTTTTTTGCACCCTCAGATTCCAGATTTTCAGTTGTATCGGCCAAATATTGTTCTATCTAACAAATTATACATCAATGGAAAGCTTATTTATTCAGCTTTCATATGATGTATAAATCTCAATTTAAAAAAATTGACCCATGTGACTGGTTTTGTGGTCCAGGATTACATATTAGAATTATTTCTGAAGGATCATGTGACACTGAAGACTGGATTAACGATGCTGAAAATTCAGCTTTGATCACAGGAATAAATTGCAGTTTACTATATATTCACATAGAAAACATATTTTAAACCGTAATAATATTTCACTCCTCTTGCTGCAGGGTCAGAATTTTTTCGCTTTGCAGTGGCATCTGGTAAAATAGATTAAATAGTTTAAAATAAATAAATAGGCAATAATTAATACATCACTAATAAATGCATAATTACTAAACTGAAATTACATGCTCTATTTTTTTGTTGTTGCATTTTTCTCATTGTACAAAGAGTAAAAATAAACTACGAAATATATATAAAAAAAATATCCCAACTTGCATAAAAATCTATTTCAAATGATACTAAATTAAAGTACTTTTAGTATATAAACCATCAATTGAATATAAAATCATAAAACTGCCAATCTAGGACATATATCTAGTGGTCGGACCACATGATATTTTCAAATTCAGTCAAAATTTACAGGCACAGAATTGGCCACCTAAACAAAACAATCTAGCTTCCCAAAAAAGGTCACTATGAAATTTATAATAAAAATATATATTTGTAGAAATAACTTCAATATTATTTTTTTTAAGTCATACCACATGACATCCAAATGTGGCAACTACATACCAACCATTACAAAGGTTTGTTTGATTTTTTTTCCAATTTGAGAGAATTACAAACCTGCTTGCTGCTTCTATGGGTCCTTGGTAAATTGGTATATGATGTAACTTCCTGTGTTTGAATAGTTTTCAACATAAAAGTCCCAAAATGGTAGTTCCTTGATGGTCGCACCACATGATATTTCATAAAATGGACATCATCGGACAAAGTTTGTTTGTATATTATGATGGAAATATAAATAAAAAAGCTTTGAATTTTTTTACAGGATTACAAAACATTTTGGAAATCATGCCAAATAGTGCAGAAAATAAATTTGAATAAATTTGAGAGTCATTTCAAAGACGTATTCAAAACAGAAGTTATGGCCGGACGGTCGCGCCACATGATATTTTGACACTTTAAATAACAAAAAAATGACAAATAACTTCAAAGTTTTTGAAAAGTTGAAGTGAGTACATACATGGGAGAGGTACTACAAATATACAGTATCTTTTTATGCATTTAAACCCGTTTTTACCTGAAAAATGCAATCGGACAGAAAATTTAGACGTCACGTCATTGACCCACCTACAAATAAGCTATCTTAAAAACTCATAATATTTCATGTAATCTAATATACTTTTAGATTGGAAAAAAGACCAACTACCGGTCTCACCTCATTATTGATGAGATGCTGGAAATATTGGCCAGAGTGGTTGAAGAACTAATTCTGAAAGCGATTCAGTCCTCTGTGGCTATTGGGTTGGAGGTAGACGAGAGCACAGATGTGTCTGTTAAAAGGCAACTGGATCTGCACATTCGATATCAGTCAATTGAGAGGACAATAATTAACAACTGGACTGGAGTAAACCACATATGTTTGTCATGTATTTTTTATGTATTTTTATTTTTCAGATATATGGACAATGAAGTGCAGCTCTTCAGCCAGTTCCTGAACCTGGTCAATGTAAGTGATGGGAAGGCTGTAACCATTGTGGCAGCAATAAAGGAAGTGTTGCACAAAAAGAACGTGCCAACTCAATACGCTCTATGGGCTAGGAACAGATGGAGCTGCTGTAATGACTGGTAAGAGTTAACAGAGAGTCATTTTAGTTGCATGAATTTGTTTTTAGTTGGCTTGAATATGAATTGGTTATTGCATGCCTTTGTTTTCTTTCTCTTTTCTTGTAACAGGAAGGTTGAATGGTGTAGCGAAGCAGCTCCAGGATGACTTCCCCTGGTTGATGCCAGTTGCTTGTGTTGCCCATCGCCTCGCCTTGGCATGCAAGGATGCCTCATCTGAGTTTCCCTACATGTCTACCTTTACAGCAGCTCAGTACTTTCAGAACAGTGCCAACAGAACAACTGTTCTGAAAGCTGCATCACAGTCTTTAGGCCTTGAGGACTTAAAAGTAAAGGTGAGAGAAAATACTTTACGCTTTTCTAGTCATTATTGTGTACTCCAGATGCAATGTGTGCTATTATTAATCTTTTACACCACTACTAAAATATTTTTCAGCAAGTAAAGGATACACGCTGGCTATCACAGCACCTGGCAATTGTTACATTGCAAAAGAACCTCAGTGCTGTCATGACTGCCTTGGCAGAGGAGACTGAGGTCCATAAGTGCCCAGTAGCCAAGGGCCTCTATAGTTTTTGCTGCGCATACCGCTTTGTGGCTTCAGTATACCTACAGGCAGATGTACTACCACACTTGGCTTTCTCGGATTTTGCAGAGAGAGATGGTCAACTTTCTGGCCATCAAAGAGCAGGTACTTTTAACATGCATCTCATAATTGTAAAGTAGTACAACTAAATTCTAGGCTGTTCAATCAGTGCACATTACATTTAAAAAAAAAAACTGCTGATGATTGTGCAACTGCCTTTATCAGGTTCCAGTGACTATGGCATGCCTGAAGAACATCAAAGATGCAGGTGATGCACAACCATGATGTAATAAAAAGAATGACACCTTGACTGTCCACCACGGTTGCCTCTATCAGCCTGTAGGCTCAATTGTGTGTGGAGGAGTCGGGCCCGAATTGGCGCGAAAATTCACAAAATGTGACGTCATGCGCGTTCTCGTCTACTTGGGCTTACATCCGTACGGCACGGCAGCCATTATTAGTAAGCAGCGGCAATCGGTAGTGTTTTCAAATGGACTCTGCGGACGGAAAGAAGCGACCAGCCTCCAAGCACAATTCAGACACTCACGGACACTCCTCGCAAGTAAAAAAAAAAAAAAAGTGTTGTGAGTGTGTGTTACAGTGTTGTGTTACAATACTTTTAGAAGTAGACTTTAGTTGATAATATAAAGTAGCACTGCAACATTTTACTAAAATATGGTCTGTCAAACAATAACCTTACAGTACTGTAACTTTTCTTACCTCAAACATTATGCTGGTGAATCTCGATGAGCCGTCAGTGGTTGCTGCGGCAACCCTGGTTGATGTGGTCGTGCTCGTACAAGCGTGCGCACCGAGAACGAGCATGAGACTGGCTGCAGTTCCTCTAATGGCCACTGGTGTCAGTAACTGTTAGAAATTTCAGAACCTGCGCAATGCTCCTTTAACCCTTGTGTGGTGTTCATATTTTTGTTATTCAGCCAGTGTTCGTGGGTCTGGTGGACCCGCTGTATTTTGGGGTTTTTAATTCAACATAATCAAACAATTTATGTTAAAATACTCAACAGATGTTTACTTCATCCCAATTAAGCAATATAAACAGCATATATGGTTAATATTTCCTCTTTAGCTTTGTTAGATCACATTTAAGAATTGCAACCTTGTGCGGGAATGGCAGGGGTTGAAACAAAACTCACTTTTGCACTCACACTCTCTCACACTTACACACAATCTCTCTCACACACGCAACACACACACATACACACTCTCTCTCACGCACGCACGCACGCACACACACACTCTCACTTGGATATGTGGTTTACGGGGACTCTCCATAGGCGTAATGTTTTTTCTAATGTACAAACTGTATAATCTATCCCCCTACACTAACCCTACCCCTAGACCTACCAGTCACAGAAAACTTTTGGCCTTTTTTGAATTCAAAAAACACCATTTAGTATGTTTTTTAAGCCGTTTGGTTTATGAGGACATCTGTGTCCATGTTTATGTTGTAATACCCATGTCATTATACACATTTGTGTCTTCATAAACCATATACAAGAACACACACACACACACACACACACACAATAACAGCAAGCCCTGACAGGAGGAGGACAGAGTAAAGGTAAACAGGACCTAAAATTTCCACACTTTTATTAGCCCCGGGTCCAGTGGACCCGAACATCCTTTGTGTAATATAAATGTGTAGGGGGGGGTATACAGCGTGTGGTCATTGAAAATGTGTTCTGATATATGTTCTTCACAGAAAATGAGCCAAGGCCAATGAGTCTGAGGTTGAAAAAATAATTAATCGTATAATTTTTCATTTGATAAAAAATGAAAACGGATTTCCAGGTGTAACGATCAAGATTCTCGCTTAGACCAACACTCGACAGGAGCAACAAAACACCAGGGATTATTTAATATAAGAACGGCTGACATATATTCTCTTTAATTAGTTTAATAAGCTGCCTTATAAATATCCCCTTTATGTGGCCGCGCTACAACAGCACCAAACAAAACCATCCCTAATACTGTCTCACTAAACCACCTGACCTCACCAGTTGAAGGTGCTGCAATTTGTGTAATGAAACAGTGTCCTAAATGCCAAACACCTCAAACTGACATGTCTCCAAAAGATCCATTTCACCGATGCCAGTCCTGTTAAATTTTACAGAGAGGATGTAGTTACAAAATGTAACGGCACCGTAACATTTATGATGGAGAATGAGGAGCTATTGTTATCAATCATGAATTCACTCCTAAGCAGATTCATCAAGGGTGAGTGCAATGTTGATGTCATGGATAACCAAGAAATAGAAGAATTTCTTCTTTCTGCTGGACCTTTAACTGTTGAGTACACTCCTGAAAACGAAATAACATCTATTTCTAAAGGAAATGAGATGGAGAGAAATCCAATGAAGAAAGTGACGAAGAACTGTTGGCTGCAAATGATATTCATTTGGATGTTCCCCCACCATCTGTTCCACAGTATGCAAAAAACCCACAGAAACGACAAAAATCAACGTGTCCAGCATCAGTGTCCAAAATGTCCAGCACCAGTTAAAATACAGGAACTTTCAGATCACACTGCTGTCCCACCAGCTGTACCAATGTACAAAGCGCAGAAAAAGAATGCTTCAACATCAAGAAAAAAACAGAAGACAACATCAGAAAACTCAACAGAAGCAACGGTCTCTTGTGCAGATGTTGCAGGTAACCCTGATGAATTTGAAGATGTTTCTGATGTCAACACATTGTCTTATTTGTGACAAATGTGCAACATGACAAGACTTTCTTGAACATACTGAACGTACACAACAGCTAGCCTATACTTTTTCTTTAATTGTTTACTTGTCATTAATACAAAATAGTACTTGCTGTCCTTGTTTGCTTCACAATACCTGCAGAACTTCTTATGATTCGGCTGTGGAGGTCCATGTTAATACTGCCTGGCCTAAAACATGGGCTGGTATATGCAAATTTTAGAGCGTAAATATTAATGATCCCGACTGCAACATCACAGTCGGTGTTATGTTGGGATTCGCCCGTTTTTCAGCGGTCTTTTGCAAACACGAGATTTACACATGAAGGAGGAAACAATGGTGTTTGAGGCTCATGGTGTGTCAGTTCCATGTACAGAACTCTTATTATTCAACTATGCCAAGATAAATACAGTTTTCCAGTCTATGGCACCTTTAAGTAAATGATTAGTAATAAAAAGCTTACTTGTAGTCTGAAATGGCTTTAACAAAAGAATAAAAAAAAAATTCTTAGATTTCTGCTGGTTGTAATCATGTACAGATAAAGTAGCACAGTAAGATTACATTTATTTAAATGCATTAGTGAGAGTGATTGTGCTGTGTGTGCAGCATCTCTACTAATAATTTACTGTGTAAAAAAACTACAGTGAAGCTGTAGTTGATATATGTGTTGATCATATCTGTAGTAATGATTTAAAAAAAAAATGTACAAATAATATTCTATTAAGATATCAGTTACAAGAACATGATTTGCAATAGTAATATCATCAATAATATATGCACAATACAGAGATTAGACTATCAGGTCTGTGTCTTACATAAATATCAATACTCAACGCAAAGTGCAATAATAGAGTAAATACAACGAAACGAATGTAAAATAAACACCTGGCCCAGTATGGCAATACCCCAGTGGCTAATGCTAATTAGCGCATTTCTAACGCCAAATTACTGCCGCGATAAGACGCTCAGAACTCGCCAATGTAAACAATAAGCATCAACAATATACCAGATGAATAAAGACATATTTGTGGACTTACATCGATGCACAAACGCAGTACACAGAGCATTAATAAAGGTGTACAGACAAACATTTGCAGTCATGTCTTCTTGTGTGCAACACTGAAATTAGAGCGTATGAAAAAAAAAAACCGCTTTTGGTTCCTATGACAAGCTTTCTGACAACAGCGATTAACTTGCTTCTATAATGAACTGTTGCATTCCCCTGAACAATATTGAGAACTGATATGGTATAAACAATCCTAATTTGTGTAGAGCACTTGAAGCATGCATTTAGCATTAACTGTTAGAAACAGAAGAGATATTTTGTATTCTGTGGCCCCCTCTATAGGACAGTATTAGTATTACAGCCAATATGGGATTTATAAACATTGACAAAACGATTTGAAATGTTATTATAATAAAAAAAAATAAGTTTAAACATGATTTCAAATGAAATAAAAATAAATCCTTAAATAACTATTTTAGTGAGCAGAATGAACCAATGAGTGTTCTTCTGGTAGTTAAAATGTAAAAGAAAGGCTTTAATAATACTTAAAACACTCTATGCATGCTTGGACACACATGCACACACATTTTGTTGTAGATATAGATATTTGAAATAAATGATAGGTAACAAAATGCTTTTTGCAAATCTCCTCTGTATAACACCATTTTCAGGTTTCACATTAATCATTATGCAGAATTGTCCAAACTGAGAGCTCAGTACAAATGAAGTGATAAACTCAAACAAATTATGATTGTGTTCTAATAGTGATTGCTATATAAGTGATTTTATACTATGAATGCAGAAGTACCCGTGAAAAGACTTTATTAATTAGTAGAATGACCAGCAGATAACAGTAGAAGGCCACTTATTGGCTCACTTTCATTTTAAACATCTTGGTTTCCACAAGTAATCTGTTATCTCCATTAAGCATGCACATACACACACACACACAAAGACAAATATGGTTTCAATGTTTTTAGGATATGTTATTGTGAAAATATCGTTAAATGGTCTATAAGCATTTCACATATTTCTTTGTGATCTAATAATATACAATTACCAGTGCATCATAATAAAAAAATCGCTTTAAGCATTGGAATTTGGTTTTTCACTTATTTCTCGGGAACGAGAAGGCAAAAAATTCTGAAACTCAGAGCATAGATAGTGCTCGAGGGGCCCTGTGGAACGAGATGATCAACTGTACAAAGGCATATCTTTTTGGGCTTACAGTATATTTCGGGAATAGCCAGGCCAAATCGCACCAAACCACGAGGCCCACAACGATAGTTTTCGCTCAAGGACCAGGAGAGGTCCTTACCATCCATTTTTGAGTTATGAGCGAATTTGTACTGGGGGGCGTGGCGTCCATGGTGGCCGCTTTTTTTGAATCGTGTTTTTTCGCTAATAACTCACCGAAAACTCGACAAAAACGCTTAAATTAATACCATTGATAGAGTTAATATAGACGGTTTGAACAAGCCCTGTGTCGTCAGGATTGGTAGATATTCCTTTAACTTTTGACTTTTTAAAGACATTTGGTGAAGGCCACTTTTTAAAATGACCCTGTTATAGCCATACGAAAAATGCAAAAGTTCAACTTTTTTTTGATAATTATTGATCTAGAGCAGGGATGTCCAATCCTGCTCCTGGAGGGCCACTGTCCTGCAGAGTTCAGCTCCAACCCCAATTAAACACACCTGAACCAGATAATCAAGGTCTTACTAGTTATTCTAGAAACTTCCAGGTAGGTGTGTTGAGGCAGGCTAGAGCTAAACTCTGCAGGACAGTGGCCCTCCAGGACTGAGTTTGGACATCCCTGATCTAGAGGGTCCAGAGAAGTGAGCGTCTTAACAACGCGCTTCCCTAGATGTTGCGAAATGGAAGTCACGTGACATACTTTCCTGGTCACTACTCCCTGGTCAGCTGTAAGACAATATGAGAAAAAAACTAAACAAGACACACCAACAACCCAGCGTGCCAAAACAAAAGAATCAGTTCCCTCCCTTCCTTTCGGTCTGCGTCAGACTTTTATAGCAGGGACGCCCATTCAGGTGTAAACGTCGCAATGCTGATTGACGGCCTTAACAGCCAACAGCACCACCCTGAGAGGTGATAGCGGAGAAAGTAAAAACAACAACAACAGAACACCAGATCCCTCTGAGCACGTAACAGTGCACCTTAGCAACCGTGAATCGAAATTTCTACTTTTTTTCAATAATTATTGATATAGAGAACATTTCTGCACTGGTTTGTTTCAGATCAGGCAAAAAACCTAGGACTAGTTTGCAAAAGTAGGTTTTTGACAAAATTCAAAATTACGAAAAAAATAAGTCTACGACGTACGGTCTAGGAGTTCTGAGCGGTTTTGCGCTTTTGATCCCTGTAGGGCCACCTATTGGCCAATTGGGGTCATACCTTCTGAGGTTCTCCCCAAATTGAGGACTACCATCTGGCCAAGTTTCAAGTCTTCAGCCTTTACGGTTTGGTCTGCAAGATCAGTTTTATGGAAAAATAATAATAATAATAAAAATCCTTACAATTACTTCGTGCTTGAACCCCTAATAATCATATATAAATCATATAGCTGGTCTTGAAGCAATTCTGTTGGCTTTGAACAAGCCCTTGATTTGTTGACTCTTGTCAGTCAAGTCAAAACATCTTCATTATTTAAAAAAAAAAAAGCTTTACAATACAATGTTATTTTTCTTTAGGATGACAAAACCTTACCATGTGAAATAGAAGGCAGACGTGATTTCTCTTTAGTTTTACATCTGACTTTAAAGCTGGACTGGGTCCTTTTTTTCTTCTTGACACTTGACACTATTTTACACATCAAGATTAATAGGACTGTCATAATCGTAGTAAAATTAATAACACAATATATAATATATTTTATCCATCATTTCATCCATCTTTCATAATATTCTTACATTTTTCAGTCAAATTTTATATACCGATTGCCTTAAAATTTGGATGATCAAAAACTACTTTCCCATCATTTGTTGGACCTTTGGGCCATTTTGGGTTGGTCGTCCGAACAGCTCTCTGGATTCGTTTATGAGAGTGTCAAGATGAATCCTTGAACCCTCCTTGTCAAGACCACAGATAATTGTTTGCCCTTGTTTGACAATTTGACGCAGGTCCATTTTTGCAGGGTCAGTGTGGATTTTTTTTAAGGAGGGCATCCATTTGGCAGCGTTCATACGCCTAATTCGAGGGTTGCAGCAACTGCACGCCCTTTGCTTAGTTGTTCGACACGTTCTGTATCATGTGACATAGTGTCACCTGAGACGTGTGATCTAAGAATGTAAAAAAATAAAATTAAATAAAAATAAATAAATACATGAAAATAATTATGATTTTATATTAGATATATAAGTGTTAAACAGTTATGACTCTCCAATGCTAAAACCTAGCATCACTTCAGTCAATGCACTTTTTCTATTACAAACCAGAAACCAAAAGGAACAACTTTTTTTGTCTGAACGGCCCATAAAACTCATACATCGGTGGCCCATTCGTGTTTTGTTTTGCTTAATTTGCGGCACTGGGATCTTTGTGTCGGTGTAATGCATCAGCAGCCCATTGGTTATTTTCTTGATTGACACTGGGCTGGTCCAATCACATCTTTAAACACCTCCCCTTTTGGGCTCTTTGTGCAGAGAAATAGCATGAAAAAAAGCCCTTCAATTGGCTGATGAGGATAGTGAGAAGGATAAGGAGAGAAACGAGTGAGTGTAGAGCCTGCGGTAAACAGAACTAGGCTACTTTCAGAACACTTAGGCTATAAGTGTAGTAAATGTCATGAGTGCAGGAACCCATTACCCAGTTACGCATTATTTCCACATTTGCATATTTGACGATTATGCATTTTACTAGAATTGTAATGAGACTCGTTTGTAAACCATGTTTTCTGCCAAAATAAAAGCTTGATGCAGTTTCCGTAAAAATAAAAGATCATGTGTTTATCTCTTTCGAGTATAGAAATTAGTACAAAACAAATTATGAACGTTTATTTTATTTAATTTTTTTGTATTTTTTGTTATTTTTCATAAACTTTTGATTTACAATATAGGCTATTACTGTCATGGGATTAATATTATAACTATTATTATGTAGTAGTGTAGTCGCTTAGCTACGGTTTCGTTCCAATGAACTGCAGTAGCCAAGGCGACATCTATGTATATCTCTATACCCGCCCGCGCCGTCAGATCATTTGGACGTGTGCTGCTTTCAAGAGATAACAACGATATAAATACTGTTCGTTTTCTCACACAAACCGCTCGTTTCGTGTCTTAGGCCATCAATGTGTACTTATGATGGGGAATTGTTTCATTTGGACGATGGGGAATTGTTTTAATTTGGACTCTGTGCTTGTGTTTTGAGACAGTGACCATCGACCTGCATTATATGACTGACAGACAAGAACGGTTTGACCTAAAAATATCAAAATTGAAACTACTGCGGAAACAAAGACACCTACATCTTGGATGCCCTTGAGGTAAGCTAAAACATATCAAAATTTAATTTCAAAGTGAACTATCCCTTTAAGTGCACCAGGTGAGCATGCCCCCAAACCCCCCTAGAGGGACAGAGGTCCACTCACCACAGATTTAGCAAAAATCCTGAGGGAAACGCTGGTATTGCTATGCCACTGCAGCTTATAGCTTGTTTTAGGATTCATCACTGTAGAGTATAGTTCAATTGTATTTCATCTGTTAACTTTTACTCATTCCTACTCACTATTACATGGCATTAGTGGTTTTAAGGAATAGGAGTTGGTATACATATTCAAGGGCGTGCAAAAATAGGTTGTGTTTATATATGAAGTGGGCTGGTCTGGGCCAAAATGCCAGGGCCGGTTTTTAGTCCCAGTCCAGCCCTGCTGACTACTTAAAAATATATTTCATAAAACAGATTATAGATTATACAATTATAAATTAACATATGTAATGTTGAAAAAACAAGACGTCAACACGTAGCAAATCTGAATCTGTTGCAACTCTGAAATGAATCCGGCCGGGAACGCAGTCTTGTCTAGTTTCGTCAGATTATTAATTATTTTAAATCAAAACAACAGAACCATAACGTTTATAATGTATATTTCCCAAGGCCTTGTAGCAAATTAAGTATTCAATGTGAAATTCAGCAGATACGAATTTAAAAGCGGCTTCAGATGCTAATTTCTTGCTACTGGATTACGGACTGGTCAAAACACGTTCTATCTGTGTGTATTTTAGGTTGTTTTTACATAAATTTAGATGCGTATCGAACCTGCAATTACGTCCAGATGATATGTAGAAGGCACTGTAAATAAGTAAAAGCATATAGAATTTGACCGTTTTTATTTACGTCTAGATATGCATGTTTTGTGTGTGAGATCAGGCTGGTTTAAAGGTGTGTATGTGTGTGTTTATTTCAGAACCTGCACCTTCACCACCTTTGGAAAGGCAAGTATTACACTTAACTGAGAAGTTGATATACAATATGCAATGTACAAGTATATATACACACACAAGTATATATATATATATATATATATATATATATATATATATATATATATATATATATATCAAAGATTTGTAGCTTGCCTAAAACCTTTGTTCTATTTTTATGTCATTTTAAAGTCAAGGATAATTTCCAAAAGCCTAGACCAAATATTACAAAGCACTGAAAAATTTGCTAAACTTTGGGGCAATATATTCCCATTAGTTGCTTCATGGGGACTACAGTGTTTATAATGAAGCTGATTTATGGGGAGATATTTTGCAAAGACTTGGAAGTGCCCAATACATCAGCGAATCCGCTAAAAATTCATAAAGCCACTGCACACCTTTGGAAGGATATTTTATTTTATTTAGGATATTAAATTCTTTGGCTTTTCCTTTCCATGATCTAAAGAATTAAAAGGTTGTTGTCATTTGAAAGTGTGTAGGCCTGCTTGCATTATTATGCTATTATACTATGATTTATATATTCAATGGCATAAAATGATCTTAAAGTGACAATAATATAATTTATCACAATGATTTCTGGGACAATATATCGCACAACAAAAAGTAGTTATCATGACAGGCCTACCAGTGGCCCTCCGTTGCTTCATGATCTGCCACTGCACCACTGTTCCATGGTCCAGGTCCTCCTCCCCTTCACAGGCCTGGCCCTCCCTCCCTCCCTCCCAGTTTACAATGGACAAACGTGATTGCCAGGAGAATAAGCTCAATTCACCCATACTGTAGTTTTGGTTTCAAACGACACAGTGTGAATACCCTGCAGTCACAAAAAAAAAAAAAAAAAAAAAAACTAAAAAACACCTATAATAAAATGTATGGGCTACTGCTGGTTTGAAGATTGCCCTGTTAATGTTTGTGGTCACCCTGAAGGCAGCTGTGATATTCACAGGAGGAGATGTGTCACAGTACCACTGAACTAACACTGAACAGATTTCACTTACATCCATTGGAGAAACTCTGGAAACCAAACTACCCAGAGTGTCTATTGGGATTTCATGCAAAAACTCCCTGAGATGGTGATACAATATGGATACAGGGATGAAGCGCCAACAAAAGAGCTTCTGAAAAACATTGTATGGACCCAAAGAGAACTGAAAAGACCTCATTCAAACAAACTTCTAAGTCTCCAAATACTAATTGATCAAAAGAAGGGATCAGACAATGAAGTCCTGCAGAGGGTCATGATGCACCCAAGGCATCTTCTGTGGTCAAAGAAAACGCTGTCGGTGTTTTACAAAAGGTGCAAGGAGGACATTGTCAATCTGGATGCAACTGAAGGTATAATTCAAAAAGGAAGTTCCACAAGTCCACCATACTATGTGTATTAATTAGTCGTGTGTAATCCTTCCAAGGGGGTATCTCCTCTTCCAGTTGCATCCTACATCTGTTACCACAGAATCTGTCATGTAGTTCTTGTAGGCTTTTTTGCAAACTGACATGATGTATGAGGAAAAGGCAGTCAAAATACCAATTATGATCATTTGTGCTTCTAAATTAAATTTTTTTACATTCTGCAAACTAAGTCTGGAGGATTGTCTGCAGAAGTACTTTGTAATCATCACTGGCCAATACCAGGCAGAAAAGTTTGATCTTCTCATCCTTCATAGATGCTTAAGCCACATAATGAAGAATGCAAAGGATTTGTGCAAAAAAACAGTAGTTTTTTATTTTATTTTATTTTTTATTACAATTCATTCCGAAATTAAATGAACAAATTTTGCTTTTTCTTGCTGTCATTTTAGTATGCAAAAACATTACAAGCTTGCAATGCACACATTTGGGCTACTTGCATGTTTGACAAATCTGAAGCAGATGGATGAGGTGCTTCTCAGTGCCACAGTCCTGTTTTGAAGTCCCTGTGCTGGAGACAGTGTGGCAAAGCACTACAACAGCTTATAAGTGTTTATGCAGCAAGTGGGAAAACTGGAAGTTGAGGAACAAAACATTGTTCTGAGCATTGTCTACAAGCTTCAACTCTCCTGGGAAGGCTTTCCACAAGGTTTGGGAGTGTGTTTACGGGAATTTTTGACCATTCTTCTAGAAGCGCATTTGTGAGGTCAGGCACTGATTTTGGGCGAGAAGGCCTGGATCGCAGTCTCCGCTCTAAGTCATCCCAAAGGTGTTCTACCGGGTTGAGGTCAGGACTCAGGCCAGTGCAGGCCAGTCAAGTTCCTCCACACCAAACTCACTCATCCATGTCTTTATGGACCTTGCTTTGTGCACTGCTGTGCAGTCATGTTGGAATAGAAAGGGCCCAAACTGTTCCTACAAAGTTGGGAGCATGAAATTGTCCAAAATGCCTTGGTATGCTGAAGCATTAAGAGTTTCTTTCACTTGAACTAAGGGCCCAAGCCCAACCCCTGAAAAACAACCCTACACCATAATCCCCCCTCCACCAAACTTTACACTTGGCACAATGCAGTCAGGTAAATACCGTTCTCCTGGCAACCGCCAAACCGCCAACCTATCATGGTACCACTCTCGAATTCACTGAGCTCCTGAGAGCGACACATTCTTTCATAAATGTTTGTAGAAGCATCTGCATGCCTAGGTGCTTGATTTTATACAACTGTTGCCATGGAAGTGATTGGAGCACCTGAATTCAGTGATTTGGAGGGGTGTCCGAATACTTTTGGCAATATAGTGTATATACCATTCTTCACTTTCCCAATAAGGAAGCACCCCCCTCTCTCCAAACCAGACAAACTAAAACTACACAAACCCTGCATCCAACCGAATCAATGAAAAAAGAGAAAGAAAATAAACAGACTGATACTACTTTTTACCCAGCATATTCAACAGCGTTCGGTTGAACAGTTCAACCGGGTTTCCCCTTGGATGATACGGTGTAGTTAAAATTTTCCGAATACCAGTAATCTCCCATAACTCTATAATGGTATTGTTCTCAAAATTAGGCCCTTGATCACTATGAAGCCTTTCAGGTATGCCATAATGCACAATTAAGTTTTCCCAGAGGCTTTTTGCAACTGTCTTAGCCTTTGGTGCAGGGATCGCAACGGCATACTTCATGAAATAATCAGTTATCACCAAGATGTCCTTTGTATTGCTATGATCTGGTTCCAAATATAAGAAATCCATAAATACCAACCCAAGTGGCCAAGATACCTGAATATTCACTAGTGGCCCTTCTTTTTCTGCACACGCACCGGTTGCATGTCTTAATCTTTATCCATCCTTGGCCAATAAAAACGAGCTTGAGCAAGGTCAAGGGTTCTTTCCATACCCAAATGACCCATATTGTCATGCAGTTGTTCCATTACAATAGGCCTCAAATCTGATGGGAGAACAAGCTGGTAAGTTGTATGATCACCAACCACTCTTTTCCTTTACAGAATACCATTCCTCAGCTCTAACTTCTTCCATTCTCACACAAGAAATGAGAGTTCTGACAATTCAGACGTTTGGAGAAATGTACACTTCTCTACTTAAAGCTTCAGTCCATTCTCTTTCAAGCGATTTAGGACATGCAAACTCAGATTTCATGTTCTTCTAACATCTCAGAAAATACGATCAAATCATCCAAGAATACCAGGACTTCAGTGAGGTTAATGTCGCCCATACAAATCTCCCTAAGTCGTTGAAATGTACATTTGTTATCCCCTGAGGCATTCGATTGAACTCCCAGAACCCAAGAGGACAAACAAAAGGTGTTTTGGGCTTATCTTTTCCTCAACCTCAATCTGGTAATAGCCGGACTTAAGATCAAGCATTAAAAACCACTTAGATCCATGGAGTGCCGAAAAGGTTTCCTTAGATTTTTGGCAGCTCATAAGCATCCTTTATGGTCTGTGTGTTCAATTTACAATAAACGATTCAGATTCCCGGATGATTCCAGCCTCAAGCAAATCTTCCAGATGTCGACGAACTGCTTCAAAGTCTTCAGGATGTATGGGTCAGGCCCTGTGCTTAACCCTTGTGCATCCTTGAGGACATTTTTGGCTTTTTCAGTTTTGTTTTTTTGATCACTTTGCCTGTGTTAATGCTAACTGCATAAAATTTGGCACGGGTGTGTATTTTTATTGGAATTTTACTATTTCATCATCATTTTCTTTAAAAAATCTATTTTGCACTAGTTACACAAAATACATCCTCTCAGGACCTTAAGGACAAAAATGTCCCCATTGAAACCCATTAAAACTGCATTTTTTTAATCCCTGTGCCGTTTAACTATAAAATGATGCAATCTTTTTTAATAGGCTTTCATTCTGTTGGCAAGGCTTCAAAATTGACATTTTTACCATTTTTTATCAGATGGTGCCATTTTTTCAGGTTAGGCCTATAAAGCAAATACTCGCTTTATTCCTGTTTTCTGCTTCGGCATATTATAGAGCCAACTGGATAAATTATGCAACGATAATTGTGTGGGTTTGTTGGTATGGATGTCTAAGTGTGGTTGGTATGTGTGTTATAAAAAAAAAATGTGTTTGTGTGCATGTGTGTGTTTGTAATATTTGAGAGAGAAAAACTCAACTGCAAATCGAAAATCCAATCACTGTGTTCACCAGTGGAGTTTTGCTGGCATCCAATGGGGAAAGTCTGGTACTGCGCCCAAACAAAATCTTACTGAAAGCTCATTTTTTGAGATATCATCCTCAAATTTGGATTTATATCAGTTTTAGAGTTCCAAATGTTTCATAAAATATATATTTTATATAAAATATTGATTATAATGTTCATAAATATTTTTCATAAACTTAAACTTCTATAAGATTTTTTTGGTTGCACTTTTTTTCAATTTTTTCACTTCAACAACAATCTGCCAAGGGTCTTCTTTAAAATGAGACCAAACTTAAGTATTTGCTCCCAAGCATAACATTTTTATGAGAGTTTTTTTAACTTGGACATTTTTGTCCCTTTTGGACCTATGAGTAAGTTTTTTTATTTTTTTTATGTTAACTGCATTAATTTTGGCACAGGTGTCTATTTTTATTGTAATTTTACTATTTCACCCCCATTTAATTTGAAAAAAAAAGTGTTGCACTAGTTACACAAAATACTTATATATATTTTATATCAAATATTGATTATAATGTTCATAAATATTTTTCATAAACTTAAACTTCTATAAAAAAAATTTGGTTGCACGTTTTTCACTTTTTTCACTTCAACAACAATCTGCCAAGGGTCTTCTTTAAAATGAGACCAAACTTAAGTATTTGCTCCCAAGCATAACATTTTTATGAGAGTTTTTTGACTTGGACATTTTTGTCCCTTTTGGACCTATGAGTAAGTTTTTGTTTTTTTGTTTCTGTTAACTGCATGAATTTTGAGCTATTATAGAGCCAGTTGGATAAATTATGCAATGATAATTGTGTGGGTGTGTTGGTATGGATGTCAGAGTGTGGTTGGTATGTGTGTTCTATAAAAAAAAATTTGTTTGTGTGCATGTGTGTGTTTGTAGTATTGATAGAGAAAAACTCAACTGCAAATAACAAAGCCAATCACTGTGTGACCAGAGGAGTTTTGCTGGGATCCAATGGGGAAAGTCTGGTACTGCGCCCAAACAAAATCTTACTGAAAGCTCATTTTTTGAGATATCAACCTCAAATTTGGAACACAACTTATTTAGATGTATGGCTTTGATTTTCTAGCCGTTTTAGAGTTCAACTTGTTTCATAAAATATATATTTTATATAAAATAATATTCATAAATAATTTTCATAAACTTAAACCTATATAACTTTTTTTTTGGATTTACTTATAAAAAAAATTTAACTTCAGCAATAATCTGCCAAGGGTATTCTTTAAAATGATACCAAAGTTAAGTCTGTGCTCCCAAGCTTCAACTTTTTATGACCGTTTTTTGACATGGACATTTTTGTCCTCTTTGGACCTATGAGTAACTTTTTTAAATTGATGCACAAGGGTTAAAAGGAGTGTTGTCATGGATTTATATTTAAACGACAATTAAATTAGTCGTACAAAAAATGTACAAGTTTTTTTTTTTTGCACAATGTGTATAATAGTGACTTAGTTAGTTTCAATTATACCTGATGTGGTTGATGCTTGGGACTATTTTAAATATTATTTTTCTGGAGATCTGTAATAAGCATGCTCCTTTACATAGATTTCGGGTGAGAGGAAGAAATAATCCTTTGTTCAATTAATCAGTCTCTAACCTTATAAAGCAAAGAAATGTGGCTTGGTCCAAAGCAAAGACAACAAAAAGTGATGAGGACAGGTCCCATTATAGATTATTACAGAATAAGTGTACAAAATCTATGAAAAGTTCTAAAAGTCAGTATTATCTTAATCTGATTAACTATAACATGAACAATCCCTCCAAATTTTGGAAATTAACGAAATCTATTGTAGGGTCAAATAAATCTACTTAAACTTCAAAAAGCTTTAAAAGTGAAGCAAAGATTAATTACAGACTAGGTTAATATTGTTATATGTTTAATAGTCATTTTATTTCAGCTAGTTTGAAAACAGACAGTAATTCGTTGGTCATTGACGAACAGGGAATTGATGAGTCAACTAACTATAATGAATCAGATTTATTTTCCTTTACCCCTATATTGCCCACCCAAGTTCACAAACTACTCTCAAATTTAGACTGTAAGAAATCAGGTGGGTCATACAGTATTGAACCAGTTTTCTTAAAAGTGTCTGCAGAGATTATTGCCAAACCTATTGCGTCGATTTTTTATTTGAGTCTATCCACTAATATAATTCTGCCATCTTGGAAATCAGCAATGGTTATGCCATTACTAAAAGGAGGCGATCCCTGCGATCTGAATAATTATCATAAATAACTATTTGTAAACTACCGGTTTTAGCACAAGTTTTTGAATCTATGGTAAATTATCAAATTACAGAATATCTAGTTAATCATATTTTAATCGCATTACGACAACAGCTACTACACTATTTACTAATGATTTAATCACTGCTTTTGATAAGACACAGCACTGTGTGGCCTTATTTGTTGATTTCACAAAAGCATTTGACTTGGATCATGCCATATTGTTACAGAGGCTTAAAAGTATAGGTTTTGGTAATTCGGCCTCGAGTTGGTTTTAAAACTATTTATCTGATAGAACTCAATGTGTTGCTGTAGATAATTACACCTCATCCGTGTTAACAGTCAAGAAATGTGTCCCACAAGGTTCTTTACTGGCACCAATTATTTTTTCTATTTTTTCTAATATTAATGAATTGGGGCAGGGTGTGCAAAGTTAACATTTTAATGCTGACGATACAATTATTTATTTAGCTGCATCCTCTTTGTCTGAAGCAATTGAAATTCTTCAGGATTCTTTTTATACTTTTCAGCTTACTTTACTAAAACTGAAATTAGTTTTAAATGTAAAACAAAACCAAGTATATTATTTTTCCGCGCAGCCATTCTATGATCACTGCTTTGTCTATTCTTACTATTGATGATCTGTGTTGGCTAAACAAGCAGCAAAAAAACTGGAAAAACTTCAGAAATGTCGTGGAAAATTCTTGTTTATTCAGGATGCCACAAATTCCAAAAAGATGCAACACAGTTCAAAACTAAATGTCCATTGCAAGTCCAAGTTTAACTCAGAAATTCTGCAGGAAAACAAACTAGCAAAAGGAATTTGTTCAAAGTACAACACAAAACAACAAACTCAAGAGAAAAATAAGTTACACAGTTGGCTACTGATCCAACCAAACACCTCTTTTTTTTCTTTCCAAACATTTCATCTGTTCTTTTACTTTTAATCTTCATTTTCAAACTGACCAATCATAACTCTTCATCAGTTATTAACTAAACATTTCAATTATTGGCAACCTTACCAACTATACATTGATAATGTCTATCTTTACCAGTTACATTACCACTTAGAAAACAATACAAACACATAAACATTCATGAGGTGTGGGTCTAAATACTCTTAATAGACCAACTTAATAGACCTTTAGGATGACATATAATCGGTTTCCTGTTCGCGGCCCCTCCTACTAGGCATTTCCAGGAACCGGTAAGACAAATGATCGCTGATCGATTGCTCCTGTCTGCCTCGCTGCCTGCTGTGGGTTTGTTTGCTTCGGTGCTGTAAGCTCCGTCTTAGCCTCGTATTTCTTTGTTTTGAACCATAATTTACTACAATTTCTAGTTGTTTATACTACTAAATACAGCTTACCCAACATCTCAGATTAACCTGACATCGCTAGCTTCCGTTAATGCGCCACCCGTGCGCTCAGCTATTTTTTATTTATTTTCTTCTCGCACGCTCGCGCCTTTGAGTTCATAAAAAGCTCAGGTGAGTAAGAATCAGTCAACAAACACGGTGAGTAATGTCTTGTCCTGTTATTGTCACCTGCACTTCATGTCACATGTTTAGCATAGCCTTCTCTGTCGGCAATATGATAGGAGACAGTTAGGCTGACGGAGAAGATTTCAGAACTAGAGACACGCATCCAAACATTAATTGAGGATAGTAAGAGTGCTAGAGCTTTAGATACTGCTTTGGATGCGCCTAGCATAGTGAACTCTTTACATGACTCGGTTCTGGCTGAATTAGTGCCTGTGCAGCAAGGCAAATGGGTGACAGTGAGGGATCGCTCTAGTCGCGGATCAAAAAAACACTCTTCTGTTCCGATTACCATAACAAATCGATTTGCCCCGCTCAGTGAAACACCCACTGAGAATTCTGTTGATTCTGCCCTAGTAATTGGTGATTCGATCACACAGAACGTGAAAATAGAGACACCAGCCACCATAGTCACATGTTTGCCGGGAGCCAGAGCGCCTGACATCAAAGCAAATTTAAAAGTGCTGGCTAATGCTAATCGTAAATTCTCTAAGATCATTATTCACGTCGGCACTAATGATGTTCGACTCCGCCAGTCGGAGATCACCAAAATGAATATTAAAGAGGTGTGTGAACTCGCAAGTACGATGTCAAGCACTGTAATTTGCTCTGGCCCCCTTCCTGTTCGTGTGAGTGATGAAATAGTTAGTATATTGTCCTCACTCAATGGCTGGCTGTCTCGGTGGTGTCCGCAAAATAATATAGAATTCATAGACAATTGGAAAAGTTTTTGGGGCAAACCTGACCTGTTGAAAAGAGATGGTATTCATCCCTCCTGGGATGGTGCTGCTCTTCTTTCTAGTAATTTGGCTCATAGTCTTAGAGATAAAAAATGACAAATTGGGCACCAGGTCAGGAAGTACACAGACTGGCTTAACCAACTGTCTGCTAGCGGCCTCGCGTCACCAAGGTCAGATAAATCCCATCACATAGAGCCTCTTTCACCTAGCTATCATCATATAGAGACTGTGTCTGTTCCCCGAATTTGGAAATCCAAAAAAACGTCCAAACCCATCTAAGGTTAAAAATTTAATTGATGTTCAACAAATAAAAAACAGCTATAATACAGATGAGCAAATGATAAAGCTTGGGTTGCTGAATAGTCGATCGCTTACTCCAAAAGCACTCATTGTTAATGATATGATTTCAGATAATAACCTAGATGTGCTGTGTTTGACAGAAACCTGGCTAAAACCAAACGATTACATTACTTTAAATGAGTCAACCCCACAAGATTACTGTTATAAACATGAGCCTCGTCTGAAACGCAAAGGGGGAGGTGTTGCTGTAATTTATAGTATTATTTTCAAAACCACTAAGAAATCAAGTTTTAAATATACTTCTTTTGAAGTGTTGCTTAATGTGGTGCTTAATGTAAAAATATATAGTGTAAACAATAAATCACGTTTGAGATTTGTGCTGGCTACTCTATACAGGCCACCAGGGCACCATAAAGATTTTATCAAAGAATTTGCGGACTTTCTATCATAATTAATATTGACTGCAGATAAAGTACAAATTGTTGGTGATTTTAATATACACATCGATAATGAAAAAGGATTTCCGGATTTCATGGAAGGAGAGCTCGATTACTTACAGAGAGGCTTTAAAAGCTGCTAGATCTGCTTATTTTTCAACCCTATTTGAAGAAAATAAACATAATCCTAGGGTATTTATTTGAAACGGTGACTAAACTTACGAAAAAGAAAGCTTCAAGCCCAGAAGTTTCCAAGCAACACAGCAGTAATGACTTTATGAACTTCTTCACTTATAAGATTGATAATATCAGGGACAAAATTATAACTATGCAATCGTCTACTACAGTATCACATCAGGCAGTGCATTGTAGTCTCCCTGAGGAAAAAATTTATTCATTTATTGCTATAGGAGAGGAAGAATTTTGCAAACTCGTTAATTCATCTAAATCGACAACATGTATGTTAGACCCTATACCGATTAAGCTACTGAAAGAGATGCTCCCAGAGGTCATAGATCCTCTTCTTAATATCATTAATTTGTCTTTGTCTCTAGGATACATACCAAAAAACTTTAAGCTGGCTATGATTAAACCGCTTGTTAAAAAAACGCAACTTGATCCTACAGAATTAGTCAATTACAGGCCGATCTCGAATCTACCTTTTCTGTCAAAGCTATTAGAAAAAGCAGTATCCTCACAATTGTGTTCCTTTCTTGAAAGAAATAATATCTGCAAGGATTTTCAGTCTGGATTTAGACCGTACCATAGTACCGAGACAGCTCTCATTAGAGTTACAAATGATTTGCTCTTATCATCCGATCGTGGTTGTATCTCTCTATTAGTGTTACTTGATCTTCGCATTTGACACCATTGACCACAACATTCTTTTAAATAGACTAGAAAACTATGTTGGCATTAGTGGAATTGCACTAGCATGGTTTAAATCACACTTATCTGACTGTTATCAGTTTGTAGCAGTAAATGAAGAGATGTCTCATCGATCACAAGTTCAGTATGGCGTACCACAAGGCTCAGTACTAGGACTGTTGCTGTTCACTCTGTACATGTTACCATTAGGAGATATCATTAGGAAACATGGAATTAGCTTTCACTGTTATGTCGACGATACTCAGCTGTATATTTCTTCAAAAACTAACGAAACTTGCCAATTCACAAAATTAACGGAATGCATAGCTGATATAAAAAATTGGATGACTCGTAATTTCCTACTACTAAATTCTGAAAAAACAGAGATTCTAATTATTGGACAAAAAAACTTCCTCACGTAATAATCTAGAATACTGTCTAACACTTGATGGCTGCTCTGTTAAGTCTTCGTCATCGGTTAGGAACCTGGGTGTGCTCTTTGATACCAACCTTTCATTTGAAAGTCACGTGTCTAGTATCTGTAAAACCGCATTTTTCCATCTTAAAAATATATCTAAATTACACCATATGCTGGCAAATGCGGAACAATTAGTTCATGCGTTCATGACCTCAAGGCTAGATTATTGTAATGCTCTACTGGGTGGTTGCCCTGCACGCTTAATAAACAAACTACAGCTAGTTCAAAACGCAGCAGCTCGAGTTCTTACCAGAACCAGGAAGTATGACCATATTAACCCAGTTCTGTCGACACTGCATTGGCTGCCTATTAAACATCGTATAAATTTTAAAATATAATATAATGGTTTAGCTCCGCAGTACTTGAGAGAGCTCTTAACGCATTATAGTCCTTCACGTCTATTGCGATCTCAAAATTCTGGCCAATTAATAATCAAATATCAAAATAGTATCAAAATATCAAAATAGACTGCTGGCGGTAGATCCTTTTCCTATTTAGCACCAAAACTTTGGAACAGTCTTCCTAACATTGTCCGGGAAGCAGACACACTCTGTCAGTTCAAAGCTAGATTAAAGACACATCTCTTTGACCTAGCATTCACATAATACATTATAGACTTCTATAATTCAATGTTAGGCTGCATAGATTTGGTCAGCTGGAACCGGGAACACTTCCCATAAATCCTGATGTACTCGTTACATCATAAGAAGAATGGCATCTACGCAAATTTTAGTGTCTTTGTTTATCCCTAGGTTTTCCCGCAGCCTGCCGGATCCAGGCTGTATCCAGATCTGACGAAGGACCTTCGCCTTCGTTGACCCGATGACAACGCAGTGCTGAAGTGACAACTAGTCTCTCCCTATGGAGGATCCCTTTCCCACTCTACAGATAAAGTGTTGTCGGGAAAATTCATTTCGCGTACTGTGGGAATATGTTTAATTTATATTCATGTGAGTGTAGCAGTAGGCATTAGCTCTGCCTATTAATGCTCGGCTGGATGGTGATTAGCTCTAGTTATGGTGACTATAAATGCGGTTGGTGTACGTTACCTGTGAGGGCATTACACGTGACGTCATGTCGTTGTTGTTCCGGCGCGGTGTGCAAGAGCTGAAGAGGTAAGAACTGCCGGTTAGCGACTCTGTTGCAAATGATTCCTGTGGCACTGGGTAATATAGACTTCTTTGTTATAGTGGACAGGGGAACTAATCGGCATACACTCGGCGGCACTCGTTGTTGTGCGAACTTCTAGAAACACGGATGAGTTTCGTGGTTCTTTAATGACGGGCTGTTCAGGTATGTTTTTAACCTTTTATATTTAATGCCTTAGTCCAACTCAAGTCCGCTTGGTGAGTTTCCTTTGTTTTAATCCAGGTGTGTTTCATATGCCTGTTTAAGGTTATGGTGGGCTGTCGTCGTCATTGTCGTTCACTGGACGTTTTAATCAACAGTCCGGTTCAACATAAACTGCTGAGCGATCACAAACTTACTACGTGCTGCTCTGCTGTGTAGCCTTACTGACTAGCGTCACTGCGACGTCTTCGACCTCAACGGCACCATTAACGTTAATTTTTCTCTTTCATTCCATGAGAATTGGTGTGGATGTTTTTATTGCCTGGGATTTGATATTGGGTATGCAGAATGTAAGGAGCTGTATTTAAAGTGACTTTTGATGCTCATTATTCTTAGTTATCACTGTTCATTGTTGTTTTAATTTAAGTTTCTTTTTTTTTGGTTTATTTATTATTATGTGAATGTTTGTTTTGTTTAATTCTTCCTTTTTGGCTCAAGTGCTGTCTTTGTGGCCCGGTACGAGTTAGACCAGGTGTTTGTTTGTATTTTCCTGATGCTGTCTAGGATATCCAGCTATCTAACTGTTCTCACAAGAGTACCCTGGATTTAAGTGGGGAATGTGTAATATTCAACAATGTTGTGAGGTGATGATCATCTGGAATGTATCTGTCTGTGATGAGACTGCTTGTTATCATACTGGCTTGAGATGAGCATTGTGCAATTGGGTCAAACAATTGTTTTTGTGTATTTCTTGTTTTCTCCTTTTGTTTTTTTATTTTGTGGTGTATGAGTCTGATGTGTGTTCTTTATTGTAGGCCTGGGCGGCAGGGAAACTAAGGGCGGCAGCCCTTCTCATCTTGGTGGTGGTATTTTGGAGTGATTGCTGTGCCACCTGGAGGTGTTTGACTGAGTGGTGTGTGTGTGTGGTTTTCTTTATTTCTTTTCTTTTAGGAGAATAGGGAGGCCCCTTGAGTGGAGTAATTTGGCTGCCGTTCCCAATTTCCGTCGCCAGGAGTGTCCCATTTTGAATATCCTTTTTCTGATTGTTTTTTTCTTTTTTTTATTGTTTGTATCATTTTAATCAATAAAGTGATTTTATTGTTTGTATCCTTCACCCATGTCTCATGCCTGACTCCAACCAATACGAGCCTGTGAGCCTTGTGTGCTCCTGATTTGTTTAGGGCGATTCCCTGGTAATAAGCCCCCAGGGTGGCGTAGTTGGTTTATTCATTTGGTGTCCCTGTTTCCGAGCCCATCGCCACATGAGGCATAGATGATGACAGTTTAATTTATGTTCATGTGAGTTGACAGTTCAAAGAAGATTAAGTCAAGCAACCCAGTCATCGGACATTAACCCTCAGGGGACCACGGTGTTTTTGGGGCCTTTGAGATGTTCTGACATGCCTTGATATTTGTGCTTTTTTCAGTTATTTATAAACATGTTAATGGCAAAGGTGTAAATTTACTCTATATAGCACAAACAGGGCTACCATAATATGCGAGAAACGTGTATGTAGATGTTTGTATTTTTAAGAGAATAATGTTTATGCGTGGTTATTGGAAAAAAATAAAATGAAAGTTGCTGATTTAAGAACACAAAACACATATTAAATATGTGTCCACAAGACTTTTGACTAATTGATGTTTTCCCTTTAAGTTCTAGCTTCAAAATTATGTGAAAATCATCCTGCCTAATTGTTCACATAAAACACTACATTGATTTAAACATTGTAAAACAGTTTTTTTGTCAGAAGAGGTTTATGCGTGGGAGTGGTAATGGGTCATCAATATTAATGAGATTCAGACCAGGGGTGTGACATAGACGCTCCCCCAAGTGCTAATGGGCCATCAGGTGAGGCAGCCTGAACAAAGAATGAGGAGATTCAAATGTTTTGTTTTTCAATCTGTTTTAATGTAATTTTGTAAAAACAAAAGTAAAGGCAGGTATCTCACAGTAAATGCTTATGCCCCGTTGATGCGGGCTCTAAGCAAATCAAATGTGACCAAAATAAATAATCAGTCGGCTATAAACAAAGCAATTGTGAGCGATAAATAAACAAAAGTAAAGGCAGGTATCTCACAGTAAAAAACATTTTGAAGAGAGTCTGGGGAGTGTGTGTGTCAGCAGAACTCAGCTGTGGTCCAAGTTCCCGGGCAGGCAGGAAGCTCAGAGTCTGTGGAACCATATCAATGTCAGTCTCTGTTTTCCATGACAGAGTGGACTCCTTGTTGCTCGTCTGAATGTTTGTCTTGGCCCTCTTTGCCACATTCCTATAAAAATAATAATATTAATAAAGGTTAATAAAGGTTGATCAAAGTACTATCAGCATGTCAGGGCAGGGCAATCAGCATGTTGATAAAACAAAAAATATATAAGCTCTTTTATATTAACATTACCAAACAATAATTGTAATATTGTGCATGCATAACACATTTTTTGCAAAGTAGTAGTTAAAAAAAAATAGTAGATAAATATGTACTTACTCTTTTTGATTTCCGTTGCTCCCTGTCCTGCGAGTTGCAGTGGAAGGCGAGAGTGAACAAGCTATATTCCTTTTAAAAAAAAGTTGAAAACTATTTTTATCATATATTTTACAGAGTACTATTCCAGCACATGCATAACTGATGGACATTTAGCAATGCTGATAAAGCAACACAATATAAGCTCTTTTATATTAACATTACCAATCAATAATTGTTATATTGTGCATGCATAACAACACATTTGTTGCAAAGCCACACAGGCACATATAGGCTGCATTTGTATCATCACTAAGTATATAAACAAAATGTAACTAACATCTGTAAAATAGTAGGTAAATATGTACTTACTCTTTTTGATTTTTGTTGCTGCGTGTCCTCGTTGCAGTGGAAGGCGAGAGTGAACAAGCTACATTCCTTTTAAAAAAAGTTACAAAACATATGTAACATCAACCAATCTCCAAAAATAAATAATAAAGTCATACAGGCTCATAATATTAACACTAAGTATAAACAAAATTGTAAAATAGATAATAACTAACAGATAACTAACTAATAGAATAAACTAACATCTGTAAAATAGTGGGTAAATATGTACTTACTCTTTCTGATTTCTGACTGTGTTGCTAAGCGCACTCCGAGTTGCAGGCGGAGGTAGTGATGAAGCTACATTCCTTTTAAAAAAGTTGAAGAATATTATGACATAAATATAACTATAGTAGCATTAGTCTATAATGAATAACTGATGTAAATAATTTTAGACGTGTGCAATAAGCCTATATGCGTGTCAATGGGCCATTAACGGAGAGGCACACCGCAAACATTAGCCTAACACATTTGTGCACTTCATTAACTGGGTATATTTACACATTTCAGCACATTTACACACATTTAAAACTGATATTTGCGAGTATGCATCGTTAATGATAATGAGGCAGCATTTATATAGTCAAAATATAATCTAAACACCTAGGGCCTACTAGGCCTACTTTCTAAAATAATTTCTAAATTCTATCTTTCATACATAATGATCTAAACATATCATTTAGGCTACACATACAAATACAAATTTCCTAACCAAGGGGTGTAGCATATGTACACAAAAAAAAACAAAAAAAAACATTTTTGATGTTGAAATGGTACAAGATATTAAATTCATGGTATAGATATGCACTTTCATTAGATCGTGTTGAATAAAGGTAGATATCAAATGTCAATACTCTGGATGGCAAGTCCAGCCTGTATAATATGTAAGCTCATGTTTTGAATAACTTGTCAACTAATGCAAGTAAGAATACATACTTACTCATCCGAAATTCTATCCACGGCTGCATCAAGTCGCTCTTCAAAATACAAACGGTCGTCATCAGAGTAGTCGCGCTCCTCTTCTGATGAAAATCTGGACTCTTCGTCGCTAGTATCCAGGACGAACTGAAGGGCTTCCGCACCGGTGTACCGTGTCATCTTCCCAACGCGCAGGTGACGAAATGATGAAACTTGAAGCGTTTAATACATTTGCTTGGGGGCGTTTACCTGTTTTGCATAGATGGCTTAGCACATTATCTTGTGAATAGCGCGCTCCGTGAGTAGGCGTGAACGAATTAAAGTCAATGAGCTCGTAAGAAGCTCGACTGGAATCGCTCTCTTTTTATACAGATTACAGAAGCTGATAATATTTGTTTTTTATATAAATGACTTCATTTAAAAGCTGCGATCTCAAGCTTTATGCCCGTGGGTCTGTTTGCCTGTTTGACTGAATTTTCGCGGAGTTATAGATCATTTTCGAACGCGTTTCAAATGGGAGTTCACGGACAGAGAGAAGGCAGACATCGCATCATGTTAAAGTTTCTTTATTTGTCAAAAAGCAAAACACTTTATCTTTATTGTGAGTATACAGAAAAAAAAAAGAAACTGAACAGGATCGATTGATGTAGAACACGAAAATTAAAGATCAAAATTAACAGAGCATTTTGTGTTTATTTTTCATTGCTAAAAAAAAAAACGAGCAAAACGCGCCGGCGCGTTCTTGGTCCCCTGAGGGTTAACCTTTGTATCTGTATACACCTCCTGAACAGTGACATGACTCCAAGGTAAACTATTATCATGTGAAGGTATGGGTGATGCTATCAGGTTGATTGGATCATTTGAATGATAGTGTTATGCTTATTCTTGATTGAATCAAGAATCATCCCTCTGCTTTGTTTGACTTGTCTCCATCTCCAAAAGTCCCACCTCCTTGTAAATGTATAAAGAAACCATGTAAAGTATGTTAGTCAGACTGATTTGGGAAGAACTGCAGCCGCGTCAACGCGAAGTCCTCAATAAAGAATAACTTTGTTTGAACGTGATCCCCAACGTCTCTTGCTTCGACGAAGAAAAAGTTTTCAACAGTACCTACTCCGAAGTGATAAAATAAAATTAAATTCTGTATCAAAAGAAAGACCAGTACTTTGTTTAGGCTTGGTTTGTAGGGAATTACAAACCTCCGCACATATATTCAAACGCACATAACTATAGAACCAATTCTTAATGCTCATGTGAACGCCATCAGCGTTCACATGAGAATGAGAGAATGGTGTCGTCTTGGCGGCCCCTAATTTAATAACAAATGATCGTTGTGACGGAAGCGAATCAATCAAAACTAACTTTAGCTGGAAAATAACTTTATTAAAGAACTGCTATAAAGCCAAAACAATCTCTGTTACCTTAAATTATACGTTTATCTCTGTAAAGCTGCTTTGAAACAATCTACATTGTTAAAAGCACTATATAAATGAAGATGACTTGACTTGACTTGACAAAGAGACATGCACGTTGATATTAAAACATTGTTTGTTTAACTTCAGCGATAAGGTTTTTCTTACTTGGACAGTGCTCAATAGTAAAAACATAAGGCTGCAGAGTCAGACACCAGTGCAGTATCCTTGAGTTCCTGTTCTGCATGGTCTGCATCCAGATCGAAAGGCAGTATAGGGCTTGCAAGACGGATCAAGGGGCACTTGCCAATATCCTTTACACAGATCTAATGTAGTCATATAGGATGCTTCACCCAGTCTCTCGATCAACTCGTCAATATGAGGTATTGGATAATAATCGGAGGAATCCGATTAACTATTTAGTTTTATTAACTATTTAGTTTTCTGAAGTCAGTGCAGAACCGGATTCCTCCTTCCTTTTTAGGGACAAGTAGTATGGGACTTGACCACCCACTGTTGACGGTTCTATAATCCCCATTTCCAGCATGGCCTCGATCTCACTCTTTAACTGTTCTACCATCTTCTCCGGGACTCGATAGGGTTTTTGCCGAACATGAGTAGTGTCTTTCAAGATTATATTGTGTGTGAGGATCTCGGTACGGCCTGGTCTTTCCTGGAAAAAAGAGGGAAAAGTTTGAAGTACCTCGGTTAGTTGCTTTTGTTGACGGTTATTCAAATGTGCAGACCATCCTGGAGCCTTCTGCAGTGATCGAACTGGTTCCATATCGGTTTCATCCTCTTCCTCCACTATGGCCCTCACCATCATCGCTTGTTCTTTGACATCTGTAGGACCACTGAGATCAGACACCCTCTCCTTGAATTCCCTCAGAACATGTAGGACCTTCTTAGGCTGCTTCATTTCGGGACACAAGATCTCCTAGGTTACTGGGCCCAGTTTTCGTGTCACCACATACGGACCCTGCCACTTGGCCAACAATTTGCTGGTGCCTGATGGAAGCAGTACCAGAACTTTCTGTCCTGGTTCCAAGTCCTTTTCCCTGGCATGTGCGTTGTACCATGCCTTTTGCCTTTGCTGGGCAGAAGATAAATTATCTTTAGCCAGAGTCCTAAAGTTCTTCAACATGTCCCTCATCTATTACTGTATATGAGGTGATACTGCACTGGGCTGGTTCCTCTGCTGTCCATCCCTCTTTGAGCACGTCCAGGGGGCCACGAACTTGCCTGCCAAACAGAAGTTCAAAAGGGGAGAAACCGGTTGAGCATTGAGGAACCTCTCTATAGGCAAAGAGTATAAAATGAAGCCATTCATCTCACTCCCTCCCTGACTCATCAGCAAACTTCTTAACCATGTTTTTCAATGTACCATTGAACCGTTCTACCAAACCATCTGTTTGAGGGTGAAATGGTGTAGTTCTGATTCCCTTAATGCCTAGTTGTTTGTACAGTAGCTTCATCAGTTTAGCCATAAAATGTGTTCCTTGATCAGTGATAATTTCAGAAGGAACTCCATCCCTTGAAATCAAACCAACCAAACATCTCACAATGTGTTTAACTTGGATTGAACGCAAGGGTACACCTCCGGATATCTAGTAGCATAATCACAGATCACCAATGCAAATTGGTGACCCGCACTACTCTTCACCAATGGACCTATTATATACATCCCTATACGATCAAATGGAGTTCCAATAATAGGCAGAGGTTGCAGATAACTTCTATCAGCTTTTCGAACCGGTGCTACCCTTTGACATTCAGAACAAGTTTTACAGTATTCTTGCACATCTTGATACATTCTTGGCCAATAAAATTGTTGACTGACTCGTATGTTTTCTGTTGGCCTAGATGCCCTGACCAAGGGATGGTATGCCCCAGATGTAAAATCATCTGATGCAAGGATTTGGGTACTACTAATCTAGGGATCTCTATGTCGGCCAGGTACAAAAGGTTGTTTTTTTTTAAATGTACCGGTCCCCCCCAACTTTGTTTCACCCACAGGGTTGCCCTCTACCTCACACACTTTTTGAAACAGGGGCTGTAGACCAATGTCTGTTTTTTGTAACTCCCTTAAATTATCAGAGGCCTGCCAACAGTCGTTAATCAACTCAGATCCAGGGTGGTCAGTAAAACTGGGTAAGGTCACTTGTATCTTATCCTTCCCCCTATGCTTTTCTTGCCGTCTCTGTATTTTACTTTTTCTTTCCTTCCCCGCAGTAGAAAACAAATCAGCATCAGCATTAGGAAGGGGTTGTTAACCCTTGGTCTGGAACCGTGCAACCACTGCACACATTTTGCATGCTAAACCAACCAAATCAGTTAAACAAGGAAAATCTTCCCCGATCACCACATCATATGCTAGTTTCTCAACCAACCTTAACAGGTATGCCTGTTCTTCTATCACTACAGAGACATCAGCAGTAGGATATATTCTTTCATCCCCATGTACACATCCCAAACATACTGTATCTTCGTAGTTCAACATCTCACAATTCAACAGGTCAGATTTCACCAAAGTTTGTGTACTACCTGTATCAACCAGAGTATGTGAGCGGAGTGGAGCGGAAAGAATTTGCGCTCCACGCTCAAAGCATTTCATAATTACTCCGCTCAAGCTCCGCTCTAGGTGTACAATTTTCCGCTCCTCGCTCCGCTCCCACTCCGCCCTTAATACGTCTCGCTCCGTATTCGCTCCACGGTAAATTTTTATCCTTTTTTTTTTTTTTACATAACACCAACCTCTGATCAGAAAATGCATGTAGCCTACTGTAAAACGAATACGCAGTACTAAGAGAAACACATACACATACTTTATTGGAATTTTGAACAGCCCCAAACCAATAAATTAGGCTATCCTTTAGCTCACTTTAAAACAAAGCAAAATAGAAATCACAGGGAATCTTTTGACGTTGTAATCACCTCCCCGCACTCGCGTTCTCCTTTGTCATCACTAACTTTTACAATACATTTATATTTTTTCCCCTTCTTCACAGTAACATTTCGGAAACGATCTGAAGAGAAAACGCAAAAGTACTTTTTATTCTGCGTTTAGACGACCGTTATGGGAGGGAAATCTGTGTGCATATGGTGACGCATAAGTGTGAAATTCAATGTAGTATGCACTCAGCGGCAAGGTGGCAATGTGAAGCACTGATCGGTGCCTTCACTGTCTAGTAGACTTTTGCTTACCTTTTAGACACAAACACGACGGTGGAGCGTTTTTAAGATTTCCACTCTGGAGGGTGGTTTCACTTTTTTGCATTTTTAAGCCCCAAAAACGCCATCACCGTCTAAACGAAAGGCACATCTGCTAAAATGTTTTCAATTCACCCGCGAGTGTTCTCGTGTAAACTGGGCCTTATAAAATCGTCCATCATATAATGGAGTTGCACAGGCGGAAATCGCGAGGGGGTCGGTAAAATATCATTAAAAGCTTGTGTAAAATTAATTACATTACTTTATATAAATGTTTGTGAAAGTACTAGTAAAACAATATAAATGCAAAATATGATTAGAAACATTTTGAGTCCCCCTCCGTTTGCCTCACGGTGGTTTGGTCCTGAGTGATAGTGGAGCGTTTTCGGAGCGTGAGAAAATCACAACGCTCCGATATTAAAAAAATCCGCTCCTCGCTCTTGGCAAAAACACGCAACTCCGCTCCCACTCCGCACCGCTCACATACTCTGGTATCAACCAAGGCCTGAACAGGTTGACCATTAACGGTTACCGTCATAAGGTGGCTATGTTTCTCTGGAGGTTGTACTGCTTCATTAAAGCACTCATTCCTGGGAACATAACACATGTTAGTCATTTTAGGTTTTCTTACGGGACAAAGAGAAGCCTTATGTCCTGGTTGTTGACAATAGAAACAAATCAACGTTGCATTAGAATGTTTCTCCGACAGTCCCACAGTCTTATCAATAGGCTCCTCCACTTTAGCCTTCCCCACAGTCACAGTACCTTTGTTGGTTCGTGGTAGCTCTCGATGTGCAGCCATGTACCTTTCAGCTAGCCTCGCAGCTTCCTGTCATTGGTTGGTTTTCTTTGACCCATACTCTGACGTCGGGACACAACACTCGCAAATACTGTTCCAAAATGATGGTTTCTCCCACCTGTTTTTTGCTCTTCGTTTTGGGTTGCATCCACCTCTTATACAAGCCGTTAATGCTAATGTAAGTCTCCCTTACACTCTCTCCAGTTGGTATCATAAGGCTCCGGAAACGCAGTCAATATGTCTCCTCAGTCATGTTGCATTTGGACAGGACCGCAGCCTTGATGTCATCATAGGAACATCCTTTTAGAAGAAGTGGCACTCCACAAACATGTGCTTTTTTTTTTTTTTTTCGGACAACTGTGTCCAAATAAAACAAAAAAAAGATTTCTGGGAACACATTGGCATGAAAATGGCAGCATCAAGTTCCAGCCCACAGAGAGAGTGGGAAGTTATTCGTAAAAAGTGGCAGGATTTTGCCAGTGCTGCCAAAGCAAGAGGTGCTGCAGTCCGGAGAGACCGGGCAAGAACAGGTGGTGGGCCCAGCTCTGTGCCTGCACTCAGCTCCGATGAGGAAAAGGCCCTGCCAATCATCGGAGAAGCGGCCTCACAGGGTATCTCGGGGGGTATAGATCTGAGAGCAAGTGTGGATACCACTCCATGCTCTCAAAGCAGGCCATCCTTGCCAACTCGCACCCACATGCCCTCTCCCCCCAGCAGCAGCGACAGGGCTTCTCCGGGACCAGCGTCACCACGCCGGTTTGCACCTTCATCTGCCTCCACTGAGGTCACCCAACACCAGCAATCTGCGAGTGGCTCCAGAAGGCGTCGTTCTATCTGATGCGACTGCAGTGAAGAGCTGGTGAAGCTCGAAAAGGAGAAGCTGGAAGTGCTCCGAGGGATTGAGCAGGGGTTACAGGAGGCCAACAACCTCGCCCGGACCACGCTGGAGGTGAAAAAGGCGAAGCTCCCGATTTTGGAGAAGCAATATGCTTTGTCCGAAGCAACATTTCAAAGGCCAACCATTTCTGTTCCAATTATAATGCCAGGTAAGCATGATTATGATGCTCGGTACTTCATGTTGTCTGTTATCTTTTTGTTCAAACTATTTGATTACATTACAGATGAACTATCAACAACCCAGTGACTGCGGGCTTCAGAAAAGCAGACTTTTTATGTTAATTTTCATGAATTTTCAGTGCTTTTGTTTGAATAAACACCAATTTGATTAAACAAAAAACTTGCTGTCATCGATGTTGGGTCTGCAGAAGATTTAGAAGATAGGTTCTGAGGGGGTAGCCGCTGTCTCCTATAAAAAAGCTCTGCCTTTCTGCGTCTTGACCCACCGCTGAATTGGCCCACACAAAGCCATCATGTGCGCTACCAGGCCACTTTGCCACCACGTCTGCAAATATCCCCCTGTGGCCCACCACCACCTGGACATTGATGGCCGCGAAGCCCTTACGACAGATGAAGGCCTGGTTGAGCGCTAATGGGTTGGCTATGGGGATAGGTGTCCCGTCGACAAGCCCTATTATTTGTGGCATACCGGCAATGGCATGGAAGCCTTGATGCGCCTCCATCACTTCGTGCCTGATGGAAGGCATGCGGATATGTGTTGACATCACTGATTATATTTCTAATCAAGTCAAGTAATCGAAGTCTCAAACCTGGCTTGTTTTTTTCCAAAAACACTGTCAGTGGCCCATGCATATCGACTGTCACTAAAAATCAGTGGTAAACCGTGAGGAAATGCTAGATTTTTTTATAGCTGACAAAGTCTAATGAAACACACTGACCTTATTTTTTGTCCTTTCAAAAGTAACTGAATGCACTGCTACATATATTAGCCTACAGTAATCATAATTCTATTTAAAACATATAAATGTACATGCATATGTATAATTATGTCATTATCAAATATATATTTGTTTATATACACACACTATAAATGCATATATTTGAAATTAATACATTTTCCGCTTAAAAAAAAAAAAGTTCAGTCCATAGCCTAGATCTACACGCCTCCTAAACCCACATAATAAAGATGGACAGTGACATTGAAATTTGCACAAATTAAGCATACGTTCCATACAATTGAGGTATTATCGAAATATCTAAATTTTAATAACGAGTGATTATTTAACAAAAGGCAAGTAAAACGGTCAGGGTTACATTTTAGACACACACACACACACACACACCTCTGAAGCGACAGAAAAGTCCTCGGGACCGCATCACTCGCAAGACGAAACCTGCATTGGTGTACAAGGCCGAAGTCCACCATTCTCCAGTTGAATGGTTGCTACACACATAGTTTAGATGTGTCCGTGGTTGATGGCCAACCAATTGCCCGCAGCCAGAGTCCAGCCCTGGCAGCATCGCGGGGAAAGATGCACTGGAACTTTTGCACCACGAAAACAAACGTGCGTCCCATCATTGCCTCTCTAATCTACTACGTGATATCATAGTTTGACATGTCTGTCATTGGAAAGTTCCACGTGGTATCATGAATAATTAAGAGCATGTGTCTTCTCATTGGATAAGAAAACTCAGTCATGAATAATCATGAGATACCGATGATTCATCAAAGCCTGTGACGTGGACACAATGAAGATTTTAAACCCAGAAGATGAAAATAGCGGAAAAAAAATGGAAGCTTTAGCTAAGTTCTGCCAGGAAGACTCAATCACTGCATCACTTATTACCTTCATCTCTATCCAATCACGTCTTTATACTTTCTGTATAAAAAATAGGTACTTACACATGTTTGAGTTTGCAGATGCCGACGCGACAACAACCTCCACCCTCCCCACCACCACCAGGATGGTCCTGTCCATACCTTCTAAGGGGGTCGGCTGCGCCCCTGCCTTCGTCTTCAGGCAGGAGATGCAGATCCGCTACCCTCGGATTACGAGCTATGGACGGGGCCTACGCCAAAGAACTTTACAATGCTTGCCGGGCTGTCAATAAATATATGCTTTGTTACATCACTTTATCTCCCGAGTCTTTCTGGTAGAACTAAAATTTAACCATTTTCCCCCTACTATTAAATCTAACAGATGCTAACATTGTCTTCAATGGTGTTCAACACACATACCTCTGTTAAAATCTCTTTACAACACTTTACAGTTTGACAGTGTATCACACATTATCTTTGATAACCCATAAACATACAAATTTAAACAACAAACAGTTCTTCACAAAAGGAAATAAAATCTAACAAAACTCACCAAGTCGAAAGATTTCTCATTCTAGTTTACACTCTCACACAGTCACGAGAACTCACGATCGGTTCACATCCGCTTCTAAATTAGTAATCATCGTTATTTTCCCCGGTTATTTCTCATCTCCACTTCACCAAAGCATTTTAATCAGTTTTGACAACAATATATGTACTTGATTCCTATAGTAATTCATTCCTTATTCAGGCTTTTAGGTTTTACTTTAGAAAATTACTCCTAAGGTTCAGTTTCCTATCCTGGGTTGCATACACAGCAGGATAGCAGGTCGTCTGACACATTACAGTTAATATGAAGAATCAGTTTTGAACAGACTTAATGGACCAACACAATCAATGGTTAAATATTCAAAAGGATTGCTCACGGTAGGAATGGGATACAATGGTGCAGGCGCTAAGACCTCATTAGTTTTACCGACTAGTTGATGTGGCACGTCTTAATAAAAATCGCCACATCTCTCTTAAACCAAGGCCATAAAATATAGCGCATTACACTATTGTAGGTTTTCTTAACCCCTAAATGTCCAGCTATATCACCATTAACTGTTTTCAGCAACAAGTCATACAATAATGATCTGAAATATGGGTTCACCCACAGCACAATCACTTGTGATTGTCACAACTAAAACTAAATTTTTCAGGAAATAACCAGAAGCCACACTTTCATAGGTCAACCTAGATTTTTATAGATGCAATCTCTAATTCATCAGCTAAAACCGCAGCTTCAGCTGCTATTTTAACCTTCTTTTCGTTTATGTAGGTTGTTATCCATTCAGGATAGTGATTTTGTGAGCAATTCAAAAACATATGCTCTTGAAAGAGTCTACCCCTAATGAAGTACACTGACAATTAAAGTGGCCTGTAAGCTCTTTCGTAACCTTTACATGAGTCTGCCTTTCTCCCTTTTTTTTTTATCCCCTAAAATACTGGCGATAAGCTTCAAGTATAAGTTCATAAGCATTTAAAAACCACATCTCTCACTTATAATCCTTTAGATCTGCTGACAAGACTGAAATAAATGCTCCTCGAGATTTACCCTCAAGAACACTTTGAAGTAAAAGAGTATGTTCTGCAACATTCCAACCTCTATCATCAGCAATACTTTCAAATATAGAAAAACAAAGACATCTAGATGTTGTTCGTTAAACCTAAGCAACAACTTGTTCATATTCACAATATGTAATGCTTTATTTGAAACCAGTTGATTACCAGAGGAGTCAGCACTAATACTCACTATTTTCCCCTTGTCGGCTATCAACTTCAAGCAATTTAGCCTCCTGAATTTTTTGCTCAAACTTAAGATTGATCCTGTGGTGTGTACAGTGATCCTCTACATTCCTGTGGATGATGGTTATTCACAGATGTTAAGGAATGCAAAATCCAAAAGCTGCTGCTTAGGAGTTTTCAATATCTTCCAGTAAATTCTGCATACCAAAACCAGAGGGATACTCCTGGTGGTCATCCTGTGGGTGTATGCCAGCTTGGTAAAACCAACTTTTTGAGAAGCTCATGACAACAGGCCATAGTTTTAAAATCACTCAATGCAGTTTGTAAACATTGGTAAGGGACCAAACTGAATAATTCCTGGAGTTGAAATGTTCCCCAAAATAAACTTCTTGAAATGTTTCCCAAAATGGTTTCATCAGTACCAATAATTTCATTAACAAGTAGATTGTGATGAATCACTATGTATTGTTTTTTCTTTGAATTGAGTCTTTGAATAACTCATTTGGAATCAAATATAATTTGGAATTATACAAGAAACAAATTGTTAAATGTTCACTATTTTGTGGACACATGAATCAATGCCAGACACACTGTAAATAAAACATTGGGATTATATAAAGAAATACTCACCCATGTGCGCTTCCAAATGACACTCCGAGCTTCACGTTATCATGTTTGCATTCTTTATAGCACATGAAGTGGATGCAGTTGAAATACTGCTGCTTTTACATGAAGATGGTTATGAAGAGAATCACAGAAGGTGAATAGTGCTCATAATGGTAGGATGTAAAAATCGATCTGGTCTACAGTGGTAAATGTTGAAACTTTAATGTAGTGTATAATATAAATTGCCCACACTACAGATATTTCAGCACCAATAAAGGAAAAGTTTAAAGGAATTCCTTAAAAAGTCAATAGTGTATAGTATGTTGATTGCTTTTGAGAGAGGGGTCACAAGGCATGTTTCTCTTTTCCTAGGAATGTCCCTAAAATTCTTCAGTTTGTTGATAAAGTGGTCCATTTGTGCAGTCCTTCTGAGTTTCAAAGTCATTTCAGACTTTCTAGAGGGCATGTGGAGGTATTTAGGTACATGGTGTGAGAAGCATTTAATACATAATGTTGGATAATATGCATACTATCCAAATCTTGTACTCTAATATGTAATCATGTTCCATGTTTTTATTAAATGAGTAATGTTTTTTTCTATTACAAATGCAGGATCTTATGAATACACCCAGTCCTTTCTACATGAATAAACAGCAGACCAAGCTGTTTACAAACAGTGACAAACAGTATTCTTTCTTGCCTCTATATAGACTCTTTCCAACCAACTGTCCTATAGAGGAGTGGCAGACAGATTTTACCAAATCTACAGTTTTAATAGATATATAAGATATGTTCTCTTGTAATAACTCATTTGTCAAATTACATATCCTGGCCCAGAGGACAAGTCCTGCATAGTTAGGATTTGAAACAGCTGGGTTTCCTAACACTGTCTGTGCAGTTGATGGATGCCATATTCCAACTGTAAAACCACAGTGTGAGAATCCAGAGGCCTACATCAATAGGAAACAGTTCTATTCTATTATACTTAAAGGATTCTGTGACAGTCAGCGGTGGTTCTGTCATGTCAGTGTGGGTCACTCTGAGAGTCAAGTCAAGTCAAGTCAAGTTTATTTATATAGCGCTTTTCACAATACAGATTGTATCAAAGCAGCTTCACAGTATTAAATGAAAATAATACATCAATGTTTGTTTCTAGTGGAAAACGTCCACGTTTGGTAATGCTGATCAATAGTATTGTTGATTGATTAATTAAATTAAATATCCCCAAATATCCAGATAGCTGGCATGATTCAAGGGCATTTCGTTTGTCTGAAGTATGCCGACTTCTTGAGGAAGATGACTCTGCATACCCCCTTTTTGCTTCAGCTAATGAAGCCATACAATGACAATGGCCACTTGAATGTCAGGTACAGACGGTTTAATAAGAAACTGAATGCTGTCAGTGTACTCATTTAGCATACATTTGGTATATTAAAAACAAAATTCAGGAGACTCAGATGCACCTGAAAAATGTGATTGAACATTACTTCTGCAGTCACAGACTGTTGCATTCTTCATAACATCTTAGGCTGCAACAAAAAGTAAACCAGATGCATTCATGCTTAAAAAAGCATTTGTTTGAATACAAGGAGGAAAACAAACATAAATATAACAAACAAAGAAACATGTCAAAGCCTGGCAGGGCAATCAACATTGCACAGACCGTCAAACTATCGCCCAAATCAATGCTCCCAGATGCTCCACCTGTGATAGAGTTGTACTTGTGATAATTAATTTCAGCTGATGACCCCTAATTGCTAATTTATCAACAAATGGGTGAATGTTTGTTGCAGTGAGCACTGAAGATAGAAATGTGCTGAAATATTTGCTCCTGTTCATTTGTTTTTAATTCACTTTGCTCTTTTTGCACTATGCAATCCAGAAAATTAAATAAAAAATTGAAAGACTTCTGTAGTCTGTACTGAATCCAGTGTGCGGCCAGCCACCTTCTTGCTCATTTTGTATATGAGAGGGACATGATGTTTGAATTAATTTGTGTACTGTAAGTTATTATGACCTGCTTTGTGGCGATGGCCACTTTTTATCATTAGCATCATAAGGGACGTGTTAAATGCCATGTTACATCCTGGGACTTCTCGAATCATTCCTTTTGATGTGCAACGTTCTCTATTAATGACTATGACTCGATAACCTCTGTTACTAGCATCAATGAAGAAACTTTGGATCTATGATTGAGAACATTAACTCGTCCCACTAACCTTTCACCTCACCTACCTATCATCTTCATACCCAGCAATCCAGATCCTGAAAGCAATTTAAGGTGATCGAGAAAACGTTAGAGAGCAAAGGAAAAATAGACAGCATATGAAATCAACTATTACTCAACCACATCAAAAGTACAAGATAATGCATCAGCCATAATGGTATTAACCCCTGTGATATGTTAAATATTCAAGTTATAAGGTTGTAAATATAAAACCCACCACATCAACTGTTGATTAGGACTTTGCAATGAAAGCAAAATTGTCAGTGGATTATGATCGAAGTACACCAACATAGACATCACAATGTTGGAGTGCCCAGATCATAGCCAAAGCTTCATTCTCGATAACGGAATAATTTCTCTGATGTATATAACATTTTTGAGAAAGGAATCATACGGGATGGTCCATTCCGTCTTTATCTGATTGTAACAATACAGTCCCGGCTCCTACCTGACTTGCATCAACCTGAATTTTAAAAGGCTGATCAAACCTGGGTGCCGCGAGGATTGGAGCTGTTGTCAGTAACGATTTCACATTGTCAAAAGCCCTCTGACAGTTAAAGGGTCAACTCAAACTTCATAGAATTTTTTTAAATATCAGTCAACAGAGAAACAACAATGGAAAAATTAGAACAAAAGCTTCGATAATAACCAAATAACCAATAAGCCCTAAGAAACGCATCAGCTCCTTTTTGGTTATTGGAGGTGGAAAACCTTCAATAGCTGAAACTTTAGCTTGAGGAGGACATACTCTGCCCTGCCCCACCTCCTTACCCAAGTACTTCACTGTGGCCTGGGCAAATTGAAATTTGGATAGGTTGACTGTAAGGTGCGCTTCAATAAGAAACTCAAACAATGCCCGCAAATGCAGAAAATGCTTCTACCATGTGTCACTAAATATAATAACCCTCCAAACCCAAAACCACCTGATTCATAAATCTCTGTAAGGTTGCCAGTACGTTATACATGTATACTGAATCTCAGATTCTAATACTATTCTACTTAATTTCTCAAGAGACCCGATAAAAACGTTGCAAATCACGCTGCAAAAAAAACACATATTGCCAGCAAATCACTGACGTCCACATCATGGTGTATTAGATGCGTGCATGACGGCACATCTCCAAACGAACAGGGAATTTTGGACACTAAACGAATTAATTCTGATCTATGCCCATTGGACAGATGACTTAAACTTGAAATTCCCAAGCGTTTCAGAATTTCTCAAGGAGAATGAGGAGGCTTCTCAAGTGCTGTGGTGGCAACGGAAACGGGACATATCTTTAACTCTGTGATACAGGAAAATATGGTTTAAGCAGATTAGCATGACAAAGCTGATCAGATTACTTTCGATCAGAAGTAGCAATTAATGATGTTTTTATTAACAAAGTTCGGGAGGAGCACGTTCAAATAATTAATACGAGTGGAAAGCACTCAGCAATCAACGATAAGAGGTGTATATATATTCAGCAGTCTCACCTCAATTCGTTGACAGTTTAGCAGCATCTCTCCAGCATCCCTCCACCACCCCTTCTCCACACTTCTAGTCCTAACCATTTACATACGGGCTCCTTATGGCTTTACCGAACTCTGAGCCCTCCCCCCGGACAGCACGCAAAATACGCATTAAACTTTACTCCCTCTAATTGTATGTAAGTGTGAACTCGTGAATATAGTCTTGTTCCGATACCTTCCGTACAACTGTATATGGGTCAGAATATCTCACGCAAAACAGAGATCCAGGATAAGGCAACAAAACCAATACTAACTGAAGACACGACATTCCATACGGCGATCAAACAAACTTTTCATTTTTATTTGCTCCTTTACAAGATGTTCTTGCACTCTGTTGTCCTGCCAAAAAAAAAAAAAAAAATCCAAAAACGGACTAATTTGGACTAAAACCCAAACTCTCGTGTTACCTCCCAGGCCTGGTGCATTAACCAAGGCAACCCGTCTTCCAAATCCCTGTTCAATTTAACACAGTAAGCACGCAACAGCGAATTCAGGGACTGATGAAATGCTCTAACGCACCTTGACTCTGAGGGTGACTCTGGTTGTGTTTCACACCAAGCCGTTTCAAAATCTCTGCACACATTCTTGACATAAAATTGGTCCCTCAATCACTAACAATCTTAGGCATACCAAAAATAGAAATAAATTGTGGTATAGCTTTAATAACAGCCTTAGTAGTAATCTTAAGCAAGGGAATTGCTGCGGGATAACAATTTGTTTGACACGACTGTAAGCAAATACGAGTTACCCTATTTGGACGGAGGCAACAGTCAATCATTATGTGTTCGAAAGGTTGATTTATTACTAGTAGCGAACACAATGGCACAGGTTTTAAAGCATGATTGGGTTTACCCACCACCTGGCAGGTATGGAAAGTTTTAATAAAAGCTGTAACATTTTTTTCTTTTTTAAGAGAAGGCCAATAGAATGGCAGCAAAACCTGGTAATATGTTTTGGGGTTTTTTTTCACTCCCAAATGGCCAGCAACATCACCATCGGCAGCACTTAATTCCCCTCCCTTTGAAATTGATCAGGGAGGTCATTTTTATGAATCCACTTACTCAACAGCAAACAGAGCTTGTAAAGCAGGATCTTTCTGCTGTGCGGCTACTACGTCATTATGAGAAATAGGAGAGAAAACAGATGAACAAGGTACCTCAAGTTTGGACACTTCTTCACATACAGATGATCAAGAACCACTTGTGTGTATTACAGCACAAGACTCAAACACCTCAGGGGATTCTCGCACCAATTCATCAGTTTGCATTTTTCCACAAATCTGCGTCAGGATAGATTACAGCTAAGATCCTTCGTCTTAGCCGTAGTACTAATCTTTACAAAAAATGGATTGAACAAAATATTTTCCTCACTCAACTTTGCTTTCAGAATCAGTTTTAACTCATTATTTTTTACATCCCATAATGTTCCACAACCTCCCACAATTGTCATTTAACCAGCTAATTTAAAAAATCCTCAATCCACATATTATGGCTGTGTACTCAACCCAGGGGCCCGTTCTTCGTACGTTGCTTAAAACATCCGAGATCAAATGAGACATCCAAGATGATATCATTGTGCTAATCATGATCTGGCTAACTCGGTTCTTCGAACACACTTGCCGGATATGATTAGTATAGCTGGTTTGAGTCATCTGAGATAATTGCGCGTTCATGCGCTGGTTAAAAGGGGATATGTATCGATAGTAGAAACATTGATCAGCAACGCTGCTATTGGCTGCTCAGCGTGGGCGTGGCCAAAGAGCGCGCTCAGTTTTTCTCCTTAGCAGAGCAAGAACTAATAGTCAAAGTTTATTCGGAATTTTAATGTTTAATTAAAACACCAGGGAACACCTCAAAGTCTGCAAAAGCCAGGAGAGAGGGCTGGCAAAAAGTAGCAGACAATTTAAATCCGTTAGAAGTGGCCATGTTAGATGTTTTTATCACTTATTAGCCTATATTTTTGTATTTTAATAATTGCATAATTACTTTGTTCATTGTAATGTCAGAGTCACCACACTAGAACATGGGAACAAATAAAAGTGAAGTACAAAAATATTCTACATAATGGTATTTTTTGTTATATAGTCTCTTTTATAAAAGGCACTGTTAAATAAATGGTTGTCTGATTATAAAAGCAACCAAGAAAAAGGCTGAGAAAAGAAAAGATATTAGTAGCCTACACTGTAAAATAATTTTTGCTGCATTAAATTAAGGCATAAGTCATTTCAACTGTTAAATCTTGAGTGATGAATTGCTTTGACTTGTGAAAGTGAAAACTGATAAACTTATGTTAATGTAAAAATATTAACACTTGTATCTGTTCCCAAGAAAGTGGTGGCTGAAATATGTGCAGTAAGTGGACATTTTCTAACTTTCCAAAATAAATAAAGTATAAGACTTTATAATGTCCATTTGTTTCCATTGCACTGGACAGTGAATAAACCCTCTCAGATAACTGTCATATAAAGGAACTAGCCTACCTGCAAGTGCATAAATAACTTTACTTAATTTATACTTGTATGCTTTATGGCTGCAATATAAGTTGCAGGATTCCACATCTACAGAAAGGCCTACAGAAGAGTTTGCACAGAAAGAGGAGACATAGGCCTACCAGGTGGGCAGCGTATAGCCAACTTTTCCTTTTTATTTGTTGCATGAGGCATGTCTCTAATATCTCTTGTTGCAGGCACTTGACCACTGGCTTTTCTTTACAAAGAACAACTGAAATAAAACTCAAGGAACTAAGCATATTTGTATTTTATTAAACATTTAATGAAAAGTGTGTTTTTTTGGCAATGTTGTGTAATATGGCACATGCAACAATGTCACAGGCCCTGTCAGGTGTGCAACCCTCAGACTTTTCAGACACTGAAATCTTCCCTTTAGCCAAAGTTCATTTCATTGTGTGCCCTTGTCCTGGCAAGAGCTGCATTGTAACTGGTTTGGGTCAATGGGGTCATAAAACACCTGTCTGCAGGCAGGAACATGTCATAATCACCTATGAAAAACTGCAGTTCTGTTAGGATCAGCATAAGTGTATGTAATACAGTGAGCTTGATATTTAATTGTGGAACTTTCCTTACCACTTTCAAATAATGTGCATAAATGTGAATCTCTGAAAATGCTTAAGTCATGCACAGACCCTGGCCATTTTGCTTTCACATTTGTGATATGGAAGATTTTAGTCAATTGCCTTCTTTTTTATATATATATATAATATTACTAATCTGGAATATTAAGAATCACAATAGTAACTGGGCTGCACATTTACATTGTGAACCCTCTTTCTGTTCACTCCCCTTATTGAGGCCTTGATGGCAGTCTATAGTATAGCCTATAGTCTACCAATCACGTTAGTGAAGCCTGAGTGACATATACTGTAATCGGCATGGACCATGGTCATGATTGCATGATCTTCATAAAAAATTATGATAGCCTAAAAAAATAAAATAAAAAAAAAATGCTTTAAAAAAAATGCTTTACAACATTGGGTCTTAAGTGGCTTGGAAATTCCACAAAAAAACAACCTAAAACTGTTTCTTAAACCTAAAAGCGCCAGGTAAACTCCGAATAACACGACAGACAGCACTTTCCATCAAGTTCTTCGCATCTCCAATAGTGTAAAGGAAAGCCACTCGCAAATAATCTTAGGGCAATGCAAACAGTTTGTGCTGTAGCCTAGTTAAAGCCCGACTCCGACAAGTCGAAAATAAATGTGCGTTTCCAACAAATTAATAATGTAAACGACAATCTCACGAATCACGAGAAAAAATATATAGCCTATCTCAGAAAGAAAGTGCACTATCGCGCTGCGCTGGACTTCCCGTATCAACTCCGCTTATGAAGCCGCAGTCTAATCCTGATAACATGAAATAAGCCTGCTCCCGAGCAGGTTTAAGATTGCGCACCTGTTGCTATGACAGCAAGTCCAGGATGAGCGTCGAAGAACCAAACAATCCAAGATCATGCCAAATCCCCAACAATCAAATCCAGCTAAGTGAGTTAGCGACGTACGAAGAACGGGCCCCAGGAGTCTGCAAATCCCTATTGACAACCCAGGAGTCTACAAATAATATAAAAAAAGTTTCAGCATTGCAATTCTATTTGTACACAGTAGTTATAGGTCTACACTCTTTTACAGATGTATTCATGTTTATCATCATCATCATCATCATCACTTTATTTATAAAGCGCTTTCACATCAGCAGCAGCTGAACAAAGTGCTGTACATAAGGGCAACAAAACATCAACCAAGACATAAATAACAGTCACAATATCATAAAAATAATAAACTAGGGGTGAAAAATCTAACCCAATAAAACTATATCAAAATAAGACAGTTAAGAGCAAATACTAGCAGATAGGAGTTTAAACTTTAATACACTTAAAAACGTATTATTCAATGCATTATTTCTATATAGATTTATATATTAATTTGCTCATGCAAGTGGCATAACATTTAAACATGTATGCCTACTTATGTTACCATCGCAAACATTTTAAATTAAAACATACAATTGACAAAAACAGCTCTCTCATACCTTTTCTTTTGCATTTAAATATTTTTTACAAGAAATATTGTGGGTCACAAAGAATTTGTTTTTCCATCTCCACGAAGAGACGAGTAGGTCTACATCCATTATGTCGCGTTGTTGAGGTACTGTGTAGTTTTCCTTACTTTAATTACCCCGGGCTTAAAGTTGAAACGAAAATGACTGTGAAAAATAGTAGTATAATTTAACTATATTTTCATGTCAATCCATGTTCATTTTGACCAGGAACCATGCGCTGTCACTTTAATTCAGCGTGTGAAGCACAGCACAGCCGGACTGATCCGCGTTTAGTGTGAATGCTCTAACCTGTTAATATGGGTACTGAAAAAAATAAACACTGCAAACTGAGTTTTGTTTGATTATCACATCAGTCTCCCACAAAATTTCCCGAATTCTTTACCACAACCATTATTATCAAATTGATCAATCTAAAATCATAACAAACGTAATTAATGCATTCGTTTTACAAATCCCAGACAAGCCCCCATTTGTTACAGTCTGCTCTTAAGGCTGATTTATACTTCTGCGTCAGACCTACGCCAGAGCCTCTACAGTTTTCAGTTATACTTCTGCGTCGTTGTCTGTGTCGATGTGCAATTACACATGCAGACCGCTAGTAGGTCCTTTAGGGGTATTGTGGAGGGGTGTGGTGTCTAAGACCCAACATCTAGCTACTGGAGTGCCTCAGGGCTCAGTGCTTGGACCACTTCTCTTCTCCATCTACATGACATCACTAGGATCTGTGATTCAGAAACATGGCTTTTCCTATCACTGCTACGCTGATGACACACAACTCTACCTCTCATTCCAGCCTGACGATCCGACGGTAGCTGATCGGATCTCAGCCTGCCTGACAGACAATTCTGGCTGGAGAAGGACCATCACCTTCAACTAAACCTTGTGAAGACAGAGCTACTTGTGGTCCCGGCCAACCCAACACTTCACCATTCAGCTCGGTTCATCATCCATAACTCCATCAAGGTCAGCCAGGAACCTAGGTGTGGTAATTGAAGATCAATTGAACTTCACAGACCACATTGCTAGAACTTCCCGGTCATGTAGATTTGCCTTGTACAACATTAGGAGGATCAGGCCCTTCTTATCAGAACATGCTACACAACTCCTTGCAAGTGCTAGTTTTAACCAGAATGAACTATTGTAACGCTCTTCTGGCTGGTCTTCCAGCTTGCACAGTCAAACCTCTGCAACTGATCCAGAATGCAGCAGCTAGAGTGGTCTTTAACTAGCCGAAGAGAGCACGTCACTCCTCTCCTCACAAAATTGCACTGGCTGCCAGTTGCCGCTCGCATCAGATTCAAGTCACTGACGTTTGCCTACAGAACAACCACTGGTTCTGCTCCCTTTTACTTAAACTCATTAATTCAGACTTATGTGCTGATTTACGGTGTGTACTTTACTCTTAACACCTTTTACCTATTTATTTATTATTCTCAGGTAAGGTAAAGAAAGTCAAATCTGACCTAAACCATAAGCATTCAAAAGGTACTTACAATTTGGTCAGAAGACTCCTCTGTGGTATGTTCTCATTAAAAGTCTTCCAGCATCATAAATCTAAGTCTCAGTAGGCAGATTTTGTAATCAATTAAATTTATTTTAATTGGTTATTTTTCTTTTTATAATAAACAAAAATATAAAGGCAAATAAAACTTCATCGTTTAAGTATAAAATACAATAATCACATGTTGAATCAAAGGTGTAGTAAGCTCTGGGCTTCTTATCTTCTGCTTGTGGTTTCTTGTCCTCAGCTCTGGGCTTCTAGGCGTCGGGGGCACTGGCGTATCAGTATCCCAAGAGGCAGTCAGTTCATCAGTCTTTTATACTCCTGTTGTTTACAACAGGCGTTAGGTTGGCACTCCTCCAAACTCCTCCAAAGTTTCCCAGATCCTTCTCCAGGCAGGTGCAAGCGGTCCACCTCTTCATGTCCTTGAACTCCAGTAAACTCAACTAAGATGACTGAGTTCTAGGAGTCCTCTAGCGCACACACATAATCACACTTTTCTGCTCCTCTCAACATGGGTTGGCACAGTCACATATACATAACCAATTACTGTACATCTATGCCAAAACAATATAAGCCATCTTTTACAAACAAAATAAAAATAAAAGCGTCTGCTAAATGAATAAATGTAAATGTAATGTAAATGCTAGTAGGCATTGTCCATGGGCATGTTGATGATGTAACCCACAGTTGAAGGCAAAAACCGAAGAAGCAGCAGCTTGTTGTGGATGTTGTCGGAGAAGCAGCAGCAGTGATGGCGGAAAATAGACAGCGACTTCTGCTGCAGCTTGAGTTGTTAAATATCGAAGAACAAATAATTTATAACCCACAAGCAGAAATGCTGCATTATTGCAGATTTTTTTTTTGGACCTGAGGGAGAGGTTCTAGCAGACCAATAACAGCGCTTGTTGTCCGTGTAGAATTGACACGTTGTTAAATTTTTGGAGAGGTGCACGTCAGGCTACGCATGCTACACAGCCTACGGTGTAGATACGCCATTGTTTTGATGCAGAAGTATAATTCATACTTGAGGCAGCAACAAAAAGGAGACCAGACCGAAGGCGGAGAGGGAAAAGAGGTGGTTTTGCTGTTAAGATCAAGCTTGCCCTTGCGAAAAACTGAGAGAGGTATACCCTTCAGAACTTCTGTCAACAAAATGGACTGCTATCGTCTCATAAGGTGGCGTTCATTGGAACCATCATATGCTTGGAACATTCCAATTTTTCCTACCTCATTTGGATTACAGCAATTGTATCGCCCGCCTCGCCTTTGCTTAGCCACAACACTGGCTTATTTTGACAAAGACACACCAACATTATCATTGTGGATGCTGGACGGAAGGGCATCGGAGCAGTACTAGTGAAGAACCAAAGAGGAGGAATGGTTACTGTCTGCTATGTGAGCAGGAGCTTCACAGAGTGTGAACAGAGATGTTTACTTTACTTTACTTTACTTTACTTTACTTTACTTTACTTTACTTTACTGTCCACGTAGTGGAAATTTTTCGCTAACAGATCACGAAGCACTTGCACTGGTGTGTGCAACGTTTACACCCATACATGTAGGGGAAGGCTATCTGAGGAGAAGGCTCTGAGCTCGGTATTTTGGCCCAAACCCAGAGTTCTCCCGAAAAATTCCAAACCAATGGAATTGGACAGCAGCCAGTAACATTACTGATGGCCCTCAAAAATTGCGGAGTGCAGGGCTGATAGTGTGCCGTTCGAAGGGGTTAGTTTGGTGGACTAACCCCTCGCGAGGGTTCTCGCATCCTTGAACGAGGGCATTGCTGCTGAGGCACTGAAGGAAAGATTTAATCAGAAATGGGCTCCTCTGGGAGCAGAGGGGACATTACTGCTGCAGCAGTGGAGATAATTAGCCAGAGAAATTGAGCTCCTGCGGGAGCCAAGGTGACATCACTGCAGCAGCAGTGGAGAAAAATCAGATATAGTACTTAAAAGTCTCTGATGACCAGCGACCAATTGTTTGAATCTGATGCTGGGAAAGGCCCTTTTGGGCAGCTGTGGTTCCTGCTCCTATGCAGAACAAATTAATGGAAAAGTGGTCCGCTGGGATGCCGGATTGAATCAAAATGGATTTAAGGTGTTTTTGGAACCAAAAACGTGTGACGGGGAGGTTGGTGTCATCGACGAAGAGTGGGACGGATGAGAATGTAGCCTGTGCATTTCTAAAATGTAAAAAGGCTGTAAGGATTTGGTACGACCCAATTGTTGCAGGGAGATTAAAAATTTAAATGAAATTGACTTTTTTCAGTTTGTCTGTCTTACTTTGTTTAATGAAGTAAGAGATTATGTCGCCGTTTAGCACTGATAAATCTGTAATTGTGGGATGGATTTTTGGGTTGAATCTGGACATGATGGCAAGTTCTGAGCATTTGAGAACCAAAAAAGGCTCATATAAACATTGCTTCAAGAGTGCGGGCTGTATTGATGGAGTAGGTGCCTCGGCTGAGAGTGGAGATACATTTGGTGAGGATGTCTAGAGTTATGGGTTCCTTGTGCATATATGTGTGTCTTGGCGGTTGGGTTGGGTTCTTTGGATGCCTATAATAAGAAGGGAGGTTTGTGAGTTGGCTATTTCAGAAGAGGGTTAGCTGAAAATAAGTTTATGGAAAAATTGGATTCCGCTTAAGTAGCCCTTAATGGAGCCGGCTTGGAGGTTCTTAATGCCGTTTAGATTAGTTATAAATTAAGTAATAGTGAGAAGAGAAAAATCGGGAAAAGAGAGGCTGTACATTAGGTGAAATGACTTTAAACCTCTGGGCCCTAAGGGTATTTTGGGGCACTGAAGACATTTTGACATGCCCTGACATTTGTGCTTTTTTCAGTTGCTTAAATACATATTAATGGCTAAAGTCTAATTACACTGTATTCAGCACAAACAGGGCTACAGTTATATGTGAGCAACATGTACATAAAAGTTTGTAGTTTTAAGAAAATAACATTTATGCATGGTTTAAAAAAAAAAAGTAAGTCACTGAAATAAGGCCATATAACACATAGTAAACATTTGTTAACAAGGCTTTTCAAAACTGGATCTTGTTGCCTCAAGTTTTTTCTTCAAAACAATGTGAAAATCATCCTTATCACTCTTCCATACAAAACAATATAGTCATTTAATTTTTGTAAGACACTAATTGTCAGGACGGCTGATATGCGGGGAGGGCGTGAAATATCATGAATAATGCTGTGATTCACCCCTGAAGAGACAAAGACCCTCCACATGGAATATCAATGAGGAATGTGACAAGAGGAAACTATAGAGAATGAATGTGAGGAGACTTAATGATTGAATGTATTGTTTTGGCTTATTCACAAAATCAAGTTTAAGTTAAAAGTAGTAATCTGACTACACGTTTTCTTTTCACAAAATAATGAGGTCCACCTCTGGTGCCAACAGCTTGAATTTCTAAAAAGCAAAACAAGAGTGTCACACGCAAATTGAAGCAGAAAAGGATGCAGGATCTAAATTGCAGCAATGTTTATTTAAACAAAATCAAACTCACAAATAGTCTCAAAGAAACATGAACAGAACAACCTACGATATGCAACGTCGACAGACAAGGAACAGACTGAAACACAGGACTTAAACAGAGAACAGATCAGGGAAACGAGACACAGCTGGGACAAATGAACTCATAAGTGAGTGCTACAGTAATTAACAAGACAACAGGTGAAAGGAATACTGACACAGACACATTGTTAATGACATGATTACAGATTATAACCTAGACATGTTGTGTTTGACAGAAACCTGGCTAAAACCAGACGATTACATTACTTTAGAGTCCAAAAACTCGTTTTTTTAACAATAAAAAAGTCTGAGGCAACCGTTTACACGTACATGGTTATTTTGAAAAACTGAGGAATTTCCCTTCGTTTGTGCCCTACGTTTACACGCAAACGGAGAATTAGCCTCTGAAAACGATTTTTTCTAAAAACTCTGGCCAGAGTCGAGATTTTGGAAAACTTCATTTGCACATTTGCATGTAAACTGAGAAAAACAGAGTTTTAGGCAGCCGACGTCACAGTATGCGACAGAACTTGCACCTGCGTCAAAAGTGCGACCAGAAAGAGTAAGTGATTTGTTGCTGTTGTTGCTATTTTCGGGATTCAGATTGGCTAACGTGGGCTTGAGCTTCTTCTTACACTGCCACCTACAGGTTTGGCAAGCTCTTGACGCCATATATACATGGGTTCGTGTAAACGAACAGTTCTGAAAACTGACAGGTGTGCACAATGTTATTTTTGAAAACGGAGAGGGTGGAATGTCCGTTTATAAAAATAGCCGGCCACGTGTAAATGTAGCCTGAAAGGAAAAGGGGGTGGTGTTGCTGTAATCTATAGTAATATCTTCAGAATTACTGAGAAGTCTAGTTTTAAATATAATTCTTTTGAAGTGAATGTAAATGATAAATCGTGCTTGACATTTGTGCTAGCTGTATACAGGCCACCAGGGCACCATACAGACTATCAAATAATTCACATATTTTCTATCAGAGTTAGTACTGGCTGCAGATAAAGTCCTAATTGTTGGTGATTTTAATATACAAGATTTTAATATACATGTAGATAACGAAAAAGACCCATTGGGATTGGCATTTAGAGATATTCTGAAGTCTATTGGAGTTCACGTGTCAGGACCCACTCATTGTCATAATCATACTTTAGATCTAATATTGTCACATGGAATGAATGTTGATGCCGTTGAAATTCTGCAGCAGAGCATCTCAGATCATTATCTAGTCTCATGTATACTCCATTTAGCCAAGGCTGCAAAGCCGACTCCATGTTACAAATGTTAACTATCACTTCTGCCACTAAAGATTGCTTTATTAATAATATTCCTGATCAGTTTCATCTCCTCAGCATCCCAGATAGCTTAGAAGAACTTGATATTGCAACAGAAACTTTTGACTCTCTCTTTTCCAGCACTTTAGACACAGTTGCTCCTTTGCGCTAAAAGAAGATTAAAGAAAATAGTCCAACACCATGGTACAGCGAGCACACTCGGGCCCTCAAGAGAGCAGCCAGAAAAATGATGCGCAACTGGAAGAAAACAAAACTAGACGTTTTTTGAATTTTGTGGAGAGAGAGCACGATTGTGTACAGAAAGGCCTTAAAAACTGCTAGATCTGCTTAGTTTTCGACTCTCTTAGAAGAAAACAAACACAACCATAGGTATTTATTTGATACAGTGGCTAAATTGACAAGAAATATAGCTTCTACTTCTGAAGTTTCCAAAGAGCATAGCAGTAATGACTTTATGAACTTCTTTACTTCCAAGATTGAAAATATTAGAGAGAAAATTATAACTATGCAACCTTCTACTACAGTATCGCAGTAGAATCAGGCAGTGCATTGTAGAGTCCTTGAGGAAAAATTCCATTCATTCGTTGCAATAGGAGAGGAAGAATTGTCTAAACTCGTTAAATCATCTAAATCAAAAACATGTATGTTAGCTACAGAAAGAGCTGCTTCCAGGGGTCATAATCCTCTTCTTTATATCAGTAATTCATATTTGTCATTAGGATACGTATCAAAAACTTTTAAGCTGGCTATTATTAAACCGCTTGTTAAAAAAACACAACTTGATCCTACAGAATTAGTCAATTACAGGCCGAACTCGAATCTACCTTCTCTGTTAAAGATAGAAAAGGCAGTATCCTCTCAACTATGTTCCTTTTTAGAAAGAAATGGAATCTGCGAGGATTTCCAGTCAGGATTTAAACCGTACCATAGTACTTAGACAGCTCTCAATAAAGTTACAAATGATTTGCTCTTATCATCCGATCATGGTTGAATCTTTCTATTAGTGTAACTCGATCTTGGTGCTGCATTTGACACCATTGACCACAACATTCTTTTAAATAGACTTGAAAATTATGTTAGCATTAGTGGAATTGCATTAGCATAGTTTAAGTCATACTTATCTGACCGTTATCAAGTTGTAGCAGTAAAGGAAGAGATGTCTTATCGTTAACAAGTTCAGTATGGAGTACCACAAGACTCAGCACTAGGACCGTTGCTGTTCACTCTGTGCATGCTACCCTTGGGAGATATCATTAGGAAGCATGGGATTAGTTTTCACTGTTATGCCGTTGATACTCAGCTCTATATCTCTTTGCGCCCCAACAAAATTCCGACGACGAATGAAACCCCAACGAAACTGCCAATTCAAGAAATTAACGGAATGCATAACTGATATAAAAATTTGGATGATTAGTAATTTCATATTACTTAATTCTGAAAAAAACAGAGTTCCTAATGATTGGACCAAAAACCTCTGCACGTACTAACCTAGAATACTGTCTAACACTTGATGGCTGCTCTGTCAAGTCTTTATCGTCGGTTAGGAACATGGGTATGCTCTTTGAAACCAATCTTTAATTTAAAAGCCATGTTTCTAGCATCTGTAAAACCGCATTCTTCCATCTTAAAAATATATCTAAATTACCATTAAATTCCAAAATGCAGCAGCTAGAGTTCTTACTAGAACCAGGAAGTATGACCATATTAGTCTGGTTCTGTCAACACTGCATTGGCTCCCTATTAAACATCATATACATTTTAAAATATTGCTGATTACTTAAAAGCACTAAATGGTTTAGCTCCGCAGTACTTGATGAGCTCTTAACGCATTATAGTGCTTCACGTCTATTGCGATCTCAAAATTCTGGCCAGCTGATAATAACTAGAATATCAAAATCAACTGCTGGTGGTAGATCCTTCTCCTATTTAGCACCAAAACTTTGGAACAGTCTTCCTGACATTGTCCGGGAAGCAGACACACTCTGTCCGTTCATAGCTAGACTAAAGACACATCTCTTTGACCTAGCATACACATAATACATTATAGACTTCTATAATTCAATGACAGGCTGCATAGATTAGGTCAGCCGGAACCGGGAACACTTCCCATAATTCCTGATGTACTCCTGATGTTACATCATAAGAAGAATGGCATCTACACTGATATTAGTCTCTCTGTTTATCCCGAGGTTTAACGCAGTCCGCCGGATCCAGGCCGTATCCAGATCTGATGAAGGACCTGTGCCTGGACATGTCGAGAACGCAGTCCTGAAGTGTCAGCTAGCCTCTCCCCTGTGAAGGCCTCCTTCCCTTCCCTTTACCTCTCTACTGGTAAAGCAGTGTCTGGATAATTTTGGTTTGCGTGGCTACCCCTGCGCACATATATTCAAACGTTTTAAAGTTTTCTGTTAAAACGGTGTTGTTACTGGCCCCTAACTCAGTAGTGTAGTCTACGTGATACGCAGGTATACGCCGTATACCCACTAGGAAAGGCCAGGGATTTACGTATACCCACTACAAAAAAGCGCGAGGATACGTAACAACTTCGTTTTGTGATTGAACTTTCACACTTTCATTCATAAATTCACCCCGTCTGTGTTTGCAAAGCGGCACGGATTGAATTGCGTAATCCACAAAACAGAACGTCACAGAATTTGTCCATTTTTTTAATGAATAAATCAAAAGTAGGTCTGTACAATGAATTAAATCTCGATATGGACTAGTGTCTGTGAATATTAAAGCTCAAAGAGACTGCAATTGTTCGATGCGTCTCTGGGAATGAGCGCTTAAATGTGTGATCCACTACACACACACACTGAAGCACGCGTGACGCTCGAGGTGTTTTCAGCGTTTCACTGTATTTAGACACGATATAGGCAACACACGTCAACTTCATCGCAGAGCTGCAATGAGTCACTTCACCAGAATTTCACCATTTTATTTGATAAAACTATCGTCATTCATTTGTATCATATAGACACAGACAGAAACTGTAGGCTAATATCTTTACGACAACCTGTCAAAATAAAAGTTTGGTAAAACTCGAAGAAATTATAACAGAAATATATTACTATTAGTGGGGAGTATCACAGTATACACACTACAAATAACTAGACTACACCACTGCCCTAACTTAATAACTATTTATGGTTGCGATGGAAGTGAATCAATCAAAACTAACTTTAACTGGACAATAACTTTATTCTAGAGCTGCTATAAAGCCAACACAATCTCTGTTAATCTCCTATTTTCACTGTAAAGCTGCTTTGGAACAATCTACTAGAGGTCGACCGATGTTTGACTGAACTTGCCGATAAACGATTAATCAACCGATAGTTTTTAAAATGGATACTGGATAAAAAACAAACATAACACTCCCAAGTAAAACATGCTGAACTGAAATGTGCTAAATTAAATAAACATATAAACATGAATATATTAAAACTACAATATGTAAGAATTTTGTAATAAAATATCCCCAAATCACTTGGACAGTGTGATATATTTCCTGCAGTTGTGTACTTACAATATCCCAAAAGTCCCCAAAGATTTTTTAATTTCAGAGAAATTCCCATTTTAAATAAGTGTCCGTCCCGGAAATTTTTTTTCACTTGTCGCCTGTCACTGACGTAATCTCGGCGTTCTCCCTGGTTTCCGCTCGTACTGCCATAGTAACCAAGGCGACAGACGTGGACAACTGTGTAGTTCGTAATGTCTATCTGCACACTGTTGTTGTTTCGTTCAAACATTATGGACCATGGCAAGCAGACTTTGGAGAAAAAACGAGAACTAAAACGAGGATCAATATCAGCGTGGCGTTTTCGAGATGCCGAGAGCTCCACGTCCTTGACAAACTTCGACTCGACGCCGCTCCTACATGTACTTTATTAGACAGGTGAGCAAATGTACATAAAACCAATCAATGTTATATAGTTCAACATGATGAAATGTTAGAATATGATCTGTATGTTATTCTAATGTTGATCTAGCTTACTGCTAGTCTCAATTATCCAACAAACGAACTCACAGAATAACATTATAACTTTCAACACACTCAAATGCAGTTTAGTGTGATAGTGTAGAGCAGGGGTCGGCAAGTAAGTTTGCCATTGGGCCAAAAAAAAAATGTGCCACTAGATGGCGGGCCAGAACAGTCAAAGTATAATTTAAGAAATGAATTGATGAAAAATGCAACTAGAATTGCCTATGACAGACTGTTACAATGTCTTTTGTAACTGGTAGTGAGCTGTTAAATCCTGTAGTAGGACAGTCATTAACAAAAAGCCACATTTGTGTGGCGTGTCTGGGCTTTACAATAATAAAGTGTATCATTCGTTCAATAATTTTTTTAAATTAAAACCAAAAATAAATAAAAAATGAAAAACGACCATTATTTATTTCCTGAACTAAAATGAAAAAACGAATAACGACGGGTTTTCTGATTTTGTGCTCAGATCAAAAATTGAAAAACTTAATTACTGGATTAGACAAATTTTAGTTTAACACCTTTGAAGGCATATATCAATGAAATCATTTTAAACAGATCAAGTACTATTGTGGTAACAGATTACAGCCATTTTAATAAACGTGTGAATAGCAATCATGCTTCATTCACTTACAGTCCGACTTTTGAACTTTATTCCTTTTTTTTGTTATTATTTATTCGGGACACACACTTACACACCTAAGGTTTAAGGAGGTTTGCGCGGGACTGTTTTATTTTTCCGTCCCACTCCCACAAGGTTCTATTTTCAGGTTACAGTGTATCTCGTGGCTCATGCAGTCTTCACATGCACGCGCGCTTCAATCCGTTTCGGAGACTCTTCGTTCCGGTGAAATCACAAAACAAAAATGCACACAAATGTGTCCCTGCTTGATATAATAAAACCACTGATGAACATATTCGGTTTTGATGAGGGAAAAAAACCCTATACGAGTGCGGATTAGAACCCAGAACCTCTGACATGCTCAGCAAAAGTTCTACCACGGGACCATTACAAGACACATGTCAAATAGTCGGATCTATGGAGTAGGGTATAAACGGAGGTCGGAGCCAGCTGCAAATGGGTGGGTTAGCAGCAAGTGGGTGGAGCTTTAGCCGCAAGTGGGCTTTACAAACTTCCAGAGGATTTTGATTGGTTTATTTAGTATCACCTGTGTTGTAGTAGCTATTGGTTTATGCTCCACAGTTGGTGGCGGTAATGTGTAAGTTTTGTTGCGATCCATCAGAAAACAAAGAATATGGCGTTTGTACACTGTTTTTAGTCTTGATTTATTAAAAAAGAATAAGGGTAAAGTGTATCCAAATAAATTTCTGTAGTTTTTTTAGTAGCACACAAATTACAAAATCTGTAACGTGCATGGCAAGATCTTTTCTGCATTCCATTTCTACAATTTGCTCTCCAGATTATGGATTCTGAAGACCATAATAAGGTATTGTGGCAGTGTAATTTTTGTACGTTTTAGGACTGCATTGATTTTCAAATTGTAAATGTCTTAAACGTTTGGTAAATGGATTTGATATTAGAATACAACTCCTAACTTAATTGTATAATGCATGCAATTCTTTTAAAACTTGTTTTTATTGTAGTTATGCTTTTTTATGCGTAATCCACAATGCAATGTAATTGAAACATTTGTTTTAATATCATAATTAATTTATAAAATGTATACTCATAACAATCAGTGAAATAAATGTGAAACTCATGTTATTGTGTTTTAGGTTCACTTATCAGTGAAAGATGTGCATGAGCTGTTGTAGCTGGTATTGTCAAATTTTTATATTTTGCTGAAATTTTTTTGTCAAATTAAAAATGAATGGATAATTTTATCACTTTTTTTTTATTCTAATCCTCTTTCAGAAGAAGAAGAATGCTCTGCACTCCCTGAAACCTATGGGAAGAAAAAAAACTGAACTTGCATATGAAAGTAAGAACTTTGATATGAAACAAAATACATATACTATGCTGGGTTTCAAAATATGTAACTATAATATTGGTCAGCTAATTTTAAATTACTTCATTTTAGCAGACAAAACCCCAGTTGTGCCCTCTGTTTTTAGCAAGGTATGCATAATCAATTTTAATGATGATTTAAAATGTGTATCATAGAACAATTTTAATCCACTTATATTTTTCTTTAAGGATGAGCTGTTAAAAGACGATGACCCTCCATCATGCTTCATCTTCAATATAGTTGAATAATGTTATATAATGTGTTTTTTAACATTTTTTTTTAACGGCCTGTGCTAACTGTTGCTATCTTTTCATTTTTCAGGAGCGTTGCTGAAGAGCATACTTCTTGAAGTTTGCCCCATGTCATTGGCTTGCTCAAGGTTCAGGGACATAGTTGGGGATGACAATTTCAAGAATCAGGCACACTTCTTATGGCTAGAAAAGTAAATATTGACATTAAAAAATAAAACGCATAACAAGAACATCATTGATAATGTTAAATGTTATGTTCATTTTTTTTTCACCTCAGGTGTTGCATGCTGGAAAAATAAGTCGTCTCACTACAAACAGCTCTTCTTGAGGGTGTACTCAATCTCCACTTGTTTGGAGTGTGGGTTTGAGTACAAATGCTGCACACCTGGTACGTTTTGTGTAAATTGGTGATGAATAAACTAGTTGTTAGTCTAAAGGAAAACTAAAAATCTAATTTACTTATGTCATCCCTTGGAGTTTAAAAGTTCTGGACACCATTCACTTGCATGGCATGGACCTACAGAGCTGAGAAATTATTCTTAATGTTTGTAAATGTTCAATGTCAACTATAAACCCTAGTTCTTATTGTGCTTCTTGTGTATCCACCAGGTTATGCTGGGAAGGGAAAGCGAGGCGGGCTCCAGGGCATTTATTCAGAAACCTTCCACCCTGGATTTTGCAGTTTTCACTGCATGCAGATCACGTCTAATGAACTGATATAGTGTCTTTTACAAATAAAATAAAAAAGACTAAAAAGACTAAAAATAATAAAATAAAATAAACACTTTTGCAATCAATTCTGAGTGACTTGTACATGATTTTATTCTTTGAAAAAAAAAAAAATTATCCACCCTGAGGTTTAAATGTAATATATGTGTAACACGTTCAGAAGAACATTAGTCTGCTATTTAAAAAAAATATGCAGTAAAGATGGATGGTAACTTTTTTTTTTTTTTTTTTTTTACATTAGGCAAGGCAAGGCAAGGCAAGTTTATTTATATAGCACATTTCATACACAATGGCAATTCAAAGTGCTTTACATAGAATAAATTAAAATAATAAGAAGAAATAAGAATAATTAAAACAAATTAGAAAAATAAAATAAAATACAGTACAGTACAAACATTCGGACAAACAGTGGCACAGTGCTCATTCATTAAATGCATAGCTAAACAGATGTGTTTTGAGTCTGGATTTGAAAGTGACTACTGTAGGAGCACATCTGATCTCTTCTGGAAGCTGGTTCCAGCTGCGGCTGGCATAATAGCTAAAAGCAGATTCACCATGCTTTGAGTGAACCCTTGGTATTTCTAGCTGATGTGATCCTAATGATCTGAGTAATCTGTTGGGTTTGTATTCCGTGAGCATATCTGCAATGTATTGAGGTCCTAGGCCATTAAATGATTTATATACTAGTAATAATACTTTAAAATCAATCCTATAAGTAACTGGCAGCCAGTGTAATGACCTGAGTACTGGTGTGATATGATCATATTTTCTGGTTCTGCTCAGAATCCTGGCGGCAGCGTTCTGTATGAGCTGCAACTGTCTTATGGTCTTTTTGGGAAGGCCAGTGAGGAGTCCATTACAGTAATCCACCCTGCTGGTGATGAAAGCATGCACTAGTTTTTCTAAGTCTTGACTGGAAACAAAGCATCTAATTCTTGCAATATTTTTCAGATGATAGTATGCTGATTTAGTTATTGCTTTGACATGACTATTGAAACTAAGGTCTGACTCCAAAGACACACCAAGATTCTTGACCTGATTTTTAGTTGTTTGACCTTTAGAGTGAAGGTATGCGTTCACCTTGAGAACTTCATCTTTGTTTCCAAACACAATGATTTCAGTTTTGTCTTTGTTTAACTGTAGAAAGTTTTGGCACATCCAACTGTTGACTTCATCAATGCATTGAAGCAGAGAGTCAATGGGGCTGTAATCATTAGGTGATAGGGCTAAGTAGATCTGTGTGTCGTCTGCATAGCTGTGGTAAGAGATTTGGTTCTTTCTCATTATTTGGCTCATTGGGAGCATGTACAGGTTGAACAGGAGTGGCGCAAGAATTGAGCCTTGAGGGACTCCGCATGTCATGGGCGTCCACTCAGACTTATGGTCACCTATACTCACATAATAACCTCTCCCATCTAAGTATGACCTGAACCATTTTAGAACTGTCCCAGAAAACCCCACCCAGTTTTCCAGCCTGTCTAGAAGTATTTTGTGATCGACAGTGTCAAATGCAGCACTGAGGTCGAGTAGAACCAGCACTGATAATTTGCCTGAATCCGTATTTAAGCGAATATCGTTTATTATCTTAATGAGCGCTGTCTCTGTGCTGTGATGCGATCGGAAGCCAGATTGAAAATTATCAAAGTATCCATTTGAGTTTAAGAATTTGTTCAGCTGGTTGAAGACAACTTTTTCAATGATTTTGCCTGTGAAAGGAAGATTTGAGATCGGTCTATAGTTGCTTAATATAGTCTTATCCAGATTGCTCTTTTTCAGGAGGGGTTTGACAACAGCAGTTTTAAGGGAGTTTGGAAAACTTCCATAGAAAACTTCCATATTAGCCAAATGTTTTTCATGTATTTACACATTCACTTCACTGAGTCCAATTGCATCACGTTTAAATATGTTAATTTACTTGATACTGTAGAATATGTAGCTAATATTCAGAAATATGCTTGAATAAGGCCTACAGCCTGATGAATTTGAAAAACACTGTCACTTTAAGTATGGTAAAAGGTGTAAAGAGACGTGACTTCATCATTGACAGTGAGTGGTATTGGACACACACAATAATAACAAAGCTGTAAGAAATCAGACCATGATGAGGAACATAATATTTGATCGTTTATTTTCATTACTGTCACTACTTCCTGCCATACTCATTCACCGCCGTCCTCGGCTTGGGGATTTCCGCATAAGCTCCTCCCACTTGCGGCGTAAACTCCTCCTACTTGCACATTTGTGAAATCCCTCCTACTTGCGGCATAAGCTCCTCCCACTTGCGGTGTAAGCTCCTCCCACCTGCAGGTCTCCGGGCTGCAGCGATACATACATGGATCTATGTATTTATTCACGTGATTCATTCATTTATTCACACATATGCATACACATACCTGTCCCACCCACTTTTTAAAACAAAGTTAATCCACTGCGTACAGCAAGAGTTCCGACCGCTACCGTCTTTATACTTTAAAATTGAATTCCGTGCCGCATGATTCCTTATGGGCGTTTCACACTGTATCACACAGTAACGTTAGCCTATGCAGCGGTGAAATCGCTGCGCGGTCGCGGCTACGGCTTTTCTCAAATAGTGGAAGAGTTTTGTGCAGCATTTAGTGCACATATTTTTTATCAGGTAATACAAATAAAAATAGGCTGATTAAAAAAAAATGGACTTCCAAAATAATCCGGCGGGCCAGAAAATATTGCTGGCGGGCCAGTATTGGCCCACGAGCCGCCTGTTGCCGTCCCTGGTGTAGAGCAAGTGAAACAGCGCTGCGTTACCTCACAAGTTTCATTCGTCTGATAAACTGACCTGTGTGAGTAGTAATTCTGCACTTGCGTGTAGTTTGGCAGAATGAAATGTCCATATTCCTTTATATCCGCGGGATTCGCATCGCGTTTGGAGCTGAATATGTCTCTTATTAGCAATTGCGCCCTGCTTCACAGCACAGTCGTGTTAAAGGAGAACTCCGGTCAATTTTAACATTAAGCTAATTTTTTTGTAAATTTGGAGTGTTGTCAGTACAGAGAACAACGTCAAAAATTGGTGTTTCCTACACCGTGTTATCCTCTTTTTAAAATTTGCACCCTGTTGACTTCAATGGGGCACGTTTAAACCTGCGTTTAGCCTGCTTTAACATCCTTGATGTGTCATTACAAGTGCACAGTCGTGTGAGTGAGTTTATTTAGAGTGAACACAGTGAATCTGACTGCAGTAGATGTGAAAGATATTAATAAAATTGATGTTAATTCTGCCAGCGAAAATACCTGAAAAACTTCCTGTTTTCAGTCGAAGTCCACAGTATTCAATTGTCGAGTTCACGCGCGCGATCATTGGTAACTAAGCAATTCAAGAGAACGCGCGTGAACTCGACAGGATGACACGGTGTAGGAAACACAGATTTTTGTCGTTGTTCTCTGTACTGACAACACTCCAAATTTAGAAAAAAATGAGCTCAATGTTAAAATTCACCAGAGTTCTCCTTTAAAAACATCAATGCATTCACTCATCCATAAACATTATTAGATCCATCGGGTTGACGACAAGCTCCATAATTCTTAGCAAATGTTGCGTCATCAGCCTACGCCTTTATTGTAAGAGGTTAGCGACCCGTAGCGGCGACAAAAGTTACATATTGTAGCTTTAAAATGAGAAGTTCTACAGAACGAATTCTACAGAAAATAATTGAAACATTAAAATATCACAGGTGAAATGTTTGTTTCTTTAGCGATAACCTAGACACATACGTAAGTTTCATAGGTAACACTTTGGTAATGTTTTTACAGCATGTATTACTATTTGAGCAATACAAATGTACTTTGATCATTCATGTTAGTTCACAGTATATTAACCAAGGTTAACAGATAAAATTACAACTTAATATAAAATGTATTAGTTAAAGTTGAAATTAAGAAACTAACAATGAACAATACTTCTACAACATTTATTAACCTAACTTAGTGCTAAAAATGGAATCTTAAAGTGTTACCATTTCATATGTGTCACGGTTCATGAATTCACTGTTTCCTTCTTGTCTCGTGATATGGTCGACCAGTTCATATATGTCTACCTGGATGACATATTGATAGTTTCATCTTCTCTCCAGGAACATGTGCAGCACGTCCGACGAGTGCTTCAGAGGTTGCTAGAGAATGGGCTTTTTGTCAAGGCGGAGAAATGCGTTTTTCATGCACAGTCTGTTCCTTTCCTAGGGTACATTGTATCGTCTGAGGGAATACGTATGGATCCTGACAAGGTTAAGGCTGTGGTGGATTGGCCAAGTCCAGATTCCCGTAAGGCCCTACAGAGGTTTCTGGGGTTCGCCAATTTCTACCGGCGGTTTATTCGCAATTTCAGCCAACTAGCCTCACCTCTGACTGCCTTGACCTCCCCCAGAACTACGTTCAGGTGGTCAGACGCAGCTTTGTTTCAGCCCCCATCCTCATTGCCCCTGATCCAGCACGTCAGTTCGTGGTGGAGGTCGACGCGTCAGAGGTGGGGGTAGGTGCAGTGGTTTCCCAACGCTCTCTCACAGACGACAGGATGCATCCGTGCGCGTTTTTTTCTCATCGTTTGTCCTCTGCCGAACGCAATTATGACATTGGTAACAGAGAGTTGTTGGCAGTCAAGTTAGCGTTGGAAGAATGGCGTCACTGGTTAGAAGGGTCGGGGGTGCCTTTTATTGTCTGGACCGACCATAAGAATCTGGAATACATTAAGACTGCCAAAAGATTGAACTCCAGGCAGGCTCGGTGGGCACTTTTTTTCGGACGCTTTGATTTTACTCTCTCGTACCGCCCGGGTTCTAAAAACATCAAACCCGATTCTTTATCGCGCGTTTTTTTGATCGTTCCGAACGCCCGTCTACTCCCGAGTGCATTTTACCGGAGACTCTATTCATCTCCACACTCGTATGGGAGGTCGAATCGAAGGTCAAGAAGGCCTTAGAAGGGGTAACGCCTCCGCCCGATTGTCCACCGAACCGTTTATTTGTACCGGAGGGATTACGGTCTGACGTTATTCAGTGGGGGCATTGTTCCAACGTGGCTTGTCATCCAGGAGTTAGTCGTACCAAGTTTTTGGTCAAGCAACGATTCTGGTGGCCGCTTATGGCTCGTGATGTCCACAGTTTTGTTTTGGCTTGCTCAGTTTGTGCCATTGGTAAGACCTCCAATCGACCCCCAGATGGGTTACTTCAACCGCTGCCTGTCCCTTCGAGACCCTGGTCCCATATTGCGCTAGATTTTATCACCACCCTCCCGCCCTCTCGAGGCAACACGGTAGTTTTGACCGTGGTGGACCGGTTCTCGAAGGCGGCCCATTTTATTCCCTTGCCCAAATTACCTTCAGCCAAGGAGACAGCGTTGATTGTCGTTGACCACGTCTTTCGCTTACATGGCCTCCCGACAGACGTGGTTTCCGACAGAGGACCCCAATTTGTGTCCAAATTTTGGCAAGAGTTTTGTAAATTATTGGGAGCGACTGTCAGTCTGTCCTCAGGGTTTCATCCCCAGAGCAATGGTCAAACTGAGAGAGCCAACCAAGATTTGGAAAGGTCGTTGCGATGTTTGGTCTCCAAGAATCCTTCCTCATGGAGCCAACAACTGTCAATGGTGGAGTACGCCCACAATACGTTACCAGTGTCATCTACGGGCCTGTCTCCGTTTGAGTGTAGCGTAGGTTACCAGCCACCAGTTTTTTCTAGTCTGGAATCCGAAGTCGCGGTCCCCTCTGCTCACGCCTTCGTCCAGAGGTGTCACCGCACTTGGACTAGAGCCCGTGAGACTCTACTCCAGGTGGGGGCGCGCACCAAGGCCAAAGCTGACCGCCACCGGTCTAGGCCTCCCGTATACGTCGTTGGTCAAAAAGTGTGGCTTTCTACCAAGAACATTCCTCTCCGCTCCGTCTCTAATAAACTTGCTCCCAAATTTATCGGCCCGTTCACTGTCACCAAGATCATTAGTCCGGTGGCAGTCCGCCTCAAACTCCCTCCAGTGTACAGGAGGATTCATCCCGCCTTTCATGTTTCCAAAATAAAGCCTGTGTTTCGTTCTTGTATTAATCCGCCTGTCCCGGTTCCCCCCCCCGCCGCGGCTCGTAGAAGGGGAACCTACATATTCGGTTAACCGTATTCTGGACTCAAGGGGGAGGGGACGCGGTTTCCAGTACTTGGTGGACTGGGAAGGTTACGGTGCGGAGGAGAGAAGTTGGGTACCTGCTAGAGACATCCTGGATCACTCCCTTATTGATGATTACAATCGACAGGTAAGGGAGTCTGGGGACGCCAGGAGGCGTTCCTAGGAGGGGGGGTACTGTCACGGTTCATAAATTCACTGTTTCCTTCTTGTCTCGTGTACTTGTTGTTATGTGTGTGTGGGTGTGTGCGAGTGGGCGTTACCGCTCTGATCAGTGCATCAGCGATCCAGCTGATCTCACTCTCATCACCAGCTGCAGTCAATCCATTCACCTATAAAATCTCACCGCACTTGTCTCTCTTTGTCAGATCGTTGTTTGATGTCTCCCGTGTGTGTGTATCCAGTCCCTGTCGGAGTTTCAGTTCGTGTCTTAGTTTCCTGTTCTGTGTTCAACTGGTTTTCGTTCGTCGTCTGGATTTCATCACGGTTCATCATCACTTCACTACATCACCGGATTTCTGACCATCTTGTCCCTGCGTCACCAGCCTGATAGAGACCTGTACATCATTTTTCCTCAATAAAGAGTTTTATTTGCATTATTGCTTCCGTCTCATTGATCGTGACAATATGAATCCAAAGAGTCATGCTTAAAGATGACCATCTTTAAATATCTGCAAAGGCCAGAGCATTACAATTACATAAATGTAGGCCTATATTACATGAAGAGTCTCTCACTTTATTCTCTGATTTGTTTGTTTCTGTCGGCTACATGAAGATATCAATGTTGAGAAAGCAATCACGTCACTAGCTTTAAATATGCAACTTCTCCGCTAATGAATATATAAAAGTGACCAGCTGGATATAAACTAGTGCAAATAGATGGTAACAATTGCGACATTAAAGGGTAACTAAACCCTAAACCAACTTTTTTTAGTTAATGATCTGTAAGAATGGGGCTTTATTAGTGCTGTTCATTGATTCGAGTAACTTTTTTGACATTTGGGTATAAAGTGTTTTAATTCTACAATATATGGTGTAAAAACGTCTGAGTGCTGCCCTCTTCAGGTTGAACGGTGGCTACTGCAGTTGAATTTTCCTATTGGATGTTGCGGTACTGCGTGACGTAAGCGGTACTGCGTGACGTAAGCAGGTTCCAGCTCACCACGCCCTCCCTTGGTACGAGCTACCACGCCCTTGGATGAGCTAGTGTAGATTTATCTGTATTTAGTACAGTGGTAGGTGTAGTGTTGCTAGTGGCAACAGCACTGCTGGACTGCATAGCTTTCCAGCAGACTTGGAAATTAGGCGCCAGTGGTTGCATGCACTTGGCCTGAAAGACCGTGAGTGTGAAACCTGCATTTTACGCGGAATTGCTTTTCCAACGCAATAGAGGTGGAAATGGGCTTCTCCACACAGCTCGCGCTGAAAAGCGACGCAGTGCCAAACGCTGCTCCTCCTACATGGACTCGACCACCGCAGCGGCGTCTTGATGTGAGTGATCATTTATATTTTAATCACAATTTATGGTTAGGCTAAAGTTAATCCTCTGGGGTCGACAAACGCGGCTGCGCATTTTGCTGGATTTTTTCACATAACGGCAAAATATGAAAATGCCTATAGAGAGCGCACGCTATTGACATCAACTCGATAAAACTCATCAGATGCATGTACTTTACGTCATCTTGCGACCCTGCGAGTCACTCTCCATTTTAGAGAGTCTGACAGCGGGTCTCAGGTGCACGCCCCCTCCCGCTCACGGTTCGTCCCCTCTATCTCCGCTGGGCTCTGCCCACTTTTCTAGCATTTTTCAAATATTGCTAGTGGGTGGAGTCAGGCTCTGACCAGGGGTTTAGTTACCCTTTAAACATTTGGGTCAGGTTTGCATGTGTTTTTGTCACATTGTTTTAACCGCTTCAGGAAGCCATTACTAATGTTAGTATTGTCACAGCCTCGACGGCAAACAGACTGCTTTTCTTTCTCTGCTTATGCAGCATCTAGTCCACAAATTAATTACTTTCTACCGATATGGCAATATGTACTTTAGTGTTTTATGTTCACTCCGTTTCGCTGTCAGTGTTTTAAATGCGCATCTGAAGTGTCAGCGCTCTCCGTACAGCATGCGATCTCCGTACTGCTCGCAAGCCTCACGTGTTAAAGCAAACAACTCGAGTCACCAGTGATAGTTTGTTATTTGGCCTCTAGAGCCCGCTCTCGCTCTGTATAATGCCTGCAGGCTCTTCCTAGCGCTCTCAAACTGTGTAAGGACAGCGCACACTTCTCAGCCGCTCCAGCAAAGGACGCAACCCGGAAAAACTATCGGTACGGATTTTTGCAGATAACGATAGTTCCCCCAATCAACTATCGTACCGATATATCATCAAAACCGAATCGGTCGACCTCTACAATTTACATTGTTAAAAAAAAACACTATATAAATGAAGATTAGCTTTGCGGCGCCAAAAACTCACGGTTCAATTTCACAATAAGCTACAGAACACATGGAAGACTGAATCTATGCAGGAGTAATAGCAATAATCACCAATACCATACATACCGTTGCTGCTAAACGAATTCTCTTTGAAACCACACAAGGTCTTTGTTTAGGTCCTTTCAGGAGCGGTGGTGGTGGAGCTGGAGAAACAGACACCTCGTCCTCAGACCCCTCAGTCTGCACTGCCACAGCCGCCTCCTCATTCAAGCATTTCTGCAGGTTTAAGGAAGGTAGACGTTTTGAAGAATTTTTAAGACCACGTCAGGAAAATGTAGGGAATAAATGAAAGGGATTAAAATACATCAATATTCTGTAAATGTCTAGGGAGAACACAATGAGTTATAATAGCAACAGTTACAGTAGTTACTCAACCAGAACAATACTTTTACCGCCCCATCCCCATTTATTCTCTCTATCGCGTATTGAGCGATTGAAAGCTGGTAGCAGATGAATTCAACTGAAACATTGTAGTTAAACAAATTCCTAATTACAATACTGAAATTACTGAAATTAAACTGAAAAAAGAATGAAAACATTTCAACATATAACTTTGCAACGGAAACATATTAGGCAAATCGATGAGGCTTTGCATGGGCGTAAGAAGTCAACTTGACAAAGTTCAGACGTTAGCTCTGTGGTCAACACAACAACATGAGCCTCGCGGAGCTTCAAGCGATCCGAGATCGAAACTCATTGTCGCCTACATGCTGTTGGCCGACAGAGTTTATGTTTTACCGTTCTTGATGCTTGAATAGGTAACTGTTTATTAAAGTCAAGCGTTATGTTTAATTATCAATGGCACATTACAACATAAATGTGCTAAATTCCAGTAGAGCTGCTACACAGACGACAAAACTGATGAAGGAAGATTGTCAGCCGATTGCGTCAGAAAATGAAAATGAAAAAGCTCATCTTTAATCTGCTAAATTATTGTTTTGTGAATCATTCACGAAATTGAGATGACTGACAGTGATACCCGGTCATAGCAATGGAATACGGTCCCACTTTATATTAAGTGGTTTTAAGTAATATGTACTTACATAGACAAATAAGTACAATGTACAATTGTGTTCAGGTTGTATTGTAAAACACTTTTGCTGCTATTGAGATGTGATACTGGTAAGGTTAGGGTCAGGTGTGCTGGTATGGGTCGGTTTAAGGGTAGGTAAGGTGTAAGGGAAGACTCAACTGTGTAATTCCAAATGTAATTACATCAATTAATTACAGTTGTAATTACATTCAGGTAATTTCAAAATATAAATACAATGTAAAAACATGTATGTACACTAAGTCCATTGTATCAAATTATTAATTTCAATGTAAGTACATAGTACTTAAAGCCACTTAATATAAAGTGGGACCTTTGAAACTCCATCGCACATTTCAAGTTTTAAACAAAGTGTCGGGACAGTTTATTTATTTAAAACAGGGTTGCATTGAGTTTATAGTTTATTTCCTTTGCGATGCAAAATAAGAAACACAGAATCTTATTCTTGCTACATTTTAAATTTGCATTGCCAAATAAATTGCAGCTAAATTAAACAAATAAAACAGTACAAAACGAAAATAGTTCAAAGCAACATAAACATGCATTTTTCTTTGCCTCTCTCGCGCACTGGATCTCTTTTTAGCAAGTTTCTTTTGTCTCCGTCACTGCACACCGGGTCTCTCTCGAAATTAAACATTTCAGTGAATAAACACATCATACAGCAGATAATACTATATTATGTCGCCGCGTGTCATCCATACAAATCACACAAAAAAACTGTAACAAATTATTTAGACTTTGTTGCTTCAAAGACACAGCATGTCTTGTTGAATTCACCTTACAATAAAATGAGGTTGATCGCGAATTAAAGCGCCCTGTATCTGCTGTTCACTCCCATTCATTTCATGGCATGAACATGTGTTAATGTTTAGATAAGGGCAGATTGTTCATCCTAAAACTCTACAAAATCAGTTTCATTGAACACTTTAATTGAAATTTTGTGTGAAAAACATTTAAATACAATAAATAAAACTACAATATTTATAATTTAATAATAAGATATGTGGCCTATATTTGGACACATCGAGAGATTTATCTTTAAAATAATTTTCTTTAAAATAATTTTTTATCCGACACTCTCCATATGAAAGACGGAACATTAACACCTATTGCCCTGCACCCTGCTATGTTTGAGACTGACTTAAAACAAAGAGAAGTCGCAATTCTCACTTAAATCACTATTATAGACATTAGCATTAGGCTATTAAGGAATTAAATAATTTAGGCTACATGTAGTGATATTTCTGTCATAAAAGTTTATTACTAAATATTTCATTATTTCAGTAATTGAAGAAATAAAAGCTACTTCAGTTTGAGCCAGCTTTTTCCAAGCAAAACTAAATACAATCTTCAAACGCATGTTCATTTGTTGTTATGAACAAAATGTTCAACTCAATATTAAATTCCACAGGGATCTTTGGATCTTTACAACCAGGGGGCATGCGATTTGTGAATAAAGTTTTTATATATATATTTTTTTTATATAAATCTCGAACCAAATGGCGCTTTTCCACTGCATGGTACGGTACGGTTCGGTACGGCACGGCACGCTTTGGCGCTTTTCCACTGCATGGTACGCTACGGTACGGCTCGGTACGGTATGGCTCACTTATGGCGCATTTCCACTGCATGGTACGGTACGGCACGGCTCGCTTCGGCTCACTTTAAATGGTACCACCTCTGTTGAGGTTCCAAGCGTACCGTACCGATACTAAATGTGACGTGAAAACACTGCAGATCACTGATTGGTCAGACAGAATCGTCACTTCAGCGTCATTGTATTTGCGACACCAGACACTAAACCCGCTAGATTTAAATAGCCAGACAACAGCCAACGCGGTAGCACCTGTTTTTAGAGTATTTACTTGACAAAAGAAGTAAAAAAAATCAAACAAGAAATGGCTGAATCGTGGTCAGTGGACGAGGTGCAGACGTTCCTCTCGTTGGTTGCCGAGGAGCTGGATGGGGCAACACGGAATGAAAAAGTGTTCCAAGAAGTAGCACAGCTCTTAGCCGCACACGGCTACCACCGGACCTACAAACAGTTTAGGGACAAATTAAAAAAACGAAAAAGTGACTACCGAGCCAGTAGAGGCGGCAACTATTAACGATCAGTCCCACCCACTTTGAAGCGGTACTAACTGCGAACCGTGCCGTACCGAGTCGAGTCGTACCACGCAGTGGAAAAGCGAAGCGAGCCGAACCGTTCCGCGCCGAGTCGAACCGTACCGAGCCGAACCGAGCCGTACCATGCAGTGGAAAAGCGCCAAAAGTGCTTCATGGTGCTGCTGTTAAACCCCAGCTAACAGGGAACGTTCCCATAACTTTCACTAACATTATGTAAAAGTTGTGTAAATGTTAGTAAAAAACTTCCTTGAAATAATGTTTCTGGAACGTTCTAATAATGTTTATAGAGTTGTAATACATTCTCGTAACGTTGAGAGAAAAACGTTCTTAAAGCAAAGTTTTTAGAACGTCCTTGTGATGTTATTTGTTCTTGACTGATGTTCTCATAATGTTGAGTGAAAACATTCTTATAACAACGTTCATGTTATGCTTATGCCCTTGTGATGTTCTCATAATGTTGGGTGAAAAAGTTCTTAGAACAGCGTTCATGGAATGTGCTTGTGATGTTATTTGTTCTTGACTGACGTTCTCATAATGTTGAGTGAAAAAGTTCTTAGAACTGCGTTAATGAAAACTTTCTTATAATACGTTCTTATAAACCGTCTTAGAAAACGTTCTTATAACAACGTTCATGGAACGTGCTTGTGATGTTATTTGTTCTTGACTGATGTTCTCATACTATTGAGAGAAAACGTTCTTAGAACAACATTCTCAGAGACAAAAATATGTTTTTAGAATGTTTTTCTTACTTTCCCATTAAGTTAACGTTATCTAACATTAACATTTTTTAGTATTAAGAACGTTTTTTTCTTAGTTTATGCATATTAAAGTAAATTCAATTCCTCATTTTGGAAATGTTAGGAAAACGTTATTTCTGAATGTTTTCTTAATGTTCCAAACATCCGTTTTTTTAAGTAGGCTATTAAAGAACGTTTTTTTCTTTGTTTATGTGAACGTTAGAAGAACATTCCATTCTATCATTTTGAAAATGTTATTAAAACGTTATTTCTGAATGTTTTCTTAATGTTCCAAACATCCTTTTTTTATTAAGTATTAAAGAAAGTTTTTTTCTTTGTTTATGTGAACGTTAGAAGAACATTCCATTCTATCATTTTGGAAATGTAATGAAAACGTTATTTGTGAATTGTTGTAGCCAATTTTATTGTGTGTTATATGTATGTTTATATCTTTTTGTGGTACGATCGCCACTACATGAATGTTTTCTTAATGTTCCAAACATCCAGGTTTTTTTTAAGTATTTAGAACGTGTGGAAATGTTATGAAAACGTTATTTGTGAATGTTTTAACATTTATGTTAATGTTCAAATCATCCGTTTTAAGTATTAAGAACGTTTTATCATTTTGGAAATGTTATGAAAACGTGATTTTTTTATAGGAATATTTTGTCTAAACATTTATAAATAACTTTTAAAAAACGTTATGGGAACGTTATCTAACTTGCAGGGAACATTCTGGGAAGGTTTTCTTTGGGTTATAAAATAAAACCTAAAAATAACCTGGAGGGAACGTTCCCTTTCGAAGGGGACTCGCGCTGCGTCGAGAATCGACACATTGGGGAACGCCTCCAGCGCGACGCGTCTGAAGCCTGTATGGAACTAGTCCAATCTTGATTGGTGTTGCGTCATGACGTCATCCGTGACGTCGCATGTGATGGTGAGCAGAAGCTATAAAAGGGAACCGGATCATAACAATGTCAGCTTTCTGTTCTTCAGCGAAGCGCTCTGTGTGACTGTTTGTCTTATTTGGTGTTGTATTGTCGTTATCCCTTCCCTATATATATTATGGCAGAGAAGCAATTCAGACATTGTGCGTCCCCTTGTCCGCGCTTTTTGAGCAAGGGTGACACACACTCTCTCTGTGTTGTTTGTCTGGGAGTGGAGCATGCACGGGCAGCGCTCGAGGGCGCTGTCTGAGCAAACTGTGATCTCATGCCCATGAGAACGCTCCGCTCCCGCCTGAGCCTGTTCGATGAGGCAGGCCAGGCACGCGCTCCCCGTGGATCAGGTCCCGCGTCTGTCGAGGCAACGCGGTGCTTGCATTTATGGGGATCGCAGAGGGATCTGGCCGAGGATGTTGAGACGGCTTCGGCCCTTTCTCAGCATTCATCGGTCAGTTCCCGTGGTCCCGCTCACGGTTCGGAAGCCCGCCCAGCGGCTTCTTCCGCCCGTACACGGGAACCGATGCTTGAATTATCTGCCTCCGAGGAGGTGGATATTTTGAGCATCGATGCAGGAGAATGTGAAGATCTGCCATCACATTCCCCTGCATCTGAGGAGCTGCTGGAGGTTGTGACTAGGGCTGTGGCCAAATTAAATATCGATTGGCCACCAGAAAAGCAGGAAGTGACAGTAAAAAGCAAGCTTGATGAGCGCTTCCTGCAAGCCCGGTTACAGCCTTCACGCCGGAGCCTCACGTTCTTTAACGATCTCCACACCGAGGTGTCGAGATCGTGGAACAAGCCCTTCTCCTCTCGACTTTCTAGCCCCAGTATAAATATATATGCATCAATAATGGGGTCGAGAGAGATGGGCTATGGGACGATGCCTCGGGTTGAGGAGAATTTTGCATCTCATCTCTCGCCCGAGGCCGCATCATCCCTGAGAGCTCCGGCGCTTCCCTCCAAGCCCTGCCGTACAACATCGGCCTTGGTGGGGAAAGTATATATGGTGGCGGGTCGGGCTGGTGCATGCCTGCACACAATGGGGCTCCTGCAGGCATACCAGGCCGACCTTTTAAAAGATGTGGACGACAGCGGGGAGGTCACCCTCGACGACATTCAGGAGATGCGTCGAGCGACTGACTTGTCTCTCTGTGCTACCAAAGAGACGGCCCGTGCAATTGGCCGTTCTATGGCAGCCTTGGTAGCCACGGAGAGACATTTGTGGCTGAATCTGTCGGGCGTTGGGGACAGGGACAGGGCCTTCCTCCTCGACGCCCCGATTTCGTCTTCTGGTCTCTTTGGCGACGCAGTCAGCACTGTCGTTGAAAGGTTTCAGGAGACGAAACGGCAGTCAGCCGCATTAAAACAACTCATCCCCCACCGTCGTTCCAAGTCTCGTGGGGCTGCTGCCAGGGGGCAGTCTCACGAGGCTGCCACCAGCTCCTCACACCTGCAACAGCAGAGAGAGAGTGTTGCTTCTCGTGCTCCCCCGCAAAAGGCCTGGAGCCAGAGGCAACACTCTCAGCCGAAGCCTTCCAAGCCTAGGACAGATCTGAGGACTGTCATTCAGGCTAGGAAGGCTTCGGCGAAGAGGCCCTGACGTGTTGCACAGGCCTCTGAGGGTGGTCCCCCCCCGCGATCGAGTATCAACAACTCACTCCTTCGCGGAGCCCTCAGGAAATCGATGTTTGCTTCCCGCCGCTAAGAGCGCCTCGGGACGCATCGGTTTCCAGCGAACGCATATCACACTGTCCGCCCAGAAATTTGGCGGCCCTGTCGAGTTCGCTTCCTCTCACGAGGCCTGCAGAAAAATTAATTTGGTTAGTTCCTGCCAGTCAAATGCTTCAGGTCACCGATAGACCCGAGAGACTGGTCCCCCTAGTAGATTATCTAGACACCTGGAAGGGTCTTCAAAATATATCTCAATGGGTCCTGCACACAGTAGAACGGGGGTACAAAATTCTGTTTGAATATCGCCCGCCCAAACTCAGTGGGGTAGTAAACACACTGGTCAGCCCCGAGCAGGGTCTGGTTATGGAACAGGAAGTTCAGTCCCTCTTAGCGAAGGAGGCCATAGAGTATGTTCCTACCCAAGAGCGAGAAGCCGGGTTCTACAGCCGGTACTTCATAGTTCCCAAGAAGGATGGGGGGTTACGTCCCATTATAGATCTCAGAGTATTAAACCGGTCTCTGATGAGATACAGGTTCAAAATGTTAACAATACCTATTATCATGAGTCAGATCAGATCCGAGGACTGGTTTGTCACAATAGATCTAAAAGATGCTTACTTCCACATATCCATCCTTCCACGACACAGGAAGTTCCTAAGGTTTGCTTTCGGGGGAAAGGCTTACCATTACAGGGTTCTTCCATTCGGCCTAGCTTTGTCACCTCGCACCTTCACGAAATGCATGGATGCTGCCCTTGCTCCATTAAGACTTCAAGGCATTCACATCCTCAATTATATCGACGACTGGCTTATCCTGGCACAGTCAGAGGAGATGGCGGTTCAACATCGAGATGTTGTTCTGGACCATCTAAGGTGCTTGGGACTAAGACTCAATGTCAAGAAGAGTTATTTGGTGCCTCTACAAAAAACTACTTTTCTGGGGGTAATTTGGGACTCAACTACGATGCGGGCACAGCTGTCCTCCCACTCGTATAAATACCATCTTAACTACATTAAAGCATTAACCCTTAAAGACCTAGAACATTTTTGGGGCGCCTGACTCACCTGTACTTTTCTTTGTTTTTCTAACCCATTCTAGCAGAAAGCATCAAGTGCCATATATCATTTTAAACAGGAGAACCTAAAGTTTCCAGCTAGCTCATTTAAAGTCCCAGTTTTACATTTCTTTTGTCAGAGAATTTATGAAATTAACAGGATTTTAAGAAAAACGGCAGCAAAAAATGTGGTGTTTTCAGTGTGAACTCAAAGAGAACTTCCTGAAGTTTAGTTTTTTTCTTTTAGAAAGTTAGACTTGGTTGTTTTAGACTTCCAGATTAAATTTTGTCTACATGTAACAATCCCTCAGCAAGTTATAGCCATTTATTATAATATTATTCTAGGCGTTTTTGAGTAAAAACAGGTGTATTACATTTACTGACAATGTAGATGTGTCCAAATAAGTTCAGAAAGTAAAGTAAATAGAAAAGTTGTTATATTACAACAGAACACTAAAGCAAACATTTTTCTTCAGAAAATTATATTATAATTTGAACATGAACAACAAATGCAAACAATATAACAAGTAGTGACAACTGTGCAATATAAATACTAACAATACAATATACAGAGTGTAAATGAACAAATGGTTCAAATAATCTTCACAAACTAAATACAAAAAGAAATAAACAAACAGTGCAAATGAAGAAATGGTTCATTGAGGGTAATATACTGAGTGCTAATGAACAAATAGTGCAAATAATCTTCACAAACTAAATACAAATAGATAAATAAACAGTGCAAATGATTCAAACCATCTTCTGAATCGGAAGGTTCCACCAGGTCTAACGACTCGTTTAAAAAAATCAATTCTAACACATCCTCCGATTTGTACTGCTGGTTTTTTTTTTACATACTCATGCTCTTTCGTGTTTTATGCTCTTTCATGTTTTGCGCTCTTTCGTGTTTTGCGCTATGGTCAAAAACTTTGCATCCGTTAGTTTTCATGCGTAGTTTTCAATGCATTGCGTTTGTTAAAAATGTATAAAGAAACGTGATTGGTTGTTAAAATCACCAATCACTATGTTTGTTGGTTGAGTTGATGACCGTTTGGACGAATCTGGGCATGGGGGTGGGACTAAGCATCAACAATCGTTCCTGTTTGGCTCAGAGAAAGAAACCACATGTGTTTCCTTGACGAATCACTGCTGCAGATTTTGATGACGCAATCACCGGCACTACGCAGCCTATGAATGACCAATAGAGACAACCGTGATAACACGGGAAAGCTGTGAATCTCATCTTTACGGTGCATTTTAAAGCATACAGATTGGATTAGCGACTCAAAAGTTATTAAACATTTTAGAACGATAGTTATTTTATGCCGCGGGCGGCCGTATCGGTCTTTAAGGGTTAAAGCATTTTCAAAGGGTGCTGGGTCTCCTGGCGGCAGCGTCCAATGTAATTCCTTTTGGCCTGCTGCATATGAGAGCCCTACAGTGGTAGCTAAGGACCAGAGGGTTTTCCCAGAGGGGGAACCCATTCCGCACTATCAAAGTAACGCGCAGATGCCTTCGTTCTTTGGTAATGTGGAGGAAACCTTGGTTCCTGTCCCTAGGTCCTGTGTTGGGAGCACCGTGTCAAAGAAAGATTGTGACTACGGATGCTTCTCTCACAGGCTGGTGTGCGGTTATGGAAGGCCCGAGTGGGATGGCCGAGGCTACGTCTGTACGCATTTCCCCCAATCGCACTGCTCCCAGGGGTTCTAGAGAGGGTCGGGCGGTACGGGATCAGACCGTCAACCAGAGACAGTCAAATCGGACTACAAGCAGCTGCGACAGTCCCTCATTAAAGAATTCTCTGATCCAGAATCAGATCAAGGGCTCATCATCGCCATGGACCTCAAGCAGACAAGACTTGAAACCCCACAGACCTACTACGGCCGACTCCGACAAGCCTACTTCGGAGCACGGAATGAGCCAGGTATGGAAGAGGATTTCAACTTCAGAACTCTGTTTCTCCGAAATCTGCATCCCACAGTGAGTCATCACATGGGCGTCCTAGCCTGCCCACGTAGCATGCCTACCCAACAGCTACGAGACTTAGCCCATAAAGCTTATGTCAAGCAAAAGACTGTGTCCGAAAAGACTGTGAAAAACCCCACAATCTTCCCTGTCTCCGAACACTATTCAGAGCTGACTCTAGAGGGCGCCCCACAACACCACAGACCTTTTTACAGAGAGTCAAGACAGTTCCAAGCCAGCAGAGGGCAGCACAACCGTGAGGGTGCTCATCCAGAGCACCGGAACGAGCGCTCCAAAAGATTCTGGGACTGGCCAGGCCCACCCTACAACCCAAGGGGTGGAGCCACATGGGACGCCAGCCGGCGACCCAGAAATAGCCGATCCCCATCGTCCGGAGCACCAAGCCCAGAAAGCCGGCATCGGAACCCCTCTCAGCGTGCCACTGGTAAGCCCAAGTCTGAGCCCACATCAGATCAAAACAGTGCAGCCACGTCAGAGAGGGCAGAGATCCTGAAGGTGCTGAAAGAGATTCTTCACAAGAAATCTCACAAGGGAGACAAGAGGGACGAGCCAGACATCCTATGTCTAAGCGTAAGACCAAGCACCCAGAACAGACCACAGAGCTAACTGTCACGTCACAAAGTGACAGCATCACCCAGCCACCACAGCTGACAGCTGCACAGCTTGAGCAAGACAGCACAATTTCTTACAACTGGGACCAAAATCCCAAAGGACCAGGAAATGCTGTCCTGGCTATCAGCCTCCGCAGCAAACCACACAAGACCGGCCCTAACCGTCCATCGATCACCACATCAGCCCCGACGCCAAGACTCCTGGGGAACCTGGTCGAAAAGGGGGTGGCCCGGAAACTCTACCTAGCCATCACTTTGGAAAATGAGGTGAGCCTTGAAGCCCTGCTAGACACTGGCTCAGACCTTACTTTAATGTCAGCTTAACTCTTTGAAAGACTTAGTGCTAAAGCTAAGAGACAAGATCGAACTCTGACATCTCAAACGTGTGAGCTGAATATGCAGTCGTACAGCCAGAACGACATCCGGCTCGAACAGGTAGCTCCCATTCACCTGACAATTGGTTCTATGAGTCTGATCCACCCAGTGTACATCTCAAAAATGAACACTTACCCACTTCTAATTGGCAAAGACCTGCTAGATCGCTTTGAACCTTTACTGGACTTCAAACAACTGAAAGTTTGGGCTCAAGGGTGGGAACCCCTCCCCCTCCAGTCACACAGGCCACCCGAGCCAGACTGTCAGGTCACAGAGGTCACGAGAATTCCCGCAGAACCAGACTGTCAGGTCACAGAGTTCACGGGAACTCTCACAGCCAGCCACGGGGACACAGTTCCAGCACCAGACCAAGATTCAAGTTCACTACTCAAGTTCACAAGTGCACATTTCAGCTCACCAAAGACTCTTATTCCTTCTGCCCCAAGGTCACAACTGACCTGCAGTTGAATGATGTAACCACTACTGACATTGTACTTGCACTATGGGCAGACAACTCAGCCATCAGTGTCTCACTATTCAATGCTCTCATTGAAGTCATGCCGGACCTTCCTTCTGCCAGCAAGCGCACCCGTTTTCGTTTAAACACGTGCCCATCAACCATGATGACGGCCAAAGGTGTCTGCGCTTTGAACTTGAAATGGAACCACCGGTGTCTGACCCATTACTTCCTGGTCCTTCTGGACCCGCCCCATGATGTCTACATTGGAGCAGACATCCTGACTCGCCTCAAGGCTCATGTGGACATCATTAATGAGGTAGTGTGGGCCCCATTGATTTTACAGCCCCCTGTTGTTCCAGCCAACACTGAGAACCTCATGTCAGGTCAGACCATTCCTGAGGTTTGCACCCTAATCAATGAACAGGAAATTGTGATACCAGCTTACACCAAAGGGGTCGCCGTCCGGCTCAACATGCGTTGTGGTCAAACCCTAAACCACACGCTGGGCTTCTTTCAACCTTCACCTGAATGTGTTGAACTTGGACTCACGCTGGAAGCCACACCCCTTACTGAAGTGTCATCTCGTGTAGTCTACGTCCTTTTCAACAACTGCATGGCAATGGACATCACAATTCCCAAGGCCTACCGAGTGGGATGGCTAGTGAGCCACGACTTCCATGACTTTGAACTCACACTACCAATCATTGGGCCCATCCCATCTTCAATGATACCCGAAGGGAGCACAAACCACACAGTGTTCACAGCACCCTTCAAACTCACTCTTAGAAGAAAAGGTTCTATATAGAACCTTAAAAGGTTCTATAGGCGCTTCGTATTTGGAACCCCTAAAAGGTTCTATACAGAACCCTTTTTAAGGGTTCAATCAAAAGGGGTTCATTTAGGGGTTCATTCATTCATTTTGTTTTGTCAAATAATAGCCTAAAGAACCTTTGTGCCAAAAGGGTTCTTTCTTGTCATTATAGAACCTTTTTAGCATAAAAGGTTCTTTGGAGTTGAGTAAAGAACCCTATGGTTCTATATAGAACCCCAATGAACCCTTTTTCATACCCTTTTTCTATATAGAACCCCAATGAACCTATAGGGATGTCCCGATCCGATCACGTGATCGGAAATCGGGCCCGATCACGTGGTTTCAGACTCGATCGGAATCGGACGTTACCTCCCGATCAGGACTCGGATGTATATTAGGGGTGTAACGGTAACTTACATGTATTCGTATTGAACCGTTTCGGTACGAGGCTTCCGGTTCCATAGGGGGACCATAGGGCACGACCACCACAACGTTGCGCAACATCAAATGGCAAACGTAATGAAAGCAGAACGAAACTGCGCTACTCATTATATTGTGCTTCACGGACAGTTTATCAGTTCGGACCAGCAGCATCTGTGCAGCGCGAGCCGATCATGATCAAGCGAAACTTGTTACTACACAGCGCTAAAAGATCCAGTGAAGAAAACATTTGAATTCGCCACTGAAGTAATAACATCGCTGCGAGATCTAGTGAGAAGCATTCAAATTTCTCTGTTATTAACCGTAGATCTCTATCAGATCAAACAGCGCTGACGTGGAAACCAGGAGAAACATTGTGCCGTGAATGAACTAGTTATAGACTTTACGTCAACAGATCAGCAACATTCACCATGGATTTAATGTAGTAACACTAACTGTAACAATGGAAGTTTGGCTGGAATAGTGAAACGCTTTCAAGTACTTCACACATCTTTTTCCAGCACTTCAAAACTCAAATATTATATAAATATTATATATATAAATATATATTTAAATGTTATTTTTAATGTGATGACCATTTATAAACCTGAAAGTTTCAAGATGTAGGAAAACTCAAACTTATTTAAAAATATTTTTTCTTTTAATAAATAGGAAATTTCTCTGGCATTTCTTTCTTTTTGCTGTATCGAAAACGTACCGAACCGTGACACCACTGTATCGCATCGAACCAAACCATTAATTTTGTGAACCGTTACACCCCTAAAGTATATATATATATTCTCTTTTTTTTTTTTATACACTTTTTTTTAATTTGTTTACGTGCCTGGCCTGCTGGGTATTTTAAGTTGAGGTGCTATTTGTTTTTATATTACACTTTTTTATATTGACTGTTACACTAAAGTCCAAAAGTGAAGAATTTATGTTATTTATTACTTGATTGTTCAAGCTACCTCACAGAAGTGCTCTGTTTGTTAACAGAGTTGTTGAATGTTAAAATACGGTGAATTAAATAAAAAATAAGGAACATCCTGGATATGTTTTTTCGCTCTTCTTTATTCTTTTTTTATGTAGGCCTATTATAGAAGTATCGGATCGGGATTCGGTATCGGCAGATACTCAAAATCAAATGACTCGGACTCGTACACGAGGGCAAAAAAACCTGATCGGGACATCCCTACTTCAAACTCATCTCCATCACTTCGGTCATGCCAATGGACAAAGACCAGGTATGCAGAACAGAACTGACAGAGGACCAACACCTTGCAGTATACACAGTCTCCAAACAGCCTGCCTACGAGACTGACAACACTGCTGCACCTCTGCCTGCCAACACAACAGACGACACCCCAACAGAGGAGCCGTATTCAGGATTTGAGTCTCAAGTTCAGCAAATTCTAAAAGACGCAGACACACTTAACGATGATGCAGATCGACAAAGACTCAGACAAGTCCTTTACAAGTTCAAAGCGTCATTTGCCAAAGACTCTTTAGATTGTGGTCTCACCAAACACCCCCATCTGGCCCGTCCTCAAACCAAATGGCAAGTGGCGACCCACCATTGACTACAGGAAACTGAATCAACAGGTGCCACTGTCCCGATGGCCCATGACCAAAAGGCCCAAAGTCAACTATGTGGGCCTACTCATCGGATCACGGGGCATCGAACCGCAGTCCAGCCGTATTCAAGCTGCTCAAAACATCAAGCCACCCACCAACATCTCAGAGCTGCGAAGCTTTCTAGGGGTGTGCAATTACTCACGGCAGTTCATCAAAAGCTATTCAGACATTGCGAAACCTCTAACTGCCCTTCTGAAAAAAGACTGCCCATTTGTATGGACAGAAGTTCAAGAAAATGCCATGAATGAGCTAAAACGACACATATGCACAGCTCCATGTCTGGCTTACACTGACCCACAAAAAGAGTTCTATCTAGAAGCTGGGTTCTCCAACCACTGTCTCAGTGCTGGCCTGTACCAAAGGCATGATCAAGACAAAAGAGTCGTTGAATAGGCTAGCAAGACACTTCTCCCACCAGAGGCTAAATTCTCAGACTGTGAAAAAGCTCTGCTCTGCACTGTATGGGCCATCCAGAGATTCTCCAACTACATTGGAGCCCAAAAAGTTATCATTGAGACTTGCCACCAGCCTGTAACGTTCCTCAACAGCCAGCGCATCCGAGATGGCGTGGTCACCAATTCACGCATAGCCACATGGTTAACCCTCTGGGGTCTGGGCTGTTTTTGGGGCCCTTGAGATGTTCTGACATGCCCTGACATTTGTGCTTTTTTCAGTTGCTTATAAACATATTAATGGCAAAGGTGTAAATTCACTCTATAAAGCACAAACAGGGCTACCATAATATGTGAGCCACGTGTATGTACATGTTTTCATTTTTGAGAGAATAATGTTTATGCATGGTTATTGAAAAAACTAAAAACTAAAATTTCTGAAATAAGGCCACAAAACACATAGTAAATATGTGTCAATAAGACTTTTGACTAATGGATGTCCTCGCCTAGAGTTTTTTCTTCAAAATTATGTGAAAATAGTCTTGCTTTATCGTTCACATAAAACCATACATTGATTTAAATTGATGTAAAACAAGTTTTGCTTGGAAAGCCAATATGCGAGGGGGGCGTGAACGAGGAGTGGTTTACACCTTAGAATACAATGTCCCACCCACTCTGCATAATGAGCCATTCATTCAGGTGTGACACTGACTGAGCCACAATGCAAGGACAAAAGATATATTTAGAAGAAGACTTATATTGACCATTTAAGATTTTGCTTACATCTATCTTGTAAATAGGTTTTGCTATTTTATTAAAAAGGTTACAATTACAACAATAATTACAATTTCAACAATATTTCAAGTGTACTCTTTCTTTGTAAAAAAAAATGATTATAGGCCTACATTTTATCTATGTATTCATTAGTTTGAATATAGTCAACATTGGAACAGCTAACATCTTAGTTGATGACTTTTTATCATTTTATTTATAATGAGTATTTTATATATAGAAATTGCTAAACAAAAGCTTATTTGACGTGGCAGTATATTCTACAGTAAAAACTGTACCCAAATCTAGTCAACAAGATGTTGTCTTTCATATTTCGCCTGACTGTAACGTTGTTTTCATGAAATATTAGGGCATATTGTTAATTTGCAGTTTAATACGTTGCTTATACAAATAGCCTACATTTTATTTCAACATATTTAAATATATTATATTCATATTTCAACATATATAAATGCAAACACGAAAAATAAAAGACAAAAGACTTTTAAGTAAAACTTACTCCGAAATTGTGTCCTCGGCGGAATTCGCTCTTCAAAATGCTGCCGTTCGTCATCTGAGGCATTGATCGGGGGGCGGGTGCGCTGCATACTAGATCACCTAACTATTTACATGTGAATCGCGCCGGGGGGCGGGGCGGCCTCAGCTCATTTAGAGATAATGAAGTAAAATCAAAGTCAAAAGAGTATTCCGGGTCTCAATTCAACTCATAAGGAAAAAAGCGAACAGATCACACCGGCGTGATTGCCGACCTCAGAGGGTTAATGGCCCTCCAGGGGCGCAATGTTGAGGCATGATATGCTCAAAATCACAAGTCTGCGCTAGGCAACAGCCTGGCAGCCTGCCAAAACTGCTCTGATAACACACCAGCTGCGACGGTGGATGTAGAAGAACCCCGACAGCAACAACTGACCTGTCACAGGTACTTTGAAGAGAATGCGTGCCAAGGTATGCCCACAGCCTACGTTGATGGATGTTCCTACAACCACGAGGGCACTCGCCAAGCAGGTGCGGGCGTGCTATGGGTAAATGACCTGCCGTGCCCACCAGAACACTTCAAGTCGGGCCCACAGTCATCACAATATGCTGAGGTAGCAGCAATTCTCATAACGCTGCAAATCGTGTTGACACATAACATCAGAGAACTCCACCTAGAGTGCACAGACTCTAACTATGCCAGACTCAGTTTCACATGCCACCTTCCAGGCTGTAAACAAAATGGCTTTAAGACTTCAACTAACATGCCTGTCACACACCAACACCTGTTCCTTGCATGCGATTACATCACAAGAACACACAACATGATTGTCTACTGGAAAAAGGTGAAAGGACACTCAAGGCAACCGGGCCTTGACAAAGACTTGAATGACCAAACTGATGCCCTTGCCAAGACTGGCGCACTGCACTGCACGGCACTCTATGGTCACTTTCAACCCACCCACCTACCTTTAACGTTGCAGCGATAACCCGTAGCAATCGAACCTTTCCTGCAACAGTGCCAACCTCACAGCCTCTAACGCTAGCTCCACAGATGTCAAACAACGACATAGTGGACATGCAAGCCTCTGACACATCCATACAGACTATTCTGAACCACCTCTCAGACCCCTCCAACCACCCTATCGCACCGTCTGAACTCACAGATAACCCGTGCCTCAGACGTCTACATGACATCAAACACATGATGCGTGTGACACACAACATTCTGTGGTATGCACCTGATGACATCACTGCGCCAAGGCTTGTGGTGTCACAGTGCCTAAGGGGGCTCATGCTGATGTATGCCCACGACGCACCATGTGCCGGACATCACGGCACCAGGGCCACTTATGAGATACTGAAGCAAGTGGACTACTGGCCCCGCATGCAGAAAGACGTGGCAGAATATGTCAGAGAATGCCTGGTTTGCTGCCAGTTTCAACCGGCAAACCCAAACCACAGAGCTCCACTGCAACGCAGAGGAGTCACATTTTCATGGTCAGACTTCCAAATTGACCGGGTAGGACCGGCTCGGAGCCGCCGCTGCTGTCGGAACCCTGTTTAACATTGGTATGTCCAGTGTCAACGCAGTAAGCCTAGCCACTGTGAGGCGGCATGTGGCTGAAATTCAGAGATCCCACAGCTAAAACAGCAACTCACCACACAGAGTGCATCCCTGCAGACCATCGGCAAGACATTGAAGGGAACTGTGGTAATTCTCAACACTCACAGCAGTCTGCTGAACCAGACAGTGAACTCCATGAAACAGCTGTTTACTGTCTTCCAGAATGACTTTGCTCAAACTCAGCTGGTCACAGCCTTGATGAGAGGCATGCTGCGGGAGTTGAGCTCCTCCATTGACAGCTTGGCCATGGGTAGAATCCCACCTTACCTGGTACCCTTGAGTCTTTGTGACAGAGTGACCTGTCCCTGTTGGATTGCGCAGCACTTATACACACACACATACACACTTCATCTTGCCTCGTTCCTCCGTTCCCTGCTGGGGCGATGTGGGTGCACACACACGCCATTAGCACGCTGGTTTTCACACACGCAAACATATCCACTCCATTTCCATCCCTGACAGAAATCCCTGCTATACATATACACACACATCTAGGTTGTCTATTGTTTTTCGTTTAGTTTATTACTTTAACACTTACATGTGTTCAGTGTTTGTCAGCGTCTGCGTTGCCGGTCTTTCGTGTTGTGTTGTGTCTTTCGGCTGGCCAGACCCGAGCACCACCTAGTGGCCTGGATAAATACCGGCAGTCGGCTCGTCCATTGTTTGTGTTAACAGGGGGGGATTATGTAAATGTGGCATTATTATTATGAGTTTATTATTTGTATTTGTTAGTTTGTCTGCCTTTTTGTTTCTGCTTTTGTTAATGAGTATATATGTATATCTATATATCTATATATATATATTGGAAAATGTATATACTTACCTCATAAAGGTTTTGTAATGGTTTTAACTAAAGGGGCGGGGCTTGGACTATAAAAAGGAGCCCCAAACTCATGTAGGGTGTCAGTTAACCTGGCGAACGAGCGGGCAATTCACCCTTCGCAAAGTCCCGCCCCCCTTAGTTACTGTCGCTATGCCCGACAAGCTACCGGTTCAAGCCATGGCGCTCCCGCTGTCAATTTGTACACTCCCTGGGGAAATTGTAGATAATTTCTGGAAAAATTACTTGATTTCAGACAGAAGCAGACAAAAAGGTCTGCAATTTGCTTTCGAGGGATATATTCAGGATGTGAACGTGACTCGAAATGAAAACAAAATAAATATTAAAGCTATAGCCTACAGGTCACAGGGAAAAAGTGAACCACTGCATCACCTGGCGATTGAGACTGAGGATAATAACATTAAAGAACAACACTGTTCCTGTAAAGCTGGGTATATAACTATCTATTCACTATTAAAATCATTAAAAAGCAAAAGCAGTATACATTTATAACGTCATTTATAACGTCACATTCAGTAAGTCATTCTAGTGTTAGCTAACTACCGTAACAACATTAGTAGTGTGCTGTAACGACACAACGTGTGGTTAGCTCCACAGGTTTCTGCGCCCATGTCGTTGGTCTTATCTATACACTGGACCTATGTAAAGCCCAAAATATTAACAGTGTGTCAGCCCAGTCCTCCACAAGCCTACCACAACAGTGGCATAAACCAAGAGGCAAAAAAATAACACCGCTGCCCGTAACAGCTGTTGTGGTGGCGAAGGCGAAGACGGACCGAAAACGGAAACCCATCTTCTGTCACTACAGCAAAGACAGGTGAGTAGTTTTTTTATGTTTTATAAATAGGGATAGAAATACCAAATTTGATAAACTAATGACTTACTGCAGCGTTAGAGTACCAGTAATCTGGACTTTTATGATAGAGGTAGACATGAATTTTGTATATTGCAGAGCCTTGTCTGAGGTGACAGATGAGGATTTGGAGTTACTCAGAGGATTGACAGGGACACCTATGAGCTACATAGCAAACAGACCACCAATAGATGTAGCAGTAGGTCAGGAAATGTACCCTCTTGGAAGTGGTTTGAGCTACCAGGTAAAGCAGTGACAGATTAAAACTTGATACAGATTAAGATTAATTTATTATCATTTGCAGGCAGCCACAGTTCATTACAAAATAAAAACATTCACAATATAACAAAAATTCGAACTAATAATGAACAATACTTCTACAGCATTTATTAATCATAATGTTAATTTAAACATTTACTTATACATTCAAATCATGGCCACATGAGTTAATTGCAGCACTTTGCTATCCCTATGTGGTTTCTTTAGCAGCCTATGCCCGAATAATGTGCTGCTGGAAATTAGACAACATACACACCACAAACCATATCTGGTTTATATTTCCTAACATGGAATTAGGGATCCTACCAGATACAATCTTAAATTTTTTGACTTTGGCTATTGCTCTTTCTACATGCACTCTGTGTTTGGCTATTTTCTTTGTCATCTCAACATCTGGGACTGGCATTTGAAGATTTGACTTTGCAAATGGTGGAATGTTTAGATTAAGGTCAAGCTCCTTCACATCTTTCTCAATGAGAAACCCTTTATCCACCATGAGCCCATCACCTTTCTTAAGGTAGCCACACTGAAGAAGACCTTTCAGTAAATCTTTAATTTTGCACTGTCTGAACAGCTCTTGGTCAGAAATGGATCCCGTGTAAAGTGTAGATGCAAACATAATGGAGCCACGAGGATCACAGACTATCAGAGACTTAAGTGTGTTGGTAACACTTTACGGTAAGGGTACATGAATTATCATGAATTCATGTATAAATTCATGCATGAAATATGCATTCATTCATGCATTAATATCTCATGAATCATCAGGAACTAACATGAGTTCAACGTTTTTCATTCATGACTTCATGGATGAACAACACCTTAATTAAAACATTAACTAAGATGAGTACATCATCATGAATTATGATTTATTACGCATGATCATGATGTTTTCTTTGTTCACACAAAAAATTGGCCTTTACCACCCATTGTGGATAAAGCTATGGTTATGGTACATGAATCATTATGAATTCATGCATAAAAAAGTATTAATTCATGCATGCAAGACTGCTCTTCGATTTATTAAAGGAATGTACAAAAATCCACATTATCTAATGCATGCATACAGGCTAGAACAGTATATCAATTAATGTGAGAACTTTTTTTCTGAATTATGATCTGAGTTTCCAAGCATGTTCATGTCTTCTTCTAGCCTGCAGGTAAATGGACAGAGCCCAAAATTGGCCAATCACAGCACATATTATACGAATTCTGTTGGCGTTCAAATACTAGTCATCATTAACTAAGCATTATTTATCAATGACTTCATCATGTGTGTGGCCCCTCAACTAAAGTGGTGACTTGGTCCTTTAAAACACTGATGAACAATGTGTTTTCATTATGATCTGAGTTATCCAGCATGTTCATGTCTTCTTCATAGCCTGCAGGTAAATGGACCCCCAAATTGGCCAATCACAGCACAGAACATACGAACTCTGTTGGCATTCAAATACAGTATCATCATTAACTAAGCATTATTTATCTATGACTTCCTCATGTGTGTGGCCCCTCAACTAAAGTGGTGACTTGGTGCTTTGAAACACTGATGAACAATGTGGCATAACTGTGAAATGACATGAATATGAACATTAAAGTTCAAGCCTTTGCAAACAATGTACTGTGGACACAAATGGACTTTGACCTTAACTTGCAACGTGATCTCATGAGAATACGTGTGTATTTTTACATAAAGTGTAGTTCTACCATACGTACATTTATTTACGTTTTATACACACAGAAACGTATAATACTGACAGTGGACAGCACAAAAACGTAATTTATTTACTTATAAACAACTTATACAAACAACGACGTACAAATTTGGGCGTATTCCTATTTAACTTATGCAAATCGTGGCATTAATGTTTTGACTCATAATACACTAAAACACAGCATAAATTAACAAAAGAAATCAATTTTATTAGCTTAATGTGATAAAATCTTTATAATCCATACGTTGTTTGCAAGAAACAGATCCAAATGCAGCCCTTTATCCAGTGATCTTCATGTCCATTTCTCTCAGAGACCAACGTCAAATCCCGCGCTCGTGGTGAATTCAAATTCAAAAATTGCGCCCGAAGCGGTACGACATGTTTTACGGCAGTGATATCAAACGCTCATTGGCTCTCGCATGCTTCGTCACAGATTGCGACATGCCGTGTTTAAGTTGTGTACTACCCAGGCGGGAAGGAAGTCGACCGGAAGTTGAAGTCGGCCGGGTGCCGCCATCTTGAGCGGAACTTCACTTGCGTTAGCAATCCCATTGACTTCCATTCATTTTGGCGTCACTTTGACAGCGAATAACTTTACATCTGAGGCGTTTGAAGACTCCATTTGTCCATTTTTTATTTCTAAAGAAACACGGCAATGTATAAAATGCTCCATTACCTTGTAGCTTATGTTATGGGCCCGTAGAAGCAGTTTTTGTAAAAGTAGGCTAACGATTGCGTCATAACCACTCGACTCTCTGTCGCACAGTAGAGAGATTACCGTATGGACAGGAGGATAAGCTCGCGGGCAATCGGGGAGACGTGGAGGGAAAATGGCAAAGTAATTAATCAGAACACCTACTAAAAGTTTCTCCTGCTCATCGCTCATGGACAGCTCGTACTCACACTCTCCGTCTCTGCAAGATTCGGAAGGGAATGATTCAGATTTCTCTCGGCACAGCCACTAGAAGACAGACGGTTTGCTCACGTGGTCCGTGTAACGCTTTGCTCGGTTTGAGTCTGCGCGTCAGGAAAGGAAGTGCTAAGAAATCGCTGAAAATGGGCTTCACTTGTCTCCATTGAGTTCCAATGGGGTCGCTGTGTCCATTTCTTTTACTGTCTATGTGTACTACATTTGAAATGGAGAAGCGCGCGCGCCTTCACAGAGCGAACAGCAAACCGAACCGGATTAACATTTTCATGGATTAATAACTTAAATTCTGCTCTGTAACGTTACCTCATACAAAACTATTATATAACGTTACTGCCAGAGAGTACACATCGTCATGTGAACGACTTTTGGTACCGGTTTTGACATTCTCTCAATAAATAAATGATTGTGATTGTCTGTCTGTTGTTTTAATTTATAATTGTAGTTACGTAGTTTTAAGAAATGGTTAGGTTTAGTGGTAGGGGTAGGATTAGTGGCTCAAACTATCTTTTAATGCTATATTGTTAATAAAACTGCCATTTTCCTACACATATCTGTCCATTACGTTTTATCCTTTTAATATTGTCTATAAAATGGGTATGTTTAGGTGTGGGAGTAGGTTTAAGGGATCTTACATTTATAATCTATAAAATGGTAAAAGGGAAATTATACAGATATCTTTATAATATGAAATATTCGTAAATAGTTTAACGTATATTTTTTAGCTGTAAAATCGTAATAATGTTATGTAACTTTACTGCTTTATTCTGAACGGTATAAACCAGTTAAATCAACAGCTGGAAAGAGCTGAGAAGGAGTTCAGTACCATGAACTTTATTTTAAGTGCCTGTAGGCTATATCTGAAAACTCTTTACAAAACCGTAAAGCTGTTTTACAATTTCATGATATGGAGGAGTCACATCAGTAGCTTAAAGGTGACTCTTTACCCAAAAAGAGATCAAGCTGTTTGTGAAACATTTTTTTTTAAACAGCTTTATGGTTTTTCACTGGTTTATACCGTTTAAGAATAAAGCAGTACAGTTAAGATCAAAGTCCATTTGTGTCCACAGTACATTGTGTGCAAAGACTTGAACTTTCATGTTCATATTCATGTCATTTCACAGTTATGCCACATTGTTCATCAGTGTTTCAAAGCACCAAGTCACCACTTTAGTTGAGGGGCCACACACATGATGAAGTCATTGATAAATAATGCTTAGTTAATGATGACTAGTATTTGAACGCCAACAGAATTCGTATAATATGTGCTGTGATTGGCCAATTTTGGGCTCTGTCCATTTACCTGCAGGCTAGAAGAAGACATGAACATGCTTGGAAACTCAGATCATAATTCAGAAAAAAAGTTCTCACATTAATTGATATACTGTTCTAGCCTGTATGCATGCATTAGATAATGTGGATTTTTGTACATTCCTTTAATAATTCAAAGAGTAGTCTTGCATGCATGAATTAATACTTTTTTATGCATGAATTCATGATGATTCATGCACCATAACCATAGCTTTATCCACAATGGGTGGTAAAGACCAATTTTTTGTGTGAACAAAGAAAACATCATGATCATGTGTAATAAATCATAATTCATGATGATGTACTCATCTTAGTTAATGTTTTAATTAAGGTGTTGTTCATCCATGAAGTCATGAATGAAAAACGTTGAACTCATGTTAGTTCCTGATGATTCATGAGATATTAATGCATGAATGAATGCATATTTCATGCATGAATTTATACATGAATTCATGATAATTCATGTACCCTTACCGTAAAGTGTTACCAGTGTGTTAGTAGACTTGTAGTTAGAATAAGTCTGACTTTGCACTAACAGTGAGCTGGGTTTCTCTATCTTTATCTCTGTGCAATCAAGAATTGCAAAAGTTGTTGGAAACTCTGATTTGTAGTTGCCTGGCATGTTTTCTGTGATTATGTCCCTGTGTGGCCAAACAGACACACTACCTAGCCTACCATACATGAAGTCAATCCATGAACTAAATAAAGTGCTAACACTTTGCATATCAATTTGAAATTTGAAAGCTAGCTCTTTGAGGTCGAAATTTTGTCTTAGTCTCATAAGTACAAGTAGAACTTGTTGACGTAAAGGCATATGCCGGATGTGCCTGTTCAATTTCTCATATGTTAAGGGGATGTGTGTTTGTGGTACTGTGTTGTTATCTGGTAGTCTGAAAAATCAACACAGTTTGTTAAACTCATCATAAGTGAACCCAGTGCAGTATTGGAAGTAGTTAGGGACACTGCTGTTATTTATCACCTCGGCTGTTAGTGGGTAAGGAGCCTGACAAGTTTGTATTTTCGCCCTTAGCAAGTCATTTTCTTTTTCTTTTTGAGCAAGAAGAGTCTTCAGTCGTTCCAGTTCCTCCTGTTTTTCTTTCATCTGGGGTTGGTCATCTGTGCACTCTGTAAACATAAGAATGAAATGATTAGAACTAGTATTTTATTAACACAGGACATAAACAAAGTGTAAATAACTAAAAAACATTGCAATATACTTTTTTCTTCTTTCTTGTGTGTGTAGCTCCCATTATTGGACAACACTTTGTCAAGATCCTCACAATCAAACCCTACTGATGATTTTCCAGTATTCCCTTTGCCACCACAGCCAAGCACTTTCTGCATGGTCCTAACAAAAGATCAGATGAAATGCTATAATACCATGATGGTCTCAAGGTCTGAATCTGAGGCACTGGAGAAACAAACCAGACAACAGAGCATCAACAACATCTGGCATTGTGTCCGCTCTCATCGTCTTACTTCATCCTCTTTCAAGAGAGTATACTCCAGGAAAGCAGACTACGAGCAGCTTGCCACCAGCATGCTGAGGAAGAAGACGCTGCAAACCTCAGCAATGAAGAGAGGCCTGGAGCTTGAGCCAGTTGCTGCAGCCCAATACACAGGGGTCACAGGAAATCAAGTGTACATGTGTGGCTTTGTCGTCAATCCCAACGCCCGCCATTTAGGTACATCTCCTGACAGGAAAGTCCTTCAGCGTGGCTGTGACAAAAGCTATGGACTTTTAGAAATAAAGTGCCCAGACCAGTACAGCTACACAGGTTGTAAATACCTCCAAAAGCACAGTGGTGACACATACCGTCTCAAACGTAATCATGAGTACTATTACCAAGTTATAGGACATATGGGAATAACTGGGATGCCATGGTGTGACTTTTTTGTAAAATGTGCCAATGACTACCATCTGGAACGCATTCAATTTGATGCAGAAACGTGGGGGGAAATTAAATCTAAACTAGACTGGTTCTTTTTTGAGCATTTCCTACCAGCCCTGTGCAGTTAGACATCACTAACAAAAAACAAAACACATACCCATTTCAGTGACCAGAGAGCTCTCCCCTGTAGTGGTATCCTCCATTAATGATTCTGTTGCCATCTCTCCTGTACCCATGTCTTGTAGATCACACCCGACACTGTTAATATGATATATACAAATTTGATATTTCCAAAATAATATGCTTAGCAGGCTATATAACATCTGATGTGATTGTAATTTGTAATGTCATATGTACAAAATAAAAAATATTGCATTATTGTTATTATTTGCTTTTTCTTTATATGAATGACCAAAAAATTAATCGTCACGTTAGTGACCCATATCAGATAATCACCTGATGATTTCAGTATTATCTGGCATCCTGTCAACTCGTAGTCTTTTCCTTGGTGGCACTGACAGTGGTCGCAACTTTGGTGGACGTCTCGCAGGTGTAACGCTACTATGGTCATATGTCAATGCAGGCAGTGGATCAGGGTGAGCGGGTGTCGGCCGTCAACGAAGTGCTGGAGTTTAATGACAGAGGAATGGATTTATTCATTCTAAATTACGTCTTAAGTATCTTAAAAGGAAATTCATTCAGTACACAGACAAAGGGCAGACATGTCAGGCAAAACTTCTTTAGGCTCGCTAATGTTTAGCTAACTGTTAGCTACCGTAAGTTAGTTACGTTAAGCTTTTAACAATACATTTCTCCGGTGACGACAAATTGTAAAAACATGTTTAAAATAAAACAAAGACTGTGCTACACAGTAAAAGGTTGCAGTGAGTATAATTAAGTTACCGTTACCTTTGAACACACATAGATGTGTTTGGCTTTGGAACGATTTCTCATCTTGTCCAAACTCAGTTGCTGGTGAGGCCGTCCACACAAACGTATCCATTTCATGCACTTCTCCAGGTTACTGACAGGTTTAGGGAACGGGTAAAATTGTACATTGCCCAGCCTTTCTGGGTACCTACTGTCTGCGTTGCAAGTCCCATACGAGCACCGTTTCACCATTTTCAAAGTTAATCGCCGATGCTAGTCTACTATGTCGGACTTGTTTGTTTGTCGGGCAAAATGGCGGATAGTCACGGGGGCAGAAAATATCGGCGCTATGATTGGTTAGATCGCCTGTCAATCAAGCTCCCTGCGAAGGGTCAATTGTAGTGCCGTGAGCAATTCCTTACTTGAAGAATATTTTTCCTTTGGTCATTTTTTTTTTTTGTTGACTGTATCACTTCTCGAGCACTGTAAATAAATAGCACTTTATACCAACACCTCTGCGAGTATTGCCATCATCATTTTTTTTTTTTTTTTTTGCGAACCCAATTTTTTTTGTTTTTGCCGGACAGCGGGCCTGCGAAGACCCGTTGTCTCACAGTCTTGTACAAGCTGTGCTGGCCTCCGCCACTACTGCACCAACTAACCCTCTTCAAACCCACCTCGCCTACTCGCTGGGTAGCACCATCCCACTACACGTTGACCCCGAGCAAAGGGAGGTGGCCTTCCTCCTGAACCTCCCCATCATCGAGTCAAACAGAATCAACAGACTCAAGGACATTGTGAATGTCGGGTTTTGGAACCCCACGCAGCCTCTGATCCAAGACACATGCATATAAGAGACATCGCACTCAAGTCACCGAGACACAAGCAGAGATTGTAGGCGACAGGTGGCTTGTTAACACTCCTGTGCGCACAGCTACACTCACCTACGACCAACATGACACTGCCATCCGTGTCACCTTGCTCAACCAGAGCATGTGTATTCAAGTACCGAAAGGTGCCATCCTCCACCTGGATGACCTGGCATTGTACCATCTTCCAAACGAAGAGTACGAATCAGAACTGGAAATCCCATCCTTCTTCAAGAACCACAATTTCACCCTAACTCCAGAACTGGAATTGTGGATTGCGAAAGGGGGGTCCCAGCTAATTGACATTGCTCCTATCGACACAGCCTCCAAGCTTTGTCTCGACTGCCCATCTTGACTACCTTACCTGTTGTCCAATCCTGGACTGCAGCTGACACTGCGCCGTGTAGCTCTACGGTAATCAACTACACCCTGACACTGGGCTTGGCCTTCATCCTGTACAGGAGGCTAAACGAGATGCGAACATCTACAGCCAAGCTCACGAAAGCCGTGTCTGGAGGTTCCTGACGGAACCCCCAGAAAGAGAGTACCACGCCAGAGACCGCTTTGAACCTCTCAGGATCAGGATCAAGCTGAGTCCTCAGCCCTAATGACCACCTGCTACACGACCATCATGATTCACCTGCCATCCGTCCATTGTGATGATTGTCGTCCGATGATGTCCACACAGGGACTTCATCTGACGAAAAGGGGGACTGTAGCGTATCTGTACTGTGTCAGGACGACTCATTCACTTATACATGTAAGAATGCTTCTAACCTCTCTGACTCTGGTCCATAACTCAGGCCGGGCACCACAGAGTCTGTTCCTAATGGCGTTCATTGACACTTTCATAGCGAACTGAGTTAAAACCAAGCCTTCCCCCTTTCCAGCAAGAAGGAACTTGTGTACAACACACACACACACACACAGCCAGGGGTCAGGCTTCAAAGAGATCGCTATCTCCTCAGAGCCAGGCCAGGCGGCCAGAAAGCTCTCTCTCCAAGATGCACACACATAAACAGACATTCCTTTATTGAAATCTGTAACTTGACTAATTCTGGAAAGAATACGATATATTCCTGCATACCCATGTGTTTTATTGTCATTTTAGTGTAATCATGACTTCTCTAGATGTGTTAGACAAACTCTGAATGCCTATATTCATGCACATGAATGTAAACTTGCTTTCCTTTCTTGTTTGTACGCCTTGCGTGGTATCATTGAAATCCTCGTGGCTTCCTCCAGTCAAAAATGCATCTTAAGTTATGATAGAATCTATTATACTATACTTTCCATTCTTTCGAGTAGAAATGATGCGCGTCATGACTCTGACCACCCTTGTCATAAAACATGTAAATGAACGCCCTCCAAAGGGGGCAGTTTCCCATTGGCTCACACACCTATAGAGGGTGTGACATCTTCACGCTTTAAAATCACTGATCACCAAGATCAGCTCTCTCTTACCTCTCTCCTCTTCCTCGCATCACCATGTAACTCCTGCGTGATCCCCCTCCGGGGATCTTTTCCTTTGTTGGTTTAAGTTTTATTTTTCCTTTCTACTTTGTTCATTTCCTCAGACGAGTAAGTGAACTTAGCCTGAATTGTTTCTTTGGTAATTTACGTCCGAGACCGTTAAACCTTCGTTTGAATGTGCGCGCTCCGGACCCATCCGCAGGCCACGTGACTCTCCCACGGAACACATCCACATGCCTTCGAAGCAGCCACACAACGAGCAACTGTGCAAGTATATATTCGTATCGAGCTTTCAGAGTATTAAGATTGCGTTTTTCCGTGTTGTTAATCCCCTTAAAGATTATCCTGACGATCGATCTATGATAGACATAATTGATATATTAAATATTTAATTATAATCCGTTTTGATTAAGTATTGATATAGATACAGTCGGTTGGTCTGGGAACGCCCCTGGGAACGCCTCGTCACGTGATGTGAATTTAGCCCGTGGGGGAAAACATTGCCTTGGCGCTCATTGAAAATACACGCAACAATCATGCCGAAGAGTTGTTGTGTCGTTTTCTGTACTGCCAATATAAAAAATATATATAAATTGAAGTTCTACAGCCTTCCTAATAAACGCACAGAACCGGAAAGGACGACAAAATATACAAGAACTATAGTAATCCTATAAGATTTGTATTATAATACTTCTGTGATGTTCTGTAATACCTCTATAGTTTGTCCCAAATACTATAGTATTTCTATAGGATTACCATAATATTTTATCCTAAAATACTACAAGATTCCAATGGTTGTTTTTCATAAGGGATGTCTCATTCACATTAGCGTATCAGCTGAAGATTGGCTTGATAGGCCTATCGCTACGTAATGACGCCAGCCGTGAACCTGTCAGCAGCGTCCCTCAGCAACTTCGTACTACTGATCACCGTTTTGCAAAAGCATTAATAATTTGGAGTGCATACGTACAATTGGTAAGTGACATGGTTTTCTGGAGTTATAGTATGCAACATATGATTGAGTTATAGGCTAATGTTACCGGTAGCTACCGCAATGTCTTACCTGGATATTCAACCAGATAGCAAAATATGTTTGGAAACGACACCTCCGGCCATTTGGTCGGGTCATTGACCCAGTTTTTAATTAAATATGGGCAATCGTACCCTATTGCAGTTAATTTAGCAATATATCGTTGCCGGTCGGCAGGCGTCAATGCTTCGCAATAAGACATTTTGTCATTCAAATACACATGATGTTTGCGGTGTTTTCCCCCACGCCGACCACACCCCCCAACTATGACGCGTTGCCGACTGTATGTATACAATTGAGCTGATAATAACCTGTCTGTAAAATATAGTCTACATATGCAATTAATTATAATCCTTTGTGGTTAATTGTATAGGTACATATATGAATGCAGATGCAGGGAACATTTTATCCCTTTTTGGGAGATTTAACATGTATGATTATCTGGGTCAAACCCGTATGAATAATTAATTGTGAATTACTAATTTTTGAATACATATCCCCAAAGCCTGACCCAGGTTCATTATAGCCATGACTTTATGACATTCTATATTATGGAAAGGTAAATTAAGACTTTTTTAAGACCCACAAAAACTCTGTCATTCTCTCTCTCTCACACTTTGAATTCTTACTCTTTTATGCTGCAAACTCCTCTGTAGTGCAGTTTCTGTAAATTTTCGTGCCTCAAAGGCCTCTTTTAAATTATTGTCAGCCTCATAAAAGGCCTCAGCCGTTTTCTGACTATGGCACATTTGGCGGCGAACGGATAGCATCTGATGTTCCGTTAGCTGCCGCCCCACCTTGGAAAAATAATAATGACATTACATTAAAGGGGTCATGAAAATAAGAATGTTCTTGTTATTTACACACAAAAGTCTCAAAACTAACTATCCAGTTTAAAATATTAATTTTTATTTTCTACACTTCTGAAACAGCTGGATATGAAATCGGGATAATCATGATGGTTCAATGGTCTCCAAAAAAACTCCAACATAATCCAAGAGCAGTATCTTGTGATTGACAGACATAAGATGTTGAGAAAGACCCTCACACAAGAAAGAAAATTAACAAAATAACAGATTCTTGTTTTTATCGCATTAAGCAAAATATCTCAGCTTTTCTGAAAATGGGGGCGTAAATTTAAATGAATCTCTAGATTTTTCTTACTATCTGGGATGTGATTAAAAATAAACCATCTATTTTTTTTCTCATTTTTGAATCTGAAGGCTGAGAGATGAGACTCAAACGAGCTGTTTAAACTGGAATTTACATATAAATGTAAATTTGTAAAGACAAAATGAGTAAATTACAGTAAAAAACCTAGTCAGTGAACTATGGGGGCTTACTAATAGTAATTAAAAAAAAATATTATTATGTCAGGACCACTATCGTCAAATACGATTGACAATTAGCATACAGTATGGATTGGTGGTATGGTTCCGTTCTGGGCGAGAACTCCCTGCGCATCTACAGTATGTAGTCTAGCACAGATAAGAGCAGGGAGAGCAGCAATAACCCCACTTGGGGTAAACAGAACAGAACCAACATTGAAAATATATTTAATTTTAGATTTTAAAGTACAACATAATTTGAGAATTTATTCTGATTCAAGGGGAATCAGAATGGCAAATCCTGACTGACGAGAGGAAGAGCTGGGGAAGGAGGAGGGTAATTAGCTCCTGAGAAACGCAATAGCTGCTGATAATACTGAAGGAGCTTATATATGTATATGGTGATAGGCATCGTATTCCTATAGGTAGATGTGGAGCTTGACCAATGTGACCTGCCAGAACTCACGCTATGCTTGATTTCATTAATTGTAATCAAGGCCAAATTTAGATTTTAGGTCATATCGTCCAGCTATATTGTGATTATCAAAGAGTTTTAAGAGATAGAATTAGCAACTGCAGGGGGTCTTTTATATATAGAAAAAACTATTCTTCATAACATATTCTTTTGTGCTTTACAGTTTAAATATTTAAAGACAGTTTAAATACTGTGGAAATATTATTTTACTTATGTACATGCATGTAGTCTATGTTTACATTTTTTTCCCTCTAGTGGCCTATCCCTCCCCCCCTGCCCCAGAGGAGGTCTGTGCACACCACTTCCCCACATGCCAACAACAACACTTACAAATGTGCTCATGCTGGTCCTTATTAGGGAGAATGTTGGCGTTCCTGGAAGGCATTCTCCAAGACTCCTGGAATGATTCCAAGAGGTGGCCATAGCGCCCACCTCTTGAATTAAAAAAAATATATATCGAAGAACAACCAGGCAGCTTTTGCCTAAGCTTAAGCATCTGCTGGAAGAACTTGTATTCTTCAGGTAACAAGGCGATTTGTGCCTGACCAAAGGTTGACGCAGTCTTGTGGTCATCAACCTAAGCAGAAGAGGAAATTACCAAAAACACCAGCAAAAAAAGGTATAAGACTACTTTTTTTAGTTGTGTGTGTGTGTGTGTGTGTGTGGGGGGGGGGGTATCTTGTCTTACTTTGATCAGGCACTGTCCCTTTTTATTAGTTAGTGGATTTTCCACTGCCTTGACGAGCAGATTTTCAAGCACTCCTCTGCGGTGGCCAGTTTGGCAGATTATATATCCAGCGAGGAGGCCAAACACTTTTTTAACGTCGTCTTGGTTTGGGTTGGCCTTCAAAAGTTCTGCAAAACAAAGGAAAATTGTTGGTTGCACTTTAGTTTGGGGACCAATTCTAACTATTAACTATTAATCATGACTTTTGCCTCAAACTCCAAATTTGCGGCATATTAATGTTAGTAAGGTAGTGTAAAAAAAGGCATTAATATGTGCTTTATAAGTAAGCAATAAGGTACGAGAGGCTGTGCTGTATCGTGAATAAGTAATGGCTGAAGGGTGTTGTTAGGCACGACGCGAAGCGGAGAAGAAAGACGCAACTGACAGACGACTACAGGAACGGAAAACCCCTTAACTGTTAAAAGGACAAGATATCGCAGTGGAAATTCAAACGGATTTTTGTATTACGAATATAGGACTGACCTGAAGGAAAATGCTATGTCTACTGTAAATGCAGGTACACTTGCTTACTCGATCTCACACAATTCTCTACTAGCTTAAATGAACAATATCAATGAGATCAAACAAGTGTTTAAGTAGCTAAGGGTGGTTGCTAGGGGTATTGTGTAGTGATACATAGAAACGTTGGGTGAAGCGGTCATAGCTGTGTTTTATTGTGAATCCAATCAGAATCAAGGATTGGAACTAAGCGTTTTATAAGTACTAATAAATAGCCAATATAGTAATAGTAATATGAATGCTAATAAGCTACTAGATAGAATTGGTCTAAAGAATAAACTAAAGTGTTACCATCTTGACGTTGTACTGTGTATTGCACTATGTTTGTGTGTAACAATACTTCACTCATTCTCATTTTCCACATGCGGGTGACTTACCAAGCTCTTGAGGCAGATAATGTCTAGCCATGTCCAGGAACTTTTTTATACTTGCTGCATCAAGTATATTCTCTGTTGTGGAAAACAAAGCTGTCACAATGATATTTGGCTAATGGCAAATTCATTAACTGACACAGTATCGGTATAAAAAATATAACATACCGGATTTCGCAGCACAAACTTTCTGCCTGTGCGGAGTAAGCTTGCGTCCAAAAGTTTTCGACAGCAGTTCAAGATGGAAAATCCCACTGTTTAGAACTTTTTTGGTGGCAGTGACATCCTTTAGATGAGCTTTTTTTAAAAATTTAAAAAAAGACAGAATACTTGATAGCCACATAAATCTTGTAGAAATTGCTAGCCCGGAGAGGTTTTCTGCCCATCTACGAAAAGAAGAAAACAATTTGAAAATGATTATCACTGTACAAGTGGTTACTGGATAATAACTATAAAATGGGCTGTCAATAAACATATTAATTTACTGCATGTATTCAAAAGGAAATCACTAGTTTAAAAAAAAAAAATTAATTGCACACAGCCTCTTTCACTCTTATGTTGAGTTTCCTTTGGTTCCTATGTTCCTTTCCTGGGTTTAGTTCATGTTCCATTGTAATCAGTTAACCAATGAGTAAACATTCACTTGTGTCTTGTTGTGCTGCTCACATCTCACAGCTCGCCATGTCTAATAAGTGTTGTTACAGATTTGAATATTATTACACTCAAGTATTGGGCTGGCAAACAGCTAGTTTTGATTTATCACAGTTTCGGGACATTCATGTCTGCTGTGGTAATTGCTCGACCAGAGGCAGCTGTCCTCACTCAAATGATTGAAAGCATTATATCTATGTAGTGAACGCGCTGTCGCGGAAGCTTCCAGCTCTCGTGTTCAGCCTCCTCGTATGAAGACCGACTCGGGTAAAGACAATAGACTCTACCTGTGCGACTTCACCGAGCAAGGACACCTGCAAGGCACTTAAGTAACTTTTTATAAACAAAACAAAAAGTATCTTTTTCCCCCCTTTCCTTTCACACTTCTATCTTACATACTCAACATGTGCTTCCAATAAATTCCTGTTGTCTCCCGACAACGCTCTTTTATCACACATAAATGGCAGCGCAATACTGCTTATCTTCATCACATTCTCTCATCCTCACACACACACCTCTTTCTCTTTCTTCATTCCAGCCTTTGCATCTCATTCTAACCTTAGTATCTTGGGCTTGACTGAGACCTGGATTCATCCAGAGGACTCAGTAACTCCCGCTGCTCTATCTAACAGCTTCTCCTTCTCTCACGGCCCTCGCCAGGCTGGGAGGGTTGGGGGTACATGTCTTTTCATTTCTAACAATTGGAAATAGTTAACTCTCTCATCCCTATGCAATAACAATTCGTTTGAATATCATACACTTACAACTCCCACTAAGATCCATAATGTAGTCATATATCGCCCCCCAGGTCAACTGGGAAGTTTTGTTGAGGAGCTGGATGTGGTTATCTGAGGTTCTGCATGAACACCGGACCAAACTCAGGGCAGCGGAGAGGAAATGGCGCAAATCAAAAGAAACATCTGACCTGAGTATGAATCAATCCCTGCTATCTTCCTTTTCTGTGGATATTAATGCTGCAGAATCTTCATATTTCCACAACAAGATCAACACCACTTCCAATACATGATCACTTTTCAAGACCTTCAACTCTCTCCTCTGTCCACCTCCACCTTTCTCCTCTTTAACTGCTGATGATTTTGTTAACTTCTTCACCAACAAAACAACTACTATCAGCAGTCAGTTCTCTGCTCCACGCACACAGGTACCCAGACAAACCTCTCCCACGCCCAAAAACTTCCTCTCCTCCTTCTCTCCACTAACCGAGGAAGAAGTATCTAAACTACTTCTCTCCAGTCATCCTACCACCTGCCATCTAGACCCTATCCCCTCACACCTTCTACAAGCCATCTCTCCTACACTTCTACCAGCACTCACACATATCATTAACTCATCCCTCCACACGGGCAATTTCCCTACAGCATTCAAGCAGGCTCGGGTAACCCCACTGCTTAAAAAAACAACATTAAACACATTTTTAAAAAATTACAGATCTGTCTCTCTCCTACCATTCATTGCGAAAACTATTGAACGTGTTGCTTTCCACCAAGTAACATCTTTCCTGTCTCTGAACAACCAGCTGGATGTCAAGCAATCTGGCTTCAAGAAAGGCCATTCAACCGAGACTGCACTACTGTCGGTCACAGAAGCCCTACAGTCCGCAAAAGCTGCTTCCAGATCTTCAGTTCTCATTCTCCTTGATCTGTCTGCTGCCTTTGACACTGAAAATCATCAGATCCTTATGTCCACCCTCGCATCACTGGGCATCACAGGTACTTCACTCCACTGGTTCGACTCCTATCTCACAGGTAGATCCTTCAGGGTCGCATGGAGAGGTGAGGTATCCAAAGCACATCAACTGACCACAGGGGTTCCTCAGGGTTCAGTTCTTGGACCGCTCCTCTTCTCCATTTACACATCACTGGGACGCGTCATACAGGCACATGGTTTCTCTTACCATTGCTATGCTGATGACACACAGCTCTTCCTCTCATTTCAACCAGATGATCCCACAGTAGCTGCACGGATCTCAAGCTGTCTGGCGGACATCTCGGCATGGATGAGGAACATCACCTGCAGCTCAACCTGGCAAAGACTGAGCTTCTCGTCCTCCCTGTCAGTCCTTCTCTACAGCACAACTTCACCATCCAGGTAGATTCATCCTCAATCACCCCATCAAGGTCGGTCAGAAATCTTGGAGTAATATTTTATGACCAGCTGAACTTCACAAACCATATTACAAAGACAGCTCGATCATGCAGATTTGCACTGCACAACATCAGGAAGATCAGGCCTAACTGAGCATGCAACACAACTTCTGGTCCAGGCTCTGGTCATATCTAGGCTTGATTACTGCAATGCTATTCTGGCTGGTCTTCCATCATGTGCAACTAAACCTCTACAAATGATCCAGAACGCTGCAGCTCATCTTGTCTTCAACAAGCCCAAAAGGGCCCACGTCACTCCTCTGTTTATCTCTCTGCACTGGCTGCCACTTGCTGCTCGCATCAAGTTCAAGGCATTGACGCTTGCTTACCGATCTATCACTGGGTCGGCTTCCTCCTACTTTCACTCGCTCCTACGAGTCTACACCCCTACCAGAATCTTGCGGTCGGTCAATGAGCGACGGCTCGTGGTACCATCACACAGAGCAAAAAAATCACTCTCCAGAACATTCTCATTCACAGTTCCATGCTGGTGGAATGATCTCCCTACAGCCATCCAGAATGCAGAATCCCTGACAACATTCAAAAGACAACTTAAAACTCACCTCTTTCGTGAGCACTTGACCTAAAAAAAAAAACTTTTTCTCTCAATTATCCCTTGTCTGGCTTGTGCTTGTCTTATTTTGTAAGTCGCTTTGGATAAAAGTGTCTGCTAAATGACTAAATGTAAATGAACTGATTGTTAAAAGTACTAAATTGAAAGAAGATCATACTGTTGTCTTTCAGTGATTAAACCAAATGCTCTCATTACATATTACAATATTTTTTTGTCTGAAACAATGATTATGTGGACTGAAAATGTGTATAACTGTAATGAAATCATGGGATCAGGTTTTAAATGTACACCTTACTTGTGAAAAAAAAGCATCAAAGCGAATAAAAAAAAACTATTATTGATAAAAGACATACATACTCTTTCATTCTGCTGTGGTTCCACAGACATTTTAGGTCCATTGAAGGGGTGTTGGGGGCAGCAGTGAAGAGTAAGAAATTTTTCACATGAGTAACTTTTTGCTTGGAATTGTCTTGTTGCTTTTTTTTCTCTGTGGCAATGCAATCATACCAAGTTTGAAGAACTCTTTCTTTAAAAACAATATGAGAACAGTAAGGTAAGTTAAATAAATAAATTAAGATAAGGTCATGTATAATTTATACATACCATAAACAGGAGTTGGAGTTTTTTTTCTGCAGACCACCCGCTGGTGTTCTTTATGGGTGGCCTGCAGCTCCTCCGACAGTTTAAGCCTCCTTTTTAATGATTGCATTTTGTTTTTTTGTTTTATTATTTCTTTTCCCAATATTTTGCACTGATTGCAAATTGGGTTTAGCAAACCCTCACCCTGTGCACTCTCCTGGCCTTCACTATCTGAGTGAAGGTCCGGGTTAGAGTGCACATGTATGTTGGGGTTGCTCTGACGCAATTTTATTAGTTCGTCAATGATTTCATTCCTCTTTGACTTTTTTATGGCGCCAGCCCGTTCCTTTGCCTAAAAACAAGAAAAAAGCCATTGTTATTCACTGTGCATTTATTAGTTGTTCTCTATTAGTCAACGTGTATTAATCTCCAAAAATTTGGAAGCACCCTAGGCAGAGTGGAGACAATATCAACATCAATCCTTAATTTTGTAAGACTGATACAACACACACACAAAAAAAAAAAAATTCTTAAAAAAAAAAAAATTGCGCTTTGAATCAATAAAAAAAAAAAAATTTAATTGCTAAAATAATTAGACAATGAATTAAAATGAAATGAATTGCAATAAGGGTTAAGCGTAACATTATTATTACGAATTCTACAAAACGAGTTTAACTACTACCGGCCGTCAGCTACTGAGGTAAACACAGCGTAGTAATGGCGACCTTTTATAGCCGTTGTTTACAAGAGCTACCCAAACTATAAATTTCAGATGTGCACCGTATTGCTAAACGGATGTCCAGTGCCCCGAGTACTCCGTTAGACAAAGGATTTAAGTTTTTAACCTCCTCATTTATTCATAATTACGAAGATATGTAAGTTAGTATATGTAGCTTTTGCTAATGGCACCTGATACAGCATTAGCTAACTATCAGTAGTTAGTTTAGACTTGTATGCTATCAGTAGTTTAGCCTTTTATTTTTGCTCGCAGACAACACCGGAATCGCCCCGGGTTTGAAATGGCGTCGGCCGCCTTCAATTATATCTTCAGGCATAAAATGCCGACTGCAGACAGTGGTGTGTCTCCTTATAACTAAATTATCACGCTGTAAGAACTGATTTTCCTGCTAAAACAAAACTCACCCTGCAATAACGCCATAAAATGCACCCTGGACAGCAGATAACAAAGACAGAGCACAGAACCTTGTCCTGCCCAAACTTATCTCATTGTCCCCTTGTTTGACTTCAACTCATCTCCCCTCTCCCTCCTCAAGGCACTGAAAGTCATTAAGAATGTCTATTTAACACATATGGTGTATCTTGTGAATATGTTGTTTTTCCTTTTCATATTTGGTGTCATTTTAAAGGACACAGTGCGATTGGTAAAATGGTCTTAATTTCATTGCAGTCATTGGTTTAGTGAAAAAGATTGAGAACTTAGGAGAATCTTGTATCTCCTCTCTGGCTGATATCTCTTTACATCTCCTGAAACCAGGTGCTACCCCCCTGGGGTACATGGATTGGCCCAAACAACTCTAAACAACATTTGTTTAACCCCCTTCTGTTCTGATCTGGTATTTAAGGAGAGGGAACAGAGAAACCTTTGGGAATCTTTTACCAGGAGAATCTCCCACACAGTAATGCATGTCAGTATTTTCCTGTTGGAAAGCCCTGACACATTACTGTGTGTCTCTGTCAGGAAAACATTACTTACTTTTAGAGTCATCTTTGAGTAAATGATGTCATATATTTTTTGAATTGGCTTTTAATAATTTACTTCTGTAATTGGCATGATATATTGTTACCTGACAAATAAATGTTACATCTTGATTTATTCTGCATTCTTCTGAAATCATTATTTCCAGTAGATTAATGTGTAGTCTGGTGTTTCCGCAAAACTTTGTCCAGAATAGATCAAACTGGAGGCACTTTGAATGGACCATGGGGCACATCTTAGAAAGACCTCCTGATTTCTGACTATCTCCTGACGTAGCATGTTGTACGCTGCAAATATTATAAAAAATTACACCTATGGGTCTGTAGTGCGCGACTGCATAGGGTAAAATACTTGCACTGCACCCTCTGACTATTTCAGGACTGGCTAGTTTGCGATCGTGAGCGCGCAGTCGCGACGTGACGTCTCTAAGTGACACTAGGTCCATAATGAACGAATAATTGAAAGTATGGGATAATCAGAATTATCAAAGATCTAAATTAATTCATAATCAATGTTTATGATTATTTTCTAATCAGAAATACGATCTAAATTTGATTATCATTTGAAATTGGAGTCAGATTACGCATAGAGCTAAAGTAATACTAAAACTAAGTTCCAATAAATTAAGTGAACTTCACTGGAGCGCTGAAAAGGCATACACGCTTTAAACCTTCGCCAGGCCGTTGGATTCCGTCGTTGGGCCAATGGATGGTCCTTACAACGCCTAATGTTTCGGACCCATATCGCCTTGACTGGATCATCCTTTGGGAACTGGTGGAAACTTACCCCAGAGTTAATTTTCCCCCGACACAGAGCAGATCGGCACACTGCTGTTCAGATGTTCCCGTTTCTGATATTTCAGCATTCGTGAAACCCCCCTCTAACAGTGTCACGCTGCACAGTGTTCTGAACGTTGTTTTAGCGATGTTTAAAGGTTTTTATTCAACACAGTGGCTAGACTAACAAATAAACACATCGCCTGAGCAAAATATTCCGTTACCATTTAGTAGTAATGATTTCATGAATTTCTGCACTGAGAAAATAGAAAGCATCAGAAACAAAATTGTAAATGTACAATCTTTGAAGCCGTCTTATGATTCAGCCTGAATTATCGACCCCTCAAGAACAACAACTCATAGCTTTACAACTATAGGACAGGAAGAGCTAAATAAACTTAACATTGCATCTAAACCAACAACATGTTTATTAGATCCAATACCCACTAAACTACTGAAAGAAGTGTTACCTGTAGTGGAAGAGCCTCTTCTCAATACTTATCTTTATCTTTAGGTCATGTTCCAAGAACGTTCAAGCTGGCAGTTATTAAACCTCTCATTTAGAAACCACAATTAGATCCAAATGAATTAGCAAATTACATACCCATTTCAAATCTTCCATTTATGTCTAAAATACTAGAAAAAGTTGTGTCTGCTCAATTGTGCTCTTTCTTGTAAGAAAATTATATCTTTAAAAAAATTCAGACCGCATCATAGCACAGAAACTGTGCTCGTTAAAATTACAAATGATTTACTTTTAGCTTCTGACCAAGGCTGTATCTCAATACTAGTTTTACTTGATCTTAGTGCTATGTTCGACAACACATCATAAAATAGTCTCAGATTGACTACAAAATTACAATGGAGTTCAGGGACTGGCATTAAGCTGGTTTAGATCGTACCTATCAGACCGTTATCATTTTGTCTATTTAAATGGGGAAAAATCGAAGATAACGTCAGTTAATTATGGAGTGCCGCAAGGATCTGTGTTAGGCCCTCTGCTATTCTCAATATACAGGGTGGGCCATTTATATGGATACACCGTAATAACATGGGAATGGTTGGTGATATTAAAGTCCTGTTTGTGGCACATTAGTATATGTGAGGGGGCAAACTCCTCAAGATGGGTGGTGACCATCACATATACTAATGTGCCACAAACAGGACTTTAATATCACCAACCATTCCCATGTTATTACAGTGTATCCATATAAATGGCCCACCCTGTATATGCTGCCACTTGATAATATTATAAGAAAACATGGAATTAGTTTCCACTGTTATACTGATGACACTCAATTATATATTTCATCACGCATGTTAAAGATATAAAATATTGGATGACGTGTAATTTTCTTCTATTAAATTCAGATAAAACAGAGGTATTACTGTCAGGATCTGGGTTGTTTCTTTCTTCTCTCTCACTCTATCACACACACTCATTGACACACTCATCTCCCTCACACACACTTACATGTTTGCACTCTGACATCACCTGTTGATCATCTCAATCAGCTCTCGCGCTGAGTTGCAGTGACACCTGTTTCTTGTCTTGTCTAATTACCCTGTCTACTTTAGGTGTTTGCTTTCTCTGTTCTGTGTCGGATTATTGTGTGTGTTACGCGCTGCGTTATGCTCTCATCTCTTGTCAGCATATCTTCACCTTTGTCTTGTGAAGCAGCGTTCGTCTCAGTGCTACCTGTGTCCTGTCATCTGCTGTGGTGAGCCTCGACTAACCAACTCTGCTCGACCAGCTTTCTACTAGGACGAGTTTCTAAAAGAATCGGTAACGCTTTAGATTACAGCCCGGAAAGTACTGCGTAATTACAACGAAATTACAGCGTACCTTTCAGTAATTATAGTGTACTTATAAAGTACGTACGTGTAATTATAAGGGAACAATTTATAATATTAGGGGAATAAAGGGGTAACAACCAGGAAAAGTACTGCTTAAGTACACCAAATTTACAGCATACCTTTCGGTAATTATAGAGTACTTATAAAGTACGTACGTGTAATTATAAGGGAACAATTTATAATATTAGGGGAATAAAGGGGTAACAACCAGGAAAAGTACTGCTTAAGTACACTGAATTTACAGCGTACCTTTCGGTAATTATAGAGTACTTATAAAGTACGTACGTGTAATTATAAGGGAACAATTTATAATATTTGGGGAATAAAGGGGTAACAACCAGGAAAAGTACTGCGTAAGTACACCGAATTTACAGTGTACCTTTCGGTAATTATAGAGTACTTATAAAGTACATATGTGTAATTATAAGGGAACAAGTTATAATATTTGGGGAATAAAGGGGTAACAACCAAGAAAAATACAAATAATATGCAGTAGGCCTATTTCATAACTAAGGGCAAACTATTTTAATATTAAATGGTATGTATGACCTAAATGCTAAAAACGTGGAAAATTACAAATGATTTATACAGTAAGTAATTCATAACTTCGGGCTGACTATTTTAATATTAGGCCTACCTGATATGGCCTACAAGCTACATGCAAAACAATATTTGAGAGCAATTTAGCGAGAACACACATTCACTGAATTGGCTCGATCACACTCCTCTCCACATATAGCTGGTGTGTGGTGATTGCACTGGCGTCGTAGTACCATGGCTGCCGTCGCATCATCCAAGTGGATTCTGCAAACTGTGGTGATTCAGAAGACACCTCTGATATGGTTGTAAAGTGCGCTGGGTCTTCATTCAATCATAATCATACAGCATATCTTTTTGGAATACTACATAGGTATTAAAATATATTTAGGCCTAGGTATTTTTTTAACCCCGGGGTACATATTCTATCATTTCATGATGCATGTTGGAGATTACTGAACAACAAAACTCGAAATTCAGAGGAATGAGTTTCTGCTATGGTTTTATTTAGGATTTTCAATATAGGTTACTTACCTTAAGAAAGAAAAAAAGGAGTACAGGATTTTGTTGGGTCATCAAGCAAAATTAAAAATAGGCAAGGCAACTATGATGAAAACAAGACAAGCAAAACTAGAACTATTTTCATAGTTACTGTGTAAATATACCATTGTTTTGTGTTGTTATAGTGTAAGTCAAACTTGTTACCCCCTTGTTTCATGTAGTTACAGAGTAATTACAACATCTACGGGCTGTAAATTGAAGTGGCACTTGTTACCCCCTTGTTTCACGTAGTTACAGAGTAATTACAACATCTGCGGGCTGTAAATTGAAGTGGCACTTGTTACCCCCTTGTTTCACGTAGTTACAGAGTAATTACAACATCTGCGGGCTGTAAATTGAAGTGGCACTTGTTACCCCCTTGTTTCACGTAGTTACAGAGTAATTACAAAATATGCGGGCTGTAAATTAAAGTGGCACTTGTTACCCCCTTGTTTCACGTAGTTACAGAGTAATTACAACATATGCGGGCTGTAAATTAAAGTGGCACTTGTTACCCCCTTGTTTCACGTAGTTACAGAGTAATTATAATGTCTGCGTAGTTGTAGGGTACACAAGGTGCTATATATATATATATATACAGTGAGGAAAATAAGTATTTGAACACCCTGCTATTTTGCAAGTTCTCCCACTTGGAAATCATGGAGGGGTCTGAAATTTTCATCGTAGGTGCATGTCCACTGTGAGAGACATAATCTAAAAAAAAAAAAAGAAATCACAATATATAATTTTTTAACTATTTATTTGTATGATACAGCTGCAAATAAGTATTTGAACACCTGTCTATCAGCTAGAATTCTGACCCTCAAAGACCTGTTAGTCTGCCTTTAAAATGTCCACCTCCACTCCATTTATTATCCTAAATTAGATGCACCTGTTTGAGGTTGTTAGCTGCATAAAGACACCTGTCCACCCCATACAATCAGTAAGAATCCAACTACTAACATGGCCAAGACCAAAGAGCCGTCCAAAGACACTAGAGACAAAATTGTACACCTCCACAAGGCTGGAAAGGGCTACGGGGAAATTGCCAAGCAGCTTGGAGAAAAAAGGTCCACTGTTGGAGCAATCATTAGAAAATGGAAGAAGCTAAACATTACTGTAAATCTCCCTCGGACTGGGGCTCCATGCAAGATCTCACCTCGTGGGGTCTCAATGATCCTAAGAAAGGTGAGAAATCAGCCCAGAACTACACGGGAGGAGCTGGTCAATGACCTGAAAAGAGCTGGGACCACCGTTTCCAAGGTTACTGTTGGTAATACACTAAGACGTCATGGTTTGAAATCATGCATGGCACGGAAGGTTCCCCTGCTTAAACCAGCACATGTCAAGGCCCGTCTTAACAATATATAATTTTTTAACTATTTATTTGTATGATACAGCTGCAAATAAGTATTTGAACACCTGTCTATCAGCTAGAATTCTGACCCTCAAAGACCTGTTAGTCTGCCTTTAAAATGTCCACCTCCACTCCATTTATTATCCTAAATTAGATGCACCTGTTTGAGGTTGTTAGCTGCATAAAGACACCTGTCCACCACTAAGTAATACACTAAGACGTCATGGTTTGAAATCATGCATGGCACGGAAGGTTCCCCTGCTTAAACCAGCACATGTCAAGGCCCGTCTTAAGTTTGCCAATGACCATTTGGATGATCATGGGAGAAAGTCATGTGGTCAGATGAGACCAAAATACAACTTTTTGGTCATAATTCCACTAAACGTGTTTGGAGGAAGAAGAATGATGAGTACCATCCCAAGAACACCATCCCTACTGTGAAGCATGGGGGTGGTAGCATCATGCTTTGGGGGTGTTTTTCTGCACATGGGACAGGGCGACTGCACTGTATTAAGGAGAGGATGACCGGGGCCATGTATTGCGAGATTTTGGGGAACAACCTCCTTCCCTCAGTTAGAGCATTGAAGATGGGTCGAGGCTGGGTCTTAATGACCCGAAGCACACAGCCAGGATAACCAAGGAGTGGCTCTGTAAGAAGCATATCAAGGTTCTGGCGTGGCCTAGCCAGTCTCCAGACCTAAATCCAATAGAGAATCTTTGGAGGGAGCTCAAACTCCGTGTTTCTCAGCGACAGCCCAGAAACCTGACTGATCTAGAGAAGATCTGTGTGGAGGAGTGGGCCAAAATCCCTCCTGCAGTGTGTGCAAACCTGGTGAAAAACTACAGGAAACGTTTGACCTCTGTAATTGCAAACAAAGGCTACTGTACCAAATATTAACATTGATTTTCTCAGGTGTTCAAATACTTATTTGCAGCTGTATCACACAAATAAATAGTTAAAAAATCATACATTGTGATTTCTGGATTTATTTTTTTAGATTATGTCTCTCACAGTGGACATGCACCTACGATGACAATTTCAGACCCCTCCATGATTTCTAAGTGGGAGAACTTGCAAAATAGCAGGGTGTTCAAATACTTATTTTCCTCACTGTATATATATATATATACATATACACACACACAAAATATATTATCCTTTTTGTCATAAATTTTATTTGACAAACAACTTCAAAACAGATTGTGAACTTTTCATTTTAAATGATATAGACATGATAATAAATTATAACATTATTTTTTCCCCCTTTTTTTGTTGCTCTTCCTTGGTTTATTAATTTTTTGCTTCTTCTTTTTCTTCGCTTTCACCGAGGAATCTGATGATGAGGAGCTGGTGGAATCCCACGAGTCTTGCTGTTCTGCATTATATATAGAGAAAAAACCTCTTTAGCAAACTATTACTTTAAGTGGCATTAGTAGAAAATACGTTTCTTTATCATGATTTGACAGAAGTTTTCAGTGTGCAAACAGAACCAGAGTTTCTCTCTGTCTCATCCTGTAGACCCTGATTGAAGCTGACTCTGTCCACGTTAAAGCGCATATGCAATCACATTTAAATATTGGAGAAAAATATACAAATTGTGGTTGGATAATAGCCTATTAGTTTGTTACACTAATGCTGATGTTGTCAAGCAGTCCATCTGCACTGAAACGTTTAGGCCATCGTAATAACTGTAAATTGTTTTTTTTTAGAATAGTGTCCCTATTCTGCTTTTTAGAGGTCGAATAAAGTATAACAGGTTTATATGCAAAATAGGGACACTTTAAATATAAGCCGAGTATGAATTTTGAAGTTGAACAGCATTTCAGTAAATATGCTTAAATTTAGTGGACATTAAAATACATGTATTCATTAAAGGGATACTTCACCTCTGGAAAGATGAATGTGTATTTAAAATTGGTAATTTATGCAGTAGAAATGTCAAATTATTTTTTAATTTGGAGCCTTCTAAACTGAGAAAAGCCAGAAACTGTATTTTTAGCTCATGTGGATGAAAAACAACAACTCACAGAATGCACTTACTTCGCTGCCCTAGGAGGCCACTCCTACCGATGAGAGAGCGCAGTTAAACACAAGAAGGCTAGCTACTAGTGAGTCTCCGTGACGAATCTGACAGGGATTTTGAGTTCGCCCAAAATGTCCGGTATTCGGCTTTTGCGTTCTACAGTCTCCATTCATTATGTTAGTGAGGGGTCGCGGGAAAACGACGCGAGGCCTAAAATGCACATCAACCAATTACTTGGCATTCATGTAAGCACTACATTCAGATTCACCAATCGGAATTAATTCAGTTAGATTAAAACAAAATGTGTGCATGTAAACAATGAATGGCAAAAAAGCAAAAGCCGAATCCCGGACATTTTGGAGGATCTTGAGTAGACGGCCGGACATCTCCGGGAAAAAGACGATGGTAACTCCTACTACTCAGCTGTCTCCTACTACTCTGCTTTCTCCACAGAATAAGAACCTGTTATCTAATGGCTCATTTCCACCGAGTGGTACGGTACGAAACGGTACGCATTTATTTGCGTTTCCACTGTCAAAAGTTGAGAATGGTACCAAAAAGCCGAACCGTACCGTACCACTTTTTGGGTACCCTTCCGTTGGGGTACCTAGCACAGAGGTATGGTACTAAAGGGTTGAGCTAGACTCACTGCAGGACGTTGATTGGTTGACAGAGGATTGTAACTTGCGTGTGCTACAAGGGAAATGACAACATTAGTGCCAACTCTGATGTCTCTGTAGTGGTTAAACATGAGATATAATTTGTCTTGTGTACATCTAACGGGCGATCTTTGGTCTCGTAAATCTATAATTCGTTCCCTGGCCAATCGTTTTGAGGGCTAGTTAAATTTCATATATTTAGGCTATTTAACTTTACTGTTGTAACGTTAGACTAGAGAATTGAACATGTATATTTGACTGAATTGTTTGCTTTATTTCTTATTTTAAAGCTTCTTGTACCGTTTACTTATACCTTGATAATGGCTATATCCTATATTGAAAAAACTGAAATTTAACAAAAAAAGATATGGGTCGACTTTTATTTTATTACAAGATTATCACTGTTGTTTATTGCAACATTTGTACAAATGCACATATTGCCTGGAATTTGTTTAATTATTATTTTTTTTTATTTAAACTATTTAAAAGAATTTTATTTAAAAGAATTTAAACGAAAAGAGGCAGCAGTTGTGTTTTATCTGAGGATTTTTTCCAGACAAAAAAATACATAAATCTCTCATCTAAGGGGGATATGAGGGGGGAAAGTAGGGTAATTCAAAAATACTAAAGGTTTTCTACTGACACAAAGCTTAATGCTAAATCCCAAGTATCCCTTTAAAAGCTGTTGAGAAAGAATTAAAACTACACTTTACTTTTTTTCAACTGCAAATCACCTACATCAGTATTAGTCGGCAATACTACGAGGGTACAATAAGAGGTCTGCAAAATAACTAATTCTTTAGGCTATTTGATTTTGTGTTCTGTTGCATTGTTCATGTTTACATGTTCTATAGTTATATCTATATAGTTAGTCAAATTAAGAAACTTTTGTTTGTTTAAAAAATATATATATTAGTCTGTTTTTCATACTTTTTAACCTGCATTTTTAATGGTTTTATATTCCAAGAATTTTTGATGAACAAATTTCACCATCTTTATTAAGTGCAGGTACCATGTTTACCAATTTATTTATCACTTTCAATGTTTGTGGAAAAGAGGATTGATTCATCCACAAATCCTGTTCACTGGGTTCAGCTTGAGTGTAGAGGCTAAATCGTCAGATAACATATCTATTTCTCAAGGAAGATGTAGATAATGGCTTTTCAACTGCAGTTCTGGTGTAAAATTGTGATAATTACCTACTCCACATTAATTTGTTTACTCCAAAGCAACATTGTTCTTCTAACAGAAAACAATAACAATGAAGCATTAAACTCAAACCTGGAGAATCTGACACTGGCGGATTAGTATGGACAGTTGGAACAACAGACTTCATCTTTTCAATCCCCTTCTTCAAAAAATCGCACTCATCTTTAAGCAAGGCGATCTCTGCTTTTAGAGTAGAAATCTTAGCTTTAAAAAAAGAAAAGAGAGAAAAGTTAGAAGTTTTATTACTCTTTCAATGTCTTCTTGAAAACCCATAATTTGACTTCTTTCTCATTCTTCACAACATCAAATCATCTCTGGTAATCAGTGTTGCCAGATTGGGACGGTGATTTCCAGCCCAAAAGCTCACCAAAACCCGCCCACTACAAGAAAAAAACGCCCAAAATTTTACTGCCAAAATAATATGATATAATTTCATTACCATGTCATTCAAGGTTGATAAGCACAATTTGTATCTCCTTAAAACAAAATAACAATGATAAAATAAAATAAAAAATAAAAAACAATTCCAGGAAAACAGATCAAAACGGCAATAATTAAGGAGAATTAGCCAATATGACTAAAATATCCAGATGGACACTGTCAAAACGGCAATCAAGAAATGAACCGATGACTTTAACCCTCGGAAGTACACATTGCAGAACATAACGCAGAATTTAGCAGTAAAAATGGATTCATCGATTCAAACCTTTTTCAGCAGCTGTCAGGGTCGAGTATAGTGCAGTCTGGACGGTGTAAAAGTTGCCGATGTCTGGTAAGGTTAGGCTAGTGTGCACATGACCATGGACAGGAGTCGTCCCATATTTGATTTCATTTCAAGTCATTCAACTGTGCTCTCTCCTCTCAGAGTTATAGTCACCATCGATATCTCCCACCACATGTACGTTTTTAGAGTTGCTCACTATCTCACTCTTTACTGTCCAGATACAACTTACTGTTTAGTAGGCCATATCACTTTGGCATTAGCGATCACTTGAATATACGGAATATACAGCTACAACTTATCGCGCTCATTCGCATCTGCCTGCTGATCGCTGATTGGCTAAAAGTGCGTGCTCGTCGGTGATGTCAACACCAACGCCAGCTGACTGCATGGGCGTGTGTGTACAGTAATGTCATGATGACTGATTTTATGGACTACATGCACACTTTAGTTTAGTTTTTTAACCAATTAGACTTTAAAATGTAGATGTTTGAAAACCGCCGAACTGACCCCAAACCAGCCCAAATTTTGTCCACCCGCCCAAACCCTTTTTTACCCGCACAATCAAATTCAAAACCGCCCAATTGGGCGGGAACCCGCCCAATCTGGCAACACTGCTGGTAATGTAAATTTTCATTAATACACTTAAATCGTTATCACCAATCATAATTGACCATTCGCAAAGACCCGCCCCCCTTAGTTACTGTCGCTAAGTCTGACAAGCTACGCCGCTCATGCCACACCATGTTCTCATGCAGTGAAAAATACATCGCGGAGCAGAGAGGAGACTGACAACACATTGACAGACAGGACAGACCAGGTTACTTTTGATATTAAACATATTAAACAAAGTCTCACCTTTCAAATTTGGTCATTTTTTAAAAGAAATTTAAACAATAAATACAGTTTTGTGGCTCTTTAATGTGTCTGTCAGATCGCCGGCGCCGTCGAGCGCGATGACGTAGTTCCCGGCTTCTTCCGCTCGACGGCGCTGGCGGAAATACCCATATATGGAAGTACTGTTTGTTAACAGTAAACAGTTTTGACCGGAAGAGAAGTCATTTCGAGGGGGGAGGGAATGGTAACGTATTTGATTAAAGATTATAAGGGTACACGAATAAAAAAAAAAAAATTAAAGGGTTAGTTCACCCAAAAATGAAAATTCTGTCAGTAATTACTCACCCTCATGTTGTTCCAACCATGTAAGTCTTTCGTTCATCTTCGGAACACAAATTAAGATATTTTTGATGAAATCTGAGAACTGTCTCACTTCTCCATAGGCTTTCAGAGGGACTGAAACTCGCCGTCCCAGAGTAGTTATTAAAAACATCGTTAAAATAGTCTAAGTGACTACAGTGGCTCTACATTACGTTTATCATGCGACGACAATACTTTTTGTGCCTCTGACGCCGTACATTGAAGAACACTAATAGTTGGATAAAGTCATTATTTGTGTTGTTTTTCCGCACAAAAAGTATTGTCGTCGCATGATAAACGTAATGTAGAGCCACTGTAGTCACTTACTATTTTAACAAAGTTTTTAATAACTACTCTGGGACGGCGAGTTTCAGTCCCTCTGAAAGCCTATGGAGTAGTGAGACAGCTCTCAGATTTCATCAAAAATATCTTAATTTGTGTTCCGAAGATGAATGAAAGACTTACATGGTTGGAACAACATGAGGGTGAGTAATTACTGACAGAATTTTCATTTTTGGGTGAACTAACCCTTTATAATAAACACTACACTATTACATATAAAAATACGAATGGTAAAATTTGATTTCATGACGACTTTAAATTCTCTTCCACTGAGGAAAGAAAGACATGGATATCTTGGATGGCATTGGGGTGAGTAAATTATTAGGAAATTTTAATTTTGAGGTGAACTAATCCTTTAAAGCTGCTCGTGAACTGATCATCTCTTCCTTCTAGTTAATTAATAGCATCAAATAAACATGAATGAACATAAGAAGGAATGTTGTTTTAACCGTGGAAAGGCGTCAGTACACTTCGTTTTTCAAGTTCAAATCCATACTGTCTATGAAATCCTCCCATGTTAATCTACCTACTCAGACTCCTGAGTGCTTTGTCGGACAAAATGGCGGATGGCGAAGTATGATTGGTCAGATCACCTGTCAATCAAGCTCCCTGCGAAGGGAGCCACTTACATTGGAGCAATGTTCTTGTACGTAGTTTGTCAAAAATAAACTTGCCTTACAAATGAATGGCACAATAATAATATGTATGAAAATGAAATATGTATGCATTGTATCATGAATACATATTTCCACTTGTGCAAAAATCCCCTCCTTGAACTGCCACCTTACTGTGGTGGAGGGGTTTGAGTACCCGAATGACCCTAGGAGCTATGTTGTCTGGGGCTATATGCCCCTGGTAGGGTCTCCCAAGGCAAACAGGTCCTAGGCGACGGGTCAGACTAAGAGCGGTTCAAAACCCCCTTATGATGAAGAAAAAACAGAGGACCGTGACGTCGCCCGGTATGGCGCAGCCGGGGCCCCACCCTGGAGCCAGGCCCGGGGTTGGGGCTCGTATGCGAGCGCCTGGTGGTCGGGCCTCCCCCCATGGGGTCCGGCCGGGCTCAGCCCGAAGGAGCGACGTGGGGCCACCCTCCCGTGGACCCACCACCTGCAGGAGGGACCGTAAGGGGCCGGTGCAAAGTGGATCGGGCGGCAGTCGAAGGCGGGGGCCTAGACAACTCGATCCCTGGATGCGGAATCTAGCTCTAGGGACATGGAACGTCACCTCTCTGGCGGGGAAGGAGCCTGAGATTGTGCGTGAGGTTGAGAGATTCCAACTAGAGATAGTTGGGATCACCTCTACGCACGGCTTGGGCTCTGGAACCACACTCCTCGAGAGAGGATGGACTCTTCACCACTCTGGAGTTGCCCATGGTGTGAGGCGGCGGGCTGGTGTGGGTTTGCTTATAGCCCCCCAGCTCAGCCGCCATGTGTTGGAGTTCACCCCGGTGAACGAGAGGGTCGCTTCCCTGCGCCTTCGGGTCGGGGATAGGTCTCTCACTGTCGTTTGTGCCTACGGGCCGAACGGCAGTGCAGAGTACCCGGCCTTCTTGGAGTCTCTGGGAGGGGTGCTGGAAAGTGCTCCGACTGGGGACTCCGTCGTTCTACTGGGGGACTTCAACGCCCACGTGGGCAGCGACAGTGACACCTGGAGGGGCGTGATTGGGAGGAACGGCCCCCCTGATCTGAACCCGAGTGGTGTTCTGTTATTGGACTTCTGTGCTAGTTACAGTTTGTCCATAACGAACACCATGTTCAAGCATAAGGGTGTCCATCAGTGCACATGGCACCAGGACACCCTAGGCCGGAGGTCGATGATCGACTTTGTGGTCGTCTCATCCGACCTCCGGCCGTATGTCTTGGACACTCGGGTGAAGAGAGGGGCGGAGCTGTCAACTGATCACCACCTGGTGGTGAGTTGGATCCGATGGCGGGGGAGGAAGCTGGACAGACTCGGCAGACCCAAACGTACTTTGAGGGTCTGTTGGGAACGTTTGGCCGAATCTCCTGTCAGAGAGATCTTCAACTCCCACCTCCGGCAGAGCTTCGACCAGATCCCGAGGGAGTCTGGAGATATTGAGTCTGAGTGGACCATGTTCTCCACCTCCATTGTCAACGCGGCCACTCGGAGCTGTGGCCGTAAGGTCTCCGGTGCCTGTCGAGGCAGCAATCCCTGAACCCGGTGGTGGACACCGGAAGTAAGGGATGCCGTCAAGCTGAAGAAGGAGTCCTATCGGGCCTGGCTGGCTTGTGGGACTCCTGAGGCAGCTGATGGGTACCGACGGGCCAAGCGGACTGCAGCCCGGGTGGTTGTGGAGGCAAAAACTCGGGCCTGGGAGGAGTTCGGTGAGGCCATGGAGAAGGACTATCGGCTGGCCTCGAAGAGATTCTGGCAAACCGTCCGGCGCCTCAGGAAAGGGAAGCAGTGCCCTACCAACGCTGTTTACAGTGGAGGAGGGCAGCTGTTGACCTCGACTGGGGATATCACGGGACGGTGGAAGGAATACATTGAGGATCTCCTCAATCCCGCCGTCACGTCTTCCATTGAGGAAGCAGAGGCTGAGGGCTTGGATGCGGACCCGTCCATCACCCAAGCTGAAGTCACCGAGGTAGTCAAGAAACTCCTCGGTGGCAAGGCACCGGGGGTGGATGAGATCCGCCCTGAGTACCTCAAGTCTCTGGATGTTGTGGGGCTGTCTTGGCTGACACGCCTCTGCAGCATCGCGTGGCGGTCGGGGACAGTGCCCTTGGATTGGCAGACCGGGGTGGTGGTCCCTCTTTTCAAGAAGGGGGACCGGAGGGTGTGCTCCAACTATAGGGGGATCACACTTCTCAGCCTCCCTGGGAAAGTCTATGCCAGGGTACTGGAGAGGAGAATCCGGCCGATAGTAGAACCTCGGATTCAGGAGGAACAGTGTGGTTTTCGTCCCGGTCGTGGAACACTGGACCAGCTCTATACCCTCTACTGGGTGCTGGAGGGCTCATGGGAGTTTGCCCAACCAATCCACATGTGTTTTGTGGATTTGGAGAAGGCATTCGACTGTGTCCCTCGTGGCATCTTGTGGAGGGTGCTCTGGGAGTATGGGGTCCGGGGCCCCTTGCTAAGGGCTATCCGGTCCCTGTACGACCGGAGTAGGAGCTTGGTTCGTATTGCCAGCAGTAAGTCAGACTTGTTCCCGGTGCGTGTTGGACTCCGGCAGGGCTGCCCTTTGTCGCCGGTTCTGTTCATAATTTTTATGGACAGAATTTCTAGGCGCAGCCAGGGGCCGGAGGGGGTCAGGTTTGGGGACCACACGATTTCATCTCTGCTCTTTGCGGATGATGTGGTCGTGTTGGCCTCATCAAACCAGGACCTCCAGCATGCACTGGGACGGTTTGCAGCCGAGTGTGAAGCGGCTGGGATGAGAATCAGCACCTCCAAATCCGAGGCCATGGTCCTCAGTCGGAAAAGGGTGGCTTGCCCGCTTCAGGTTGGTGGAGAGTTCCTGCCTCAAGTGGAGGAGTTCAAGTATCTCGGGGTCTTGTTCACGAGTGAGGGAAGGATGGAACGGGAGATTGACAGACGGATCGGTGCGGCTTCTGCAGTAATGCGGTCGCTGTACCGGTCTGTCGTGGTGAAGAAGGAGCTGAGCCGCAAGGCGAAGCTCTCGATTTACCGGTCAATCTACGTTCCTACTCTCACCTATGGTCATGAGCTTTGGGTCATGACCGAAAGGACAAGATCCCGGATACAAGCGGCCGAAATGAGCTTTCTCCGCAGGGTGGCTGGGCGCTCCCTTAGAGATAGGGTGAGAAGCTCGGTCACTCGGGAGGAGCTCAGAGTAGAGCCGCTGCTCCTCCACATTGAGAGGGGTCAGTTGAGGTGGCTCGGGCATCTTTTCCGGATGCCTCCTGGACGCCTTCCTGGGAAGGTGTTCCGGGCATGTCCCACCGGGAGGAGACCCCGGGGAAGACCTAGGACACACTGGAGAGACTATGTCTCCCGGCTGGCCTGGGAACGCCTCGGTGTCCCCCCGGAAGAGCTGGAGGAAGTGTCGAGGGAGAGGGAAGTCTGGGCATCCCTGCTTAGACTGCTGCCCCCGCGACCCGGCCCCGGATAAGCGGTAGAAGATGGATGGATGGATGGCACTTGTGCAAATAAAAACATTCCACGTATAGGTGGCACTAAAGAGCTAAACGGAGTCAAAATATGGTGTAATAACATAGACTGTAAAAAAATATGGACGTAGTGTCCGTGACGTCACCCGTAGGTTTCTGAAGAGCATTTTTGAAGCCTAAAGTAGGCGGAGCCGGCCGTCGCCATCTTGGCCTTGCGTCACTCCCGGATAACAGAAAATAGGCAAACAGGCGGGGCGTGAGTGGAGCTGAGGAGCCTGGCTATAGATATGAGCCTGACTATCTGAAATCACCTAGCTCGACGTGATCGAGTTAGCTGATGATGTAAAGCCAATTAAAAGTTCCTGTTTTTGCCCTTCGAAATATTATAATAGTTAAAAGACATGGCTACAAGTGAGACTGTGTATTACTTCGAGAGTGTTTGTGTGTGACAGTGATTTATGTGCATACATGTCAGTCACTCTTTCATGGTCCGTCAGCGCGGCATCGCTCGTCAAGTTCGTAGAGAGCTTATTCAGTCCATTTTAAATTCTGATTTTGACCGCCTCTCAAATGGGTTAAACCGTTAAACCATAGATATATTGCCTTTGAAGTGCAAGTAAATGCGCTAGAAAATCTGCGCTCATTCATGTGCATTTATTGCACGGACGGAGAAAGCGCTGACGCCTGCATGATTTCATCTGACGGTACATAAGCATATTATAATCCATCTGTTCCATGAGAGCAGAACGAACGAGCCTTTATTGACGTTGGTTGTTCTCTCGAACGATAACGACGGAATCCAAAGAAGTGGGCTTTGTACCCAAGTATTAAATTGTATGAAATAATCCCGAAAAAAAGCACAAACACTGCAGAGAAGGCAAGTTCAGCAGCTAACATTTGCTGAGGTGAAGTGACGGCTAGTAACTAACAGCAGACAAACGGCTAGCATTGACATCAGCGGCAATCCATCTGTCACTCAAGTGGCCACACCCTTAAATTTAAATATTAATCAACTAAACGGATGAGTTATAAAAAAATTCACCCCCCTCACAGTTGTTATGAAGGGCAAAATTAGCTGTATAGACCAAAGCCACATAGAGATCCAGGCTGTAAACATGTTTTTTTCTGATGTAAAGTTGGTAATTTTAACATGAGGGAGATACAGATTTGACTCACTTCTGCAGCCAGGCCAAGCGGCCAGTCAATGAATTGCAGTTTAACTCGCTTCCGTGTTGGTTTCAAGAGAGAGACAGGGAGGTTGCCGCTTGTGTAATAACCATAACAGGTTATATGTGTTAGCTGGTCACAAAGCTCGGGTGTTAACAGAGTTAGTAGCTAATTAATTACTATCAAAACAGAAATAGAGGTTAAGGTAGGTTCTCATCTTACACTGAAACCCAGTCGAATATGTTTTTGAAAAGTTGGCGGTGCTTGTCTCGCTGCTCCCACATGTGACCTCGGCATTTTCCTCCACCGTCCTGTATTTGGCTGGTTTTAATATATTTCTTCTGGTGCGTTTCATCTTTGAAAAAAAAAAAATCAAAAATTGATAGAAGCCACAAACAAACCAAACATTTATGTGATCATAAATGTAATCGAAATACCTACTGTCTTATCGTGCTGCTATCCTGTCCTGCTCCACGCACGTGTGTGTGAAGAAGGGCTGGGGTTCTGGGAAATGATTCAAAAATAAAAGATTCACTGTTTCAGAGTCGCTAACGCGTATGAATCGCAAAGCCTCACTAAAGCTGGGAATCGAGCAAACATTCACTACCATCAAGGAGCTACAATTTGGTTTGGACTTTTTGCTTATTCTTAACAGAAATGTGTGCGTTAAACCGCTAAAGGTTTTTTTCTTTCTTTTTTTTAATCACATTAATCAGAAGCAGGCGAGCCTTCTTTGCATCCAGCCCCGGCTCGACTGAATAGGCAGGAGGGGCAGAGCCCAACCAAAAAATGCATCCAAATATAGACATCTTGGCACTAATAATTATAAAAGTATTTATCATTCTCAAACAAATATTTTTCTAAATTATTTTAAGTCTCAAAGTGAGCATATTAAAATGAAGCGCATGCATGGATTCGTCAGGAATTCTCTGGTGATACTAATCGGGGCAACCGGTCTCGGAGCTCTCCCTACCTCTACAGCGATCCACACAGTTTCCCAATGTAATTATGTGGTGAAAAACTGCAGTGCGTTCTCATTGAGAGTGGTAACATTACACAGCCCAGTACGTTAGATGGCGCGAATAAACTTTTCGTTTGTTTGCCAATCGCCATAAAACGGCAGAAGAAGCTTATTTTCACGCGACGTATGTTACGTTAACCTCGGAGGACCTCTTGAAACCTCTCTTCAGAATCAGTTTCAGTCTGCTTCAGCATGTGTCTTCATCAGGTCAGTTACTAGTTGGTATGCCTTTTCTTCCTATGTGGAGTAGGGTATCAAATTAATGAAAGAATAAACCCTTTAGCTTAAACATGCTCATCTGAATGGCTTTTACATAGTAGTTCTGTTGTGTAATGTTTTATGTTTGTTCGAATAGAGTAGACATGACATGACCTCACTGGAATTCCTAAAATGCAACATTCCAAAACAACTTTTTGACGCATTAATACATGAATGCAATTATATAATGGCATTCTATGCATTACTCATGTGTAATAACATAAACCAAGCAACAAAGCAAAGATCCGCACACCGGAGAGCTCCCATTTACAATATTTTATTAATGTGTGACGTTTCGGGCCTGAGGAAGGGCCGCGAAAGGCCCGAAACGTCGCACATTAATACAATATTGTAAGTGGGAGCTCTCCGGTGTGCGGATCTTTGCTTTGTTGCTTGCATTATGAGATCCAGCACCCGTACTTGACTGGGATGTGCGTGTTTCAACTGCTCCTTTTAATAAAGTAAACCAATCATTACGTGTCACCCTCAGGGTGAATAAGGACATTAGAATTCTGTCAAAAGTGTATGTCAGAGATTAGAATATAAAGCTTTACATTTTCATCATAACTAGCGCTAAGATCCAGTATTTTCCCTACCTACATTTTTGACCCGCTACTATAACGCATCGATCTACAATGAAAGAATCATAATCACTTTGAGGAGCTTATAACTTTAGCATTGACACTAATCTTTAAAATGTAATTCATATTGCGTGTAAAAAAATACATAAATAAACGTGTTATCGACTATATATATATATATATATATATATATATATATATATATATATATATATATATATCAGTGGCGTAGGTTTGATTTTTAAATTGGTGGGGACAGGGGCATCATATATATATATATATATATATATATATATATATATATATATATATATATATATATAAATATATTTAAAGTTTTCAGAGTCACTGGATATTGGTAGGGAGTCTAGGGACACGTCCCTAGTATCCCTACTAATATATATATATTATATATGTGTGTGTGTGTTTTATAATTGTGTATAACTACTGTCGATTTCTATTACAGGCTTGTGTCTCTTCCGTTTTCGGATTTTAGTTCCAGGGCTGCATTTAATTTATTTTCTGTAACGTTAGTCATTCCCTTAAAGTCCCGTTGTTCGTGTTGTTGACACATTTTCAGGTAAGCTAGTTTGCTTAAAGTTGATTTAAATGTTACGTTAGCTAATATTGTTTGACTATAATATTATACATGTATAACTATTATCTATCACCTAAATTTGTTGTTTGAACAAGCAAAGTTTAGGATTATCAATTTTAGTAAACAAACATGCACAATTCTGTTTTGTTAGTCACACTCCCCATCTAAAATGGTTAAGTGTGATTCATAATGAGATGGCCTAGTGTAATTTTGAAACTGGTAAATTTGAAAGTTATGCAATGATCTACAAGAAATTTGATGATTACGATAATGAATGTAGGCATTATTTTCTTTGTCTTCTATAGCCATGGGCATGTTAATGACAGAATTGGTCCACAAAATGGAGAAAGGAGGAAGAAAGCTGATTAAGTGGTTGCAGAAAAAACATCTACTTGCACCAAAGATGAAGTGCCCTGCTTGTAAACATCACATGAGAATGGCAAAATCAGGCTCTACAAGACCTGGTTATAGATGGTAAGTATAGTGTCTACATATTTTGCTTAGTTGTGAAATATTGATTTCCCTTTTCATGTATATTGTATTATGTATTACTGCCAAATGTAGTGAGAGAGATAGTGAGGAACCAAATGCAGAACTTAGAAAAAGTAAACAGAACAGCCATGAGGGGCAAAATGTAAAAAAAAAAAAAAAAAAAAAAAAAAAAAAACAACAACACACTTAGTCACTTAGACCAGCCGGTTGCATAATGCTCTAAGACTAGTTTTACAAGTTAGACATGAAATGTTTTTCTTTTGACTGTTAATTTTTTTTTTAAATAAGTTACATTAAAACATAGATTAACCTAATTTGATTTGATACCGAAACCTAAGTGTTACAGCCAGCTCTCAGGCTGCAACAAAAATGAGACCAGACACGTCAATTCTCAGCAAAATATTTATTTTAACTGAAGAAAAAACAAACATAAGCATAACATAAATAAAGAGATGTATCAGGGTCGGGCAGGACACTCAGCAAAGCACAGACCAACGAACTCCATACCAGAGACAAACACCCCCCAAAAAAACTTCACGAGCAGTCTCCATCACATTTCATTCTGCATCCAACAAGTGTCAGGTGTGTCGGCCACGCCCCCTCCAGACGGCACCTACAAACATGCACACCAACCAAACACATGCACGTACGCACAGCCTAGTCTGAGACGTCACACTAAGACTGACTGCCCTTGACTAACTGCTAGTGGGTCATACTAGTCAAGTCACCTTTATTTATATAGCGCTTTCTACAATACAGATTTAACCCTCTGGGGACCAAGCTGTTTTTGGGGTCCTTGAGATGTTCTGACATGCCTTGACATTTGTGCTTTTTTCAGTTAATTATAAACATGTTAAAGGCAAAGGTGTAAATTCACTCTATATAGCACAAACAGGGCTACCATAATATGCGAGCAACGTGTATGTAGATGTTTGTATTTTTAAGAGAATAATGTTTATGCGTGGTTATTGGAAAAAATTAAAATGAAAGTTGCTGAATTAAGAACACAAAACACATATTAAATATGTGTCCACAAGACTTTTGACTAATGGATGTTGTCCCTTTTAGTTCTAGCTTTAAAATGATGTAAAAATAGTCTTGCTTTATCGTTCACAAAAAAAAAATACATTGATTTAAATGGTGTAAAACAGGTTTTGCTTGGAAAGGCAATATGCGAGGGGGAGGAGTAGTTTACACCTTAGATTAAGGCAGTGGTTCTCAATTCCAGTCCTCGTGACCCACTGCTCTGCACATTTTGTATGTCTCCCTTATTTAACACACCTGAACCAGATCATCAGCTCATTAGGAGAGACTCCATGAACTGAACTGAGTGTGTCAGATAAGAGAGACATACAAAATGTGCAGAGCAGTGGGTCACGAGGACTGGAATTGAGAACCACTGGATTAAGGTGTCCCACCCACTCTGAATAATGACTCTGCATAATTAGCCATTCATTCAGGTGTGACACTGACTGAGCCACAATGCAAGGACAAAAGATGTATTTAGAAGACTTATATTGACCATTTAAGATTTCGCTTACATCTCTCTTGTAAATATGTTTTACTATTTTATTAAAAATGTTACAATTACAACAATAATTACAATTTCAACAATATTTCAACTGTACTCTTTCTTTATATATATATAGCCTATATATATATAAAAAAAAAGATTATAGGCCTACATTTTATCATATGTATTCATTAGTTTGAATATAGCCAACATTGGAACATCTAACATCTTAGTCTATGAATTTAATTTTGACAAAAATAGTATTTTTTTTTGCAGTTTAATACGTTGATTATACAAATACATTTTATTTCAACATAACAATATTATTCCATTCGATTTTTACTCATCTCAGTAGGCTATAGCAAAGCAGTTTATTCTTTCACACACAGACGCGCGATTCATATTTAGGCTAAACAGTCTTTACAAATATGTCCCCTACATTCATCTCACAGAAAGGCGAGTCATATTATAGAAATGCGATTCATCTTTTTGCGGTTTGCATAGGCCTACACTAACGTTATTCCATAACGTTATTCCACACGTGAGAAAAGAAAACAGCCTACCTCACTCCTCAGCGGGATCTGCTCCTCATATCAGGAGATATTTCTCCTCATCAGCACTGTTCTGATGAATCTTTTCTCCATAAGGTAGGCTATATTATGCCTCACTCGATCGCGACGCGCTTTGTTTACAGCTGATGTGGGCGTTTCACACCCCTCAGATTTTGCGTTTGAATAGCACGCGCTCTCCGGGGAGTGGTCACATTACTGTGAATTAGCTCGTAATGAGCTCGACTGGAGTCGCTCTCTTTTTATACAGATTACAGAAGCTGAGAATATTTGTTTTTTATATAAATGACTTCATTTAACAGATGCGATCTCAAGCTTTATGCCCGTGGGTCTGTTTGCCTGTTTGACTGAATTTTCGCGGAGTTATAGATCATTTTCGAACGCGTTTCAAATGGGAGTTTACTGACAGAGAGAAGGGAGAAATCGCATCATGTTAATTTTTCTTTATTTGTCAAAAAGCAAAACACTTTATTTTTATTGTGAGTATACAGAAAAAAAATAGAAACTGAACAGGATCGATTGATGTATTACACGAAAATGAAAGATCAAAATTAACAGAGCATTTAGTGTTTATTTTCATTGCTAAAAAAAAAAAAACGAGCAAAACGCGCCGGCGCGTTCTTGGTCCCCAGAGGGTTAATCAAAGCAGCTTCACAGTGGTAACATGAAAAAAATACAACAAAGTTTGTTTCTAGAAGAAAATTGCGTCATCGTCCGTCCACGTTAAGTAAGGCAGATCAATAATAATGTTGAATATTAAATGTCTCTCCAACTATGCAAGCCAAGAGCCAAGGCAACAACTAGAACTTAAGACAATGTCTTAACTGTCTTAACATAATTGCTGTTTATACAACCGGCCCCAGGTTGGGTCCTGTGTAGATCATGATTTTGGACTTATTTTATGCAAATATTTTTTTGAAATTTAAATTGTGGATTTTCACAATGATTTTAATAACAGATTTCACCGCCATAGAGTCGATTTTTCATGAATACATATTCAACGTATTTTCGAAAGAGATGCAGCTCATACAAGGATAGCTTACTTGTGTAATATGATATAAACATACAACAATACAAACTCTTTGAATCTTTGTTAAGGTTTATCTAAATGTTGTACAATATCAAATGACATGTTTTTTTATTATTATTATTTTTACATTTTTGTTTAATGATTTCTACAGGAGATGTCGAAGAAGCTGCCACGGGACATTTCAAGAACCATAAAGAAGGGTTCGGTCTTTGAAGGTTCACACATGGATCTTTCAACCTGGCTCAAGATAATGCACAGTGTTTTTGTTTTTTTTTATTTAATTATTATTATTTTTTTTATGAATTGACTTAAATGCATTATTTTATCATTTATATGAGAAACAATAGTTATATTTTTACCTTTAGAGTATTGTATATTTTAGCTCAATTTGTCTCACAACCCTCTGACACAACACATTCGTTAAATATAATTTTTTAATTGAACAATCACTGGATACATTATATAATGTAGCATTTTTTTTATTTTTTTTTTGAGTGAACATGTGGCTATCTCGCATATGGATTAACACTATTCATTTTGAATTGTCAGTTTTGCTCAAGGTCTCCGGAAAAGACATCTGGACATGATTAAGGAAGGGGTTTGTGGAAGTAGTGCATCAATCACTAAAGTGTATGATACTCTTCGCCACTGCTGTGTCACTGCCATTCAAAGACTTAAGAAGAAAAAAAAGATGAGAATTGGTGGTAGACAATCTTTTGTTGTCATTGATGAAAGCAAATTCTGCCACAAAAGAAAGATACAACACTGAATGCCAGATGATGTTGACAAGCAAGATAAAAATATTTAAAAAAAAAAAAATTCTGGTAATGAATAATAACATGGCTGTTTCATTTTGATTTGACTATTTGTAGTACAACCGTGGACGATTTGGGAGAGCCTGGAGAAGAAAACGTACATGGGTCTTTGGATTGATGGAGGTGAGGGGCACACGTTGAAGACCAGTTTTGAAGTTGGTCAAAAGCCGTTCCAGAAGGCATCTGCTACCCATCATACAAAAGTATGTAAGAACTGGGAGTCAAATTCTCAGTGATAGATGGAGAGCATACAATACCTTGCAACAGCAGGGTTACATTCACTATCAGGTGAACCACAGACGCTTCTTCGTACATCCACAATCGGGCGCCCACACCCAGCACATGGAGCGTGCATGGCGCTCATATAAAGAAAATATATATCGCTACAAAGGAAACCTCACTGAACATTTATTAAAAAGAAATCTTTGTCTCATTGAGTGGAACTATTGGCTTGGGAAGGATCACAGACATGGACCCATTGGCCGCCTAATTCATGACATTAAAAAGGTGTATAAATTTAAATGAGACTAAACAAGACTGTTCATAACCAGAAGAAAATTCTTCGTTCTTGTGTGATGTTCTCGTAGGCCATACGTCCAGATTTTAAGCCCCCTGTCCGGCGTCCGGCGCAGCCTCAAGCCAGACACTCATTTGCCCTCCTTTTTGGAGTTGTGGTAAATCGGCCTAAAAAACCTGAAATGTGTATTTTATTTATTTTGTGCATTCATTATTTGTTTATTTATGTATTTATTTTATTTCCAGAAGTCCAAAAATGTTATGTTTTCAGGCACTGTGCACTTTGCAAGACTGGTTCATCTAAGTTATGGAAATGGCCACCCTATGTTCTCGGTTGTAATCATTATACATGTACTGTACAAAACTACTCACCCAAGTTGAAATGTTTGGTTAGTGTTATTTATTTTACTTTTATTTTAATTTTCTATAACATTGTATCTTTTACTTAAAATGTGTAGAATGCCAAATTACATTAAAGGTGTGTAAAAAAAAGAAAAAGAAATTATGAGTTTAATTTCATACATCATACAAACCTTTAACATGAAATTTGAATCCTGGCAATTGAAAAATGATGTCTACACCTGTTTCTAAGTATGTGAATATTGCATTCATATACAAAATGAGTAAAGTACTGTGTCTTACAGTAGTAAATGTATAGAAATAATAAATAGGCACGAGGTATGTTAATACAAGTTGCTTTGGTGTGTTTTATAGCTTTTAGTCAAAGTGAAGTTACTTTTGAATACTTGAGGTCAAATAATTAACTCAGATTTAACTGGATGTTACCAGCTTCTGCTTTAGCTTAGAGACAGTTCCTTCAATTGAAACTGTATTATTCCAATACATTTATTATTATTATTATTATTATTATTTTGGTTGAAAGTAGTTTAAAACTTTTTCAACCTAGTTTAAAGGTATTTAATCATTTAGATAAAATTGTTTGCCCCCTACTGGACATTATTTTTGATTAAATGATCAGTTCTTCTGGAATGATCAGTTCTTCTTCAGATTATGGAAACGCCAAAAAGTGTGATTGTGTTGCTGCGTCAGTCACAGATTCGTGGGGTAGGTTTGAAAGTTTTGCGTGAAACAGTCTGGGAAAACAAAGACGAGGGAAGCGATCTAAGTATTTTTATCAAACTGAGTATTCCAGGAGACCGTGGGGAGGCCGTGATCCCCGTACTCCTGCCCACAGACATTGAAGTGTTGAAAGCAGGTAAGACGTTTTCTACACAGAGTAGACTTGCGTTGCTTGCGCTTTTCTTGTGTGTGTGTGTGTGTGTGTGTGTGTGTGTTCTCTAATTTAACTGGATGAAAAAAAACCAAAATTGTCCGACATCTTTCTTTTAATTTCTTCTTTTTTTTTTTGGTGACCTTTCCAACGTGATGACGTAATACGTCAGAGATGGTACAAGATGGGCATTTGTGGTTAAAAAGTATATAGATTTTTTGTTTTTTGAAAATGACCGATGGTTTCGCTAGTTAAGACCCTTATTTCTCGGCTAGGATTGTGTAGAGACTCTGAAGCTGCATTGAGATGGACATTTGAACCTTCTTTGAACATTGGGATCGTTGTTGCCATTGAAGTCCATTCTGTGTAGAAAAATCCTGAAATGTTTTCCTCAAAAAACTTAATTTCTTTTTCCACTGAAGAAAGAAAGACATGGATATCTTGGATGACATCGTGTTTGTTATGTCTGTAAATACGACTCGTACTGGAGTTTTCTTTAGTTATCTTTTATTGAGCTCTCGAACGTCTCACATCTCCCGAACAGTTCCAAAAAACCTTCATAACATTTTCGTCACTTCCCGTTCCCCCAACCCTTAAAGTAACCGCGCTCATTCTATCTTATTAATGTAACAAACATATTATTTTAACTAAACATCAGATTATTAGACTAATTAACTATGCAACATTTCCCCTCCCCTCCCAGTGAGCTAAGTGTGAAAAGATGTCAAGTAATCCTGAAAGCGTGCAGGCCGAGTGTGCAGTCTGGTAGGTCTGCCTGGTAGTGCTGCAGGTGGAGGCAGTGTTGTTGCTTGCAGAGCCACCGGATGTTGTGCTGGGGGCAGAGGGCACGAAGAACTCAGTAAAGAACAGGGGAGTGCAGCGTCACGGGTGTGATCCACACCAGGAGGACAGAGCACTTTCCTTAGCCGACTGGCATGCCAACGGAAACCATCAGATAACTTGAATGTAACGGGACCTAGCTGCTTTTGTATCTGCTGTGGCTGCGACCAGAAAGTGTGGAGCTTGTTTTTTCGGTGTGGCCGCCGAACCCGCACCCAGTCCAGCGGGGAGATTCTTGGAATCCGGGCCCTTCTTCTGGCGTTGTATCTGCCCTGTGCTTTGAGCTGGTGTCCGCGCACCCTGGCTTCCACCACAGGGTTTCCACCATAAGAAGTAGGAGGGCGTAGTCTGTGTAAGGGTAACTCCAGCTCCCGTCCCAGCATCAGTTTTGCTGGTGACACCCCAGTGGTGGCATGTTGAGCTGCTCTGTAATGTAGAAGAGTCTGAGACAAAGCCTCGTTGAAAGAGCAGCCTTCAGCTAAGTGGGCTCTCAGACCATTTTTCAGCGACTGATTAAATCTCTCTACGCCCCCATTTGACTATGGATGATAGTAAGCTGTTCGTATATGTTTGATCCCTTTGCTTTGGATGTAACTGGTAAACTCAGCAGACACTAGTTGAGGGCCATTGTCTGTCGTCAAGGATCTTGGCAGGCCCCAACGAGAAAAGAGAGACTCCCGTACAAGCTGCTCAATGTCTTTGTCCAACCCAGGCCACCATACGAGATCCCTACAGCGCTGCTTCAATTTGACTATGCCAAGATGGCCCTCGTGCGCCATAGCCAGCACACGGCCTCTGAGCTTAGCAGGGATAATGACACAGTGTCCACGGGCCAGGCATGTATCATTCCAGCAAGACAATTCATGTTTCACTCTGGCATATGGCTGGAGATCAGTTGCGACTTGGGCTGGCCAGCCATTTAGGACATCCTCACGTATGGCAGAGAGAGTGGACTCGGCAGCTGACTCCTCTGTGAGTTCCTCCAAGGACACGAAAGCCATGAGTGGTGCATGCACTAGCTGAATAAGATCCTTGTCCTCAACAACATGACAGGAGGCAATGGGTGATGACACAGAACGGGACAGCAAATCGGCTACTACATTATCTCTCCCTGATGTGTACTGTATTGTAAAGTCGTACTGCTGAAGTCGGTCAGTCCAGCGGTACATGCGCAGGGGTTTGTGACCAGAACCGGAAGTAGACATGAGTGCAGTGAGGGCTTGGTGGTCGGTTCGAAGGGTGAATTTTCGACCATAAAGGTAGGCGTGCCAGCGCTCGTAGGCCCATACACAAGCCAGAGCTTCCCTTTCTCCAGCCGAGTACTTTTGTTCTGTCAGGTTGAATGCCCGAGACGCAAAAACCACAGGACGTTCAATGCCATTCTGGAGTTGTGAAAGAACAGCGCCAGCGGCATTAGCTGAAGCATCACACGTGACCAGTGTGGGGCAGTCGAGGCTGAAGTGGGCTAAAACAGGGGGGCTCGTCAACAGTTCCTTGAGTGTGCGCACAGCATCTGAACAGTCTGAAGACCAGGTCCAAGGGGCATCCTTTTTCAGCAACTGGCGGAGAGGGTGCGTAATAGCGGAGTACTGAGGCAGGAAACGCATATAGCATGTTGTCATCCCCAGAAACGAAGCGACTTGCGCTGCAGATGAAGGCTCTGGCACCCGATGTATAGCCTCAATATTGGAGTGCAATGGCGAAAGCCCCTCAGCTGAAACATGAAAACCAACGAAATCAACCTCTGGAACTGCAAATAAGCATTTCTCCACATTAAGTGTCAGATTATGTTGGCTGAGGGCAGCAAAAGTGTCCTTTAAACGTCGTTCATGAATCACTGCGTTTGGGGCATGGACAATGATATCATCAAGGTAGATGGCGATGCCAGGGACACTGGCCAGGATGGTGGACATGATTTTCTGGAAACAGCTAGGGGCCGAACTGAGTCCAAAAGGCATCCTAGTATAACGGAATACACCAACATGCGTAACAAAAGCAGTGAGATTTCTGCTGTCTGGGTGAAGGGGGACCTGGAGATAACCTTAGCGTAAGTCAAGTTTGGAAAAAATAGTCGAGCCGTGAAAGTCTGTGGTCAACTCCTCGATTGTCGGCAGAGGGTAGCGATCTGGGATTACTGCTTTATTGACAGCTCTTAAGTCCACACAAACTCTCAGGCCACCAGATTTTTTTTTAGCCACCGTCAGATTGGACACCCATGGGGAGGCGTCGACAGGTTCGATGATGCCCTCTGCTTGCAGATTTTTGAGTTCTGCTGTAACGTCCTCACGCAAAGCCAGCGGAATGCGGCGAAGTGGCTGAATTACTGGTTTCACCGTGGGATCCAAGAGAGGTTGGTGAGTGAAAGCAGTTAAGCACCCAAGGCCTTCAAACAGCGTTGGCCATTCTAGTTGCCAGGGACAACTCACAGTTAGAATTTGAGCCCCCTTGTTGTCCAGCAGAGAAAAACCCAGACTCGAAAACAGGTCCAGTCCGAGGATATTGCTGCCATGGCGCGTAATGTGGAATGGAAAGTTGGACAAAGCCTTATTGCCATACAGGACATGCGCATGTATAAGACCGATAACGTTGATTGTGGAACTTCCATATCCGAACAAATTCAGTGAGGGCGGCTGGAGGGGCAAGTGTGGCAGGAAACGTTCATAAGTGGCCATATTGAGTAGCGAGACTTTAGCCCCTGTGTCCAGTAGCAGGGGAATACAAGAGTCTGCTATATTAACAGTGCATGTAGAAAATCCTGCTGAATTGGTGTTGATTGAATGGATAATAGCAGGGTTTGTAGCATTAGCACGTAGGTTTCGTTGTGTAGGTGCTTGAACTGGAGCAGACCGACACCATTTTGCAAAATGGTTCAGCTTTTGACAGCGTCGGCATGTTTGTCCCCGTGCCGGACAGTTGAGGGCATGTGAGGAGTGTCTAGTGGAGCCACAATTTCCACATCGGCACTGACCTTGAGGGCATGCATATTTTATGTCTGCACTCGAACATATATCTGCCTCTGCCCCGTGAACTTGTGTACATTCTTGTATCACACTTACATTCGAGTCGTGTGCCATGTTTAATTTAGCAGCGCACTGAGAAGCAGACTCGATTTGTGAGGCCAGATTTACAGCTTTCTCTAAAGTGAGATCATCATCTTCCAATAGCAGCCGCTCCCGAACGAGTGTATTGTTTGTTTTTTCAATTAACTGATCTCATATCATCTCCTCTGATAAAGCACCAAAACCGCACGGTTTTGCCAACCCCCTTAAGTCAGCGACATATTGAGCAATCGACTCACCAGCGCGCTGTCTGCGCTGTCGGAACTGCAGCCGTTTCAGCAAGAGACTCTGTTTTTTTTCAAAGTGTCGGTCCAACAGTGTGATCGCGGCAGCGTAATCATCCGCATCTCCGAGTGTGCGAAACACACGCTGTCCTTCGGCTCCGAGACAGTGGAGGAGTATGGCCATTTTCCGCTTCGTCGGGACAGCATCGAGACCCATTGCTAAAAGGTACGTTTCAAAGGACGTTTTCCATTGCTCCCATGGGACCGTAGGCTCGCCGGGATGGGGCAAAAAAGGGCTCGGGGGAGATAACGACAGCGTGGGGCAGTCATCTGCCATTCTCGTCGCCAATTGTTATGTCTGTAAATACGACTCGTACTGGAGTTTTCTTTAGTTATCTTTTATTGAGCTCTCGAACGTCTCACATCTCCCGAACAGTTCCAAAAAACCTTCATAACATTTTCGTCACTTCCCGTTCCCCCAACCCTTAAAGTAACCGCGCTCATTCTATCTTATTAATGTAACAAACATATTATTTTAACTAAACATCAGATTATTAGACTAATTAACTATGCAACAGTGGTGAGTAAATTACCAGCACATTTTTTTAGAAAGTGACCTAATCCTTTAAAGCATCACAGTGAAAACTCATCACAGTAATAACAATATAAAGACAGTTTGGCCAAACAGTGTTGAGATTTCTGATTGTGTGGGACAACTAATACACTTATAATCTCTACAGATGCGTAGTTTTTTTTTTTATTAATCTGACCGCAAGTTGCCTTGATTGATACATATTACTTGATGCCAAATGTATTCATTCCGATTGATGATTCTAAACATACTGTTTACTTTACCGCTACATAAAGTAATCAGATCGATGTGCATGTTTTGTTGCAAGCTTCAAATCTGTATATATATTTGCATTTGCATACACCACACAAACATCCTCTTATATTCAAACAAAATATGCACCTTATAGCTACCTCTTACCTTTACTATTTATAGTTATATTAAGGTCAAATTAATATAACTTCAGGCTCTAAATAGGTGAAAGTGAAAACAAATTATTTGTGCCATACTGCTTAAATTTATCCAGCATTAGGTCTCTGAATTAGTACAATATATATATTGTATGGTACAAAGTAGTCTTTAAACTATTTTTTTTTTAATCATTAAACATGTTTAGCAACACTGTGACATCTCCGACGGGCCATTTCTGCTTCCCGTTTGTCATGACTCTTAATGACTCATTAATGAACATGCGCAGAACATCCCCGTTTTAGGAAGCAGTCCAATCAAGTGTATACATGGCTAATGTTTTCTTAACGATCAGATAACAAAAGGTGGTCCCACTTTATATTAAGTGGCTTTAAGTACTATGTACTTACATCGAAAAATAAGTACAATGTACTTATTGTGTTCATGTTGTATTGTAAAACACTTTTGCTGCTATTGAGGTGTGATACGGGTGAGGTTAGGGACAGGTGTGGTGGGATGGGTAGGTATAAGGGAAGGGTCAACTGTGTAATTACAAATGTAATTACATAAATTAATTACATGCTGGTATTTTTAATATATAAGTTCAATGAAAAAACATGTATGTACACTTAAGTCCATTGTATCAAATTACTTTTTTCAATGTCAGTAAATAGTACTTAAAGCCACTTAATATAAAATGGGATCCAAAAGGTTTATACCACCACTTACAATCCGAATAAAATTTAATTCAGATCGATGTCATTAGGATCATTAGAGGTATTTACATGGTTTTCAATCCAATTGCAGTCTTAATCCAATTACTAAGGGATTATAAAGGTCCATGTATGCATCCTCTGAGTCAGTGCTGAAGAAAAAGCCTAGTAGCAAACATAACACTAAAGACTGTCATATCAATGTGTATGGACTCCATAATGTTATACAGTTATCAAACAACAACACAGTGCCGAAGAGCTGATAACAGTTGTAATAATTACCAAAAATGTCTCTCCGTCTAGTGACAACCCCGGAGCAGGTTACGCACCGCTACCTGTGGATACTGTCTACATTCAAAAAAACCAAGAGCATCCCCGAATCACTAAAAAAACACAAGGTTGACAAAACTACCTTGGCTTTGTCAAGCATCATTGCAGAGGTATGTATCAGTAAATATGTAATCATAATCGTTCTGTAACTTCTGTTATTGTTACACAGCTTGCTGTCATGTATTAGTGTGACCACTTACAGTACTACTATCGCAATGTTAATATTGTCACAGTGTCTGGTTTATGTTCTTTGAGTCACCACTAGATGTCCTCCTTCCTCACGGTGTCCAGCACACTCTTGAACTACATTCCCCATGATCCTTGTCTTTTCATTGCACTCAGCTGTCCCTTATCACTGATCATTGCACTCAGCCTGTTTCCCATTATCATTGTCATTTCCCTGTGTATAAATACCCTGCCTGTTTAGTGTTTGTTATGGAGTCCTTGTTGTATATCACGCCACTTCTGTGTCCGTTTCCTGCCTGTTCCTGTTTGTGTCTTGTTTTGGATTGCCTTATCGGATTTTGACCCATGCCTGGACTTGACCATTGCTTTTGGATTACCCTTAATAAATCTTATACTGCTATTGGATCTTCCTTTGTTTCATTAAGTGTGGATCGTGACAAATATTAGTTACACTTAGTAAAAACTAATGCGGTCAAAAAAAAAAAAAAAAGTTTTAAAGCTAATGTAATCCTGGATTAAATCCTCCTTCATAAAGGTGAGAATTTTTTAGTTTTTGTTCAGATCATTTTTGAGATATCTTGATTTAACACCTATTATGCCCCTCTTCACAAGATGTAAAATAAGTCTCTGATGTCCCCAGAGTGTGTGTGTGAAGTTTTAGCTCAAAATACCTCACAGATAATTTTTACAGCATGTTTAAATTGTCATTTTTGGGGGGCTGAGAAAAACGCACAGTTTTAGTATGTCTCCTTTAAATGATAATGAGATGCGGTTCCACGCACAGGGGGCGGAGCCTAACCAGCTCACGCTCAGAGCCAGGAAAATCTCATCTCACAGAAAGATGATAATTACAAAACAGAAACTCACAGTAACAGTGTTTATTTCGACTCGGAGTAGGACAATAATGCCCACAGAGCTAGAGAATATATGCTGTATGGCGATAGAACAGGTATGTTTATTTTAATTACGTTTATAACTTTTATGCCATCTGCTCCACTATTAATACAAGCCTGCTGTAGCAGACCCCGTCTGAATGATGACCAAAATATACTGATGAGTTCAATTAAGTTTATTGTACATCACATAAAATATGAAGCGTTAGTTTTACTGCAGAAAATCACTAAGAACTGAATAAACACAGTATATAAGTGCACATTAAAGTCTTATTCACAAACTCTCTCTCTCTCTCTCCCTTTCATTATCATGGAACATAACGTTACACAGTGAAGTACACAAAACACTCGTTGAATTATAGTGTTATGCTAAAAGGCTTCCCTATTGTTTTTGGGGGCAGTAGAAATCTCGTTCCAGGGCTAGGACACTTTAGAGAAGATCCTTGTAGGCCCTCCTGGCCTCAGGGCCCCCTGTACACAGTCCCCCTTCTCAATCTAAGTATTTTGAGTTAAAAATTGTGCAAATTGTAATATTTAAATGTTAAAATAATATATATATATATATATATATATATATATATATATATATATATATATATATATATATTATGTTAAGTTGATTACATCTTTGCATTTTTAACAAGATTTTTTCTTGCAGCGTTTCACACAGCTTATTTTATGGTAGAACACAGGGGTGTCCAATCCTGCTCCGTCCTGCAGAGTTTGGGTCCAACCCTGACCAAACACAACTGAAAAATCTTACCAAAGTCTTCAGGATTACTTTGAAAATTATTGTTGTATCATAAATCAGATTAAATGATTGCTTAGAAATGGAGCTAAACCCTGCAGGACAGTGGACCTCAAGGGCTAGAGTTGCCCACCCCTGAGGCTGAAGATGTGAAAAATTGTTCAGCAGTGAAAAAATATAAGAAATACATTATATATATATTAGGGCTGTTTTCGACTAAGGATTTTCATAGTCGAATCTGATTCGTTAGATTTTGCCATAGTCGACTGATAGTCGAACCTTTTTTATATAACGATATCCAACGATATTGCGATATTGCGAGCCATCAATCCAGGCTAACGTCAATTATTACCATTCCATGATATTAATAATTTCACTAATAAGCAAGCTTCATTACAAGTGACAAAAAGGTCACTTAATATTTTATTCCAAAATTTATTCCAAAATTAGAACATATTTCTGTAAGAATTCGATGAACGTTCTACGCAATCCAACGTGGCGGCGCTCTTAACAGATGTTTGTTTATTAGGTTACAATTCCTCAAAATAAGTAAAAAAAAAAATAATTCTCTCTCTCTCTCTCTCTCTCTCTCTCTCTCTCTCTCTCATATGCAGTGGACGCGTTCATAAACGGCACCTAAAAGCTGTCACTAAGAACCAGAACCAGCAAAAGTAATGATTATGAAAATGTAAAATATTTCAATGAAACATTTTAATTGTTTATTAATAAACAAGTGTTTTCTGTTTCGGCTGCAAAGATGAAGTTGACGATAGGCTAGCCTACTAACTCGCGATCTTCGCAGTGAACGCGCCGGAGAAAAATGCACATTTCGGATTACATAGTTTTATTTTGTTTTGAATGGTTCTGTTTAAAAGTAGAGATTTCTGTAGATAATGTATATATATTTCTATTTTTTTTTAGGTGTGTGAGGCGAGTAGGCTACCTTATACGCTGAGTTTCGGTTCATGGATGATAGCTTAAGCTCCAGGCAGGCGCTTGCGCCTCCGTATAGCATATCTCTGTTATATTTTTATTTATTACTGTAAATCCAGGAAATTGGATAATGAAACACTGATTAAAATTAAGATACAATTAATACAAAACGAAATTCGTTTTAAAGAAAGGCTTTGTGCTTTCTGTTTGAGGTCTCTGTGAAAGTTTTAAAGCAGTCTTTTAGTGCCGCTTTCAGTGCGGTCGCGTCCGTAATGGAGAACTGTCACGTAACATTGTTGTTTCCTCATAAATGCATAACACTTCCCTACTATTCGACTATGAGGTTCATAGTCGAATCAGACCTCTCCGAATCGAATCGTCGAATCCTCGACTATTAGAAGTCAGCACTAATATATACAGTGCCCTCCACAATTATTGAACCCCCTGGTAAATATGATCAAAATTGGCTGTAAAAAATAAATCTGCATCGATTATCCTTGTGATCTTTCATTCAAAAAATGTGCAAAATTCTAACCTTTCATTGAAGTAAAAGAATTGAAAGTGGGGGGAAATCACATTATGAAATAAATGTTTTTCTCCAAAACATGTTGGCCACAATTATTGAACCCCTAGAATTTTTTACGAGTAAAATATCTCTGAAGTATATTCCCATTAATATTTACCTTTTTTAGTACACCAGGGTGACTAGGAACATGAAACTGTCCAGCTATGACTTCGTGTTTCACAGAAGTTTAAATATGAGGAAACACAAAGGCCAAATCCCCTTAATCATCCATCACAATGAGTAAAACCACAGAATATAGTTCTGATGCGTAGCAAAAGATTGTTGAGCATCACAAACTAGAAAGTGGCTGTAAGAAAATAGCTAAAGAATTGAAAATCCACATTTTGACCATCAGGGCAATAATTAAGAAGTTATAACCAACTAAAGATGTTATGAATCTGCCAGGAAAAGGACGTGTGTCTATATTGTCTTAATGCACGGCGAGTATGAAAGTTTGAGTGGCCAAAGACTCTCCAAGGATCACAGATGGAGAATTGCAGAGATTAGTTGAGTCTTAGGGTCAGAAAGCCTAAAAAAAAAATTATCAAACAACCCCTACATCACCACATGTTGTTTGGGAGGGTTTAAAAAAAAACCTCCTCGCTCATCCAAAAACAAATTCCAGCAAATGTAATTGTCAGACACGACTGGATCTTCAAACCGCACAGGGTTCTGTGGTCAGATGAGACTAAAACAGAGCTTTTTGGCAGCAAACACACTAGATGGGTTTGGTGAACACAAGGATAAAAAGTACCCCATGTGTACAATTTAATATACCATTGGATCTTTAATGTTGTGGGCATATTTTTCTGCTGGAGGTCCTGGACTTCTTGTTCAGATACATGGCATTGTGGATTCTATCAAATATCAACAGATAAAAAATCAAAACCTGACGCCTTCTGCTAGAAATCTTATAATATGCCGTGGTTGGATCTTCCATCAGGACAACGATCCAAAACAAACATCAAAATCAAAACAAAAATTTGTTGTGGAGCACAAAATGAAGCTTCTGCCATGACCGTCTCAGTCCCCTGACCTGATGAGTGGGCTGAACTGAAGAGGAGAAGCACCAACATGGATCTGGGAATCTGAAGGATCTGGAGAGATTCTGTATGGAGGAATGGTCTCTGATCTCTTGTCAGTTATTCTCCAAACTCATCAGGCATTATAGAAGAAGACTCAGAGCTGTTATCTTGGCAAAAGGAGATTGCAAAAAGTATTTAATAAAAGGGGTTCAATAATTGTGGCCAACGTGTTTTGGAGAAAAACATTTATTTCATAATGTGATTTCCCCCCACTTTCAATTCTTTTACTTCAATGAAAGGTTAGAATTTTGCACATTTTTTGAATGAAAGATCACAAGGATAATCGATGCAGATTTATTTTTTACAGCCAATTTTGATCATATTTACCAGGGGGTTCAATAATTGTGGAGGGCACTGTATGATATATACAGTATATATATATATATATATATATATATGCCTAAATTTCAGGACACTTAGACCTGTCATATATATATTAAATAAATCATAGGAATATTGATTACTTTGGCCTTTTTAATACCTTAATAGGGCAATATATAGGAGATACAACTACCAGCAAATATTTAACATATTCCTTTGGATATGTTTACTTAAGTCCAGATAAAATTTACATGAATTTATTTTTTGCTGATCAATTTCTATTCTTGCCTGTTCCTCATTTGGGAGTCACACGTGTGTTCTTTGCAGTCAAAACAAGTGACTGGACACCTGAAAATGAAACTCCCCCATTTTTTTTTTAAATACATTTTTTAATTAATGCAGTATTTCAGATTAATATAGAGACTAGGCTTTTTAAATCAAATATTTTTCTGCTGGAGGTCCTGGACTTCTTGTTCAGATACATGGCATTGTGGATTCTATCAAATATCAACAGATAAAAAATCTAAACCTGATGCCTTCTGCTAGAAATCTTAGAATGGGCTGTGGTTGGATCTTCCATCAGGACAACGATCCAAAACAAACATCAAAATCAAAACAAAAATTTGTTTCGGAGAACAAAATAAAGCTTCTGCCATGACTGTCACAGTTCCCAGACCTGATGAGTGGATGAACTGAGGAGAAGCACAAACATGGATCTGGGAATCTGAAGGATCTGGAGAGATTCTGTATTAAGGAATGGTCTCTGATCTCTTGTCAAAAGGAGATTGCAAAAAGTATTTAATAAAAGGGTGCCAATATATTACGATTCGTCTAGGGTTAATCGTAACAAAAGAATAAAATAAATAAATAAATATGTCTCCCACGCCCAGTCGTCAGACCCAAAGGACTCAAATGACTTCAAAAATCAAGAAAAACGATAAACGTTTTATTAAGACAAGAAAATTTAAACAATTTGAAAATTGGATGTATTCAAATAAAGAAACAAAAAAACAGTAGGTGTTATAGTCTTCAGGAAGACCCAAGGCCCAAAATAACAAACAAAACAGATAATAAATAAAATAAGCAGCTAACTTCCCTCAAAATATCCAAAATCAAAATTACAACAAATTACCCTCCATACTCTAACAAAACAGAACGAACAGGATTTCAAAGGAAAAGGGCAGGTCAACCCTACAAAGAACACCACTGAAAACAAAGACAAAAAGAAAGTATCTAACATATAAGCTGCTACAACAATAGTCTGACGGCTGGAGAGGAGCCAGGAGAAGTGCGACCGGCCCGGAATCGCAACAACTCGTCCTCTAGAAACGGAAGCACGGTCTTAAACCCACGTAAAGGGGTGGAGCCAGCTCACAGCTAATCATCGTAATCCTAAAACAAACAGCAAAATAAGCACACACACAAAAAATAACAATAACAAAATAAATACAAATACAAACACAAACAATATACAAACTCAAAACATTTACATAATTTAACTTACATAATTCCGTAACACCCCCTCCACTAAGAGTTAACATCATTCTATACAGAGCGTGACAATGCATCTGCTAACACATTCTCTTTTCCTTTCTTATAACAGATGTCGATATTAAACTCTTGTACAATCAATGCCCACCGCATAATGCGCTGATTAGAGTTCTGCATTTTTGCAAGAAAAGTTAGTGGATTATGATCGGTAAAAACTTTAACTGGCAATGAACTCGAACCCACATATACTTCAAAGTGCTGAAGAGACAATAATAGCGCTAAAGCTTCTTTTTCGATAGTGCTATAATGCAATTGATGTTTTAAAAACTTCTTCGAGAAGTAACACACAGGATGATCCATGCCGTGATCGTCTTCTTGCAGAAGCACAGCACCAGCTCCATTTGCGCTAGCATCCACCTCAATTTTGAAAGGAACTGAAAAGTTCGGAGCTTTTAACACAGGGGTGCTACATAAAAGACTTTTAACCGAATCAAAAGCTGTTTGACAAAGATCAGACCAAACAAAATCTCGAGATTGACTAAGCAAATTCGTAAGAGGCAGAACAATATCAGAAAAATTTCTGCAGAAGCCACGATAATAACCAACCATGCCTAAGAACCGCTTCAATTCTTTCTTAGTTCTTGGCATAGGGAATTCTAGGATAGCTTGCACTTTAGCAGAAACTGGGCAAACTTGTCCCTGACCCACCTGCTTTCCTAGGTAGGTTACCGTAGCTTTACCAAACTCGCATTTTGCGAGATTAACGGTAAGCGAAGCCTCTTGAAAGCGATTAAAGACATTGTGAAGGGTTTTCAAATGATCATCCCAAGTGGAGGAATAAATCACAACATCATCTAAATATGCTTCACAATTAGAAACACCAGCTAATACAGAATTCATAAGGAGCTGAAATGTTGCCGGAGCATTTCGAAGACCGAAAGCCATAACGGTATATTGTAGTAGATTGTCAGGAGTGACGAACGCAGATATTTCGGCAGCACGGGGCGTCAAGGGTACCTGCCAATATCCTTTAAGCAGATCTAATTTTGTAATGAACATAGCAGAACCAACTTTATCCACGCAGTCCTCCATACGAGGAAGGGGAAACGAATCTGCTTTCGTAACTGCATTAACCCTTCGATAGTCGGTGCAGAAACGAACTGAACCGTCACTCTTGGGAACCAGGAGACATGGTGAACTCCAAGGACTGTAGCTAGGAACAGCAAGACCATTGTCCAGAAGATACTTTATCTCAGATTGCATTAACTCACGTTTGGTGGGATTTAAACGATAAGCATGCTGCTTAATTGGAGTATGATCTCCTACCTCAATGTCATGAAACGCAGCAGTAGTACGTGAAGGCACATCCGAGAACAAAGAATGGTGAGACTGTATTAACTCACTTACATCACTTCGAGACGAATCAGGCAGGTATGACAGAAATGATTCTAAATCTGCAAAAATTTGTGAATTCTGCAATCGCACGCCAGTCACAGGGATATTTTGCAGAGTCAGTCCATCTTCATCGGGACAATATGTCATAGACACAGAAACAGAAGCAATCGGGACAATAGGGTTATTTGACTCTTTGTCATCGTCTCGCGTCACATATGGCTTTAACATATTAATATGACATACGCGAGTCTTCCTTTTTCTGTCCGGAGTACATATCACATAATCAGTTTCACTGAGCTTAGACTCGACAACATACGGCCCATGAAAACGTGCTTGCAAAGCACACCCCAAAATTGGGAGTAAAACTAAGACTTTGTCGCCTTTGTCAAAACTGCGAAAAACAGCCTTTTGATCAAAATGGCTTTTCATCTTCGCCTGGGTAGACGATAATGAGATACGAGCCAGATCACATACTTTATGCAACCGCTCACGAAAGGAGCTCACATAATCCAACACATTGGTCGAAGTGGATTCCCTAGACATCCACTTTTCTTTCAAAAGCTTAAGTGGACCTCGGACAGTATGCCCAAAAACCAAGTCTGCCGGACTAAAACCCAAAGATTCTTGTGTAGTTTCACGTATAGCAAATAACAGTAATGGTAAGCCTTCATCCCACTCTTTGGCAGAATCAGCGCAATAGGTACGTAACATAGACTTTAAAGTCTGGTGAAATCTTTCCAAAGCGCCTTGCGACTCTGGATGATAGGCACTAGCCACATGATGTTTTATGTTCAGTTGAGTCAAAACTTGTTTAAAAACCCTGGACATAAAATTAGATCCTTGATCGGTCTGTACTATCTTTGGCAAACCAAAAGTAGAAAAAAATTTAATCAAAGATCGCAACACGACCTTAGTACTCAGAGAACGTAATGGTATAGCCTCTGGGAAACGAGTAGCCGTACACATCAGAGTGAGTAAATATTTATGCCCAGTTTTCGTTTTGGGCAACGGACCAACGCAATCTAATATGAGGTGTTCAAACGGCTCTCCCACAACGGGTATAGGACACAAAGGAGCAGGAGGAATCGTCTGGTTTGGCTTTCCAACCAGCTGACAAACATGACAGGATCGACAGTGTTTCACTACATCTGATTTCAAACCAGGCCAGAAAAAATGTCTTAAAATGCGTTTATAAGTCTTCGTAATACCCAGATGGCCCGAAAAATTATGGTCATGAGCCAAAGTCAAAACGTGAGAACGCGAGTTCATAGGTACCACGATCTGATAGACTGAATTGCATTCAACTTCACAAGCAACTGATGACCACTTGCGCATTAATAATCCATCATCCCAGAAATATGCAATAGGTCTCTTATCTAGATCATCTTTCTCCACTGCTAACGTTCGGCAACGAGAAAGAGAAACATCCTGCCGTTGTTCAGTGATTAATGACGCTCTGTCAATAAACAATGACAGGTCAACTTCAGCACTCAAGTGCGTGGACAGCGAGTTAGTACGCTTTAACCCATGAACATCAGAAGTAGTAAGAGATTCATCAACAAGTTCAGTCAGATTCAAGAAACTATCAGAAAGACCTGCTACATCTCCAAACTTACGAGCCTGCGCTCGCGTAACTGCGCACGCAGGAAACACAGAAGGAAATTCAGAAGCCAAATCTTTTGAATTTTGAAGTTCATAAATCGGATCATTGATAACTTCGGGTAACGGCAAAACTTTCTCTCCGGCAAGATCATTACCGAGGATCAACTCAATTCCTCTAATAGGCAACTGCGGACGCACAGCAATTTTAACAGGACCAGAAACTAGGTCAGACTTAATATTCACATAATGCAAAGGTACTTCAAGTATTCCCAGTTCAATGCCTTGAACTAAGACAGTTGAATTACATGACGAATCCTTCGAGAATGGTAACACACTATCAAGTATGAACGATTGAGCTGCTCCGGTATCACGGAGAATCCGAATTGATTTCGTTTCGTTTTTATCAACGAAAGATACTACACCATCACAAATAAACGGATCATATCCTGAATCAACATTTCGTTCATCGAGGTTAATTTTCGAGTGCACACGAACGAAACCAACACTTTTAGGATTATCCCTTCTTGGTGACTGATTTTTCCTTTTAAGTGCTGGACACACCGCAATCAAATGGCCAAATTCGTGACAGTAGAAGCATTCGCGATTTTCTCCTTGATTTGGAACTACAGTTTTCGTATATTTCACATTTTTACCCACACTATTTTGAGAATTTTCACGACGATTAGGTGGCAAAAAATTATTTTTGTGCGTTAGAACAAATTCATCTGCACAAACAGCGGCCTCCGAAAGTGTGGTCACCTTCTGATCATTTAGATGCACCACGATTCTATCAGATAACGAATTCTTGAAATCTTCAAGTAATACCAATTCACGAAGTTTACCAAAATCACTTACCTTGCTGGATTGACACCACTTATCAAAAAGAGCTCCCTTGTCACGGGCAAACTCCACAAACGTCTGATTGGCACCTTTTAAATGACAACGAAACTTCTGACGATAAGCTTCTGGGACTAACTCGTAGGCTCGGAGCACAGACGCCTTTAATGCATCGTAGTCAAGACTGTCTTCAATTGACATAGCAGCACATACCTCCTGCGCTTTCCCAACCAACTTGCACTGAAGTAAAAGCGGCCAGATTTCCCTAGGCCAACGCAAGGCAGCGGCTATACGTTCAAACGCATTAAAATAGGAGTCAACCTCAGTTTCTCTAAACGTAGGGACTAATCGAATTTGTCTACTGATGTCAAATTCATTTGAATTTATAGGTGACGCATGAGAATCAACATTAGCAGAAGGGGCAAACGACGCGCACCTTGGCTTTCCAGATCGTACTGCTTCATCTTCAAAAGCTGTGTGCTATGCTCCTGCCGCTTAACTTCTAAATCAAGTTCTTTAAGCCTAACTGCCAGTTTAAGATCTTCTGTGTTTAAACCTACTAGTGGATTAGCCACAGCATTTCCATCCACAGATTCCCCACCAGTGGCTTCCGCATCCTGCTGCACACCTGCTTCGGCATTTCGCAACTCTGGACTGGATTCATCAAATTCAAAAACTCCGATCCTCACTAACCTATCACACAAAGTTTCCCGAATTACTTGCTTTGTCCCAGCTCTTGGAATAGGTATATCATAAAAATCAGCTATCAGAAACAAGTCAGATTTACGACACTTCTCTAATGCTTGCAAAGTAGGTGAAAGTCTAAACGCTTCAATGCTAAAGTCCATTATACAACTATTTCCAACTCCCCTGCACAAATAAAAGATGCCAATCAGAAACAACAATACATGCATTTAGCAAATAGTGTAATCACCAGCAAGATTTCCGAAAAACACTGCTCCCGAAGACAAGAAAAAACGAAAATAATCAAACGAGAGGACAAAAATTATGGCCTAACGAAAAAACGGACGAGCCCCCATTTATTACGATTCGTCTAGGGTTAATCGTAACAAAAGAATAAAATAAATAAATAAATATGTCTCCCACGCCCAGTCGTCAGACCCAAAGGACTCAAATGACTTCAAAAATCAAGAAAAACGATAAACGTTTTATTAAGACAAGAAAATTTAAACAATTTGAAAATTGGATGTATTCAAATAAAGAAACAAAAAAAACAGTAGGTGTTATAGTCTTCAGGAAGACCCAAGGCCCAAAATAACAAACAAAACAGATAATAAATAAAATAAGCAGCTAACTTCCCTCAAAATATCCAAAATCAAAATTACAACAAATTACCCTCCATACTCTAACAAAACAGAACGAACAGGATTTCAAAGGAAAAGGGCAGGTCAACCCTACAAAGAACACCACTGAAAACAAAGACAAAAAGAAAGTATCTAACATATAAGCTGCTACAACAATAGTCTGACGGCTGGAGAGGAGCCAGGAGAAGTGCGACCGGCCCGGAATCGCAACAACTCGTCCTCTAGAAACGGAAGCACGGTCTTAAACCCACGTAAAGGGGTGGAGCCAGCTCACAGCTAATCATCGTAATCCTAAAACAAACAGCAAAATAAGCACACACACAAAAAATAACAATAACAAAATAAATACAAACACAAACAATATACAAACTCAAAACATTTACATAATTTAACTTACATAATTCCGTAACACAATAATTGTGGCCAACGTGTTGTGGAGACCCAAATTACAAATGAAACCATATAAATATAGCATTATGTAAGTGAAGATTTCAACATATCTACACAAAAGAGTAGGGATGCACCAAATATTTGGCAACTGAAATTATTCGCCCGAAAATGGCAAAAAAAATTACTTTCTGTGTTTGGCCGAATAAGTGAAAATAAATAGTTTGTTGTCCAGTTTGTTCATCTCAAAGCTTTATTAAAAGTTACTCTGAATCCTTCTAACCTTATTGTCCGAGTATATATATTCTGACATATACAGTAAATGGAAAAAATACATGAATATGTGTGTATTATTATATACAAAATAATTATACACCGTACACACACATTTATAATGTAAACACAAACTGGATGTGATTAATCTTTGCCCAGCACTAATATGTATATAAATATATATATAGATAGATAATCTGTTAAATATTATATAATGTTGGACCAGCAGACCATGACTGTTCCACACAAGATCCGTTTGCAGTATATATGTACTAGTGTGTATTACAGTAAGTATGTGGTGCAGAAGCAGGACTCATTGTGCTTTCACATAAGATGTGTTTGCAGTGTGTTACTGATCCACAATCCAAATGAAGACATTTTCATGTCAATTTATGTTTGTTTTGTCCACAAACAATGCACTCTCCCTTTAATTCAGCACATGTAGCACAGCAGAATTAAACTGCTGAAACGATGGCTACACTGCTGCATGTTAACATGGGCCCAAAAAAAAAACAACAACAAAAAAAAACACTGCATACACACTGCAAACCGAGTGAGTGTTGTTAGATAGAGAGTTAAGTGGAGGAGGTGTGACAGGGATGTGACAAAGGGGAAGGTCATGTTTGTTATTTCATGCACAATAATAGCAAAGGAAAATAATTTTATGAAAGGTCAGTTATGTGTGACAGCATTGTGCAAATTCAGTACACAGACCCATTTAGGTCATTGTTACAGATGTTGATTAATTATCCTGTGGCTTATTGACCATAAAACTTGATTTCCAGAAATTTGTCTGAAAAAGATACTGAATTGATAAGCAAAAATAAGAAAAATTTTCAAAAAATAAATAAAGTTTTAAAAGCTTTCTGAATGATTTACACAAAAACTGTTCTGCTAATGATACATGAATGAGGCACAATGTGTCACATCAAGAATTGTGTTACCAAACTAGAACTTACCGGCCAGTAGAATATGAGACCAGAAGTTTTACTTCTGTCTCATTCCTTACTTGATGAAATTTTTTTATATGTTGTCGAATGTCTACGTAGGACACTGCACACACGGGGCATTTAGAATATTTATTTTTGCCCTGTGTAAGAGAAAAAAAAATGTTATCAATGTACTTGAGCGCGGTATATCCGTAACAGTATAGCCATTTCTCCTATTCACATTGGCAACTCTACTCACAAAGTGTCAATGTATGCGGATGATAGTTTAATATATATGTCAGAGGTTCAAAATTCTCTCCCCAACAATATTAGAGCATTAAATATGTTTGGTGCATTCTCAGGTTTTAAAATTAATCTCTCTAAATCGGCCTTGATGTTAATTAACAGTGATAGAAGTCAGTTGGTTTTACCTACTAGTATTGCAACTACCAAAGAGGTCAAATATCTAGGGGTGTCGATTCAACCATCTGTCACAGCCTTAACTAAATCCAATTACACCAGGGTGTTGAAGAAGGTTGAGGAGGATACTAGAAGGTGGACTGCCCTGCCTGCTTCTGTCCCATCTCGCATAGCAGTAGTGAAAATGAACATTTTACCACGCGTTCATTTCATTTCCTCTATGCTGCCACTACCTCCGCCAAAGAACTACTGGTCACCAAATATATATGGAATGGGAGACGACCTCGTATTAAACGGACCACACTACAACGTAACAAGTTAGATGGAGGATGGGCACTTCCCAACTTTAAATATTATCATTGTTTTTTTTATTTTACGTCCAATTAAGCAGTGGTTGGATCCAAATTATACATCACCATGGAAGACAATAGAGCAGGACATAATTGCCCCTATTAGACTTAAGAATTTTTTCTTTTCTGGTCTCTCCATTAGTCATTGTACACTGAGGTATGGCCCGATACTGACATACATGCTTCGGACTACCAGACAAGTTGAGAGGCTAGTGGGTTTTGCGTCAAAATGGCATAGATCATCTCCCATTTGGCGTAATAACAAATTACTGTCTGGAAATAAACCATTCATTCAAGGTGTATGGGCAGAAATAGGTATATGGGTCATGGGGGACTTGAATGGGGAAGATTCTTTATTAAATTTTAATGACTTCACTTTATGGTATCCCCAGACACTCCTTATTCTTGTACTTCAGACTTAGATCAGCTTTTAAAGCACATAAGGTTGTATGGGGCTCAGAGATGAAAGAACATCCAGTAATCAATTGGATAAATGTGGCCCCAAAAAGTGTTGTTTCTTTTATGTATGCCAGGCTTCTGTCATCTTTGTTTCCCAAGCCTAGCACTCTGGCATGGGATCGTTCAATGGCACACAGGGGTAAAGAAATAAACTGGGGCACAAGCTGGAACAACATATGTAGCTCATCTCAGAATCCCAACCATCAGTTTATTCAAATGAAGATCTCTCATAGGGCATACCTTACCCCCAGAGTCAGGCACTTAATTGGTCAAGCCCCACACCCTTTTTGTTCTCTTTGCTCACAAAATATTTTGGGGACTTTTATGCATATAATGTGGGACTGCCCTAAGATTTATGACTTTTGGACTAAAGTGCTACAATCACTGTCTGATCTGATAAAGTGTTCAACTCCCCATGGACCCTGTTTTACACCTCCTCAATGATGATTCTGAATTTGAAGATATGGATGAAAGGTCTAGGAAAATTTGGTTAGCTGGGCTAACGGCAGCCAAGAAGATCATTGTTCAAGTTTGGGTTCCACCGCACAACTTAGCTCATAAGCACTGGCTGAATACATTTCTGGAGATTCTTTTTCTTGAACTCTCTTCTGCTAGGATCAACTGCGCCACACCTCGGAAAATTCAAACATGGAATGATGGAATTACCAAAGTTAAGTGTATTCTGCTGGATGGGCATTAAGCTGACTGTTCTCTAACTATGTTACTTCCTGCTCAGCTACTGTTCGGACGCTCTTGCTTACTGCTCCGCGCTTTGCTCTATCGCTTTTATATTTTTATATTTTATCTTCTTTTATCAACTAATTTCAACTTCAGCAAATCAGCACAGTGCTCAAACGCTTGGATTACAACAAAAAAGCTGAATTATTTTATTCGACCAGCCTCCCACTGAAAGCTTACTTTCCGGGGAAGAGAAAACACAACTCCATAAGGATAAGAGAAAATGCCTCTTCTGGAATCTACTTGCTGTACTAACTGCCACAGACTTTTACAGAGGATTGCAGTTCTTGAAACAAAGTTATTTGCGGGACCACCAAACCAGACGCAACACACAACAGAGCTCCGTCATGGACCACGAATCTAGTGCTCCTCAACAGGCCATACTGAGTGTAGAGAAACAAGCCGATCGACTTACAAATCGATGGCACAATCAGGGAGCGAGACCCAAAGGCACTCGAGACATCAGATTGTCACAAGTATCACATATTGCCGCAATAGCATCCTCTACCCCAGATACGGCTCTGACAAGGATTGCAAACACTGGTCTCCTTCCACCGCCTATACATCTTGAGAACAGATTTGAAGTATTAATGAATGTAAATGAGGAATCCCCAAACGTGATGAATGTGATCGAACACAGACTGAATAAGCCAGTAGCTAACACTGATGCTAACTTGCGCTCAAGGTCGAGCAGACAGCGGCACTCAGCTCAGAGCGCAGCCGAGCACACGACTCTGATAGTGGGTGACTCCATTATCAGAAACATTAGTAGCAGGGATACAACTACGTGCTGCCTTCCACAAGCAACAACTTCTGATGTAAACAGGGAACTTGAGAACATTCTGATGAAACATAAGACTGCAAATCGACTCATCATTCATGTGGGGAAAAATGATATTCATAAAGAGCAGTCAGAACTCCTCAAGAAGAATTTCAATGAACTTTTTGAAACACTTAAAAGACTGAAAGTACAAACATTCATCAGTGGACCACTCCCAGCAAGAGGAACAAACAGGTTTTCACGGTTGCTTGGGCTTAATACATGGCTCCAAAAAACCTGCAATATAAAAGGAGTGAACTTCATTGACAACTTCAATCTTTTCTGGAGTCAGAGGCAACTGTTTCAACAAGATGGCCACCACCCAAACAAACTTGGTTCAAGAGTGCTAAAGGACAATATCTACTTCTCCCTCAATCATCATTCTGCAGTGTGTGCCAATCCACTCAACCTGAATGGCACACACACACCTGGACACAGTATGAATGACCACAGGACTTCACTCCAGCACCTGAATGGACATGCGGTTGACACGTCACTCAAGGACAATGATAACACCACTCAGACACAACAACTTTTGCTCATGGACACAATCTCAGCTGAGCCCTGCCCACAGAGCTCACCACAGCCAGACTGTGACACACTAGAACTGCTCCAAGATTCAGCACCCAAGGACGACCTTCTGGAAAACAGCCAGGGAAACCAGGACAGCATATTACAGCCTCCAATAACACCAGACACGTTATTCCTCTCTCCAGCATCTCCACTTCTGTGTTTCTCAGGGAAAATGGAAAAACTGGTGTATGCTGGAACCAAACTATCCCACTCTTTTGCAAGCCCCCAGATATCAACCAAAAAACGGCAGGCCCTACAACCACCAAAGCCTGCTGGCTCCGCTCGCCCTACCCCTCCTCCTGCAAGAGTTCTTCGGGCTCTGCCACAACGACAGGGCTCACACCCTCCTCCTCCTGCTCGAGGTGAACCAAAAACAACTGATACCAGCTCTCAGTGATATGTGTCGGGTCCCCGCTATGATAACAGTAACTTTCTCAAATGTTTACAGAACAAGCGGGAACCCAGTGTGCCTGTATCTTTCTCTATTGCTGTTCGATTACATGATAGAAAGTCTAAGGCCTTCAAAAGCCATACAGCAAACCCATCTAATCTGGTGCCTATTACACGCCAAACTAAGACTACTGTGGGGACAAAAAGTAAGACTGTTAAGTTAGCACTTTTAAACATCTGCTCACTAAAAAATAAATCACTTCTAATCAATGACTTAACCACATACAACCTGGATTTTATGTTTCTAAATGAGACTTGGCTAGAAGACAACTGCAGTGCAACTGTCCTCAATGAAACATCCCCTCCTAACTTTACTTTTATGAGTGTCTGCAGAGCGGGTAGGAGAGGTGGGGGAGTAGCTGCTCTTTTTAAAGATGTCTATCAATGTAAGCAAATATCATTTGGTAATTACCCGTCTTTCGAATATCTGGGTATTGTGTTAAAAGGTGCTCCACGCATTTTACTTATCATTGTTTACAGGCCTCCAAAATACTCTTCAGCCTTTGCTGAGGACTTTACAGAACTGTTATCAACCATTTCCTCAGAGTTTGACTGTTTTGCTATTGCTGGAGATTTTAACATTCACATAGATAATGCAGAAAACAATATGGCAAAAGAAATCAAAACTGTTTTAAAAACTTTTGATCTGACTCAGCATGTACATGGACCGACACACAATCGTGGACACACTCTAGATTTACTTATCAGTAAGGGTCTAAACATTTCATCGATAGTTATTAAGGATGTAGCACTGTCTGATCATTTCTGTATTTTCTTTGATATATTGATCTCTCCTGCCATTGAAGCTAGATCTGTGTCTGTCAAGAAGAGATGCTTAAATGAGAACACTAGTGTACTATTTATGAAGGCTATATCTTCAACACCAAGCATATCTGCTGACACTGTTGATTTTCTCCTTGATTCTTTTAACTCAAAAGTTAAAAGTGTAATTGATGATATTGCTCCTGTGAAAGTCAGGAAGAGTGGTAGACAAAAGGCACCTTGGAGAAACTCAACAGCAGTGCAAAATATGAAAAGACAATGCAGAAAAGCAGAACGCATGTGGCGGAAGACAAAACTTGTAGTCCATTATAACATCTACAAAGACACCATCCATGCTTTCAATGGAACTAGGCAAAGCTAGACAGACTTTCTTCTCAAATATTATAAACAGCAACTTAAACAACACATGCACTCTTTTTGCTACTGTAGAGAGACTGACAAACCCCCCAAGCCAGATTCCCAGTGAAATGCTCTCAGACAGCAAGTGCAGTGAGTTCGCTTCTTTCCTCTCTGAGAAAATCAATAATATCAGAAAGGTGATCAGCACATCCTTGAGTTGCATTGGGGTCAGACAGATCAGACCACAACCTGAGAAAGTAGTTACTATGTCTGATTTCAAAGAAATTGATGGCAAAATTTTAGAAGAAACCGTCCAGCACCTTAAAACATCAACCTGAGCCCTTGACGCTCTTCCCACATCTTTCTTCAAAAGTGTGTTAAACAGCTTAGAAGCAGATCTCCTAGAAGTGGTAAATGCCTCACTTCTCTCTGGAAGTTTTCCAAACTCCCTGAAAACTGCAGTTGTCAAACCCCTCCTGAAAAAAAGCAATCTGGATAAGACTATATTAAGCAATTATAGACCGATCTCAAATCTTCCTTTCATTGGCAAGATCATTGAAAAAGTTGTTTTCAATCAGCTGAACAAATTCTTAAGCTCGAATGGACAATTTTCAATCTGGTTTCAGATCGCATCACAGCACAGAGACAGCGCTCATAAAGATAATTAACGATATTCGCTTAAATACTGATACAGGCAAATTATCGGTGCTGGTACTACTCGACCTCAGTGCTGCATTTGACACTGTTGATCACAACATGCTTCTTGACAGGCTGGAAAACTGGGTGGGGCTTTCTGGGATAGTCCTAAAATGGTTCAGTTCATACTTAGAAGCGAGAGGTTATTATGTGAGTATAGGAGACCATAAGTCTGAGTGGACATCCATGACATGCGGAGTCCCTCAAGGCTCAATTCTTGCGCCACTCCTATTCAACCTGTACATGCTTCCAATGAGCCAAATAATGAGAAAGAACCAAATCTCTTACCACAGCTATGCTGACGACACACAGATCTACTTAGCCCTATCGCCTAATGATTACAGCCCCATTGACTCCCTGTTCCAATGCATTGATGAAGTAAACAGTTGGATGTGCCAAAACTTTCTTCAGTTAAACAAAGACAAAACTGAAGTTATTGCGTTTGGAAACAAAGATGAAGTTCTCAAGGTGAATGCATACCTTCACTCTAGAGGTCGAACAACTAAAAATCAAGTCAGGAATCTTGGTGTGTCTCTAGAGTCAGACCTTAGCTTCAGTAGTCATGTCAAAGCAATAACTAAATCAGCATACTATCATCTGAAAAATATTGCAAGAATTAGATGCTTTGTTTCCAGTCAAGACTTAGAAAAACTTGTGCATGCTTTCATCACCAGCAGGGTGGATTATTGTAATGGACTCCTTACTGGCCTTCCCAAAAAGACCATAAGATCCGCTTTTAGCTATTATGCCAGCCGCAGCTGGAACCAGCTTCCAGAAGAGATCAGGTGTGCTCCTACTGTAGCCACATTCAAATCCAGACTCAAAACACATCTGTTTAGCTTTGCATTTACTGAATGAGCACTGTGCCACTGTTCGTCCGACTGTTTGCACTGTATTTTATTATTTTATTTTCCAAACTGTGATTCAGGAAGATTTTATTAATTTTTAGGGCTGTCTGATTGGAAGAGATTTTGAAGGGGAACGGGAGAGCTTCACTCCGACGAGGCGAGTGAAGATTAGCTATACTACGGAGAGTATAAAAGTTTGCTGTTTGTTTAAAACAGCAAAAGTGAAACGTGCTCTGTGGGGGTCCCACTGGGCAATACTGGTGTCAGACACCACCCCAGCACAGGACGTCCCTGGATTGTAGGTCCAGTGGCACCGCAAACCTGCTCAATCACTTCCATCTCAGATAGGGTTTTAATTATTCTTATTTCTTTTGATTATTTTAATTTCTTCTATGTAAAGCACTTTGAATTACCACTGTTTTTAGCACAGTACACAACACGTTGATATTTTAAAATTTTAAATGAGGCTGTCAGCCAGACATAAGCATGCAGCTACATCTCCGATATAAACATGCTGTACTCACCTCCAACTCTTTCTGTAGCACAGACAATCCCTGCTGTTCGCGTATGCTGATCCACTCTTTCACCTATAGTCTCTTATTTTTTCTTTTGCATTTTTTTTCAGAGCAAATCATCGCGCAAACAGTTTGCAGCACTAATTTCTGTCTGATGTCCATATTCAAACAAAGACTCGCGTGTTGTGTTCTTCTTCGCTGGGTAGTGGCGCGCGTGCTGTTTCGCGTCATTTCCGGTTCGTTTTATCGCGTGATTTTTCGTGACAAAACGTGGTTTGTCGACAAGATAGAATCGTTGGGTGACAGAGGCGTTGTCAACTCGTGTAGTGCGTTACCTCCTGTTGCGGATCAATCACGTTGTGTCGTGTGGTGAACAGCTCAACAACTTGAACACTCCTGATTTCACAGAGAGCAAGTCATGTAGTGTGAACCGCACAGTTCAGGCCGACGTTTTAAAGTCATGTAGTCTGTACGACCCATTACACAAAAGGCAGGCATCATTGTCATTGAAAATTGTCATGGGAGAGTAGGAGAACACACTCCCACACCCGTCCACTTGGCCACAGCATGCAGCAACTACAATGATAGTATTAGGAATGTTGGTACACATTCTGCAGGCCATGCTTCTCTCAGAGAGGAAATGATCTGAAATGAGTCGGATAAATCAGTGACTTTCTGACTGACTGCATCTAGAACATCAAGTTTTTTGAACTCTTGTACAACACTGGCCTTAATCTGGTTAACAACAATGTTCAGCTTACGACATTGTTCATCAAACTTTTCAGTTATGCATTCTTTACCTCCAACTCCACTTCTTGAAGGCTTTCCAGTACTTCACTTTCCTCTGTTTCAACTCTAAACAAGTGAAAAAGCTCCAATTACCACACATACAAAAACAGACAGTTGTTCTATTAAATTATATGTGATGTATCTAACAATATGTAAAAATTATTGCTACAGTTGTGGGCATAATATATATCCCTTGTAAAATCTGCATCAGGTTTACAATTTAAAACAAAAATCAGAGGGATTGTATACAGTTACATTCTACAAAACAATATCTGAACTTAAACAAAATATCCTGTCCAAAATATTTATACCCTGGTTATTAAAGGGATAGTCCACCCCAAAATAAAAATTATCTCGTCATTTACTCACCCTCATGTCATCCCAGATTTTTAGGAAAATAGTCCAACTCTGTGAGTCCGTGTAATGCAAGTGAATGGCAATTAGATTGTTTTTGATTCAAAAACTACACAACATCACGCAACATCCATCTCATGAATGTGCGTCCGACAGTTGGCCAGAAGTGATGGTTTATAGTTTTGTTTGGCTCCATCTAAAAATAATGGTACAATCTAAGCGAGTGAGCGAACTATCCCTATAGCTAAACTCTTGCTGGCAAGGTTTACTAATAAAAATGTATAATAACGTTACCTTATAAATAGCTTCCAGCTGATCCCTAGAGATATCTCTGGCCATCATAGTCAGCCGTTTAGCCCCATGATGCAAGCTGAACTGCAAGAGGTCATCCATATTTATTTTTGCTTCGACTTGGTTAAGAACACTTTGATTTCAATCTTTTATTTTTGCATTTGCTCTGGATGGTCTGGAAATTTAGTTGTGAAGCGTTACACGGGCCGACAAGTCTTCACACATCATGGATTATTTTCCCCAATCCTTGGATACACCAGGATACAAATTCTGTATGACTATAGAATGGGAGAGAGACGTGGCAGCTATTCTCCTGCTTGTTCATCTCTTACTTCCAACCATCAAAGGAGGGAAGACTGGGAAAATCAGTGCAAAATCAGCTGCTGATCATGTGGTCAAGTTCATGAATGTATGTCCTAGAAGTCTTCTAACCTTATTGCCTTTTTGATTTGACCGCCAACAGTTAGTCTAGTATAGAGGTACGTATAATACTTGAGTCAGAATACTGAAGTACAACAGGGTTAAAGGGATGGTTCACCCAAAAATGAAAATTCTGTCATTAATTACTCACACCCATGTCATTGCAAACCTGTAAGACTTTTGTTCATCTTCAGAACACAAATGAATGCTTCAAAAAGCTCATAAATAGATCATAAAACTAATCCATATGAATTGATTTAATCCAAATTTTCTGTGACTCGATCGCTTTATTTGATGAACAGGTTTAATTTAGGCTTTTATTCACAGTTATTCATCACATCAGATATGGTACACGGAAGCTGAAGCATGTTTGCATGACAAGCGAGAACCAATGAGGTTCATTCTCATGTGTCAAGCAGGTTCGGTTGAGCTTCTGTTTATGTTCGCTGATCAATGTTTATATGTGAATAAAAGCTTATATTCAGTCTGTTCATCATATAAAGTGATTGTGTCTCTTCAGAAAATATTGATTAAATAGCTCAATTCATATGGTTTATTTTTACAATCTCTTTATTAACTTTTTGAAGCGTAAAAATGGAAGTTGCCTGGACTGTCAATGGAGGGACAGAAAGCTCTGAGATTTCATTAAAAAAGATCGTCATTTGTGTTCCGAAGATGAACGAAAGTCTTAGAAGTTTTAGAATGAAATGAAGGCGAGTAATTAATGAAAGAATTTTCATTTTTTGAGTGAACCCTTTACGTTTTGCCACAAATCATTAGAGCTGGGTGATATAGCAATAAAATTACTATATCTATAGTTCATATTTTCCAAGATATTCAGTATTTCAGAGAACGTTAGGTTTTTACTTAAAGACTTGAGATTCTAGCATCGATATTTGACCAATGTTTTACAATAAAAATGTTACAGTGACAGTAATTTATTAATTTGTGTCAGGAGTGCACATCAATCATGTTGAATCAAACTGGTATTTACCATTTAACATAAAAAGAGAACACTTTCGTTGCAACTGCTTCAATTTATTTGAGATCACAGGAATACAGGAATGCACAACACAACTCCATGAAGGCTTTTAAGTCAAAAGCCTTACACATTTAGTAAAATATGGATAAAATATCATGTTTATGTCACATTTCGGAGCATCGATCTGAGGAGGTTTGAAGTTGATCTCTCTCGTCTCACTATACTGTTATTCTTTCAGCCAGAGCTCATGAGAAGAAAACAGGAGTTATTAGTTATACGAGTTAAACAGAGTGTGTGACATACTGTATGCGGATGCATTAGTCTGGTATCAACAAAGGCACAGTAAAGAGACAGATAAAACATGAAACCAAATAAATACAAAATTGTAAGGGACCGTTCGGTATTTATGGAATGGACCACCGGAGGAAAATAGGGGAGGGTTATGTCTCTTTATTCTTTGTTGAGGGGAGGGTCATCCAAATTTTTTTAGTCTAGGGGGAGGGTCACCCAACTTTTGTATTCATGAAAACAGCAAAATTTCAAAGTGGCTTGTTTGGTGCATATTTTTCCATGTAGCTCCATGCAGCTCTCTCAGTCTCAGCCCCCCATCGCTAGCAGATGGGTCTGACCAGGGTCTGAAATTAACTTTTTGGCTCACCTGCCATGGGGACTGGTAGATGAAAAAATCCACCAGCCAAGCATATTTTTTACCGACCAAAATAATAAACAGCTTTTTTTTGTCACATATACATACATTTAATTGAGATAATAAGGTATTATGTTGAATACATAAAAAATTGTCCAGAGCAAAATTTGAAATGTAGCCTATAATAAAAAAAATCGATATATTGATCAAAATGAGAGAAATATAGGAAATATTACTATCATGCCCCAATAAAGTCCTGAAATGACCTTTAATGCAAACACTTGGTAACTAGGGTGAAGTGCAATATCTAGTTCGCCACTAGGTGGCAGTGCACAATTAAACATTCTTCTTCTGCTGTTTTCTGGCATTCGCCTTGCCTTGAAAAAAGCCTGGAAAAACGGGAGCCAGAGCAGAAGTAAATATTAAGATTGAAATTGATTTAGAAAACGAAATATATCCTCGAGGTTGAACTACATTGAAAGTTAGACGACACCTGTTGTAAAACAAAGTTATCTCGTGGATTACAGTGGATTAAAAAAAAAACAGTCTGGCTATCTACAATAGCAGTGGATGTTACCCCAGTGGATGGTTTTTTTGAGGCTTCTTCTGGTCCCGGATCGCTGGTGTTCTTTCCACCGAAGCTGGATTCCTCTCTGTTCGCCCTGGTGCCAGGTTCCCTGGTCCACTGCCTCAACTAACAGCGCTGCAACGGTTCCATTGGGTGGTTTGATATGGATGCTAAGTATTGAAGGGGTGGTTGGACAGTTAAAATATTTGAGTGCACTCAAGGGTAACTAATTTTTCTTTGAAAGATTTTCCCTTTTGTTTTTGTTTCATGAGATCTCAAAAGTTGTGGCCGATTTGTTAACATCAATGGTACTAATGCTGTGTGAACTGAACTAAATATTGAATTTTGAATAAGAAAATAAGAAAAATAATTTGAATAAGAACTACATTCAAACTTTAATCTATTGTCCTGTGCTTCCTTTGGAGTGGAATCTATGAGTCTTTTGACCATATGATTAGTACATAACCAACCTCCTCATCGAATCTAGATTTAGATAACTCCTACAATAGATTCTTAGCCTGCCTATAAGCAGAACTACCACCGTAGGGTTACAATTTGGGTGAAATAAAAACATTTTTTGTCAGTTTTGTTACCTGACTCATGTGGAAGGGAAGGCAGAATGTACTTGGTTACTTACGTAACCTTGGTTCTCTGAGAGATAAGGGAACAAGTATTGCGTTGCAAACGCTATGGGAAAACTCCTTTTCTCGAGAAAAGAACGGCCATGGTGTGTAAAGCAGAAGCAGCCTGGCCAGCGGTGGAGTAGGCTATGCATGATCCACAAGTGCTGAAGACGTTCTGCACAGCTTAGATGGGTGCGCGGCCTTTGCTCTCCAACTGCCAGCAGTGGGAGGACACAAATGGGCGGCGGGTTCTTCTGGCGGCGGTTTCTTCCAGTGGCGCGAGCTTCACATATCCTTTTTCCTCAGCGCGTCAACAGATGAGAGCGTTAAGAGGCAGAAGAGCGCGTGCACGCTGAAAAGGGCGCGCTGAATATTTCATATTTTGGTATGAACATTCACCAGTGTGGCGGGTAGCCTTTTGATATTTACTCGCCAAACGGAAAATCTACCCGCATTTGGTGCTTGGCGGGTGTTAATTTCGGACCCTGGGTCTGACCCAACAAAAATCCAGTTTGGCGCTGTTTGACAGTGCGCTCGCGCTTCGGGCATACACGCTCAGAAAAAGTGCATCATGTCAGAACAGAATGCCAGTTAAATGTTTACCCAGCAAAGCTTTAAAGCACGAGCAAATAATGAACTTTTGTGATTGCGAATAAGTGCAGTGTCCTGTGAGTGTGACTCTACCGCTGTATTAACATGTGATGTGAATGTACGTTGAGTTTTACAGTATTGGGACTGAGGCGCCAGAACTGCAGCTGATAGAATGTGCGCTGTAGCACGATACTTCCATATTTTAGTTTCCATGCTTATTGTGTTTCCACAACAATGTTAGTAAGTAAATCTACTGAAATGGCCACCATAACAGTGGAGTGTGATGTGTAAGATGAGAAAGCAGAGGTTAAGTCGTTTGTCATGGTTGTAAAAAAACAATGACTATCTGAACATCTTTGCTAAGTGCAAACCAGTACAGAAGTAATCAATAAATTATCAGTGAGGGTCATGCCTTTTTTCACAATCATTTTGGAGGGTCATAGAAAAATGTATTGCTGGCGAAGGGAGGGTCAAGTCTATTTTGACTATAGATCTCAAAACTCCTCCGGTAGCCCATTAAATAAAAAACGAACAGTCCCTAATAATATATGATTTGTCTACATTCTTCAAGCAGTCCCTTGTATTTTCCATTATAAACATACATGTGTATTTATAATTTAAATGATTAGCCTTTAGCATCGCATATATATTTCTGCCTCATACAGTGATCAGAATCCCCATTGGATTGCAAGGAAGTTACTTCAAACACTTGCTGATGTCTGAAAGTGAGTTTTGAGCTGAAAAGTGTTTAAAATGTTGAGGTTAGCTGGTAGCCTGGTATAATAACATGGGAAATGAGCACCGGTGTTGATCGTCTCCTGACTCAGGTAAACTCCGCCTTTGTTCATGACCACTCCTCAAGCACCAGTTGGCCCGCTTTGGACCAAGGTATTTGGTGGGCCAAAACACCCTGGCCGTTGGCCCCCGAGGAAGCTCTAATGAAGGCCCTATTAAGCCCTGGAAGAAACTGTGGAAAAGCAGCTATTGTATCCGTTTCTAATTCACATTCAAGTGAGGATCCTCCTGTCTCTTTTCTGACTCCTGTTGAAAATAAGCAGCTATTAGATATGTGTAGGTTTATTGTTGCTCAGACACAAGCATCTGGAGTTTCTGAAAGTATTGTTCAATGTTTAGTTGGTTCTATGGGGGAACTTGTAAGTGATGTTCATGCTCAAGCACAAGATGCTATTCTTAAATGTATTTTGTCAGAGGCACCTAAGCAGACCCTGAACAAAGTTAAAGTGTTTTCAGCTGCTTGAAAATCCCTTCTCTCTCCTCAATACAGAAGCAAAGAGATAGAAACCAATAAATGGAAAATCGTTGAACCAGTAAAATATGTTCTCGGCAGGCGAGTATAAAGCCAAGTTTCAATTCTGACAGTGACAAATTTATGTTTGTGCCCATTTTAAGAACTCTCGAGTCTCTGTTCGCCATCTCTGAACTTTACCACCATTTCCAGCACGTAAAGATTCATCAAGATGGCATTTACAAAGACATTAATGATGGATCATACTTCCAAAACCATACATTATTTGGACACAAAGAACATGCTCTTCAGATACAACTATATTACGAAGATTTTAAAACTGCTAATCCGCTTGGATCAAAAAAAGGAATACACAAACTTGGCTGTGTTTGCTTCATTTTAAGAAATTTGCTCTTCAAGATCAATTCTGTTTCGATGAACGTTCATCTTGTGGCTCTTTTTCATTTAAGAAATTTCATTTTATTTAATTCAGGACTCATCCTCCAGCCTCTCGTTGAAGATCTAAAAATTCTTGAGACAGAGGGGATCTGCGTACCCCTTTCAGATGCTGCATTAAAGGGTTCTGTTATTCAGGTGACCATTTAGCTACGCATGGACATTTTGGTATGGTCGAGTCATTCAGTGCAACCTAGTGTTGCCGATTTTGCTTAACTGACTAAACAAAGTTGCAGTCAGTCTTCAGTGATGATGACCCAGACTTGATTATCTGCACAAATTAACTCTATTCAGAACATTGCAATGCTCTGGCAAACTTTCCCACTTGTGTGTTTAGTGTTAAGAGGACTTGTCCTCTTAATTCATTGCATTTTTTTCATTCTTCAGACAATTTTGATGTTGATATTATGCATGATTTATTTGAAGGGGTTGTACAATATTAGTTGTACAGCTTCTATTTCAGTACCTAGTTGCAGACTTAATTTCTGTAAACAGCCTTACAGAATGGATATAAAAGCTTTTGCTATGGATACATTGAGAGAAAGAACAGGCCAAATGGAGTCAAAGTTGATGATGCAAGCAAGGACCTTGACCTGTGCAATACCCCTTTGATTTTCGGAGATCTAGTTGACCGAGATAGTAGTTATTGGATTTTGATAATACTTTTGATTCAAATTGTGAACATTGTATTCTCACCAACTGTAACAGATCGTATGACCTATTTTTGAAGCAATTAATTTTTGATCAACATAAACTTTGTAAGTCTATGTTTCCAGAAAAATGTCCAAATGTTCCAAAGCATCATCTGATGATCCATTATCCTAGGTGTATTGGGAAAATAGGTCCACTAATACATATGTGGTGTATTGGATTTGAAGGTAAACAACTTCTTTAAGAGGTTTGTTAAGAATTTAAAAAATATAACCAAAACACAGAAACATCAGAATCCATAAGCCTTTCATTGGGATTTTTATTTTATTTTAAAAGATTTGAGTTTGGTCCTGTTAATGAGGTCTCTACTTGCAGTCTGAAAGGCAGTGAAGTTTTAACTGAAACTTTCAATGTGGCAACTATTTCGACGACTTCTTGGGTAAAACACTTCAGAACTGAATACCAAGTTTGAATGTATGTTTCCTCTGCTGTTGAAAATGAAATGCCTGTTTTTATTAAGATAGTTAGCATTTGCATGCATTCTGTACTGAAAAGGTTGATGTTTTTACAGTAATTTGTGTAGCTGACCTGATATATTACAAACCGTATTTCATATGGCAATGATGAGAGTCATTACATTGTGCCATATTGTTGTTTTGAATGTGCAATTACCTGCAAAAGTTTGACTTCAATCTTCAGTCTTAAATGTGAATGTTTAATGTCTGGATCATTGAATGTGATTGAAAAATGTGGAGCTTAATAAAGTGTTTTTGCAACATTTTCTGCCATTTGTCTTGAGTAGGGATGGAAGCAACCCCAGAGGTATTGGTATTAACACCCAATAGTGTTATTGCTAAAAAATGTTTTAACACTTAAAACTGTTGTATTCACACTTGTGTTGGTGACAACGTATTACTCATTAACACTGCAATTTAACACTAAAATCAGTATAGGGTAAAAACAACAATGTTAAGTGTGTAATAGTACTAATGTTTAACAATATACAGCATCGAATTAACAGAAAATCTGTGTTAAAAATGCAACACTTTCAAAAGTAACACTGCGTAGTGTGGACACATATAGACACTTGTGTTTTACTGGTGTTAAATTTGACACTGTAGGTGTTGATTTAACACCGGGGATTTAGGTGAAAAATAGTATGTGACAAAAGAAGTATGTCCAAATTCAAAGTACTCATAAAAGACTAAAAGTAAAAAGTACACGGATGACCTACTACTTCCGGCGAGAATCTGGAGTCTGCATACACTCAACAAAATTAAATAAGGGTGTTGTTTGATAAAAATAAAGTATTTTGAAACAAATAAAACTAATCAGTTTAAAGGATGTAAACAATTATTTCGAATCAGTCTGGACTAAATCCATACAAACTTAAAAGAGCTCAATTAATTTCTGCCGAAACAACGAAAAAGAATTGATTTGAGTCAATTACTACTTTTGCGCATGCTCTAATTACATGAAATCTACATGACCTCGTCAATACCACGGCCCATTGGAGCTATTAATATGGTGGAATACTGTAGAATTGTCTTTGTCTACTGTAGAATTGACATCTTTGTCTGTATTGTGCTGATAGAGAGTAAAAAGTATTTAAATCAATCACAATTCAATATTAAGTGGATATTTGACTGCTTATTGGACTCTATTAGTCACATTTTCAGACTCGATGAAGTATAGTAAATTGCATATATGTACATAATTTGACATTAATGCGATATACGCTTAGTTCTAACTCTTGTTGTAATCGTTATTTTTCTAGATTGTTTCAGTTATAATATTAGATAGTCATTTCATTTGGGCGACTGTTGCTGAGCATGCTGTATCTCTTTACAAGTAAAGACGAGAACAGGGCAAATTTATGTGGCGGGATATTTTTTATTTTTTTATTTTTATCTTTATTTTACCAGGAAATAATCCCATTGAGATTCAAAATATCTTTTTCAAGGGAGTCCTGGCCAAGACATCAGAAGAGTAGTTCCATATTTAAAAAAAATATACAGACATTTGACAGAAAAAGACAGTTGGCAATTTAACATCATCTCAACATAATCACCAGCAGCGCTCAGTAACAGCACTTGTGAATTTAGTACTCAAATAGTCCTTTATTCTAATTTTAAACTGTGTCATTGTCGGTAAATAGTCAAATTTTAGCTGATTCTGCAATTTATACCAGGAGGTGCAAAAACGTTAAAGCTACACTGTGTATACATTAGCCAAAGAGGGACATACCTGGAAATTCAAGCTTTGCCTTTCGCGCTTTTACACTCAGTTGCACCATTACGAATGCGAGGGGGAGATTACTTGACTGCCGGCAGATTTGAAAGCCTGTTGAAGATGGAGGATCACGCCTATTCTCGAGGAAATGTAACAAGAGTCGCCAAGGAAGCGAAAGAGAAAATTAAAACGACAACGCAACAGGCAAATCAACAAGACCAAAGTCAATATTGGAGTGGCTTTTCCAAGATGGAAAGAGCTCATGAAGAGCAAGGATTTTAAAAGGGACGCCGAAGTTGCCTGCTTTCTTCTCGAGGTAATTCAGTTTATTTGTGTAAATTCTAAGTTTTATAGTTGCTTGGCTAACTATAGCATGGTTGTGCATAACGCTAGAACGACGTCTGGGATACTTTTCCTCGTGTCAATGATGAAAAAGGATTGTTTACCTTGTAACATAAATTCTGTGTGCTTTCCCTCGCACCTCCGTCGCATCAACTGATCTCTGACTCTGCTCACGGAGAAAATTATGTAGCGTACGCTATAAACATTGCCTTACACTATCAATCTCGTACAATATACAGAATAACGAAAGCACTGATACTTTACTAAGATAAACTTGCATTCGTTTGGGAACCTGATAGCTGATGTTAGCAATGAAATGGTACCAAAATAAACGTAACGAAAACGTAAAACTATTATTCGTTTTACATAAAGGTCATAACCTACATGTTAACTGACTAATAGTTTTCTAAAGTAACCTCATCACTTTAAGAAACATTCATGGACGAAGTCGAACTGGAAGCCATGTTAATCTTGGAATAATACGGCCACCGTAGGAGTTAAAACGCCCTTGGAATAGGAGGGGCTAGAAAGTAATATTCAGTTGGTAGTCATATACAATTTCACCACTAGATGGGAGAAAATCCTACACAGCGTAGCTTTAAAGGCACTTTCACCAAAAACAGTTCGCTTTCGTGGGATATAATACATGATTTGCCCATGTGATCGAAGATTACATTTCCTGGTAATGACTTTAGGAGTCAGAAGAGAACATAAGTAAGGAGGCAGTTTACACAGTATGGCCTTAAAAAGAAAAATATACTAGTGCTCCAGCCTGTGATTGTGCAAAGATGGCCAACCAACACTCTCATACAAACTACAATGATGAGTACGAAAACTAGAATTAGTTACAAATCTTAGTGCTGCATGATATACTGAATCCAGCATTTTCAAAGAAGATTGATTTGCATGCATGTATAAAACAGGGATGTGATTTTTCCGGATTTATCCGGAATTCCGGATTTTCCGACCTGAAAATGTGACCTACGTGAATCATGCAGATCTGTAAAAAAAAAAAACTCACAGCCGTCACCATGGTAACCTGGGACGGAACCACAATCGCCGTCCCCGCGCAACAGGGCCACACCGGGCGGTTTTTTCACGTCAGTTTGGGTGACAAATTCATCTGAAGCCTATTTCATAGCTTAATGTGAGGGACAGAAGTCTATTTACATCAACAAAGTATACGGAAACTCGTTTTCCCTCCTCTGCGGCTGTCATTCTCCATTCAGTATTCAAACAGCGCGCGCGCCTCTTCCGGTTACAGCAGGATGCACGGTAAAACTCTCTCCAATATGATATCCACATTATAATGCTTGATCTGTAGAGAAAAGGCTGTGGATTTGCATATAATGACTTTATTTTGTTGGAGTTTGTTGCTGTTTTTAAACGACTCGCTACCGTGTGCCTGTTAGATCACACACATCACAATGACTATGAATCGGCATCAAACGCACAATAACTGGAATTTAAAACTGTGAAGAAACAAATGATCAATAAACTGTTGGACAGATATACACTAGGATTTGTGCGATCTACATTTCTTCGCTTTGTGCCGTGAACTTTTAAATGCGCACTTGTGCAGCGCTGAACACTGTGACTCCATGTTGCATTAAGCACATCATTCTGCGCCCGCGATGCGCATACGCGCTTTGTGCGCTCTGCCTTAAAGCGTTTCATATTATCATGGTTTCGCGCACTGAAAGATTATTAAAAGCCTATATTTTTGTATACCTAGCCTGCACAATACATTTAAAATAAGCATAATTTAATTGTATGTTATTTCAGTGTAGTGTAGTGTAGTGTAGTGTAGTGTAGGCTATATAAAGAGAGAGGTGGTGATGGAGCAGTGGACAAGACACTTGCTTTTGATTCCCACTGTTACACATCCACCAAATAAGTTGTTATGTGTCATACTCTGGGTTGGGGTCTCAGTATATTTTCCTGCTTTTTTGTCCTTAGCCAATCACATGCCTGATAAAAATATCACTATAATCCAGCATTGACATAAATGTTGTTTGTATAAGTGTTTTTCTTGTACTAAAAGAGAAACAGCCTTTGTTTCTATAATAGAAATCCAACTTTACTCCAAGTTTTTTTGTTAAACAATATATGCTGTTTGAAGGTCAAATTTTCTTGTAATAGGAAACCAAGATATTTATAGACTGATACTTGTTCAATTACTTTCTCATCTAGTGTAACACTTTGACAAGCATCTTCTGTTTTCCTTGATATAGAAAAGCACATCATTTTAGTTTTATATGAGTTTAGTACAAGTCTCAATTTATGTACATTCTTCTGAATAATTTTAAAAGCAGATTGCAGATCTTCTATGGCACTTGCCAAGGATGGGGCAGAACAACACAAAACGGTATCATCTGCATAAAAATGACACTTTGCTTTTGTTACATTCTGACACAAGTCTTTTATATAAATAGTAAATAAAATGGGACCCAAAATGGATCCCTGGGGGACACCATTTTGTATAAGTAATGAGTTTGAGGACACACCATCAACCTGAACACTTTGTGTTCTGCCACTCAAATAGTTGCCGAACCATTTGACAGCTTTTGGAGACATTCCAGTATCCACCAATCTCTGAGACAGGACATAGTGGTCAACTGTGTCAAAAGCCTTTGAAAGATCTAAGAACAGCACAGCACAATATTCTTTAGAATCAGGAGCACTTATGAAATCATTTAACACTTTCATAGTGGCAGTGACAGTGCTGTGTTTTTTACGGAAAAAAAACTGACTGCAAATCATTTCAAATGTTTTTTGTTACTAAATAGTCTTTCAACTGGTCACTTATAATCCCTTTTAAAACGGTGGCTAAAGCAGATAGCTTAGATATTGGCCTATAATTATTTGGATTTGATCGGTCACCACCCTTTAATAAAGGAGTGACATTTGCTGACTTCAATACACTCAGTATTAATCCAGTTTCAATAGTCAGGTTAAAAATGTGTGTCAAAGGTTCTGCAATGTGAAATCGATAGGTACATTTTCCCTAGACAAAGAGTAGTCCTCTTGTCGCTTCTGTTGTTGTGTTGCATGCTCAAACAACAACCCAGAATATATAAAGTGCTGGTTTATGGAATCTAGCATACTTTTCCTGTGTGTAATAATTTTATCATTCAACTTCAACATATTTGGCATATAGAGCACATGTATGCACACTGCCGTTTGATGCTGGTCAGGACAGTGGATGCACATGTTATATTTTTGCACGGATCGTACTGTGACTCTACGTAAGTGAAGATGTTCTTAAAGGGATTGTACACCCAAAAATGAAAATTCTGTCATTAATTACTCTCCCTTCTGTCGATCCAAACCCGTAAGACTTTCGGTCATCTTTGGAACAAAAATGAAGATCTTTTTGATGAAATCTGAGACATTTATGTCCCTCCATTGACAATTACACAACTACCACTTTGACGCTTCAAAAAGTTCATAAAGAGATCGTAAAACTAATCCATATAAATTGTGCGGTTTAGTCAAATTTTTCTGACACAATCACTTTATATGATGCACAGATTGAATTTAGACTTTTATTGACATATGAACATTGATCAGCGAACATAAAACAGAAGCTCAACTAAACCTGCTTGACATGTGAGAACAAACCTCTTGCTGAAGCTCAAAAGTGCTGTGTAACACGAGAATGAACCTCATTGTTTCTCGCACATCAAGCAACCACATGCTTGTAGTAAGTTAATGAATGTTTTTTATATGTGAATAAAAGCCTAAATTCAATCTGTTCATCATATAAATTGTGTCTTTTCAGAAAATTTGTAATTTGTTTTATGATCTCTTCATGAACTTTTTTAAGCATCAAAGTGTCAGTTGTGTAGACTGTTGAGAAAGCTCTCAGATTTCATCAAAAAGATCTTCATTTGTGTCCGAAGATGAACGAAAGTCTTATGGGTTTGAGACAACATGAGGGTGAGTAAAGGATGATAGAATAAAATTTTTGGGTGAACTTTAAATATTTTAGAAAAATTAATTCATTTATTATCTTCATAAAATAAAGGAAAGTTTTAAGTGTTTTAATAATAGGTGATTGGACATAACTAATATTTTGATAGCCTATATAGAAATGCATAATCTGATTATCTGATTTCATAGAAATATAATTAGTTTTACATACTGATAATCTGTGATTTGATTGTGTTTGTTATTAATTGTTGTATTTTTTTCTTCTAGTTATTTGAATGTGGCCTTGTAAAGATTGTGGCGCATTATAGTCTAACACAGTGGTTCTCAACTCCAGTCCTCGGGACCCGTTGCTCTGCACATTTTGTATGTCTCTCTTATCTGACACACTCAGTTCAGTTCATGGAGTCTCTCTTAACGAGCTGATGATCTGGTTCAGGTGTGTTAAATAAGGGAGACATACAAAATGTGCAGAGCAGTGGGTCCCGAGGACTGGAGTTGAGAACCACTGGTCTAACAGGTACAAATTGTTAAGACATTATAAGTTATGTCATGGTCATTATGGTAAAATTCAACAATATTTTGCACGCGATGAACAATATTTTATTTAAAACATTTTGTCAATTTCATGCTTTAGGTAAGTGGCACCGAATAAATGATCATTTTTAAACGTAATATAGTGACAAAAATGTATTCTTGAACTTATTCAATGTTTTTTGTGTTGTTACGTCCTGAGACGTATTTGTATTATCTGTGATTGGTATTTAGAAATGTTTTATAAGTTAACATTATGTCCGAGGGAAAGGTAAGTGTACGTCAAGTTCACTCATCACGGAATATTTAAAATTTTATCAACAAAAACTTATGTACAACATATTCTGACAACGTTAACATATTCGATGTTTTTGATATTTATAATAGTACATTTAAAACCGTATAACGTTAGGCCTAAATTATGTCCGAGGGCAAGGGCAGCCATATAACGTACGTTAAGTTAAGGGAACGGTATATTAACTCGTTTAATTAATAACACATGTAAAATGTACTACTATAATGTATAATAGGTTTAAGTTCGGCATGTTGTATGATATTTTTTTGTGTTTCCGTAACGTGAAGAGTTGGTATGAAGAGAATGGGGTCTTTCTCATTTTGGCCCATGTAGCGTTAGGCCTACTTTTATGGATGCGAGTAACTTAAATCTATGAAACGTGTAATAATGTTAAACACATTAATACGCTATTTTAGGGTAACGTGAGCGTGATGAATGGGGTTTAGCTTGTAAAAACTTTTGCAATTATCCCATAAAGTTAAGAGACCGACATAAATCTAACTTTACCACCTACGATAAAATGGTGCTCATTTTCAAACAGCGTTTTGACCTCTTACGGAGGACGACATTTCACAAGGCCGTTATCAAAGGGTGTCTCAAAAAGCTCCCTAGGTCGTGAATCAGCGGACTCAAAGTCGTGCACTGGTAAGTAATTTAAGTGATAACATAATCTTGGATTAGAGTTCTTCAATTTTTGAAACACTTTGTATTGTATAGCCTAAGTATATTTTAATTATACATGCGTTACAATATGGAGCAAAATTGGTTACAACTCCTGTTTCATCACAAATTTAAGGAAATAGGCTTAACTAATATAGTTGAGTTGAATTATTTAATAAGCGTCATTTTATTAAATTTTTTGTGATCAATTGTACTTTTCTTTCTCCATCAAGATGTGGCCAAAGTGATGCTCTGTCGTCATTGCAAGTTTTCAGTCAATAGCCAGTAAATTCAACTGAAACACTGGCACGTGACCAGAACACTCCACTGCTTTTACATACATTGTGTTTGTACGTTCAAAACTTAAGGTATGTTTCTTTTGCTAACATTTCAAGCAAAAATAATATTTGATTATCGCTGTGAATTATTTGATTATTATTTGAAAAACGCACTCCTGACCCACATGCTCACCGGTAAAACGTCATTCGCTCAAATTCCACTGTGACATTCAATTTCTTTGTACTATAGGCCTACGTGTTGTAGTAATTGAAAAAAACGTATTTAGTTTCATATTTATGTTTAAAATCGGTCCTCAAGTAGGGTTTACGTTTTTGGTCCTTGGGGTCAGATAGACCCCAAACATTTACAGAGTTTTATTTACTTCTCAACTATACTTTTATGCTGTGTTTTTGTGGATATTTAGTAGTTTTTTACCTATTTACTGCAGAATTACTTAACTATGCCATAAATTGGCTCATGATTTTTTTTTTTTTTTTTTTTAATTACTTAAATGATGATCTTAATTAAATCTAAATTGTTTTTGGACATTGCTCTGTGTGTTAGGGATAGAATACTGACATCTGCAGGTTTGTGGAAAAACTTTAGGAATTATAGTTAAAGAAAGAATGTGCAATGACCACATATAGTAGAGGTCATATCCAGTAGAGGTCCATAGGGGCTCATTTAATTTTCACTTCATTTTTCTTGATGCTTCAACTTCTCACAATTTAAACATTCTAAAATATATTAAAAAAATCAGTATTTTTGTCAAAGTTAGAATTTGGTGTTGTTGTCTGATATATTTTGAATTTGTCTGCTTATGCAAATTATTATACATAAATTTGTATTTGTAGAAATGTTACAAGTCACCACTAAAAGACATGACTGTAATCACATACTATTTATTTCAGAAAATTATTTATCACAAATGATTTATTTTTTTAGAACAAGAGATGAATTTTAAAAAGTAAATAAAACCAATATAATACAAAATAAAGCACCAATAAACTGTAATGAACAGGAGTGAAGGGTACACAGAACAATACAACTTTTTTTTTAATATAAATCACATGGCTAATAAACAAGAGAAGTGCAAACTACAATGCAAAAAATGCAAACTACAAGAGAAAAAGCACAATGCAAAACACTGAGAATGATGCTACGTGTCATGAACTATAGTTTTTACAAGTCCATGTACATCTGCCAGACGCTGACAATGTGAGCAATGCAAATGTTCTTCTTCCAGTTTGTGCAGTGCCATCTGGACTTCACATTTTTGCTCTGTGGACGAGATGGACCTCACTGCAGAACATGAAATCCAGGGGGAGGAGTTGAATCCAGATCCAACTCCTCCCACCTTACATATACCTAAACCTACCCATCTCCACCCCCTGATCCCTAAACCCACCCCTAAACCTACCAATCTCCACCCCTTATATCTGGATCCAACTCCGCCCCCTGGATCTCGTGTACTGCAGTGAGGTGCTACTGCCGTGGACACACCTGACACCGCTTTCTTTTTGAGGATGAAGTTTAGTGGAGGGTCCTGGAGCCTCTTCACTGTCTGAAGGAGGATCTTGCATTTTCCTCAGTAACTTGACTGAGGCTGGTGTACGAGGCAGGTGTTTTCGGCTCTTCATGTGAGGACTCACCAGAGCTTTCCCAAGCTGTTCAGCCTTCTCTGGAAACACTTTCCTCTCTCCCATGCAGGATTTATCTCTTTCCACCCCACAAAAGCATTTATGGCAGACACGTCAATCATTGCTGAGAAAACAGCCATTGGCCAACAAGCTGATTTTCGCTTGCAGCTGTAGGTTGCAATCATCTGCAATATTACAAAGACACACAAATTAGTACATTCGCTGATAAAAGAAATGCATGATAAATTTTGCAAATAATGCATATAAATATAAAATTTGGAAATACCTTGTCAATGTTGTCAACTCATCCTTTGCAATGATTGTACTCCAAGATTACTTGAGGCTTCTTGTCCTCCCTGTCGCTTACTTTGGCCTCCTTGTGGTAGGTGCTCATCAGTAACACATTTTTGCCTTTTTTGGGACAATAAGACACAAGACAATGTGTGTCAGTGAAGGCAAAGACAGAAGAAAAGCGATCTCTGCCTTTTGTTGAAAGAAGAGCAGGTGGAATCTCAGGCGTGTTTCTTCTTATTGTCCCAACCATTGTCAGCTGTTTTTTTAGGAGCTCCTGGCCAAGGGCATGTGATAAAATTGTCACAGGTTATTGTGTGTCCCTGAAGACCATCGGTCAAGTCAAGGACCAGGCACATACACTGATTTTTTTTCAGGCTGCCCATCTTGAGGCTTCCCTGTGTACACCTGCATTTTCCAAGCATAACTTGTTCTGGAATCACATGCAGCCCATCTCTTGATTCTGTACTTTGCAGGTTTGCTGGGCATGTACTGCTTGAAAGCACATCTCCCTCTGAATGGAGTCAAGCACTCATCTACAGTTACGTCTGGGCCAGGGTTGTACATCAGAGGGAGACGCTCAACCCACAGATTCCAGATGTCACGGATTGCAGCCAGCCTGTCAGTCTCACGTCGACCTGCTCTTGTGTCCTTGTTGTCAAATCAAGATTTGAAATAGAATTTCTTCAGGGACATGATGGCCCGAAAAATCGAACGACAAGTTTCAGCATCCCACAAACTTGTCAAGGCCTCATTGCGTGAGCGATAAACGCCCGCAAGAAGGATCAAACCAATAAAAGCTTCAAACTCTGTCCAATCCACATCATTCCACTTACAAGTGCAGATTCTGTGTGACCCTAGACATTATCCATTAACTTTACCATAAGAAATGCTTAACACCAACCGAATAAGTTTATGATTCCCATCAATGTGATTCCCACACACTGTTGGGAGCTGGTACACTGTAACGTTGGTGTCGGGCTGTCCTAAGACGTAACCTGCGCAGTTTTCTTTTACATTTTTTCTTTTAGTTTTCTTTTACCTTAAACCATCATTTGCAAGTTTTCGTTGGACTGTCCTTAGCGACACGATACATCTTGCCGTCTCTTCTGCTGGCACATCCAACAACTGGTATTGTTCAAGAATGCTTGGAAGTACAATAGCGTGGTGGCTGCTACAGTCTGAGGGACACAGTCGTTGAATGACACTGTGTGCCTCATCAAACATAACCCAAATCCTTCCATTTATTGTACAACCACAATTATCCGCTGCGTTTGCAACGTCTTCCCTCAACTGTGAAACTCTTCTATATACAAAATGATAATCGAGAGGAGAATTTCTTTCGCAGAAATCAGCTAAAGCTAACAAATCATCCACAATCACTCTCCAAACACGTTCAGATTCACCTGACATTTTTGCGTCGCTCGAACCCATCTTCAAACTCCCGCTGTAATGACGTATAGTTTCTCTAACTGTCCAATGACAGTGCGTGTTACATTTACAGGTGGGAGACGTTTTGGAGTTTCAAATTGAGGCGAAAGTTGATTGGTTGCTCCCACGTGTGTACTGTCCAATGGCATTTTTTAACTCGATTGACAAATGGATAAAGAAAAGCATTTGGCAAAACGACAAAGAAAAGCATTTGGCAAATAGAGAGAGAAAAGGTTTGCCAAATGCTTTTTTAAAAAGCGATTTAACATGTACATTTAAAATGATTTATTAATGTACTTTTTATTGTTTTATTAATCTACGTTTAAAAACATGAATTAAATAAACAATTTTAAACTTGTCTATTTATTCGTTCATTTAAAATGTTTTTTTTTATCGTTTTATGGTTTTATTAAAATACATTTAAAAACACGAATCAAATAAACAACTTTAAAAATGTCTATTAATTTGTCCATTTAAAAGTGATTTATTTATATAAATTTTTATGTTTGAATTATTAAATTGATAAATTGATTCTTCATTTTATTTTTAAGTGCCACAAAGTTAATCTGCTCTCTTCCCTCTCTTTGTTTCTCTGTCTGTGTGTGTGTGTGTGTGTGTGTGTTTTTATATCTACCCCTTCAAACTGTTGTGCATTTATGATGTTGTCTGTTGTCTGATTTAATTTGCCAAAATGTAAAAAATGCCCTAGAAACCTGTGTGCGTGTGATGTGCTCTAGTATTAGTCCTTCATTTATGTATGGAAATTTTTCAGATTTATGCCAGTTTTGTTGATTTTATTTGCCAATTTCTATAAAAATGCTCTCTGTTGCAGTCACACACGTGTATGTGTGTTTGTGTGTATTGGGGGTTGAACCGACTAGTCGACCTTAATGCAATGCCGTGACGCTTTAAGCTTGACGTCGACTAGTCGCGTTGATCATGTGACACTATGATTGCGCTAATTTTGATACTAACAACATGGCCGCGTTGCAGATGACAGCAGATGACAACAGATGAAGAGCCCAGAGGGTCATTGCAGTAAAAAAGCAGCAGTGGTACATCAAGTGTGTGGAAATACTTCACTAAAGATGAAGCTTGTAAAAATGTCACTTGCATATGAAAAGGCATCCGCTAACGTTTGGTGAGGAATGCAAATCATCTCGACAGCAGTCAATTAGAAACTTACCAACTTACGGCAGCAAATTACCAATTTACTGGTGAATTTCATCGTCAAAGACATTCGACCTTGAGCTGCGGTTCACGGAGAAGGTTTTTACTGCACTTTTTTGAACCTGGCTACGATGTTCAATCGTACAACACATTGTGGAACACTATCAAACACCAGTACGACAGCCTGCGTGAAAAAATTGTGGAGGAGATGAGCAGAGGTGGGTAGTAACGAGTTACATTTGTTTATTGGTGAATGTTTTTCTTTTAGGTTACATATGTTTTAAACATTTCCTATATATATATATATATATATATATATATTAGGGCTTGCATAGACTAGTCGAGTAGTCGATAGATCGACTACTTCAACCACTAGTCGACACTGGCGGAAACAATCGACTACTCGAGCGTCCATTAACCATAAATTAATTAAAAATGGCGAACGTCACCAACAGACACCTCACGTCAGATGTGTGGAAGTATTTCATAAAGGATGGCAAAAATATTGTAATTGGCCAACTCTGCAAGAGGCCGTTCACATATTGTGTCTAAAAACTTGTGGAAAGCGCGCGCGGCCGTGCCGCTGTCTCCGTTCCGCTGTCTCCTACTGTCTCCCGTGGCGTCTGTCGTTGCTATGCAACCAAACTGCGCTTTCCATGATGACGACGAAGAAGTATCATTCAGCAAAGGATTAATTTATTTGTAGCCCTTGCATTAGCTTTACTACTAGATATATTTCTGAAGATGAGAAGGAAAAACCCACCTGGAAAAACTAGCGCACCATGTTGCTTTCATTATGAGCGCACTCGCCGCGTGTCTACATTTGAAATAACGACCTTGAGCGCGGAAAAGACGCGATATGTGACGGCCCCTAGAAGCAGACGTCTGAAATGAAAGGCAAGAACGGCTATTTATTTGGCTTTAAGGCCCTTTCACACTGGACGCGATTTTGACGCACGAATAATTCGCGCGATGGTTTTATTTTTTGATCAGCTGTTTGTGTAATGAGTGCTTTCACACCGAACGCGAATGTGCTGCGGCGAAAAAACGACTTTTATTTTTTTCGTTTCGATGTCGATTTTTTTTTCCTTTTGCGGCGACAGAAAAGGCTTCAGCCAAACGCATACTACAAGGACAATGATTGTGTGGCGTAACATTGCCAACCAACTCGGTCATCACGACTGTGAGTATGTTGTGTGATAGTTTTAGTTGTTGTAAAGTCCTGTGCTGTGTAGGCTAGCAGGCTAAACTACGTTTGGGATAGAAAGCTAATCGTCAAAGATAGAGATAGAGACCGTGTTTACGCGGCTCATGTGATGGGTTTTGACGCAAACTATTCGCACTCGAACTATTCGCTTTTTCGTTACGCATCCGGTGTGAAAGGGCCTTTAGACTGCTACATGAAAATTTAAAAATGAAATGTCATAATTATAATGTTTTGAGAGTTTACTTATGTAATTGTTGCATTAGGCTATGGATTAATAAATGTTTATTGATAAGATCTAGCTATTTCATGTCTTTTCATTTACAGTAGCATGAACGACGAGTAGTCGAGTAACTCGAGTATTGTTTTGATAAGAAATCGACTAGCAGAAATCAGTAGTCGTGCAACCCCTAATATATATATATATATATATATATATATATATATATATATATAATCCAAATTTGATGTGATAAGTCTCTTTTAATGTCTTGATCTCCATGTAGCCTCACAGATTTTTTTTTTTTTATCCACAGAGGGTTCACCCCAACAAACTCTAAGTACACAGACTTTATAGAGAACCACAGAAAGCGCAAGTCCTCCTCTTCCAGTGATACTTCTGTGAAAAATGCAAAAATCACAGCCTTCGCTGCCCCAGGGCGGGTAACACAAGCAACGCTTGACAAGCTGGTGCTAAATTTTGTATGTGAGGCCAACCAACCATTTTCTGTGGTTGAGACGCCATCCTTCAAGACTTTGATAGAAACCTTGCAACCTCGTACAGTAATGACAAGGAAAACATTATGCACAAGAATACAAGAAGCTGCAAAACACAAGAAGAGCATAATCATCAAAAAACTGAGTGCTGTGAACTATGTTGCTACCACAACAGACTGCTGGTCTGCCAGACAACATAGCTACTTAGGTGTTACCTGTCACTGGATAGACAACACCTCACTGGAGATGCACTCCGCTGCATTAGCTTGTAGACCTGTCAAAGGCTCGCACATGTTTGACGTCCTTGCTGCTGCATTAGAGGAAATACATTCTGAGTACCACATCAGGGTAAAAGTGACCAGGACGACAACAGACAGTGGCTCAAATTTCCTGAAGGCCTTTCGATTATATGGTGAGGAGATAGAGGAGGAAGCCACCAATGTACAAGAGGACTCCACCCTTGATGATGCAACAGAAGATCAGAGTGAGTCAGAGGTGGAGTATCAAGATGTGTCTGCTATTCTGGATGACAACACAGGCCTTGAGTACCAACTTCCAAGGCACCAAAAGTGTGCATGCCATCTCCTCAATCTTATAGCAACAGTTGATGCCACTGCTGCAGGAGGAGCTGCAAACGAAACCTACAAGAGGCTCTCTCGGTCTGCTTTTGCAAAATGTCATGCTCTTTGGAATAAAACCAGCAGGTCAACCATGGCTCATGAAACAGTGGAACGTGAATGCAAGCTGCAGTTTCTCCGACCCAATCAGACACGCTGGAGCTCCCTGTTCCTTGCTGTAGAAAGGATTGTGCGCATTCACCGAGAGCAAGGAGAACAAGCAATTCGCAATGTCTGCACAGCATTAAAGATAAAGATGTAAGTTGACAAGATTTATATTTTGTTTTTAAAGAATAATAAAAATAAATAAGCCTTGCTGATTAATGGGTGAATCCAAGCAACTAAGTTTTCTTTGCATGGTGGTGTGACAATTGTGGATGACTTGAATGAAATAATTTAATTTATTTTATTTTTATTTATTTGTGTATTTAACATGTACAATGCATAATAAGGACATTGTACCAGAAATAGCTATAAGTAATTTTTTTATTGTTACATCTTTTATAGGTTCAATCCAGCTGAAATGGGGTTTTTGGTCAAGTATGCTGCTGTGATGAAGCCTGTTGCCATGGCCCTTAATATCCTCCAAGGGGAATCATCTGTGCATATGGGACAAGCTGAAGAGGTTGGAGTTATCTTGCAAAATGAGTACATCTCTTGTTCACACCCTGCAGCAAGGGATCCAGAAACGTTTTGGAGACGTCATGAAAGAACCTGAGCTGATTGCAGCAGCAATACTCCTACCAAGATTCAGAACATCCTGGACCACAGAGGAGAACATCTTAAATGCTGGTAAATGTACTTGTTTATCAATTCAAATGTGAACCAGTAGACATTGACCTATATAAATCTGTATAATGTTACTGTCATTTAGGATTATACAGTATAGTGTCAGTGACAAACCACAGGGTGGCAATATAGTTAGAAACTCAGGTAGCTTTTAATGTCAAACATCAGCAGCTTGACAGCCTATACAGTAGAAGAGTAAGAATAATGTGCAGAGCTAATTATTTTGAAAAACGATTTATCTTGCCACAGGCCTTGACTACATCAGAAATCACCTCGACACCGACTTGGATGATGTCACCAGCACAAACAGCAGCCTCTCTGATGAAGACGACTTCTTTGCATCCATGGAGTTGGGAAAATCACAAGTAGGAGAGCTGGAGAGGTACCTTTCATGTCTGTCCCCTGCAGGTATGGATCTACTCCACTCCTTTCCTCACATCAAGAAGCTGTCACTCAAAGTCAACACAGGTCTTCCTGCATCTGCAGCCTGTGAGAGACTTTTCAGTCATGCAGGACTCCTGTTCACTGCTAAACGATCACAGCTTCACAGCAAGAACCTTGAGAGCCAACTACTGTTGAAGCTTAATAGTGACATCACTGAGTGATTATTTGGTGAAGTTGTTTGTTTCTGCATGTTTTGTCACACACACACACACACACACACACACACACAGTTTATGAGAGTTTACGGGCTGCCTTGTTCTAGTTCTGTCTGCAGAGCCTGGTAAAAAAGTACAAAGGTTTGGAAATTTGTGTTACTTGTGCTTATTTATTTTTTATTTATTATTATTTTAGTTATTTTATTTTTTAAGCACTTGAATTTACCTGGATTATTTTAATTTAAGCTATTTTGTAATTAATTAATTTATTTTAATTTATTTTATTGATTTGATGAACTATATAATTTGCCTAAAGATGATTATTTTGTATTTTTGTCTGTCTGATTGAATGCTTGTGTTAAAAAATAAATCAGACATTACTCAACAGTTACTCAGTACTTGAGTTAGTTTTTTCACCAAGCACTTTTTTACTCTTACTCAAGTAATTATTTGGATGACTACTTTTTACTTTTACTTGAGTCATATTATTCTGAAGTAACAGTACTTTTACTTGAGTACAATTTTTGGCTACTCTACCTACCTCTGGAGATGAGAGACCAGACTCTGTCGCTAACAACTGACTTGTGGACATCCTCCACTATGGAGCCGTACATCACAGTAACAGCTCACTACGGCCCGAGTAATGTGTACATCAATCATGCCACAGAGACATACTGCAGTCAACATTGCTGACCGTCTTTCTGAGATAATCAAGGAATGGGGCCTACAGGTGTTTTGCACAGTCCACCCCCACTGTGGCCTGTATGCTCGATCCTCGGTTCAAACATCTTATTTCATCCCAGAGGGTAAAAGACAGCCTGGTCCGGGATGAGGGAGAGCCGCTTGCAGCAATAGGTGGGTCCGCTGAATGAAACTGCGCTAGCATAATTTCTGTTATCTGTTACGTTATTAAGCAATGGCATGTAGTTTTTTCTTTTCATGTTATATTATGATCACTAGGAGGTGCTCGAAGCATATGTTTTCCATGGTTGGTTTTCACTGAAGAGATATTGTTGAAAACTAAAGTAAAAGAATGACGCCCACTCATTGCGTTTTACCGGGAAATGAGAGTTCAGTCTCTTTATTAAAATCATTAAAACATATTTATTTAAACATATTAATGATTTATCTCTAATTCACCCGCAAAATAATTGGAATATTATTTTGTATTACTTGGATCTGTGCATCACTAACATGTAGATGTGAATTTATAGCTTTTTTTATTTTATTTTTTATTTTCATCCTAGATGATTATGTAAACAGCAAGAACACAGTTGAGGGTGAGCCAGTAACTGGAAAATACATGACATGAACATCAAAATGCAATGAACTGAACAACAACAATAGCAATAGCAAATAAAGCAGTAACTTTTGTCTCTTTCTCTCTCCCTCCCTCTCTCTCTGTGTGTGTGTGTGTGTGTGTGTGTGAGTGTTCACATTGTCGATGTGTCAGCGTCACAATTTTTTATTTTTTTTTGTGGTGGTGGTGGTTCCGCATTTTGGACTATTTTATGTGTAAAATTATAAGACAGCAGTTTTTATAGTCTCACAAAATGTATTCCTCTGTGTGTGTGTGTGTGTGTGTGTGTGTGTGTGCGCATGAAGACCTGTTGCGCATCTGGTTGCCCATGTTATTAACTGCGGAAAAGCCTCGTTCGCACTCAGCTGACGTGGGGAGATACGTGCGACTTGTTATGCACAGTCTTTCCATTGTTTTCCCCGGTGCAGTGCTAGTTTCCAGTCTCGAAACTGCTCCACGGCCTCCCTGGTTGGTTCTCCAAGCGCTTTCGCAAGGCTGTATACTTCTGGTTCGCCACGCAAAATCAGGTCCTCCTGCTCTCCTGGCCAAAAATGCTTGTCAAGAGCTTTGAGCATCAGGACCAAATTTGACTCTGGTAATCGTTTAGTTAGGGACGCAATCACTTTAAAAAGGCTAGATTAGATGGACTGTTCAGCCTTCTTGGTTGATTTACCCCCACCAGTCATCTTCATGGCCGTCAAAACATTGATAGTTTGTTGGATGCCAAGACTTGAATCCACAAGTGACATTTCTCTTTTCTGCAGCTTGAGAGACAGGCTCTGGAGTTCATGCCGGATGTCTTTCATGACACCCAAATCTTCCACAAATCCTGAGTTAGCAAGGTGCTTCAGAAGTCACTTGTATTTTTGCCTCTCAAGATCATTGCGAACAATGCTTTTCACCCACTCCACTCACAGCACATCACAAGCCTGTGCATATCACTGGACACAGCACTGCAGGTCGTCTGAGCTGCAGACACTGGCAGGCAAAGACACCATTAACCCTCTGGGGACCACAAACGCGCCCGCGCGTTTTGCTCATTTTTTTTTTAGCAATGAAAATAAACACTAAATGCTCTGTTAATTTTGATCTTTCATTTTCGTGTAATACATCAATCGATCCTGTTCAGTTTCTATTTTTTTCTGTATACTCACAATAAAAATAAAGTGTTTTGCTTTTTGACAAATAAAGAAAAATTAACATGATGCGATTTCTGCCTTCTCTCTGTCAGTAAACTCCCATTTGAAACGCGTTCAAAAATTATCTATAACTCCGCGAAAATTCAGTCAAACAGGCAAACAGACCCACGGGCATAAAGCTTGAGATCGCATCTTTTAAATGAAGTCATTTATATAAAAAACAAATATTCTCAGCTTCTGTAATCTGTATAAAAAGAGCATAATAAATGCCATTATTTTCTTTACCTTGTCAAAATTACAAAATGGATTGGAAAAAATTAAATATAATTGTGAAGGAAAAAACAGACACACAGGGATCCATGTGCAGTTTATTTTGAAGAGACAAATGTTTTAAAAATCAGAGAGAACAATCTGAACAGGCAAACAAATCCAAATCACAAGGCAATAGGTGGAAAAACATATGTAGCAGGTAGTTCATGGGTAAACCCACAGGTAAGAGAAACGCTCTTAAATGCACTTGAAAGATACAAGACTTTGAAAGGATGATAAGCTTTGAAGTTCAGGTCTTTGTACAGTGGCTGTTGTGAGGTTCAGGTATGATTTTGGTATTTCGGTGATCCTCCCTCATGTGGTGAGTGAGGGGTATGACCAGGGCATGCATGGATATTACAGTTTTTGACTGTTTAAAATATTTTTTTTACACCAACAGAAAGCAGGCAGATCTATAGTATACAGATCTATATAATCTGATCAATTTATTACAAATACGTAATATCTTAAGTGCGACTTGCACTGCATTGTTGAATACAATATACAGAATACTAGGCACAGTATAATAAGAAAACATAATATACACACTATTTACCATAAAAGAAGTAAGGAATAATTGATGACAGGTCATTGAATTATTAGAAAAATAAAACGCATGAGGTGGTAATACGATGCGAAGCGCATTATTCTTTTATTATGTGCATTATTTTTCTAATAATTCAACGGCCCAGAGTTAATTATTCTGCTTATACTACGGTGACCACACCTCAAAACATTTTTCTGATGATGTATCACGATATTTGTCAGGTTTTTGTCCTTAAAACGCTCGTGTGTGGGACTAATTTCTTACGCATCTCATCCCAAGCCTGCTGTTACAATGCGGTTGAGACAAGGAGGAAGCAGGATCCAAATGCAGCACACTTTATTCAATAGACTCCAGACTTTACCAACACAGATTAGGGAACAGGACTCGGGAACAAAACAACCAACATCAGCACTAAACAAAACCAAGAACTCACAATGACTGAACTAAAACACAGGGCATAAATACAAGGGCAAACAAGCTAAACAAGATAGAAGGGTGCGTGGTTAATCTGAAACACCTGGGGAGACTAATAGACATAACAGGGAACTGCTGAACATGAAAAGACAGGGGAACACAGACTGACATCACAACGCCTACGTTGCTAATTCCAAAACATCATTTTAGAGCTAGTAATGGAGACTTAAGCCACTGATAGCAGTCTAATGCAGTTATTAGAGAGCGAGAGATTAAGCGTGTGAATTACCTCAGTCTGTGCGTCTCTCAACAGTGTTCGGCACCAGTGTCTACTAATAGTGAAACTACGTTTATCTGCACCTCGCTAGTGAGAAACGTCATGTAGCTTAAGTTGCTAAACCATTTTACTGATAAAATCGTCAGAGCAGCGCTGACAACACGCGTGTGTGTGTGTCTGTACTGTAGGGCTGTAGTCAAGACCACCTTTGTCGAGTCCAAGACAAGTCCAAGACCAGGACTAGTCGAGTCCAAGTCAAGACCGAGTCCAAAGAGGTTCGAGTCCGAGTCAAGACCGAGTCCAAAGAGGTTCGAGTCCGAGTCAAGACCGAGTCCAAAGAGGTTCGAGTCCGAGTCAAGACCGAGTCCAGGACAGGAAAAAAAAAGTCTGCTAAAAAATATAGGCTAGCCTATAGAAATTAAATCATTATGTAATAATGAAATAATGAATAATTTAAATTTTATTTAAAATAATTGACTAATTCAAAGAACAACAAAAAAATAATAATTATATAGCCTAGGTCTAACACATTCATTTCGACTGTCTGATCAGCCTTACATTCTGTTCCTGTCAATCATACACGCGATGTCAACCAATTAAACTGCATGAGGGAAGACCGAGACAACTCACAGACACACACACACACACACACACACAAGAGATGCGGATAAACCGCGGATTGGGCGGATGACGTGACGAAAAATTATATTTTAATTAAATTCGGGCGGGTGGCGGCTGAAGCAATCAAATGAAAAAAGTTTGCCACTAAGCAAACCTGCAGGTTATGAGCTGGGTTATTTTGTTTCGATATTAGCTATATTTTAAAACAGCCAGTCATTGCGCCTACCACTCGTGGAATAGGCAAGGAAAGAAAGGTAAGGAAAAAAGTCGGAAAACTTTGCCCATTAATTAGATGTGCAAGCAGGCTAGTTTTCGGGGTGTTATGGACAATTAAAAATGTGAAAACATTTATTTTTTAAAGAGCCGTTTGTGAGTCAAAAGAGCCGACTCTTTCAGTGAGCTGAGTGAAACGAGCCGGCTCACGAAAAAGAGCCGAAATGCCCATAGTTATTAGGTGGCCAGTGTTTCACTTTCCCTCCAATAATATATTGTTTTAATATCGCGGCGACGTATGTGTGATGGGAACATAATAAAGAAACCTGGACTCGGTCGAGACCAAAAGCCATATTTGGCAAGACCAGTGGCCGAGACCGAGTCAAGTCCGAGTCCGAATACCAGCGAGTCCGAGACAAGTCCGAGACCATAGAAAAACGGTCTCGAGTCCAAGACCGGACTCGAGTACTACAGCCCTACTGTACTGTATGTGTGAGTGTTTGAGTGGGAGCGAGGAAGAGAGATGTACTTTTCCATAATAACTAGTAATTGCAAAATGCATAAGAAAAACATAATTTTGTGGCAAAAAACTTGGAGATAATTGTAACTTTTTTTAGCCTATTGGTAAAGGAGCTGTATGTAAGAAATGTATTTCAATTAATCATAAAATGGCCCTGATATGTCACTAGACATTAATAAATCATGTTCATTTCAAATACTTATATCACTGACAACAGTATTCTGGCCAGGATATTGTCATTTAAAAGTGATAGTTGCAGCCCTCAACTGATGTTGATGTTGTCATGTTGTGTTTTGGCCTGAAGCCCCACCCTCCACCTATCTACCAATCACGAAGTCAGTAGTGTTTCGGCATCCAGGTTGCCAGCTCTGCTCTAGTTACCACAGCTGCAGCTACAAACGTTCCTGCTGGATCCTGCAGCCTATCTGGCAACCTCGAGTCAGGGGGGAGGGGGAGGGGATACACCGCTCTACAGTCATTTAAAAGTGATTGCAGTACCAGTTTTGGCCACAATCTTACATACAGCTCCTTTAACTATATTTATTTGCTCGGTCAGCGTCGTTGTGGGTTTACAGTAGGTTCTGTGGGCTGTAAAGACCTTTGAAATAACTGAAATCATTTGGCGAAGTGATATGGACCTGTAATGCGGTCGAGACCTGCTGGAACTACTTTAGCTGTGCGTTTCCCTGAAAATAATTGCACACCTTAGAACGTTTCTCAACCATCAGAATCAAGCATTTAACAGCCCCGTAGTATAATACACAATATACAAACTGTACCAGTACATCAAACAGTTTCAATTGAAATGTTATAAAATAGACCACATATAAAAATATCTGGTGACAAAAGAATTCTCTGTGGACAAAGCATTTACAAAAAGGTTGATGAGTCAAATGGCAGAACAATAATAAATGCTCTTTTTGCAGTGAGGAAGTTTTAATACAGTCTGTTGTTATAGTACACTGTGATTAGTGTAATGTCATTTCTGAATGCATTGTCATATGTCTTCTTATGTTACTTAGATGTTTGTAACTCTTTCCACACTGAGTGCATATGTAAGGATTCTCTTCGGTGTGAATCCTTGTGTGAGTTTTAAGATGTTCTTTACGAGTGAAACTCTTTCGACACTGGTGACAACTGAAAGGCCTCTCTCCAGTATGAATTCTTCTGTGTCTCTTAAGGTCACCTTTATGTGTGAAAGTATTTCCACACTGAGAGCATATGAAAGGACTCTCTCCAGTGTGAATTCCTATGTGATCATTAAGGCTTCTTTTATGTGTGAAACTCACTCCACACTGATGGCATGTGAAAGGCTTCTCTCCAGTGTGAATTCGTTCGTGATCCTTAAGGTTTCCTTTTTGAGTGAAACTCTTTCCACAATGCTGGCAGGTAAACGGCTTCTCTCCAGTGTGAATTCTTATGTGAGCCATAAGGTGACTTTTTTGTGTGAAACTCTTTCCACATTGAGGGCAGGTAAAATAATTTTTGGGTCTTCTTGTTTGTGACAAATACTTTCCCATCTGTCCAGTTTTGAAACTATGAGGTCGGTGATACGGATGTTTCTCCTCAACATCATTCAGTTCTTGACCTTCCACTTTCACTTCTATCACCTCTGAAATGAACATGTAATTGTCAAATATTAATCAAAAGGTACAAAAACAATTATAAAACAGTTCATACACGGTGCGATTTTAGCTGTCTTGATGAATTGATCAACAAGAGCTGATCTTGATTAACACTTGGCACGTTTTGATTGTCTTATGGTGCGTTCACACCGGACGCGAATAGCGCGTCAGGCGCGAGTGATTTCAATGTTAAGTCAATGCAAAGACGCGTTACGCGCCTAAAAAATTCCTGCGGCGCGAATGAGGCGTTTAGCGCGGCAGACGCGAATTCGCCTCATTCGTGCGTCAAGTTAGCGCGAATGACGCGAATTGAGCATCTGGCGCGTTAAGCGCGAATGATTTTATTAGTGCTATTTGTGCATTCACGCGTTTGACGCGAATTCACGGCTGCCGCCCGAGTTGAAAAATCTGAACTTCTGCGTCAATTCGCGCTGCGTTAACCAATCAGGAGCCTACTTGCATGCTGCTGTCACGTGGTGAAGTGACAGTTTCTAATGTTATTTTATGTTTGGCCTCAATAAATTATTTTGTAATATGACTAAAATGCACAATAAAGCAAATAAAAACATAAAACTCGATTTCAATATATGAGAGATACTCATTTTGTATTGAATGCTATTTATTCCATATCTATTCTAGATTATATGAAACATTATTAATCTAATGTAAAGACAACAAACACAATTTAGTGTATAAAAACAAAAACAAAAAATCACAGGACAGGTTTCACTTTTGAAGGCTGGCTCCATTTATTATCAAAACAAAAATAAATCACAGATTAGGTGCGGGTGAGGGTGAACCTTGCGCCGGGCTGTACAGCGCGGGCTCGTCAGGCAGCGACCACTCGAGGCCGAGGCTTATACGGCCTACGCTGTCCTCGTCAGCGTCCTCACCATTAGGTCCACCAAACCTATCTCCTGGAGCAAATTGTGAAACTCCTGAAACCCTCCGGAGGGTTTGGTGGACCCGAGTACAGCGACGATGTCCCCTACGCAGCTGTTTCTGCTCTCCAGAGCATATATGAGCGGTGATTCTCTCGATTAATGCTAATGCTAATGCTCGATAAACATCTAAAAAAAAAAGATGGCCGCCAACAGGTTTCGAAACTTTCGCCTCTGACGCGCGTAAATTTCGCTTCAAACTTTTGATTTTACGTGCGTCTTTTTCTCTCTTGACGCGCGAATGCACACAAAGTGGTCAAGCGTATAAATAGACGCGGCAGGCGCGAATTTGACGCGCCATTCGCGTCCAGTGTGAACGCACAATTAGGGTATATTTTGTGCACAAATGTTAAGGGTGTCACGATTCTCCAAATCCTCGATTCGATTACATTTTCGATTTTAAAGTCACGGTTCGATTCGATTCTCGATTTAAAAAAAAAAAAATTGAAAGCACAAGCTATGCCATTTTTAGACTTTTATGCAATATAATAATATGACCTTTGTTCGCAATGTACCACACACTACATTGTCAAATTTAAAACGTTTATTAACAACATAATGTAACAATAACTTATATCTTAAGTCAATTGGAAACTATATAACCTATTACCTACTATAGTCCCGGGGCTCCCTGGACTCCTCAGAGCAGTCACAGGCGAATAGCACGGCGTTTTAAATTGGGTTCCCACAGCGTTTGCATCGCAGTACGAGAGAACGTTCTCGTGAGGGAACGTACTTGGTTACTTGCGTAACCTCGGTTCCCTTAGAGATAAGGGAACGAGTACTGCGTTGCCTTGCCGTGCTATTTCGCTCATATCAGGTAGGCCTACTTCGCTTGAGTCGATTTAAACCTAAAGTCCTTTGGCGAGTTTTCTCTGAATGTATACACTTCAGCCGCGTCCAAATTGGCGCGCTCGAGGTTGGCAGGGCGCCAAGCGCTCCCGTTGGACCGCACGCCACTGTTAACTCGCCATAGGTTCGTGCAGTTGCCGCAGCACAGAATCAGCTCGCTCAGACGAGCTATGATGCTCTCGCTGTGCAGCTGCAATTCGTTTTAAAATAAAGGCTTCAATATTCTTGAGAAAAGGAGTTTTACCTATTGCAAGCCGAGCTGACGTGACATATGGGGCGTGGCAGCATCGACGATTCCATTTTTTGATTCGATGATCGAGATTGAGCATTAATTTCGATCGATTTCGATTTAAAATCGAAATCGTGACACCCTTAACAAATGTGGATAAGCAACAACAGCTGTGTGGGCTGGGTTGACAAAATCTATTTCACGATTTTATCGATTTTGATGAAACGATATTGATTCTTAAATTCCAAGATCAATATTTTAGTATTAAACACTGATCGAATGCGATATTCTCTACATTTCATTTCAACTTTTTTTCTCGAAACACAATGACTTTATTCTCGAAATTTAATGAGTTTATTCTCACGATTATTTCGACTTTTTTTCTTGAAATTTAACGAGTTTTTTTCTCACAACACAACGAATTTATTATCGAAAATTAATGAGTTTATTGTCAAGATTGTATTTCGAGTTTTTTTTCTCAATTTTACGATTTTTTTCCCAAAACACAACGACTTTATTCTCGAAATGTAATGAGTTTATTCTCAAGATTGTATTTAGACTTTTTTCTCGAAATTTAACAAGTTTTTTCTCGAAACACAACGGCTTTATTCTCGATATTTAATGAGTTTATTCTCAAGATTGTATTTCGAGTTTTTTGTTCTCGAAATTTTACGATTTTTTTCCCGAAACACAACGGCTTTATTCTCGATATTTAATGAGTTTATTCTCAAGATTGTATTTCAACTTTTTTTCTCGAAATTTAACGAGTTTAATCTCGCATTATAGTGACTTTAATCTCGAGATGGTTTTATTTTTTTATTATTGCTTGGCCCTAATCCTCTTCCGTATTAATGTGACAATAACACATTAACAGTTAAAAAATAAAAAATAGCTACGTTAAAGCAAGCTTTTTGACCCTATGAATAACCCGTAGTTCAAGCCAGGGTCGCCAGGTCCGCGGTTTTCCCTACACTAAACATGAACATTGTTTCATGGTAAGAAACAAAGTCTCAGCTTTCAAATTCTGACCATTTTATTAGGGCTGCATGATTAACCGTATTTTAATCATAATAACAATTTCTGCTTCTCTAAATTAATTAAAAATAATCAAAGATAAAGTGCTTCATAACAGGTAGCTAAATCAGAATTTATTCATTGGTTTATAAAGGTAACTTCTGGGCAAAGCTATTTAATCATTGTAGTTTTTCACCGAGTTCACTGTTTGCATTTACCATGTTTTGATGCAGAGCGTTTTCTCTGAAAATGAAATTTATGAATTTATTATTTCTTTATGCATTTAACAATAAGGGTATAAAATACCCTTTTTAAATAAGGGTCTATCAATACAATCAGCTTTGAAAAGGCCTTTGAACAGGAGTCAAAAACATAATCAGAACTTTCTCTTTGTTCTTGTTTTTAAGCTGTCTAAACCTAAAGGTGTGTATGGAACAAACTTCACCAGGAAGTATAAGAAGAATCAGGACTGGACACAAACCTCTTTGTTCCTCAGTATCTTCATTTTTTATTTTGCATGATTGTGGATCACTCATGTCTTCATTCTCTTCTCTAATAAACTCCATCTCTTCAGTATTGTTCCCTGAAGAAGTTGAAGGAGTTATTCCTGCTTGTTTGAATCCAAATGACCTTTTTACCTGTTGGATGATGGGAATATTGTGAGTTCTTTCATGAAACAGAAGTTGCAATAGTCTCTCCTACCCTATTGTGAAGTATTGTGAATGTTAATCAAACAACAAAAGACAAAGAGAAAAACCACTCACTGCTCTTGACTGAATTACTTTTGTAACTTTAATATATGATTATTTCATTTCTGTGGTATTTCTTACCTGAACACTACTGTTAGACCCACCTGAAAAACGTGCAGTGCTGTTTATTCAATTTGTCTCTTTATTGTACTGTATTTGTTTGTGCTATTGTTTGTAATATGTTTATTTGTTCTTAATTTATTACTGACTTTTTTTGTAAATTCGGTTCAAGTTTGAAATCAAGCTTCCTTGTACTGTGTGAAAGCAATTGCAATGAAATTACCCCACTGTAAAAACACAAATCCATTGAGTGGAACATTTAGGTGAGATAATCATGAATTCTTTTAAAACTATGTATAAAAAAGGTAGTGTAAATATAATAATAGGCCTAATTTTAATAAACAATAATAATCAACAATAATATTCAGGTAAAACAATAAGACTAGCCTACATTTTATTGATGGGGGCGATAGTTAAGTACCTAGATAATGGGTAGAGGGGCTAAACTGAATTGCAGTGAAGCGACTGAAAGGGTTAGTTCACCCAAAAATGAAAAGAAATATCCCATTATTCACTCACCCTCAAGCCATTGTAGGTGTGTATGACTTTCTTCTTTCAGCCAAACACAATAGGAGTTATATTAAAAAATGTCCTGGCTCTTGCAAGCTTTATAATGGGAGAGAATGGTACATTAAATTTTGATGTATCCATCCATCATATAAGTAATCCATTCGGCTCCAGGGGGTTAATAAAGGCCTTCTGAAGCTCAGTTACCATCCACTCCCATTATAAAGCTTGGAAGAGCCGGGATATTTTTTTTAATATAATACAATTTTTTAAAATTTAATATAATTGTGTTTGGTTGAAAGAAGAATGTCATTTACACCTAGGATGGCTTGAGGGTGAGTAAATCATGGGATATTTTTTCCATTTATGGGTGAACTAACCCTTTAACTGACGCTGATAGATCACATGATAATGACAACATGACGAATGTACGTCCAGTTTACATTCATACTACACTAGGGCTGTGTTCAATACTTCAATGCGATGGTGTATCGTCACACACTGCTTGTCGATATGAGTGTCGATACAGCTGCTTCTGTATCGATTCTCCAGCAGTGGATGTTGTGGTTTCAATCTTTTTGGGAAATCACTTCTCAGAGATCTTTGATGCCAGAAATATTAGACTTTATTTCACAAACAAAGCCGAGCACCTCCTGCAGAAAGTCGCTCCAGCTCAGTGGCCAGCTTCTCTCATATATCTCTTCCAAAAATGGTAATACATTCTATAGATATTTTGAGAAATATTTTGTACCATGTGACATCACTGAAATAGAATTCTCTGTTGCATCAGCATTCTGGCCGTTCAGGCTTCCAAAGTCAAACCCAAAGACACACACACAGAAAGGAAATAATAATGTACAAATCTATATAGGGGTGTAACAGTACGTGTATTCGTACCGGACCGTTTCGGTACAGGGCTTTCGGTTCGGTGCACGTGTGTACCGAATGACTGAATGCAATATTTTGTGTGCGGAACATAGGTACATTTTCGTGTTTCCACATGAACATATTAAGTGGCGGAAGCCTTCGCGTTCAGCGCAAATCCCGCCCTGCAGCTGATTCTAAAGTTTTACCAGAGCCCGTCTGGTTTTAGTTTTACCCGTCGTCACTGTAACCTAAACCAATGAAATCGACTGCAGGGCGAAAAAAAAGCTTTTCCGCTCTGTGTGCGCCGCCGCACTCTCCGTTCCGTGTGTGTGTGTGCGTGTGTGGCTGCGCTCTCTGCTCAATGTTCGACTCCGTGTTTGCGCTGCGCGTTCTGCTCTGTCGTTAACGGCCCAAACACTCCAATCACATATGGTAAAATGACCTGCTCTGATCACATGCTCTGGTAATAATAGCTTTGTAGGAATATATTTTATTTTGATAATTAGTAAAAAAAATGGAAAAAAAAAATCTTAAATTGATTGTTGATTGATTATTGAAAAATAATAATACATTGATATATATATGTTTAATATTATTTTAATATAGGGCTATTTTCTGTTCCTTTTTTTCCCCGGTGTTTCATTTAATTAGGTGATTCTAAGTTTAATTATTGATGATTACAAGCTTGGAGGAATTGCAATTAATTACAGCAAATTGTGCAATTAAAGTTAATTTTTTTCCCAGTCTTCATTTTTAAATATGAGCAGGCCTACAAGCTGGGATTGGTAATGCTGCACTGTAATCATAGTTATTTATTTATAATTTTTCATTAAATTTATTATGTGATATTGGTTTGAGACTGAGAGTATTTTATTTAGTGGAGAACTTTGCAGCAGTATTTTATTTCTTATTCTTTTTTTTATTTTATATAAATATTATTAAAAAGTATTTAAAAAAAGTGTAAACAAATTGTTAAAAAAAGTTTATAGTAATAAACAACCTGCAGTTTAATGTTTGCATTTCTTTTCCTTACTGTACCGAAAATAAACCGAACCGTGACTTTAAAACCGAGGTACGTACCGAACCGTGATTTTTGCGTACCGTTACACCCCTAAATCTATATCTAAATTACTTATTTTCTAAATAATAAAATCTTCAACATGGACCACGCTTAATTTCTCTTAAACTCATTTATAAATATTACCCTTGTAATTATTATCTTTAGATTGAATTGTGATATTGATATATTTTCTACATCTTGTGGTTTACATGTTAAAACATTTTATCATTTATTTTGGAGTTGTCCTCATTCAGTTTGTTTTTGGCCAGATTTATGTTCTCACATCATACCCTGCTTTAAAAAATATATTAGTTTTTTTTTTCTCCTGTGACAAATCTTATCATAAGGAATATTACTTAATTTATCTGCTACTTCTGTTAGCTAAATTTAGTATTCATAAATGTAAATTTGGAGGAAATAAGCCTTTGTTTTAAAAATGTTGTAAAATGTGTTTCCATTTGTAAATATCTTCATATTTTTATCAATGTTTTGTCAATGTTTTTTTATGTATTTGTCTTTTTCTGTTTATTCAATGTATTCCCCTGAATGTAGTTGTAATTCTTTAAAATCAATAAAAAAAACTATAAAAAACTGTTTTGTACTCAAACTACTGTAATATTCTCTATTTAATGCTATTTTATTGGGTAGTACAATAGTTTACTGTTAGTTCACTTCACACAGCATGTGTAACCACACTGTAAGATGCATCCCATTTTACTGTATTATGTGACAATATTATTTCTTTCAAGTTCATATGTTGTTACAAAAAGAAATTAAATATGCAATATGGACATTTATTTTATGTCAAATTTAATCATTATAATCAAACTAAAACAAGCATGACGGAGAAAACGGCGAGTTGTCTAATATTTCTGTCATGGTGTGCTGAAATTATTTAAAGTGTTTATCTGGTAAAAAAAAAATATTATTCAACATAAATTTCTCACTTTATTATAGAAGCTTTAATTTGTTTTCATACTATATTTTATAGAATATTTTTGCTTGTGGTCAGTTTGATTACCTTTCAGGTTAGGAGAAGTTGAAGTTACTGTATGCTTTGTATTTATTAATAAAGAATATAAATTATGAGTGCTCATAAGTATTTTTTTATTATTTTTCTCATTCTTCAAAGCAAAGATATTTTTATTATATTAATCATATTAATTTGATTTTCAGTGATGACTTTCTGCATAAATGTCATTGCACATTTTTTTGTATAAAGTTTGCATGTTTTTTTGTTTTTTGCTGTTAGTACGTTTATAAAAAATATTATTTTATCTCTATATTAATTAAATGTCTTATTGGTTTTCATATAGAGAAATGTCCTTATATTAAATGTTTATTTTGAATGTCATATAATTAAGTGCAATAAATTTTACATTAAATGTCACATGCATACTGTCTTTAAGTACTATTTATAACTATCACCATCATACAGATACATCATATAGTGAGATAGGTTAAATAAAATGTAAAGATAGAAAATAATAAAAAATAAAAAATTTAACAACAGTTGCATAAGAAATTGTTTAACAGCTTCACACATAACATAAACAACTGCATACCTCCTCTGGCTGAAAAAGCACAGGCACAGCTGAGGATTTCAGAAGTCGTCTTGGCTTCCCCTTCTCCGGCTCGTAATCCTCGCAGGAGAAATGTTCACTACACAGCCTGGATCTCTCGATTTTTGCCATGGGTGTTTTTACATCCCAGCGAACCGCGAGCAGCCACAGCTTCAGTCGCTCAGGATCGTTTACAGGGAACTGGTGAAATGTTAATCTTCCATCTCCCGTTGATGGCGGCTCTCGTAATCTTAAGACTTTATGTTTTCTGAAGCATCCTGGATAGACGCACGAACGTACCATTTTAAGACTAATACAAATCTACAGTAGTGATGGACACTTCTCGAAACACTTCTTCATGAAGCTTCGAAACATTTACGGATCATTTGTTTCGATTCAGTCAGTGGTCCGGACCTTGTATCAAACTGCCAAAGTCACGTGATTTCAGTAAACGAGGCTTAGATTTTACTTTCAATAAAACATTTGCAATGTGTTTTTATAAAATATGTTTTTATGCATGTTTGGCCTGTTTTTGTTGTTGCATTTCCCCTGTTCTGACCAGCAGGGGTCACCAGCGTGTTGCGTTTCGAACCAACGCTTCGAAAGAGTGAATCATTTTGCGAAGCAATTGATTCAATTGATTCGAAGCTTTGAGAAGCTTCGTTTCTCCCATCACTAGCATTGTGTCGCCACAACATACATCAAAATAAAGGTCTTCTTTAAATATGTCCCTGCATATTTTTAATTCGGTGAGATGCTTATTTAATATAATTACCAACGTATTCACTGGAGTGGTCCATATTCACGGCATAAAGCATAGAAACACAATTTGCATAATAATATTAATAATAATAATGTAATTTGACAAATTATTAACGCCAAAAAAACGAATTTTAATTATACTTAAATGTAGTATTCTGCGTGGAGCCTCTTTTGGGTGGAGTGTATTTTCATATGAATTCATATGAATCGACATATGAATTCTTGTGACGTATTTTAATATACATAATATACAATGTAGAAACAGCGTGTGAAGGCGACTTTTATTTTGGTATGTGTTGTGGCGTCATAATTCTGCACCAGACTTGGTGTGTTTGCTGAGATTTGGCAGAGGAGAGGTTTGTGGTTTTCAACCCGAATTTAAGGGGTTTAAAACGATTCAGAGTTGGAGGTTTTCTACGAAGTATTGCAACAGCGTAATAACGCCATTTAGCAACAGTAAAGATAAAGCAATGGTGCAACAATGAGTGTATAAATGATGTTTAAAGCGCATACACACGAGTTACAGAAAGACTTGGGTGTTTTTCAAGTTAATTATTCTCATCATCTTTAACATGACAAAGCGTGAAAACAAGTAGAAAACACTTAAGGTGAAACAACTAAAATCTGCTTGACATATAAACATGGAGTTTATTAAAGAGGAGAGTGAAGACATAAGAATTCCAGAACCATGCAGAGTGAAAGATGAAGATACTGAGGACCAAATAGGTTGGTTTGCACTTTCATTTCTTAGTTTTTCCTTTAGATAAATTAATAATATTTTAAGATGTTTACATCTATGAGATGTTTACAGTCATGTAAACTGTAGGACTGGTATCTTTCAAAAAAAAATGTCAATATGGATAACTTGACTTTGATACCAGTTACTGAACGATTGTTTTTTTGATACCAATTTTATGAAATCCGTTTTAACATGATTACATTGCATATTACTTTAAAAAAAAAATTGTTTACTTTTTTTTTTTTTCAGACTCAAAGATTCATACATAAAAGTCATAATTGCGTCTTTCCTCCACATTCAATTAAATTTAATTTTTTTTTTAATTTAGTTTCATATAGAAATGTATTGCACGTTGATCTGCCAGTCATGGGTCTTTCATTCGGAGAACTCTCCTCATGTGGATATCATTTGATAAATAGCCTACATTTTCGTCTGGTTAGATAGGCTACTGATTAATAATCACTCAAAACCCTTTATCTTAACCACTCTTCTCGCACATCTGTCATATTTGTATTTTTTTAAACACTTTTTATTCATGTTTGTAGTTCTAATCGAATCCTCGTCCAACGTGCAGTGGGTTGCACTCAATATTAGCTGTTGGATAGTGCACGGATCTGCACTTCGGATTCTAACCGGAAAAAGTAGGCCATTCGAGTATCTTTGAAATACTCATTTCAGCGAGTTGAGTTGACACAATAATTCTAATTTCGCATACTATTTAGGACAGATATATGCTAATTGGGACGCAGCATATGTTTGTTTAATGTCTTCCTCTGGCATTCCGAATGAATGAACATGAGTGGAGGAAATTCTCCCACACAGTTCCTCCTCCTACAGCAACTAATGCAGCATGTCAAGCACAAAATGGGATAAAACCACTGATCTAGATAACTGGATTGCTCATGACGTCATAAACCATGAAGCCACCGCGCCGCCATATTGGTATTCCCTAGTAAGCGCTGCTGTTCTATTGAATTAATAGAAAATTATATGATTTTACTGAGAAAATTTTACTGCCGTTTTTATATCTAAAGTCTCCCTGTACATTCTTACAATGCAAACGTCCTAAGCATGTAAATTGTTATTTGTTTAAAGTTGTGAATTTTCCCTGCTTATTAAAAAGTTTTGTTCATATTCAGTACAGTAGTGAACATCAGCTCGGCAGGCAGACGAGACACTTCAGCCATAAGTATTAGAAATGTCAAAGTGCACATTCTGAAATCGGGATAAAGATTTATGCCTTGTAACCTGAAATCGCCTTGTACTGTTGTGTTTATGTATTTGTGTTGAAGAATTGTTTTTATTAAAACAGTAGGCTAACTGCAAATATTTCAACAATGATTTCGTAAACAGCAGGCATTTCGAAGTAGTTAATGATTTAAACAATGGTAAAATTAATAATTAATTCAACAACATAACACTTTACTCATATGGAAACTGTATTTCTAGTAAAACGCCACAGAATTTGAGTCTGAAATAGAAGTTGCTCAATCAAGAAATAAAATACACGCATTATAATTTATTCAGACAAATAACACTGACTGCTTTATTTCCAAGATGATGTATGGTAAACTTTGAATCATGTAGTGCAATATAACAGAGGCTTGTATTAATATTTAGTGAATAGGCTCAATTCAAACCAATTTCTGCCACTAAATATAGATATGTTCATGATTAATATTTTTTTCATAATAACGTACTTAAAGAAATATATTTTTCATATCAGTTATCTGTGTCAGAAGTGTGCAGTAGACACATCCACGATTTCAATATATGACTTATCCTCTCTGAAAAGGCCATAAACAATACAGATAACATCTGAAGTAACAATTAGTTTAAATACATATATAGTAAAACTAATCCTGTGAAAGGGAGACGCTGCAAATCGGGTGATTATGGGTCAGTGTTTTGGCTGTAAATCAATGATGTCCTCTGATTTAAAACGCAATAGTCAATCCAATCATTTATATATATCAGTGGATAAAACATGCTTTTATGTGCGTTAAATAATGGCGCAAATACCAGTAAATTGACTAACAAACCTTAAATAGTTTACTTGCTCTTCTCCCATAATTTTTGCGTCTAAAAGGGAAACTCCTACAAATGTATGCAATAAGTAGGGCTGGGTATCGTTCAAAAAAATTCGATACCGATACCTTGATTTCGATACCGGTTCCTGAACGATACTTTTTCCGATACCAATTTTATGAAATCCATTTTAACAAGATTACATAACACATTACCTCAGAAAAACTTTGGTTTTATTTTTTCAGTTTGTCTCATGCTCCTTAGCCAGTGCACAAAGGAACAAAAAAAAACACAAAGGAACAAAAATGTTTTTATAAAGAGCTCATGCTCACCAAAGCTGAATTTGTTTGATAAAAAATACAGTAAAACTTGTAATATTGTGAAATAGTATTACAATTTAAAATCTGTTATTTTATTTGAATATATTTTAAAATGTAATTTATTCCTGTGATGTCAAAGCTGAATTTTCAAAATCATTACTTCAGTGTCACATGATCCTTCAGAAATATGAAAACAGTTTGC